>CM065052.1:272385146-273585146 GCA_032883995.1 Coronaproctus castanopsis
CTTTTTCGTCTAAGGTGACATATTGCAAAATTGCACGTTAGAGCTTGCAACTTTAGGAGATTTAAAATTAGTTGAAAAACCTCAGCCCGTTGTTTTAGCTCCTCATGACTTTTGTAACATCAAAGCAAACGTTAAAGTTGCTTCTACTGAAAATGGAATTATTTTTGGAAATATAGGTAAACATTGAATTTATTATACTTGTATTTTTTTTTTTAAATGAAACGAAATTATATATAATATATATATATATATATGTGTGTGTGTGTACAGCACCTTAAAGATGTGCAAATATATGCTCCGACAGAATCACAAGGAGGAACTAGAATGTTTCTATGATGAATTAGAAGAAATGATAAATAGAGACAAATGCAAAAACTAATAGGCGATTTTAATTCCAAAATTGGGACCCGACAAGAGATACGAGAAACATCGATAAGCATCCACGTAAAAGAAACAAAGTGGGAGAAATGATGGCAAGCTTTCTAGAAAGAAATAAGCTTTACTGCATGAATACGTTCTTCAAAAAGAAGGAGAAATGATCTCTGATAACTCAAACATATTACAAGATGTTACAGTATTGAACAGTGTTAATAACGGAAGCGACCACCGAGTAGTTAGAGGTATATTAAAGATTCAGGATGTATCAGTGTTAAAAAGATTAAAAAGAAATAAATCAAAATTAGTTGATCCTGATAAATTAATAAAATATAGAAGCAAATATCAAGAACTAAAATTACAAATACAGAAATCCGAAGAAATTAAAATAGTGGAAATAAATAAACAATCTGAACTGATTACTAAAATTAAAAATGGTATAGATGATGAATATATCAATATAATAAACATTATTTACAATTCGCCAATGATACAAGTACTGGAAAAAAAAAAGTAAAATACCGTTAATGAGAGGCGTCAGACAAGGAGACACAATATCTCCGAAGTTATTTATAGCAGTCTTAGAACGTATGTTCTAAAACTTGTCTTGTGAGTCTAAAGGTATGAATATTGATGGGAAGAAAATCAGTCACTTGTGTTTTGTTGACCACATTGTGTTGATTAGTAATAATGTTGGTACCTTACAGGAAATGATAACTGACCTTCATAACTGTTCCGAAAAAGCAGAATTAACCATAAATATTAATAAAACGAAGGTAAATACACCTCAAAAGTTACAAATAAAACTGGATGACCAGATACTGGAACAGGTCAGTGAATATATGTACCTACGTCAAATTATTACCACAGAAGGAAGCAATGCGTAAGGAAATTAAAAGACGAACACATATCTCGTTGGTAGCTTTTGGAAAGTTGAATACTATCCTCAAAAATAAAGATATACCTAACAGCTTAAAAACAAAGGTATACGAATCCTTCCAGTGCTTAAATGTGGAGCGGAAACATGGTGTCTAACGAAGTATGTCATTAAGAAACAGTGACGCAGAGAGCCCAGATATCAGATCAGAAAACCAACACGTGGATAAGACAGCAGACTAAATTGTCGGATGTAGTCGGACGTGATGGAATTAGCATGTCATGTAGAAAGAAGAAACGATGACAGATGGACGAAGCGAATAACAGAATGGCTTCCAAGAGAAGGACGGAGAAGTCGCGGTCGGCCGGTTACAAGGTGGCAGGACAATATACAGAAATCAGCCGGTTTGAAATGGATAAACGAGGCCCATGATCGCTACGAATGGAGAGAAAAGGGGAACGCTTACATCCAGCAATGGATTGATATAAGCGCATCGTGATGGCGATATATGTGTGCTCAAAATTAAGATTTCTTAACGTATATATATATATTAAATTCCTTTTTATAGTGTACGACGTTAAGGGAGCGACAAGCGATCGTAACATAATCGTCCTAGATGATATTCATATCGACATAATGGATTATATTGTACCGGCTAATTGTACTGATTCGGAATTTAGACAAATGTGGGCTGAATTCGAATGGGAAAATAAGGTTTGCATTTATAGTCCGCTATTTTTTAAAACGTCATTTATACCATGTAAAATATTCAATTTGAAGATAATTCTTAATTATTTATATCGGTTAGGCAGAACAAAACTTTTATTCAAATAATTTCATCATTAAGTGCCGTCTCCGTATCGGAGGTAGGTAACTACTTACCTATACATATTTTAATGTCAATAATATAGCGTTAGCGTAGATAGTCACACACACACACATGGGAGAGAATTGATTTTAATTGCTTTGCTGTCACGACACAATGCAGACCCGCGTGTTTTTGTATATTATTACTAGCACGCATATGGTGGTTTGCCATTGTTTTCTTGAAATTCAAATACAGTTCCTAATATTATATTTACATTGTTAAAACATTAATATTTAAGCTGTCCTATCTTCACCGATGATACAACTATTTTGAGGCTTCTGGGCACGTATCTTACAGTTGGTTCAAAAAAATGAATGTTTAAAATGCAGCGGCCAGCATTCTATTAAAGAATGCGGCGAAAATAATCAGGTAAAATGTGCTAATTGTGAAAATGAGCACAGCTCACTCAAAAAGTTGTCCGGTTTATAACAGAGTTCTGGAAACCGTATCAAATAATATACTAAATAAGAATCCCGTAAAATAACGTTAATAATAATCGCATTAGTAATAGTGATCACGACTCTATAGAAATAATATAAATAACAATATTTTTAGAAATAATCATATTAATCATAATAATAATAATAATAATTTAAGAAAAAACAAATGTTAATTAAACGACACGTAATTATGCACAGGCTCTAAATAGTAATATATGTATAGAAAGCAATCGTGATAGCGAGAGTAATAGTGACTTATCGTATAACAGTATTTGAATCATTAGGTTTCAGCAACATATTACGATATATTAAAAATAATCATATCTAAACTAAAATCAAATCGTGGTTCTGATTTAATTACCATAATTATCGATTTGAATAAAGATAGATTTTATTACGTCGATAAATCGTGTATCTATTAAAAAGCGAGAAATTTCACGTCTATTTAACTTAAGAGCTTTCTTTTAAATTTATCACGCAGGTTTCGGTCAACACCGGATTAAAGGATTTACACCAATATTTAGAATTTTTATTGAAAAGTACCAATATGAAATGCTTAACTCCGGATAAAGCTCTTTCAGGACAATGCGGATTTATGGCAGCTAACATGTATGCTCGTTCGATTTTCGGCGAAGATGCATTAGCCAATTTAAGTATCGAAAAATCCTCCTTTAATCCGGATAGTCCTGTTACCGGTCATGTTCGAATTCGAGCCAAAAGCCAGGTATAAAAACGTGTAATTGATATAGGAACGTATACTTAATTCTTAATTGCGTGTAAGCACACCTTTATTTATTTATCTTATTATTTGTTTCCAGGGTATGGCGTTGAGTTTAGGTGACAAAATAAATGTAACGCAGAAAAAGATACAACACGTTCCATAATTGTTTATACTTATCATCTATGTGTGAGCGTGTGTGTACATAATGAGTATTTTTGTAATTTGTATATTTTTAAAAATTTATGAAATACGAATCAAATAGTGATCTTTCTCGGTTAAATAAGCGGTTAATAATTTACAAATTAATTTTTTGATTATTAGGTAACATAAGCGTTTTTAATTAATTCTTGTGCATTTTCAAATAAAATCGATTCTACAACTGTTTAAAATTTGAAAAGTTTGAAATGTAGTGATTTTTTAAAAAATAAACAAGAAAAAGTATTAAAAATCGCTGAAAAATTATTTTCTTTATGAACAAATACAGAGATTTTCGACTATTACGCCATAATATAAAAATAACTGAAAAATATACAAACTTGTAGAAATGTAAAATGTAAAAAATTACTATATACAAAAGTGTTAAAACAGTATTTTAAATATCTAAAAATGAATGTGGTAAACAACACACAATCGACAATCAGTAATATATATTTTTTTTAATTGGAATAAAAAAATATTACTGATTGCCGATTGTGTTGTTTGCCACATTCACTATCTTCTTCATCATATCATCTTGCATGAGTCTTTGTATTGACCGTGTGTTCGTCCATTCTTCGATGTTATCCAACCAAGCCATGATTATTCACGCTATTTTCAACATCCTTCTATGTAGCCACATCTCTACAGATTCTAATCGATTTATTTGCATTTTGTTTAATGTCGATGCCTCAATTCCACGTAGTAAAATCGGATATCGTAACGATCTATCATAAAGGAGACTCCGTATACTGGTAAAGGCACTCCGGGCGTAGTTACATGGCATTTTTATTTCTGAACTCTTTCAATATTCTTGTTATTATTTTTGATGGTGACTTTGTTATCCTCTTTGTTGATTATCATTCATTTTGTCTTTTTTACATTTATTTTTAAATTATATGAATTACCGACTGCGTTACGTGTATTAAGAAGTTGTTCAAGGTCTTTTTCATCTTCAACACCTTCTTAGTAAACTGAATGTAGTCGTTAATGCATATAATTTGATGATACATGTAAAAAAGACAAGATATTTAAAATACTGTTTTAACACTTGCGTATATAGCAAGTTTTTATATTTTTATACGTTTGTATATTTTTAAATGATTTTTTATTCCCTTGATAATGCCTTAATAGGGCCGAAAAGCTTTATGTTTGTTCATAAAGGAAATAATTTTGTAGTGATTTTAACTGCTTGAAATTGATTTAGTTTCAAATAACATTCATAAATCATAAAAGTTCAGGCGAAAAGGATTCGTAAGAAAGATAAATTTCAGTATACAGTTATTTTCAACGCAAAGCATTTTCAATACCTGTTTCAGCCATATGTAAATGTACCGATATATTTATGTCTTCCCCAACCCTTTTAGTTTGGCAACTGACTTTTGACGCCGAAGGAGACCGAATAGGGTCCGTTAAGAAAAATAGAACGATTTTAATGTCTACTTCTAACAGTTTTTATTACTTTATTTTTAACTCCGGAATACTAGTAGATTAATATAGAGTTAAGCATTTTTAATTCGTTTTGATGAATGTAAGAAATATCTTTTATATCTGGGAAATAAGTTCAATTTGTACTTTAATATGTATGTTTTTATTAACTGGCGACGTCATGCATTTTTAAATGATTATTCATTATTTATTGTAGAATCGTGTAAAATATGCAATGATTAAAATTTTTAATATATTTTTTTTTTAATTATAGAAGAAATAATTTATCTGGAAGTTTTCAAGTATAAAGGTGACAAGCTGCAAACTGAGTAATTTATCTCATATTTTCTGAATTCAGTGTTGCATGTTAAATAGAATTATAAGACGATATTTTGATGTTAATTAAATCTATATCATAATGTACCGTATTAATTATGAAAATTAATAACTCTCTGCAAGCTCTCAACTTTCTGTCTGTACATAAATTAATAACATAAAAATATAATATGACAATAATAATTATATATATATATATATGTATATTAATAATTTATTAAAACGACATTTAATTTGTTTTATATTTATTTATTAAGTATTGATTTACTGTTTACGGATATAATTATTAGGATCCGTTTTCTAAAAAATAGTATGCAAAGAATTTTAACATATGCCGATGCAATTTTGTTTAATATTTAATAGTCATGATTTTATTTTTCAATTCAATGCAGGAAAAATAATTATTAACACGTTGGACATTAAAAAAAAAAAAAAAAGTATGAAAATGTTAAGAAGGAATTTGCAAACAGGAAATAATAACATAATAGGCCTGAAAGACAAAAACGGTATAGAGAACGTAGAAGTAAAACGTACATAGCGCAAATAATCCGGAAATATTATCAAGAATTATACAGTGATAAAAGGACAATAAATACGCCAATCGATTAAGACCAATGTAATATTAAGGACGAAATAAAAGATAAGATATCAAAATAAGAAGTAATGACTACAATTAAAAGTATGAAAAACAGTAGAAGGATAAGTTTTGAAAATAGCGTCAAACGAGATTTCGGTCCTTTTTGCCGAACCTTTTCATCAACCTTTGTGTACAGAGAGAAGAATAAGGCACGATTAATAATATTAGATAAAAAAATAGTAAATAATTATAGACCCATTAGCCTGCTCTCAAATCTTTATCAATTAATAACGAAAATCATTATAAAAAAGGATAATCGAGCAGTTGGACAGACTTCAGGTGGCGTTCCGAAAAGGCATGGGCACTAAAACAAATACTAGGGAAACAAAATGAATTTTGACCGCCCATTATACATTATGTTAATCGATTATGAAAAGGGTTTTGATTCTATATTAACACCCATCTTTTTTAAGACACTAGAAACGGCTAAAGTAAATAGTGTATCTCAATCATACAACATATATATATATATAAAAAAGCAAAGGATACCGTTCAGGTTGGTCCAGTGGAAAAATAAGTTAACCCATACAGAGGTATCAGACAAGGAGAATCGATGTTATCTAATTCATTACGGCCTTGCAATCAGTATTGAAAAAATTGAAACTGAGTAAGAGTTTAGACAATCATATCTTAATCATCTTAGATATGCAGACGATATAGTATTCCTTAGTGAAGATACAGAAGTACTTGAAATGACACCAGAATTTAATATAAAAAACAAAGAAACAGGATTCAAAATCCACACAGCCAAAACAGTTTTGCTGCGAAACAAATTCACGCACATCACAGATGGAAATACAGGAAGTAACATCGTTTACTAGCGACAGATTATAAGGTGACAAGACCACTGACACGTTGGGTTGATGATATAAATAAAGTTAGAAAAGATTGGGCAAACAGCAACTGACGGGGAATCATTTCTCGATTCGGATTGCCTACCTATTAACCAGTATAAATGTACTTTGGTTTTAATTTGTTGAACCTTCATTTCGGCATGAACTTTCCATGGCATACATTTATCTAGATGTATACCTAGATGTTTTACATGTGGAATAGCTCGATGACCCCAAGGTATATGCAGCATTGGTTACTAGCAGTACGCAGAGTAAAAAGAACGTGGATGGATTTGTGATTATTCAGTATAATCTTTCACTTTTTAGTCCATGTATATATCGAATCAACCCTTTGCTGAAGATTGTCTCAAACAACATTAAAGTGGTATCATAAAAAAATACGTGGTATTGTCATTGTGTATATAGGATATACGAAAGAGGTTCAAGGACACTTTCTTGGGTACTTCAGCATGTAATGTAAAAACTAAATTTAGCATCCTCATAGCTAATTGAACTTCCAATTTGTTATGATCTAACCAAATGACGTAGATTACCTGGCAGCAGATAGCTTAGCTTGAAGATTAGGCCTTCTAGATCAATTGGGGAATGTTTTTTTTTACAAAATCTTAACTGATGGGACGAAAGATGTTCTTCAATTAGTGGTTGTAAACGTTTCAGTAACAATTTCTCAGGTTAGCAACTACTGGTAATACTGATATTGGTCTATATGAGTTACTTCTGCAGGCTTCTCACACTTCTTAAGCATGATGTTTGTGTTACCTTAAAAACAATAGGTACGTATAAAATGTACACAACTAATAAACATTAAATATAAACAATCCATTAATGCAAACAAACCCATAACTACATGGTAGAAGGTACGTAAGACGACAAGACTAACGTGACGAAATCGAAACCTCAAACCGCAAGAACGTCATACAAATCGTTGCCTATATCTTACACATAATATAATCCAACAAAGAAACAACAATATTAAGGGTATTAACCATTTCAGTCATTTTTTTAATTATTAAAAAAATATAAAATCATTATTTTCACTTTTTACGCATCAAAACTATCACTTTAACACAAATTTGAAAAACAAATCCCAGCCAGTGGTTCTAAAAATTATGTTGCCGATTGGCAACAAAATGACTATAAGGAATAAAATTATGTATAAGAAAATGAAAAATGTATTTATATATATATGTGTATTATATGTATAAACATTAACGATTACTACATCAGTGTAAAAAAAAAAGTGTAATTAAAGTAAAATATTAAAAAATCACTTAGAATGAAAACTATTAAAACAATTTTTTTTTTCAAGGCACAAGTGTACATGGCATTTGTTGCAAAACCATCGGCTCATCCCTGTATACCCATTATTTTTACAACGTACTCTTTTTTCGGAGTGCATGTGAAAATGACCAACAGAATCTGTTCGAACATTTTGTATCGGTTTTATTTCAACATTAACATGTTTTAAACTACTAGTTTCTGTTTCATTATCACGTGGTCTTCCCCGTTTTTAATCAGTGTTACATTTTCTTTAATTAAGTTTTCAGCTACATGTAATCTGAAATGCAAAAGATCTAAAATTTTGTTCTTGTCAATATTTAAAATTGTAGCTGAATTCTTATATTCCAGCCAAACATTTGTTACTGCTAAATCTATCGCATGGAAAATCATTTTGAGTGTCCAGTTTTTAGTTTTTGCTCGACTAAAAAATCTTGTAGCATTGTATTCCTTTATAATGTCTGGAATGCATACCAGTATGTGAGACTTTTGGCGTTTATGCCACCTTTTTACTTTATCTGTAACAGTACTACCAAAAAATATACTATCGTCCTGGCGTGGCTATTATTATCCGTTCTTATCTACGAAACGAACACTCTAGTAGATCTTCCATTATTTATCGTCGTTACTATTACAGTTGTCGCACACATACGCACCAGTAAAATTAGCGACTGGCCATATTAAGCCCGGTAGCTACGAGTCAAAGTAGCAATGCAAAATTTAAAAAAAGATGATATCAATTCAACAGAAAAATAATGCTAAAGACGAATCAAACTCGGTTGCTGACGTACATATGAAATCTTCCGAGGATACAACAAATAAAAGTATACCCGCAATAAAAATTATCGGTAAAACGCCTAATCATTGGCAAGTAATCCCTCTAAGGTAAGAGGAAACGTATAAATTCACCCAACACTTCTCCGGAACCGGTAAACAAAAGTGAAAATCGTTTTTGGCCGCTTCTAAAATATCCAGATTCATTCAACAATTAAATATTGAACAAAAGAATGAGTCAGAAAGTACTTATCCTGATACTAGTACGTTAAACGAAAAACAAAAAAACGTATCCTAAGCCACCGCCTATAATCCTATATGGAGTTACCAACTACAAAGAAATGGAAAACTTTATCTGTTCGGTATTGAAAAAAGAAGAATTTATTTGTCAAACGTTTTAAATGAGGAAAAATTAAGAATCATCGATGCTGAAAATTATAGGAAAATAATTAAAGCCCTAATAGAAAATAAAGTGATATACCACAGGTACCAACTCAAAGAAGAACGAGCTCATAGAATTGTAATTAAAAATATTCATCACACAGTATCACCTGAGGATATTAAAAACGCCTTGAATCTGATAGGATTTAAAGCGAGAAACGTAATAAATATGAGACATTTAAAAACTAAACAACCACTTCCTATGTTCTTCGTCGATTTAGATCCACGAAATAATATTAAGGAAATATATAATGTAGAATATTTACTGAATATGAAAGTTAAAATCGAACCGCCATACAAAAATAAGGGAATAATTCAATGTACGAGGCGCCGAGCTTTTGGACATAGTAGATTATACTGCACTCTACCATTTATTTACGTAAAATGTGGAGCATCAAACAAATTAACAAACCAAGTAATACACCTGCTAAGTATGTGCACATTGTGAGGGCAACCACACCATCAACTACAAAGGATGTAACATATATAAGGAACTACTTAAAATGCGAAATAGTAAACAAAATAATAAACCACGAGCAATTAGCAATGTAAAACAACAAATCGATCTGTCTATCGAAAAATCCCTCAGCAGTTAAATAAGGAGCACTTTACACAAACTACGACGGATAGAAAATATAACTATTCAGCAGCACTCCGTAATAAAATCCCAAGAGCAGCAAATCCTGAATTAGCACTATAAACAGTTTACTGGATTCAAACATTTGTTTAACCAATTAATTGAACAAAACAGCATGATCATTAACATGCTATCCACGGTATTAAATAAATTACTTTCCAAATAAATCAGCTACTACGAATTGCAACATGGAATGTCAATGGCATGGCCCAATATCGCCATGAAATTGAATTATTCCTAACGAACAATAAAATAGATATATTGATGGTTTCGGAAACGCACTTCACTAGCAATAGCTCTATTAAGATTCCTAATTATAATATCTATCCTACAAACCATCCCGATGACAGAGCACATGAAGGGGGCAGCTATTTAAGGAAATCAGTGAAACATCACATTATGAAAGATTATTTACAGGCGCATGTACTATTAAAATAGATACCAGAATCGGTTCAATCATTATCTTCCGTATACTGCCCCCCGAAACACATCAAACTAGATCAGTTTCATGAATATTTTAATTCTCTGGGTAATAAATTTATTTCCAGTGGCGACTTCAACGCGAAACATACATCTTGGGGCTCACGATTAATAACTCCGCGTGGGAACCAGTTATACAACTATATTAAAAAAAAAACGTTACAATAGTATATCTAGTGGCCAACCAACATACTGGCCAACCGATATGGGAAAAATACACGATTTGTTAGACTTGTTTATTTGCAATGGAATTAGTACCAATCAAATGTTTGTCGAAACATCAATGAATGGTACCTCAGATCACTCACCAGTAATTCTGAACATCAGTAGTTAAATCATGTATTCAGATAAAAAACCCACACCGTATAGCAATAAAACCAACTGGCTACTCTTCCAACAATTAATTGAAAATAAAATATATTTGAACATTCCGTTAAAAACTATGGAGGATATAGAAACCAGTATAGAGAACCTGACCAAATACATTCAAGAGCGGCACATTTAGCGACGCCAAAAGAAAATTATACTAATAAAGACAATCATAATAACGTTCAAAGTTACCCAAAAATAATAAGGGATATGGTTCAAGAAAAAAGAATATTAAGACGCATATGGCAGAATTCAAGGAATCCCAACGATAAAACGAAATTCAACGAAGCAAGTAAAGAACCTAAAAGTATGATTATTGAAATGAAAAATGTCGACTTTAAAGACTACGTCTCTACGTTAACAACCTAATGAAACTACTGATTACTCCTTACGGAAGGCTGCAAAAACCGTAAAAAGAGTTAATCAAATACGACTACCTATAAATAAAAACAATCAGTGGGTAAGAAGCGATGAGGAAAAGGCTGAAATATTTGCTGAATATTTATCACAGATTTTTCGTCCTAATGAAATCAGTACTAATCGAACAATAAATGCAGAAGTAGATAGTTACCTCTAGGCTCCATACCAAATGTCACTTCCGATAAAATCAGTATCACCTATGGAAGTAAACAAATATATACAGAAACAATTAAAGCCAAAAAAAAGTCACGGATATGATTTAATTATATCAAAAATAATTATGAAACTATCAAAAAAAGTTATAGTATTATTATCGTTTATATATAACGCAATTATCAGAATCGGTTACTTCCCGATTCAATGGAAATTCGTCATTATAATACCAATACAAAAACCAGGAAATCCTTCTGAAGATATCGCGTCATACAGGCCAATAAGTTTGCTTCCAGTTTTTTCGAAGATATTTGAAAAATTATCATTGAAAAGAATAAAACCCTGCTAATAAAAAATAAAATCATAACGGATTATAAATTTGGATTTAGGGAGCAACATAGCACCGTGGAACAAATACATAGAGCAGTTGATGTAATAAATTAAAGTTTTGAAGGAAAAAATGTTGTACAGCAATATTTTTAGACATCAAAAAAGCGTTTGATAAAGTGTGGCACAATGGGTTACTATTCAAAATAAAACACATATTATCCTACCAATATTACCTATTAATCAAGTCTTAACTCGAAGAAAGATTTTTTCAGAGAAATTTTAAAAGTTCATACTCTAGCATCCATTCTATCAACTCGGGAGTTCGACAGGGCAGTGTGCTTGGACCTGTGCTGTACCAGATATACACTTACGACTTTCCGATCAATGCATACACAACAACGACAATGTTTGCAGATTATACTGCGATATTATCGACTCATCATAATGTGTCAACAGTCGTGAAAAACTTACAGGATCACTTAGACGACGTTGGAAAAATGGTATAAATCTTGAAGGATTGAAATTAACGAATCGAAGTGTACACAATTTATATTTACTCTGAAGAAAGTGGGCAATTATCCAGTAGTAAAGTTTAATAAAAAAAAACAGTCCCTACCTCGAATAGCGTTAAATACCTCGACTTACACATTGATGAAAAACTAACTTGGAGAAAACATGTAGAAGATAAACGAAAACAAATTAATATTAAATTTCAAAAAATGTTATTGGTTACTTGGTAAATATTCACCAGTATCCTTGGAAAACAAGATGCTACTTTATAAGGCAACTAGCAAACCCGGCGAACTCCGTTTCGCCACCAGATGGCTTCGTTTTATGTAACATTTCGTTTGGTGATTAAAAGATAAAAAAAAAAAATTAAAGGAAAATTTTATTTTATTTTACAACAGTAATGAATTCATTTCGATTACAAAAATGAAGTGTTATTTAGTTGAACTTCTCTAAGTAAATGAAAGTGAATCCAAAGTAAATACTGAATCGAAGCGTTATACATGTCCGCAATTTTCGGTTTGGGTTTGAAATTTTTTTCGCGTTTTTTTCATTTTATCCTATAAATCTTATATAGTAACGACAAATTATAAAATCGGAATCGTTTAAAAAAGTTTATGTCGCTCACTATGCCTTGCCAAAGGTGGCAGATCATCGATTTTCGAAAATTCGTAGCTCGACAACTATCGATCGTAACGAAAACCGGTTTTCTGTTTCGAATTCGTCATTTTAATATCTATCGTATCCGTATCGATTTTAACGGAATTTTTCCAAAATCGAAATTTTAATGAGTCACCCCCCCAAACACCTCTAATTTTTTTTTTTAAATTTCGACGATGACTCGGTTCAATAGGTTTCTTTACGACGATCGAATTAGGTAATAACAATTTTTTTCGTATCTCTAAACGTTAGCGATTTATAGTCGATAACAAATTCGCTATATAAATATATATATATATATATAACGATATATAGATATATAATTAACATTGGCCCATGCTAAATGCATTGTAGATTCGGTCGTCCAAAAATCGCCGGCAAAATTTTTAAAAATCGAAAATGAAATTTTCAACTCGCGATTTCTCGTTACCGGTTAACTTTTAAAACATTCACGTAATTGCATAAATTATAGATCTCCACGTCTACTTTCTATTAGCTCAACCCGAACCCCCAATCTATCATGGGGCCGCAAAAATGGCCCAAAACCCCAAAAAAAGCCTTTAAGCCCAATTTTCTCGGCGACTATTCGATATAAAAATACGGCGATACCATCGTTAGACGCGTATTTTAATGATAAATAACTTTCGTTTAAATAAATTTTCTAAATTTCGAATCGTTCTCGAATTATTGCGAAAAAATCGAAATTTTGAAAAAATTGCTAGGGTACCCCTTTCGAAATGTTCGGTTTGGGTTTGAAATTTTTTTCGCGGTTTTTTCGCTTGATCCTATAGATCCTGTATATAAATGACAAATTATAAAATCAGAATCGTTTAAAAATGTTTACGCCGCTCGCTATGCCTTGCCAAAGGTGGCAGGTCATCGATTTTCGAAAATTCGTAGCTCGACACCGAACGCTGTCGAACGGGATAAAAAGTATCTTATGTCCGTCTCCTGGCTCTAAGCTACCTCCCTACCAATTTTCAGCCAAATCTGTTCTGCCGTTCTTGAGTTATAAGTGGTGTAACTAACACGACTTTCTTTTATATATATAGAAGAAGATGTTGAAGCCTATATGGTCTTATGGAATCCCAAGAAAATCTCATATAGCAATCATCCAAAGAGCCCAATCAAAAATACTACGATCGATAGTCGTCGCGCCATGGTACGTGCGCAATGACGAAATACATAAAGATCTGAAAGTATCGACGGTTAAAGAAGAAATCGAAGCAGTCAGAGCACGATATACAGAAAGACTACAAAATCACTCAGTTGGCGCACGGGCTTATCAAGAACGGTACCCGGTTCAGGCGACTGAAACCATCGAATATAGTAGACTAACGAATATTGTTTCAAAAACAAGGAATGACGACGTTTGGGAAGCATTCCATTTGTGTGTAAATTGAACCATTAACATTGCCACTTATTGTCTTCAGTTGGACAGATTGTGTGCAAAATTTATTTACAAAAAAAAATTCTGTTGTCGCCCATTGAGAAATAATGAAATCATAAATAAGACCACTACGTCCGCACAATAGAAATATTTTAATACCCCATGGTTGTGGTTTTCTTTTAACATAAACTTTAAGACATGACTGAGACGATCTGTTCGTCCACGCAAACATATTTTTCAATTTTCAAACTTTGGCATTGATTTTGTCACTTATTATACAAAGGTCTTATTTTCCATATTATGTCAGTTTCACATCTGTTTACAGTGTTATCTACACAATGAAAGTAATTTATTAATTTAAAAAAACGATTACAAGACATGGAATCAACAAACATTTGATGTTTTAAGCGCATAAAAATTATTCAAAAAATCAATAATATTTTTGTAAATATATTGAGAATTATACATTTTCTAACTTACTTCAATTTCTTGTATGTATCTATCATATAAAGATTCCTCGTTTTCACAATCGCTAATATCTAATTCGTAATCATTCGTATTTAAAATTTCATAAATATCTTTATTTATCATTCTAGATGCAATTTCTAAAAAGTAAAGTAAAATAATAAATTACTATAATCATATAGTCATTTCGATGCCAATCAGTAACACACATGTTTATACCATTTGGCCCATTCGAGGCATACTTGTACAACTCAGAATCGATTGGGGCTTGGATAAATTGATGTATTTTGCTTCCCTAAGCGGGATAAAAAATAAAAAAAACCGCGGAAAAATTTTTTAATTGTAAATTACAACCTTTTAAATTTTACTTACAAGTATGTTTATAAACATACGAGGTTAGGTTAGATTCAGTTAGGTTAGAATCGGTCAGGTTTATTTCGGCTAGTTAGCAGTAGAATTAAAAGAAAAAACGAGAATGACATTTAAACCAGAATAACAAAATACCTAGGTTAGGTTAGAATCGGTCCGGTTTATTTCGGCTAGTTAGCAGTAGAATTAAAAGAAAAAACGAGACTTTCAAAAATGGTTTCCGCGGATTTTTAACTTCGTAACTCGTTAAAAATAATAATTTTTGATATTTAAAAAAAAAAAAAACGAAAATCGGGAGTGTACAAGTATTGTTCGAATCTACCCAAAAGTTTTATATTTTGTACATTAGTTATTTATAAAAGATATTATACAATAGATATTCTACATACTTTTATTTGATTATTTTGATTAAAATCCGCCAAGTACTGATATCAATAAAATAACAAAAATAACTTTAGAAATATTTAATATTTCACAGCAACAAAAAACACCGAAACAAAATGTAAACGCAAATGTTTGGCTTTCCATAGAGGTAATAAATGTTACTCATTATATAATAAAAATATATCGATAGTGCCGATTGGTAACAAATTACTAAACCGTTGTAAAATTGTACAATATATATAAATGTCTTTTGAAAATTATATGTTGCTAATTGGTAACACAGAAACTGAAAGGGTAAAAATTCAATGTAGACGTAATGAATTTTTTTGAAATAAAATAAAATTAACTGCTAAATTAAAACGAAATTATAATTTAACTCAATCGTATTAATTTCAATCCAAAATTACAAATAATATAAACGGATTTTTCTATTGACCTTATATAAATTATTGTCAGACTATTTTGGGACACCGCAGCATGCCATTGTATTATTGTTATACTTAATTCTTTCTGTTTTATTCGCTTATATCGGTTTCTCCTCTAATTATTTATTTTTTGCTTTTTGTCTTTACGTTAATTAAGCATTGGTTCAGTTATTAAAATTTTTGTGGTGATATGTTTTTGTAATTTTAATACTTTGAAATATGCCGTTCAATAAGAAACGTAAAAGTGAAGATGTTAAAACGGCAGCTGCCGAAAAAAGTGGAAGTGACCAAAGTGACAGCAGTGATACAGAATCAATTACTGATAAACAAGTTACTATTAACTTTACTGGTTACGGCCCTGATACATGCGATATTAATGGATTAGTTCTGTTGCTTCGTCAGTCTTTTGTAAGTGGATCTATTAATTTAAATGAACTTTCACAATTAATTGTTAAACAAAACCATTTGGGATCGGTGGTTAAAGAATCCGTTAGTGACGATGAAGATGATTTAGATTCAACTGAAATTGACATGTCCGATATGGATGATATTGTTTATAGTGTAACAACAGTCATTAATATAGCGAAGGATAAATGTGCTAAATGTGTACTGCAACTAATCGATTTTATAATTCAGAAAGCTAAAGAATATGCCACAGATGATGTTGTACATTTTATTAACAATTTGTTTAACGATGATCAACAAAAAATAGGTTTTATAATTAATGAGCGTTTTATTAATTTACCACAAAGTATTGCCGAACCATCGTTGCGTAAATTAATGAAAGAAATTAAGGATGCGAGTAAGACAAATCCATTATTTAAGTTCACTCATTACGTTCTAATATGTAAATATTCTAAGCTGGTCGAATCGTCTCGAAAAAAAAAAGATTACAACCCGACGATAACAACTGATGAAGTAATCTGGAGTAATTCTGAAGATGAAATTTTTGATAAAGAAGCAGAAATTAAGTTCGATTATTCTATACGTAATACGGCTGATACGGAATGGTTAAAGCATGATCAAGAAATTACTCAGTTTAGAAGAGTTATTATTATATCTGCCGACAAATTTAAAGATGTTATTAAAATGCACTTTAATAAAAAGTAATACTATTTTGAAATATGTTGTATTTATTTACATTTCATATGCTGTAACATATTTTATGGCGATTTATTTAAATTGTATTAGCAGATAATATGCAGTGACAGTGTCATCGAATAATTATTAACGTAAATAGAAACACAAAAATATATCGATATCGCTCAACTAGTTACACCGATTACAGATTAAATGGATAGAATTAGTGGATAATGGGTATATTTAAAAATTAAATTCGCAAATTTTATCGCAGCTGCCAAAATCACACGTTTAAAAGTTTATAATTTAATATTGTTCCGTATTTTATAATACGGTTGACTTTATATTTATTTTTAAATGTTTCGTTTAAGTTTCACTTGCCTGTTTATTAAGTTGCCATGTTGTATCTGGTACTCAATATTCATTAGAGTATAGATGACGAATTATACGTAGATTGGGCAATTTCGTTGAACAAATTAAAGCAACTCGGGTATCAAAACATAATATCCAAATTGCGAACGATATAGCATCAATCACGCGGTGTTGTCATTTTAAGCGGTTTACGCGCAATTCTGATTTGATACTATTTTTATCTGACGACAGTTTCATACGACTTGTATTATATGTAGAACTTCGATAATTAGGTCATCTGTCGATATGAGAATGCATTTGTAATCTATGCATTGTATTATAATTGTTTTTTTTCTTCAATATTTCAGAGAATATCGTAGTCTTATTCAAAATGAAGCATTCAAAAACAACTGCTTTTTTGATACAAATTTTCTCCGAGTTAAACCTGTTATACACATTAATATTTGTTTTGGATAAAAATGTTCTGAACTCTTACTACTTGAAATAAATTGTGTATTCTTAGATGCACATACATAACGCGACTATCTTTGTTTTGGCTCAAAACGTGACCTCATTTTGTGTACATCGGTTAGTAGGTTTATCGCAGAAAAAATCTTATTTTTATAAGTGTCAGAACAATTTTTTGTTAAAATATTCACCTTCGTTATCAACAATTATTGAGTTTTTTTCGATTGTTCACAATTTATTCGTAGAGAAAAGACTGAAAAGACGTTTTGTCAGACATAAATTATATTAAAGTAAAAAGTTATGTAAGTTTGTGTGATAGTGAATATTTCTACCCAGTGAGTTTCTATCGACAACACGCTGTTACTTTTTGCGACATGATTGAAATTTATGAAAATCTGTCAAATACCTTTGTCTTTATTGCTATCAATACATCCACTTTTGACTTGCAATGTAGATAATTTTTTGAAATATGCCCGATAAAATTTCTCCAATTTTTTTGTAAAAAAAAATTCATTAAATACAACCGGTTTTTATATAATTTTATAGTCGCATTTTTAACAAACTCTTTGTTAAAATCAATGTCGCTACATTTCACCATCAAATTATGTACTGCAAATGGAAGAAACCGATTAGTTTCTGAGCTATCATTCAGTTGTTACATTTCATTTGCAGCTTCAATTGTCTATATCTGACCGCTAATTTTCAATACTTGTCGATTGAGGGTGTAAAAAATAAAGTCCAATTCTGATGTAGGATCTTCAAAAGTTTTTTAATATTGAGATGTTTCAATACTAAAAATGAATTCCTTTAAAGGCTGGCATATTTTTAAAACGCTTTTCGCGATATTTATTCCGTTTGAGTTTCGGCACAAAACTACATCCTCGAACCGTGTATGTAAAAATATATTCTTACGATCATGCATTCAATATCTACGGGTAGGACATCAGCATCACATCTGATTGAATTGTGAACATGAGCACCGCATCCCGATACCCATTGATATTTTTCACTATGATTGTAATCCGATTCATTATTCCCCCGGACGTTGGCATGGTATCGTTCCCATAAAATAACACGACTTTTCCAGTGAAACTACATTAATTAACGATTTTAAAAATTTCACCTGTCGAAAACATTGATATTTTTGTACACTTAGTTGGTTTTTCATTTTATTATTCGCAATGATTAACACCAAGCGATTGTTTTTTTTTTATCGAACGAAAACAAAGAAAAATTTTAAATCCAAATATTTTTAAAAATAATCGTCCACTTCAAAAATTAAAAAAAAAAATATTTTTTATTTTTCCATTAAGATTATTGAGACTATGTAATCTTTAACAATAACGATGATGAAGTTCACGTGTGAAGAGCTACACTTCCAATGAAGTGACTTCGACTTAGTTAATTCATTACTTCACTAAATCATATGATTTTCGACGTTTAAGTCGTCTTAAATCTTCAAACGGGAGTTGTATGACATCAACATTGGTGCGCTTTTCCAATCTTTTTACACGTCTGCAAGCAAACATGGTAATTTTATCGACGACCATTGAAGGTGCTGCGTTCAAATCGATATGCGCGGATGATCCTACGAAGTGCAATATTTTGGGTCTTTGTATGGAATCTATATTGGAAATACTAGTAAAATCCCACAATTGCATTCAATAAATCCGAATAGGTTAATCAATGGCCATACACAAGTCATTTATTTTCAATAGCGTTAAATTCTTTCCTATTAGCCAATAAATACTTTTCATTTTTGCTTTTATTTCCAAATGGCGATTCCTATTTAGACGCGAATCGATGTGCATCTCTAGGTACTTGACTATGTGACATTTATCTATTGATTCAGTGTCACTGGAATATTATCTGTCTTCCGTAAGGTGAAGTTTATGTGCGACGATTTTTCGCTGTTAACATTAATTTTTCAACGTTTCAGCCAAGCACCTAAATCATTTATTGCTGGCTGTAGATTTTCAGTAGCACGCTATTGACTCTTATTTGTAGCTAAAATTGCTGTGTCATCAGCAAAACTAGAGATAACTGTACGATTGTTTACTACCTTGTGGTATTCCCGACAATATGTTTTTGCAGTTAGATGTCGTTTCTGCATACCTAATTCCAAACTTTTTTTTTCTACTTCTGCCAATTCATTCCTAGCCATGTTGGCTGTCTATCAAGAGTATAATCGTCTTCATTAGCCCTTCTCTTAAACTAGGTCGCGAATTCTAGTTATTTTCAATCGTCGGGTTGTCGTGACGTCTGGAAGTGCAGCGACTAGCTCATTACAGCGTCCGCGTAGCGTATTGCATGTCTTCGAGCCCGCTGCTTTATTGCTTCGTCGACCATACAGACCCCAAGTTCACGATGAATAGCTTCATTGGTATAACGTACCACGGCATTCTGTATATCGGCCTTTATTTTGAAAGCGCTGTATTATATTTCTGCTAGTATTTTTCGCACACCCCCACATTGATGCAGCATAAGTCCATATATTGGCTTTATTATTGCTTGTATATTAATACTCTATTGGCTAAGGAGAGGTTCGAATGATACCCATTAGCCAGTAGAGATCTTAATTTAATATCTAGTCGTTTTCTTGTTTTTTGTATATGCACGTTCCAGCTTAGTGTGCGATCTAAGTGAACTCCTAGATATCTGATGCTGTTGCTTCTTGGTACAATATGTTTACCTAATGACAGTTGACTATGATGATCTGTTCTATTGGTGAATGAGATATTAGTTTCCAAGATTGAGCCCACTGTAGAACAGCGTCCGAGCTTTTCTGTACCGCTGAAACTGCCACTTCAGGCTTCTTGTCTTGAGCAATAGCAATGCGTCATCGGCAAAAGTAACCACTTTGACAACCCACGGCTGGGAGATCTGCTGTATATAGGTTGTACAGTAGTGGCTCCCAGTACACTTCCCTGAGGAACACCGGCTTTAAATGGATGCGGTTCAGAGTAGTCATCACAGCATTTGACGCGAACTTATCTGTTCGCTAGATACGATTTCATAAGTTGATAATACTGGACGGTTACTCAGATATGATTCCAGAATATACCATGGATATGAAAACTGTTCGCGTAATTACACGAACCAACCGACATGACAAACTTTATCAAACGTTTGGACTGCATCCAGGAATACTCCGCAGCAATATTTCTTTTCTTCAAGAGCTTTGTGAATATCTCATTTGAGACACGATGCATCTGAATTGGTCTGAAATTAGTTGTTTTGTTTGAGTCTAAACAGCTTTGATATAAGTTTTTCGAATAATTTGGACATTGATTTTTTTTTTAAATAACTCTTCTAATTTATTCGATTCGTGTTTTTCCTTGCATCGTGGAAAGTTTTACGCTGACAATGTCACGACTGCACGGACATATTTGAACGGCTTAAATAATAAATAAATTTTAAAATGTCGAATTATCGCTATTTCTAAAGTTATTATTACAGAAAACGAGCACGAGTTGGAATGCACCATATTCCGAGAATATAAAACATAAGGGACTTGACCTTAATGGACAATAGAGAAATTTACCTAATTAGTGATCGTCCATGCACATTTTCACATCGAAAGAATTACGAAAAAGATAAGTTACTACTTCCGAAAAACTTCTTTTTAAGTTAACTCCGACCGACATAGCCGTTTCGTCTTTATTCTTGAACACCTTTGCCAACTCCGTACATGTCTTATTGTACCGGCGACGTGTATTACCATTTTTCTTCTCCTTGAATGCCGACGTCCATCTTCTGGATAACGCCATTCGGGACAAGTACGAGGCAAAATATATGGTGACTCAGAGAAGATGGATGGTTTTGCTTATTCGACGAAAATTTTTGAATGAAATTTTGTTTAAAAATACGAAAATGAGAGATTACCTTATAATCGTTTGCGGAACACTCGATATCGTTCTGATGACCGCGTGTTATTGGTACATTCATTGTCTTTTTACAAAATTTTCGAACACTTTTTTGAGCATAGGTCGCTGAATTTTCGAAATTTCTTCAGAAATCTAAGTTTTCAGTTCTTCTAGATGCCGTGGGCGTGTGTTTCGTGAACGTGACTCTTAATGTATCATCGCAAAAAACTCTTACTTCGAATTCTTTTACCCGTCGTGATCGATTCACGCCTAAAATAACGTTCCACGCAAAACGCGCGCTCCTTCTCGTTATAGGATGCCGTGATAACCGAACCAGATGTCTTCTCGTGTGTACACTAAACCTGGAGCACGCGATTTGCATTGTAGCAGTCTCACCAAGTGGACTATTCGAAAAACAAAACCGTCCGTCCCCTCTGAATGTTGTAATTTCGATACAGATTTCCTTTCTTATTTCAGTCGTCGATAAATACACGCTCCTGTGTTTCGACTTTAAATGCGTGTAAAGTCGTTGGGGCACTCTTTACGAAATATATTCAAAATAAACGTACATTATCGTATATAATACTGCGGAGTAACAAAATGCATTTATTAATAAAATCGGAGGAAAAATAAACACCAAACGAACGCGATCGAACAAATAAAACAAAACATATAACAAGAGATTACAAACACGGAGCATGGTGGTAGTAGTAGTAGTAGTAATAATAATAATTCATACGCCGGTAAGTGTCGTAGTCAATTCCGATTTTTTAAAATGTACATATATATATATATATATATATATATAAACACACAAATAATAACGGTAATATAATAGTTTTTTACACTATCAATGTCACGCTATGAAGTCAGTCATTTTTTTCCTACAGCCCGACACACACACACACACACACAGATACATGTATATACGTATCAGGTCGAATAAAAAACTCGTGGTAAATACATCTCACCGTCGATTGTACACAACGTTTCGGTATGATCACCTTATTATTATTACTATTTTATTTTTTAATTAATAATATATTTTTATATAAAAAAAAAAAAGAACGAAGAAAAAATTAATACAACACACGCGAAAAATGAACTATTTAAACAAAACAAAAAATAGAGAAAACTATAAACTAAATAAATGGTAGGTCGATCTAACTAACGTATAGTCATCGTCGAATTTAACCTTTCGAACGAATACAAACTTCCAACGGATTTTACATGAATTAAATTAAAACGTAAAATTAAAAATTAAAAAATAAATCGAATTAAATAGGAGGCGTAGGAGGTAACACTGGATTAGTATTGTGCTTTTCTTCGCCGGCAGCTTGTTTACACGTCTGTTTCGAGGCCATAGCGTAGATGATCGACGATGACATACGATAACACGATTCGCATACTCGAACCGGTTCGTACAATTGTTCGTTCGGTAAAGGAATCAGATTGTTAGAACAGTCGGCACAGAATATTTTCCCACAACTCCTGAAAAAACAACCCATCCAGCTGTACGAAACAATTAATTAAATTAACGAACGCGAACAACAAACAAAGAATCGACTATACGATAAAACTCAACTTTTTAAAAATACTTTCCGCTGAACGTTACATAAAAATTCGAATCAATTCGGGACGTAGCTACACACATTCGCAAAATTCAGCTCAACGTTTATTCGCTAAAAAATACGATTTTCTGAGTTAATCAATTTTCGTTTTTAATGATTTATCAATAAAATTCCGGCGATTGTTTTATTAATTATACATATATATATACAAAACACACACACATATATATAATGAATTTTATAAAGTATAAAAATAATTATAACTAATTTAAAAATAAGAAAACGAGAGATTAGCTTATCATTTGTGGAACACGATATCGTTCAGATGACTGCAATATGCGACAATACATTTATCCCGTCTTTACAAAATTTTCGAACACTTTATCGAGCATAGGTCGCTAAATTTTTGAAATTTCTTCAGAAATCCCAGTTTAAGTATCCCCATAAAAATAATCGTGTTACTTTTAATTCTTTTCGAAACTCTCCACACTGTCGTGATCTATTCACGCCGAACCACGCAAAATGCGCGCTTCTTCTCGTTATGACATAATAATTGAAACTGGACAAAAACGAATCTTCCTCGTGTGTATACTAAACGGGCCGTACGCGGTTTGCGAAATACAAACTCTCAGTCTTCTCTGGGTTACCCCCTATATTTACTCTAAAGCGTAATAATCGCCGCAAAACCTACTTATTTATTAGCTGAATATATTTACTAATACGTTTATTTAACCGATTCAATTATCATTGCCAAAAAATAATATTAAGGCGATTATATTATCTTAACCGTTTCATAATAAAATAATAATTGCGTTCAAATACGAAAGAATTACGTTACGTATAAATGCTCGTCAATATCTCGTTATTTCTTAAATCTTATAAAAATTATCTTATGAAGCTAAACCTCAATAAGTACATGTTTTTCAAACCCTGCAATTTTTAAAACTACGCTAATATATAAATTTGTTATATTAAAAATTCGCGTTGTTCATTAGTTGAACAAAAAGTAATTGATGAAGTCGAATAAAAGTGCGAACGTGTAACAATATCCCAAATTGATCGTGAGAAGTATTTGTTTGCGGGCGTTTAACGTGAATTATATGTACTATTATTTATTAATTAATGACGGTTAATTCTTAAAAATAAAAATAAATAATAAATAAATAAAAATATTACGGTTAGATACAATAATTTCTGAGCAACCGCGTACAAAAAAGAAAAAAAATTATTTATTAATAAAAGCAAAAACGATATATTAATAAACCCGAGAGGTTACGTTTCAAGCAACATACCGTGCCCACCATTAATTTTATCTAATTATGAATGAAAATAGTTTTAAATATTACGGTATCCATTTGTAAAAATTTGTTCAGAACGATAACTGTATAACACAGTAAGTTAAATCATACACACATACACATATATATACATTATATATATTAGCCGCAGAAAAATCATCAATTGGTATTGTCGATTTTTTAGTATTTTACAAACCATTATCTATCGTACTTTAATTCTTGCATTTCACTTCCTTTTTCGATCCACGAAATACTAGTTCTTCCTGTCCGTTTTTCTGCGATAATTTTACATTCCCATAATTTCTTCTTTATATTAATCCATTCGCTATATTTTCGGATAAAATAGTCGGTTCTCCCCTGTTACTTTGGTCGCTGTATATTTTTAATTTTCGCATATAATTAAACAATCATCCTGCGAGTTTGCTATGTTATTTGCATATGCTACTGCAATCTAATTCTTCATTTCCGGATAATGGTCGTAACTTTTTTGGTATATTTCCTGTTCACACCAGTTTTCATTTGATCCTAATATTTTTAATCTTTCTGCATCTTCAGTTTATTCATTTCATCTACTTTTATTCATCAGTGTACATAATGCCCCGCTCTCATCATAGTTTATATATTATATGATATTGTAAATAAAATTAACTTTTCTATTTCCAAATCTTTCTAGATACGAGTAAACGTAACGAAAGCGTGATTTACCTCATGCATTTTTCTTTCCTAAATTTAAATTCCGCATATCGTAAATTTTCTTATCTCCTTTTTCGCAAACATTTGTGAAGATTTTTAAAATATGTAGTAGCCTGTCTATGTGTCCCTCAAAAGTTTGGATAATTGATTCCTTCAATATTACAATTATAGCAATACTTTTTTTCGAAATACCCTCAGCCGTTATAAATATATACGTTCATTTGTTTACAAAAGTAAATACTGTATATTTGATATATCTATTCTTCTAAGAAGTTTATTCGGCGTAATCTCTTGCAAACATTTACCTAAGATTTAATTCGTCTAATGATTTGTCGAGTTCTTTTAATATCGCACATCCCATTTCTCAAATCTACTTCCTGTAATGAGTTATTTAATCATTCGTCGTCACGAAGTTCATCAATATGCTATTTTGTACGTCATTATTATATGATTGAGACTTTTTAAATTAAATATTACTTAATTTGTTTCTATTATCCGGGAAACAGCATTCTTATATTTTTCAAAAACCTCTCGATATTTCAATTTTTAATATTATTTATTTCATCACATTCTTGTACTAACACACCTTTATATATATATATATATCCAGCTTTTCTGAAATTATCTTTCATATGTTTCCAATTTATTTCTGATTTATACTTTAAAAATTGATTACTTTATTGAAGAATAACACAAAATAATATTAAATCAGCAAAAGTCCCTTATTGACGATTTTGTTATTCGTCACTAAAGTTAAAAAAAAATATTTACCCGACTCTTAAGATATTATTCATTGAATATATAGACAAAACTTCTAGTAATATAAAACAAAATATTTACAGCTATAGATGAGCGAGAAAAAATTGTGTTACATATATATAAAATACAAATTTTTTATAATGTGGAATGTAGTGATTTTTTTATAAAAAATCAATTGAAAATTAGTTAAATCACTAATATTTATTTTCTTAAAGAAAACACAAAGCTTTTCTGCATTTACGCCATTATCAAGTGAAACATTTTAAAACATCATAATTTTAAAAATATAAATTAAATATAATTACTTAAAAATATGCGATGGTGATTGTGAAAATATGCTCCAAAAGTGCTCTCTGCTTCTGTTCTGTCTATTTTTTGATTTGTTGAAATTTAATATCAATATATTTGTTTATTAATTTTGTTTTTTTATATTAATTTTTTTTCTTCAATACTATTTTCCGGATTCTGTAAAAGTTGTGTACTGGTGGAATTTTAAATTTTTCATTAACTGTTGCAATGTATGATGTCCAAAAGTAAAATATAAAATATAAAAATATACGAACGCAAAAATTTCTTAAAAAACACAATCAAATTTTTAATATTTATTTTCATTTTACTTGTAAAATTGTGTTTTTTAAAAAATTTTTGCGTTCGTATATTTTTATATTTTACTTTTGGACATCATACATCGCAACAGTTAATGAAAAATTTAAAATTCCACCAGTACACAACTTTTACAGAATCCGGAAAATAGTATTGAAGAAAAAATTAATATAAAAAAACAAAATTAATAAACAAATATATTGATATTAAATTTCAACAAATTAAAAAATAAACAGAACAGAAGCAGACAGCATTTTTGGAGCATATTTTCACAATCACCATCGCATATTTTTAAGTAATTATATTTAATTTATATTTTTAAAATTATGATGTTTTAAAATGTTTCACTTGATAATGGCGTAAATGCCGAAAAGCTTTGATGCAGATTCATATGGTACCTGTGGTTTCTTAAAATTATACAAAAATTATCTACGGAGGAAAAATAATAATCATCAATCCATAATTTATCCGCAACAGATTAATGTTCGATATCAATTTGTAATTATCGCGTGGATAGCAACTATCAACTGAGGAAATGAAGTCTGCAATGTTTTTTTTTTTTTTTGAGAATAAGACAAATGTCGCATAAATTTTGACAACACTTTGGATATCTAATTCCACCCATTTATGGCTTTATGAAAAGTATTTCTTGTTAAAAACGTTTAATACTCAACGAAAGACAATGTATCTCAGCGTAATAATCTACTAATAGCAAGCATTTACACGCATAATTGTTATAGCAGTGAATTATTCATAAAAATTTGTGCTCGAATTAGCATTTAATGAAAATATTCAAAAAAGTTTAATAATATCACAACATGATCTAATCCGAAAATTATACGAAAACAACAAACAGACCTACTGATTTACTAAAAAACGACGCGATAAAAACGCAAAAACTAAAATTATAGGTAAAATCGAAATCGTTTGAGATAACATAACTGAAAATATTGCATGTTCAAAGATCAATACTTTTCAAAGGTAAACTCCGCCATTATTGGATAAATATTGATTAAAATACTAAACCACGCTGTGAAAACGCTTGAATAATCAACAACGTGATATCTCCCTACTAAGTGTTGTGAGCAAAACAGATTCCGGTTTTAAGGCGGTTTTCAAAACTCGCGTATTAATACACATACAAATACCAATCGCTGTAAGAATTCAAAATAAACAATTCACTACGTATAAACTAAATTTGAAAAAAATATCAAAACGAAAAAAAAAGAACACTATACCAGAAATTAACATTCAAAAAAACTTATGCTTTAAAAAGTGTGTTCCAAACGAATTACATTTATCCATCTATTAAACAATTTTTTAATCGAGTACAACATTAATAAATAACGGTGATATATATAAACAAACTTGTAAAATGAATTTGTAATTTTCTAGAGGGTGGCCGCGATAGCGTAGTTGCCAGAGTGCTCGACTGTCAGGGTGACAGAAAGTTTTTCATTACATAATTCTTAATTATCACGAAGAAGGCATAGTAGCTTACTCCGTATAACATCATATGCGATCGCATATAGTGCCATAAATGCTAGCTCATTTCCTACATAAAAAAGCTAATCACGACGTTTGTCAATGAACAATATGACGACGATGATGAATAGATGGTAACTGTCAAACGAATAAATAAAAACAAACTCAACTTTATGTGAATAAATTTTTTGACTTTTTAATTAACGAAAGTAAAATTTCTTTTGAAAGCATTTCGATCATCACGAAACTTTGATATTAACTAAATAAATCAGATAAATAGTATATGTACGTCAGAATTCAATTAACAGAATATGCACGTGGTTTGAAAGATGACGAATAAAAATAAAATCATTCACTAATAAGTTTGTTCAATCGAAACTAATACGGAGTACGAATGTCAACCATGGGGTGGTTATAGTTCAAAACGAAATCTCATTTTTATATGGCGTTTCCAAAACTGGACTGAGAATACTGATCTACGCGCCCTGCGGTATGTAAGTAACGGAACATACGATAATTAAATAAAAATCGAATAAATCCAATCATCCAAATTAGATCGCAATAATCTTACTTAATAATTCTATAAAAGTATAAATCTTACTAAATTAAGTGTATTTTCTGTTTAGACACATTCACTCGAACGTGTACTACCTCATATCATTATATACACTACGTTTTCCTATCCAGTGACAGTCTATAAGGGATAAAAATATCTGTATATATTAATCGATCGAAAAAGAATTCACCAAATCGAATATGACCTCTCAACATACCGAAAATAATAAAATCATCATATATGATTGTTCCAAAACAAAAAGAGAAACAGGTCTTTATGAGTAACAAGCGCTCCGAGTGGCTCTACTGATACAAGGACGAGAAAAGTATTTATAGCAACCAGAAATCGATTCTCAAACCTTTCTCCCGAATGTGAAAATGCCGAAACCAGCGACAACGATTAAAATGACAAAACCTGCTCTTGCCGTGGTTTATGGAGTTATCGACTATAATAAAATGTTAGTCGACTTAAATATTACCAATAAATAAAATAAAATGTAAATCTCTAAGTAATAAACGGGTTGGAGTTAAAATAAATGAGATTGATGAATATCGTAAGTTAGTACAATGTCCGAAATGTAGCGATTTAGAATACCACACGTATCAAGTTAAAAGCGAAAGACCTTTCCGAGTTATTATCAGGAACCTCCATCACAGCCAACTGCAAGATATTAGTGACCCAGAGAAAACTGGCGGTTTTGTTGTTTTGACCAAAATTTTTAAATGAAATTTTATTTACAAGTAGGAAAACCAGAGATTAGCTTACGATCATTTGTGGAACACGATATCGTTTAGATGACCGCTATTTGCAATAATACATTCATTCAGTCTTTACAAAATTTTCGAAGACTCTGAATTTTTGAAATTTCTTCAGAAATCCGAGTTTTCAGTTCGTCCAGATATCGTGGACGTGTTTTTCGCAAACGCGGCTTTTAAGGTATCATCACAAAAAATTGCATAACTTTTTTTTTTTGGAAACTCTCTTTACACTGTCGTGATCGATTCACGTCGAAAATAACGTTCCACGCAAAACGCGGGCTCCTTCTACTTTAGGATGCAATGAAAACTAAAACGAATCTCTCGTGTGTACACTAAACGAGGAGCACGCGGTTTGCGTTGTAGCAGTTTCATCAACTGCACTATTATAAATTTCAAAACCGCCTGTCTCGTCTGGGTCATTCTATAGTAATAAACAAATAATCCAGCGTATATTTGTACAGGATTTGATTTTTAAAAATCATTTATAAAAATTTTCTACCGAAAAGGAAAACATGCATTGAGGCAATATCAATATTTTGAGTTCTTTTATTATTAGTTAGCGGATTAGTACGGCTTCTTATTAAAAAAAAAACCACCTCAAGAGCTAGTAAAAATATTTTTTTACGAAAAATAATTTAGATTACGCGGGGAAATTGATTAAAAAAATATAAAATAGATAATTTAAAACTTGAGCGTAAAACATCTAATCGAAAAATATTTAAAACAAAGTTATGCCGAACGAAACAATTAATTTATCGGTGACACGCGAACATTATACCGGGACCTAAAAATATCGTAACATCTAATCATGCGAATTGGGCCGTAATAATCCTAACTTGTAGATCATTCTACGGAAGTGGAAGCCTTTATTAGATCTAATCGATTAAGTGCATTTCGGAAGCCTTTATTAGATCTAATCGATTAAGTGCATTTCTTTTTAGAGACCTCTTTGGTCGCGTCATTATACAACTGTTCGACTACCTATTGAAAGACCGGTTATAGATTTAAATAATAATAATAAATAAAATTTAATAGTTTTAAAAGCCTAACACTCGTGCAAAATAATGCGACGATGTTTTAAGCTACAAAATTAAAGCCAAAAACCAAGTTAGCGATTTAACGCGTTATATAGCGACGGAAGCAGATGAATTTCACAAGGTCGTGTAGAACACTTAAATTGTGTTAAATTATACCTTTACGAGGTGTAATTATTTAGAAGTTTACAAATTGCAAAAACGATAAGAACGAAATCCAAAAGCAACGAAATAGGAAGTGCAAACCACATTCTTATACTAGCGTTAAAAAAATATGTATATATATATATATATATATATATATTATATATATATACGATAGTCAGCACACCTGCAATGGTGTTTTCTTCGGCCTAGCCAAAACTTATTATCACAATTCATACACTGACTAACAGCGTGATCAGGTATCCACAGTGTAGGCTGAACTTCCTTTTCTTCCACCGTCTCCCAAGAGACTTCCGTACTACAGACGGATCCTTTCTATTAGGAACAAAAGTACAACTAATTCAAAGAACTCGTAAAAACACGTAACACGCACGTCACGTCGGTAAATACAATACTTAAAATAACAGGTCGGTCGAATTGTGATAAGGACAAATGCACGACATTACAAATATTATTATATATTACACTATCTTTTACTTTTGGAAATATTAAAAAAAGAAACGTACTTTCTATATTTTCACAAATTGGCCAACAATATAAGATATTAATAATAATACCATAACTGAGGTATTGTTAAGTAATATCAAAATTCGCGAATATTATCACGTTTTAAACGTACCATTGTCTGATATATACAGGTACTGTTTTCGATTTAAATTTAACTCGCTTTACGAAACTACGGACAAATATCGACAATACGTCAAATTTATACGTAGCATTGCTCTTTATTTTTAATAAACTATGTAGTACAATGTTTAAATTAAATAAATGTAGAATTTTTTGGAATTAATTTGTAATTTTATCACCGTCGCAACTAGTAAACAATTTTTTAAACAACGACCGGATTTCATTATGTTTACCCCAGTCATAAAACTTACATCGTCATCCAGAAATATCGTTCTTTCAACGGGAGTATTCGCACCAGCGCCAGTTTCGTTAACGACATTGTTCGTAGCATGATTACATTGTTTACACACTGCTTTTAGTAACGACATTCTCGTAGTATGTAATTCCGTTTCTAACGCCGCCATTCTGGCCTTTAACGAAAAAGAAAAATAAGATGTAATTCATCTAACAGAAACTTAGTTGTTCATAAGATATACCGATGAGTTTGAAACTGGAAATTTTTATTAAGAAATTTAATAATTCGTATTTATCATAAATCTTACAGTTTTCGAATTTATGTGAAATGCAAAAAAAAAAATTAAAGAACTATATTAGAACATACGAAAAATTAAATGAGGTCAAAGTTTTAAAATGAGGTTTATTTAAACCTTTCCAGTCGTACAGTATAGAATGTTGATAAAAAGTTGTAAATTTTATACAAGCGTTTATTGTTACAATACCGCTTCTGAACTGCGCAGATAATTTTCGATGTATTTATATAAAGATTTTAAAAATTAACGACATTTCGCGTTAACCGTAAATTAAAAAAATGTCGTCCGTATAAAAATTTCAGGTAAGCGGATATCGTGGCTGAAAGGATTAACAAACAAAAACTTATTAATAACATCGAGATAAATAATTACGACTTTAATAAGTTAAGATGGAACTTTAATCGAGCGATTTAATTTTGATGTTATATTCTTGAAGATAAGTTGAAAATTATTTGATAATTATTTTTTCGAGATGTCTGTTGCTTAATCGACGACGCGCGTACATCCAGTATTATAAAAAGAAGCGTACAAATCTATTAATTATAAACCAAACGAAATACAAGGCAATCAATAAAAGTTTTTAATCACGAAGCTTTTCTACGTCATTTCCAAGCACGCACCAAAATTATTACATCTTTTTTTTTTCACATGTTATATTTTGTGTTGGTTTATCAATTAATAAAATCAATACTCTCCAATATATTCAACATTTAATCTATTAATTGTTGCGAATATTTTCAAGTTAAAATTTAAATATTAAAGTAACGAGATTCCACTTTTCTCGCGTTAACATTTTTAGCCATAGCGTATACGGGTATATAAACGTTTTTTAGTGCCGATAAAATTGTTCATAGAAACGAACACACTTGATCGACGACAATTATTTTTCAATATGTATGTATATAGATTTTGTTTTTACCTTGTGTTCTATAGTTATCTGTTGCAAGCGATCTTGTACGTCGTCCGGTATTAACGGCAAACCATCGATCGGGTCTAAAAATAATGTTCCTGCATTATACACTCGTCCTAAAAAATATAGATAGCGCATATAATTCGATGAACCGACACAATAATCTGTAAGGTACATACCATTTTAATAACACCAAATACTTCGTCACCGCAGATACATCGACGTCTTGTTTGCATTCAGTGTGGTTAAAAACAATACACCACTCTCCGTATACAAAACTCGATAAAAATGTAGCGTCATATGATGACGTAATCACTGAAAATGTTGCATAAATCTAGGGGATATTTTACGAGACGGACGGAGAAATGTTTAAGATGAAACACAGACCAGAAGACACGTTCGTGTCAAAAAGGTAAATAAATCGCTTAAAAAAAATGTAAAACTTTCATTTAAAAATATATAATTAAAATAATGAAATATTATACACGGTAATCACGAATAATTTCAGTAGAAACATAAAAAAATTAAAACCAAACAACGAATTAGCGGAATTTCGGATTCCATATAATTCGTGATTACCGTGTATAATATTTCATTATTTTAATTATATATTTTAAAATTAATTCCATTTAATATAATTAGGAATATAAGCGAATCCAACCATTTTGAAACATGTTTTTGAAATGTATATAAACTTCTAAGATATTATAATATATGGTAAAAAAGAAAAAAAAAGTCAAAAACAAAACCGAATACGTATACAGCAAATTATAATAAAGTTTGTATTGAAAAAACAACAGCATCTCAGCATTAAATTGATTTGGATATTATATTTATAGAATATCACGCGTATGATGCAAAAATTAATCACCGGAAAAAGAAATAGCTGTTTCCGAATTAAGTTTTAAATTTTATATAAACTACATAGTGGCGTAATTTTAATGTTTTCCGACCAAAGATAAACAACTAGAAATGCCTTAAAATTGTTAAAATAAAAACAAGAGGACACAAAATCAAAATATGAACATAATACAAGAAACTTAGGCATAACGATAAAACAATGACTTTTTGTTCCTGTAATACATGTTAAATTTTAGCAAAATTTTTAAAATAATTATTACAAATTCGTGCTTAGGATATTTATTCGAACAATCTCTTTCATCTTGTCTGTTCGTGTTTCAATTTACTCTAATAAAATATTCAAAATTTTGAATACCGATTTTACGCATAATTTTACGATTTTTCGCCGAGCTATTGTGACTACACTATACAAAGAAAGTTTACATTCCTATCATTTACATTCTTATCAATAATGCAGTAATCAATTCTCGCATCATATTGTTACCTATAACTGGTCATTACGATTGTTATTTAACTTAACACACACCACTATAATTAAAAATACGGGTTTATATATGTATAAATGTGTTGGTGTGTGTAAATACTAAAAATGTTTAAATTTTTCTGTAATTACGCGATTATATTTTTTTTTTAACTATAAGAACATTTATTTAACAAAATTGTAACTTAAAAAGAGGTTATATTAAGCAAAAAAACATTCAAAAGATGTAAAAAACAACGTATGTTGCTTTTAAAATGTGGATATCGAACGTCGTGGAAATTTCAATATTTGAATCAGCATATAAGTTCCAAACATAGTCAAAAAAGAAAAATGTTGAAATTATAAAAAAACGAATAACACTGAATATGGATTGTTTATAAACATTCGAATGAAAACATCAAAATACTCTAACCATAAAAAAAGGAAAATGCGACAATTAATTAAACACCGAGATAAATAAAATACATCAATTTAATATTTCGAATAAAAAGTACGAGCGTAACGTCGAGATCTAATCATTTAATCTAGAAAAGATAAACTACAGGCTGCGGAGAAATCGATTTGTTCTATTCGATGATTTAATAATATTTCGACTAAAGTAATATGATAAATTAAAAAATAAAGTTGACCGCCCTAAGGTTTAAAAGTTTAATCGATTAATTCCTGAATTTCTAGCATTAATGAATAACGTATTATAATCTTTATTAGTTAAACATAAATCTATTTCGAATAAAGAATATTATTCTACTTACCGCTGGAAAATGACGAAACTTCGCTAAACCTCCTGCCGCGAGTTCTAAAAAAAAAAATTAAAACGATTTTAGTTTCGTAATATTAATTTATCAAATAAATTCAAATTAAACAAATAAATGAATAAAAATGCTGGTTTTGCATATAAAGAAGATATCTTAAATTTAAACTCGATCTGTTAATAATATTTTAAAGTAATTATATTTAATTTATATTTTTAAAATTATGATTTTTTAAAATTTTTCACTTGATAATGGCGTAAATGCCGAAAAGCTTTGTGTTTTCCTTAAGAAAATAAATATTAGTGATTTAACTAATTTTCAATTGATTTTTTTTTTTAATAGTAATTAGCTCGTTATATTCGTAATGTTATTTTCTATTAAAAAATTTTACCCCCATTACATAAATGACGGAAATCGTAAACAAGTGATTATGATTTGCCTATCAATGAAATGAAAGAGTCGACTTTGAAGCAAATAAAATAGTTTTAAAAATTCGTTAAAAAATATTTTAAAGACCGAAATAAGGCGTTTTACAATTTATAATTATTTAAGTTAATGTAGCTTCAACATTAGAGGAAAATTTTTAAAACTAACCAGAAATTTCGAAGAAACCAAAGCTAAAAAAAAAGCTCATTAATCGGAAAGAATATAATAAAACTTAATACGTATGCGAAGAATAATTGTTTAAACAACTTTTCAGCCGAAAATACGGAACAAACCAGGGAATATAACCATAAAAGTAGGAAGAATTTAGTTTTAACGATTATACACGAACACCAATTAAAATATATCAAGGCGGAATAGTTATCGGAACGACATTTGGATCGTAACAATTTCGATAATCGAATACAAGTTATAAAAATTACTACTCGTTCACAACCGATAAAACACTTCGGTCACTAGGTGCAGTAAGACAATAAAGAAATAAAAATAAAATTAGATAATGAAAAAACATAGATACCTCGGTTCATTAATAACAGACGATGGAATATGCGATCAGGAAATATAGTCTAGAGTAGCGCAGACGAAGGCCGCTTTTATTAAGAATTAATCAACGTAAAAAAATATAAGTATACAGCCAAGGAAAATATTAACAAAGGTATATAGATTCGGAGCGTACTCCTGTATGACTCAGAAACTTGGACCATAATTGAAGGTAAACAAAAGCTGGAGGCGTTCGAAATCGTAATACAAAAAATTAAACGAGCAGACGGACTAAAAAATACGAGAATATTCCGAAACATCAATGAAAAAAGATAATTAATGGACAAATTAAAGATAGGATATGTTGCTGAACAAACACATATATTAAGAAATAACGGACATCTAACATTAATGGAAAAACCAATAAATGACGAGATAACAAGAGGGGGACGACTACGAAAATTCATCACCCAGGTAATAATACAAGCGTAGAAACGTACCTACTATTAAAAGAGCAGGCGCGGAGCAGAACCTTAATTATGCTTTTTTGGTTGATCACCGATCGAAAGAACAAAATAACCGATTTTTTTTTAAAAGAAATTTAAAAAATCGAGCGAGCAGCTTATTTTAAAAACGATTAGAACTGTGTATTTGGATGTATAATGGAATCATCATCATCAAGTAGCATCTCCTGTCAAGCAGACATCAATAATGGTAACGGTCACTCATTTATAGTATTATTTCCCTTGCTGCATCGATTATATTGTATGTTCTAGCGATTTCTATATTTGTCGTAATATATTTCAATCTTTCACTTCTTCTGGTATAATGGAATATACAATTATAAAAATTGTACACTATTTTAGATAACAAAATATCTCGTAGGATAAATAAATAAAATACAAACACAATCTGGGAAAATCTTGAAAAATCACAAGATACACGCTGTACAAATAGATTAAACGAAAAGTTACGATTCAGAATGTCGATGATTATTTATTTAGTATACATTATTAATATAAGAATCAGTTGTATTTCAACAAAACTTGCTTTCCAAATAAATCGCGATTTATCGATTATTTCTCCGAATAAAGTAATTATTTAATAAAAACCGGAGTAGCGCACCTTTTATATTAAGCAATTTTCAAACTATAAACACCATCACAAATTTACCTGTACGAGTCGTTTCCACCATTAGTACCAGCGGCGATAGTACCATTAGTAGTAGTACTAGTAGTAGTAGTAGTAGTAGGAACCATTAGGGGAAATTCTACATTACCAGTAAGAAGATATCCGTCAATATCTGACTTTCTTTCCGATCCATCCGGAATATCGATAGTTAGTGTTGAACAAGAATCGCCAGTTAAGGCAATTGTAGGCGTCGAATTATCACGATCATCGTCGGATTTATCGTCAGTGATCACACTTTTCTCCATATTACTAATAATATCGTTCATTATTACTTCGCCGTAAATTTTAGAATGAGAACTAGACGACGACATTTGTCCCGGATTATTCGCATCGTCGTTCATCTCAGTCGAAATCGTGTCCGAAAATTTAATTGTATTGGTAGATTCCGTTAGTACGTCTTCTTCGCGTTGCGGATACGATAGGAACTGATCGGCTACTTTATCGAAACTGGCCGATTTTGGACTGCTCGATTCTGACATAGTTTCCGGATGACAATTTATAGCGGATTCTAACATAGATCCCAAATTACTTCCAGAATGATGCAAATTACCGTTATCCGTTTCATCGTTATCGTTAGTAATCAGTTCAGGAACAGGTCTAAAAACCGGAAGATAAATCGAGACAATTGATTTCGTTCGATAATTTAATTTCCGTTCGAAATAAACTATATAAAATTAGACGATATCGAAAGATTTTATTAACGTAACAAAACTTACTCATTATTATTATTATTATTACTACTACTAGTATTATTATTATTACTGCTTAAACTAGACGCGTCGCTGCTTATTTGGCAGTCGTAGGATAAATCGATATAGAGATCGCGCCAAATATGTAAATCCCTAATGTTTACTTTTGGCCATAACACCTGTAACAGACGTAACGTATATATGCTTAAATAATACAACTAACATATCGATATTTTAATTCACGATAAAAACGCACATATTAAATATTAAAATTAAATAACAGTTAGAGATTAAGTACGTAAATGTAATAAAATTATAGAAATTACGAGCCGTTTAAATTTATATGTGTATAAAAATATAAAATTAGCGTTTAAATGAATGAAAAATTTACCTTTTCGAAATTAGGATTATAGAGATAATTACGAAAATGAGGCGAATTTAAATATCTCCAAACGGAGAACGTTTTGTTCGGTACTCCGTGATGCAGTCTTTCAGCGTTTGTATTATACAAAAACGTACCAAATAAATTCGAATACGTATGTTCCGCCATTTTTATCTGCACACACATAATAAGTATGCAAAGTAAAAGAAGAAGAAGAAATTTATTTATTGACATAAATTCATTAAAAGTACAAAATAATAAGAATTACGCGTACCAGAATTATAATATCCTTACCGCTAATAAACAAAATTCTTTATACGTAATATATCTTATAGTATATTTACTAGAATACAGATATAAATATATAAAACGCGGGAAAAAATTTGAAAAAAAAAAACCACTCCATAAAACGCTTTGTATCACATTAAGCATATAAAAAGGAATATTATTCGATATAATAACAATTATAAAGAAAACATTTGGGTTGAACAATAGCTACATAAATAAAAACATACGCCGAAATGATGGACTCTTATTGCGGTATTATTAATTAAAATGAAATTTTATATTCCGTTTCATAACAAATCCGAACAAGAAAATTTATTTATATGAAATAGAACATAAAAAATATCTGTCACTTTAAAATGCATATTATCCTTACTAAGAAAAGTAATACAGAATTTTATTTTTCAGACTACATTTTAATTCGACTTCGTTAATTCATTACTTTCAATTTTGTGCTTCTTCACTAATCACACTTAAATTATTCTTTTCGTTAGATGTAATTCCGATTGTCTTTTGTAATGTATCCATTAACGCGCCGCGTACTGCAACATCGGCCAGAGGCACATATAATGTAAGATGCCGGATAGTTTTATGGATCTTTTTTTTTTTCGTTATTTTCAAGCATTTCGAAGAGAGCTGAAAAGGTGTGTATCTGAGACTCGCATAAGTCTTACAATCTATCAGAATACGGTTAATGGATAAAGGAACAGAGCATACATTACAGATAGGGGGATATGAATTATTTGGTAAATAAGAATGAGAAATTTTGCATGGTCAATAAACGGCGTAATATAATTTCTTCTTGCCGGCTAGATTTTGATGAAGTACACCAATGTTTGACCGTACCGAACGTAATTTATTGATAGTAGGAACTTCATTCCACATTCTCGTTTTTAGCAGCAGGGATGTTATTAATTTTGAAAAGTCCGACGATGGAACTTCTATGTTCGGAATCGGTAACTGTTCGCCTGTTTTGCTGCAACATCCACTAGTTCGTTTTCCCTGATGCCTCTGTGTCCATGTATCTACGCGAAATACTGATTGAAGCGAAAGACATGACTGAAATTATATGTTTTACGATGGGATTTTGTGATTTCTTGAGGATTTGTGAGATACGAGAGTGAAAAAACAGAATTTACGGAAATGAGAGTTTTCGTTTAACTTTAATGTAAGATCGATAGCAACTTTAATAGCACATAGTTTTGTAGATAGAACTGAAAATGTGTTTGGTAGTGAATAACAACATCAAATTCTTGATTTGGAACCGTCTGCGAATATAAGTAACCGGTTCGTGTAATTCAACAGGAAATTTAGAATGAAGTTTCGATAGCTTCAGGTGAAGTAAACTTTCCTACTTTCTGAAGAGGTAAATCAAGCTTCGGGTAATGGTGGAAGAATGTTAGTTGTATGATTAAGTATAAGGACGGTACCCAAATAAGTTATTTTACATAGTTGATTATATTATCATTGTTAAATAATTACGTCAATAGAATTTACGTTATATTATTTTAAATGTATACATAAAAAAAAAATTATTTACCAAATATCTATGCGAAAATTCGAAAGCAACTGGAAACTGTGTTAATATATTATGAATGCAGTCTAACCACTGAAGGAAAATCGGACATTTTTCATTAGTGTCTTCACCAATGCCACACCGATCAGCAAATTTATGGCCAAAATCTAACCATTCCCTTTCAACTAACACTTGGAAGCCCTTGAGTTTAAATCAAATTTATCCGTATCATATAGTGATTTATATTAAACACGCGCGCGTTTAAAAATGCAACATATAAACTACTACCATTCTCCTTATATCTTCTCGGTTATGATTAATACAAAATCAGATTAACGAATTTGTAACTGAAACTGAACTACGGCAATATAATCAATATTTCGGTTGTATTTATACGTAAAATTAACTTCAAAGAGTAGTACTGTAAATTCAGAATGAGCGGTTATTTACACTAATCAGTATGAAATGTTGCAAACAAATTCTCGGACACGTTTTGGAAAAAAAAAAAATTAGATTGAAGATAAAACAATAATTGTCATATACTGCTTAAAGTATCTATCAAACATTACCGTATCGCCTTTTGGCACCAAATTGAAATTCCGAAACGAAAATGATGGTAAATATATTAAATCAAAGCTATCCGGTTTAATGTTACTGCTTCCAGAAAGGAAAATAATATAAATGTAAATAAACTCATTCAAATTATCTTTTAATAACCTTAATAGTTGCACACACTTCCACAGGTATATTTCGGTGGGATACTAAAAATTGTCGAATTTTTTACATTAATTTGAATAACTTAAAAAATTTCAATGAAATTGCAATATTGAATCGTGAAATAAGTATGTATTACATATATTTGTAAAAAATTCACGAATGCTTAATTTGATCCGTAATATTTTGTTTGACCTAAATTCTTCTTTAAAAACGTTAATATCTACAATGTTTAATCAAAATTTGTATGCTTACCGAATTCGTGCATACTACGATCATAATGTTTCTACTATTGTCATTATTTTTAAATAAAATTAATCAGTTTTATATAGGCGGGTATTTAGTCGAGTTACCGACCCAACTTCTAAATTCTTGCCTGGACCAAAAAAAAAAAAAAACCCCGAGTGCTTCTTTGAACACTTTGACAAAGAAATATTAATAAACTCGTTTTGACGCGATCGATGTGCGATAAATCAACACAGTGACTATAACCGAAAATAAAACAAATTTTTTGTCGGTATTATATATAAAACAACAAACACCCACATAGTGTATTGTATGCGCCTTTAATTTTTTCACAAGATTTGATTTTCTAATATCACTGTTACACATTTTTAAAATAAACTAAACGATAGTTCATTGCATAAACAAATAACCAAACCAAATTTCAATTATACCTCGACGGTTCTGTAATACGGATCTAATAATAATTCCGCCAGCGAAACAATTTGAGAAGTACGATCCCAGCCGTCGGAACAATGCACTAATACAGGTCGAACATCCTTTTCTAACGCAGTAACCACTTTCATAGCGCTTTGAATTAACAACGACATATTTTGCACCCAACGGGTTCCTTCCAACATACTATGCCAGCTAAATTAGCAACAAAACAAAAAAACATCCGTTACTAGAAGGAACGTATAAATCAAAACGTTTTCGTTTATGTGAAAATAATTATTAAAAAATATTTTATATAAAAATTATATCTATAAAATTAGTTTTACGCAAATATGTTACCCATATTAATCCATTCAGTCACAATGTCCCCTATGTGGTACATGAAATTTTAATCCTAAAGATATTACTGGTTGACCATGACATGTCTCAATTCTAATAATATTCATATAAACAGATTGACAAATGGTTATTTAAAAAGCAGTGTTACATAATAAACGACCCGTATAAAATTACTAATTTTTGTCAAAATTTCATGTATCACTGAAAGGATTAACGACGAAAATGAATGTGAACGATAAAACTTCCGAGATCATGCAGCTATGGTTATTTGTACTTAACATAAAAATTTTAACACATTATTTAAAGTTTAATTTATAAAAAAATCAATAATTTTCAAAAATAATAAATTATGTAATAACATTTACGTTTGCTCTTAATTATATAACAAAAGGTACTTACTGCGATTGATCAGCCGACGATGCGCATAACTGCCGGAGACTTTGAAAACTTTTACGAATGGAATGAATATTAGCTAAATTCATAAATATTATTTCACAATTCGGATAATATTCTGGGCATTCGCAACCACCACCACGAGCTCGATTGGCCACTGCCGTCGTATAAGATCGTGCGTCCATAACTAATAATTTCTATACGCAAATAAATAAATAAATATTTAAATATATATATATATATATATATTATACTCCTAATTTAAATATAAAAACGTTTATAACTCGGAAGCGCAGTTATTAATCGGAAATCTGTTAATGCAAAGAAAATTTAATTGTAATTAGTCGCTCGTAAATTTTTTAATTCGTGTATTTTACTATTAAGTAAATGATAATAATATCTGATGAATATTTTTTACATAGACGTTTTCTATAATAATAAATGGAATACACTGATAAAAAATATTTAAGTAAATGTACTTTAGGAGGACGTGTTACACCAGTCGATGGTTCTATAGAACATGTTTCGGCTATAGCTTTTAACAAGTCTTCATCTTCAGTTGATCTCCAACCTAACCATCCAACTTCAGGCTGACTACATCTAGCTATAACCATCCCGTTTTCTTTATGTCTTGAAAAAAAAAAAAAAAAAAAGATTAACGAAATATATAAACAAATTAATTAAGAAGAGGAATACCAATATAAATTTCTAAGAAAACGTCAATTGACATAATAAAGAACGACGTTAAAAATAAATGCTTCCCGCACTCGGTAGCTCTTAGAAGATTCACATCGTTATATAAAATTCAGATTACACACACACACACATATATATATATATTCTTATACATTTTAATTAAATCATACATTCAAAGTAAATAAAAATAACAAGACCCCGTCAGTTAGATTTTTAATTGTGTTTAGAAATTATTATTTTTTATTTCATGGTGCTATTTTACATCTTCCACTTCCAATTCTTGATCAGTACAATGATTTCGTCAATCTTTAAATCAGACTCTGTAGGTCAGTTTTTATCCTTGGATATTGAATTATTTTGATTTAATTGTTCAAACTCGTAGACTAACTGTCTAAGTGGCCACATTTGATCAACATATCACTACTACGTTCAGTTCGCAGTTTCTTCAACGTTTTTTTTTCTTTAGCACCAGTTTAACTTCTGCCCTATTTTTTGTACCTTCCAATGGTTCTATTCCAGTTGTAATGGATTTCTTCCACTTGGTCAGTCGAATCATCTGCAGTTCACTGTCGTATGTACAGGAAATCTATCCGCGATTTTAATCTACGGGAGATGTGAATGTTCCTTGTCGTACAAAATAATTTGTTGTTTATTTATTTGTGTTTATTGCAAACCGACATAAAATTTAAACATAATTACCTCCATACGACAGCCGGCAATCGTCTAGTACTCCGAAATTTAGCCGCTGCTTCTAACGTTTGATCCGTAATACCACTGGGGACTATTAAATATTTAGGATAACTCGAACATAACTGATATTCGCTATTCACCGAGGAAATACGCCAACAATTGCCACTGACATCGAATTTCATACGCTCAATCTGGAAATGAAATTATATTCTTTAAACAGTATCCCAATCAGAAACATTTAAGTCGAATTTCGTTTTTCAATTATTGTTTAAAATAAACTCGTTAAACTTAAAATATAATAAATACACACGCGTAATGATGTACATATAAAGCAGGAATATATGATATAAATAACATAAACGTTTTATTTGGTATATAATGATTTACATAAATTCGATGAAAATTGAATTATAATAAAAAATTATTATATATATGCGTATCCGTTTTTCGAGGATATGAAAATTTGTTATAATTTTATCTTTTTTACTTCTTTTTAACATTGTAATAATGTCAAATCAGTCTAGTATTAGATATGTGGGTATTACATTGGATAGTCGATTGGCATGGCGTTATTATATAGTTTAAAAAAAAATATATGAACTGGCTCATAGACAGAAATAGTGCTCAAGATACAAATATTAGAATAATACAAACAGCTCAAAATAAAACTTCTAATCCGTCCCACCGGTCTTTATGTAGTACACAGCACGTCAAAGAAGTCTAAAAAATATAAATGTTGTTATATCTTATTTTTTTAAATAAAATTTCCGAATATTTTATTTTTATGCTTTTTATTGTTTTCATTAATGAAAAAAAATTATTAAAACCGCAAAAATGAAAGCATTCCAATTATATTATGTCCTAGTATACTTTTTTATTACACTTCATTTTATTTTTAATATATCAAATCATTTCTCGTTCACGTTGGATATGCGACGTTAAATAACGTCATAAATCAAGTGTACACATTTTTTTATTGCACTCAACACAAATTCTTCAAAATACTGAAGTTTTTCAAATAAGATTGTATACCATAAAGATAACAGGGAAACTTAAATATTTTTTATTTGGAACATAATATTTCCACAAATGTACAATATAATATTACCTACTGGCATAAGAATATTCACATTTGTTGATGACGTTGCACTTATAATCGCGGATAAAACGAGGTTGGAAAACAAAATGTATTAAACCTACACAAAAAATCAGAGCTGGATTATGAAAATAAATGAAAGCAAGACAAATTATATATTATTTAACTACAAGTGTGTAAAGAAACGCTAAGCTTGACGAGATTTGGATTAAAGATAAATTACATTTAGGTGTGATTATCGATTATAATCTAAAATTCTACAACCATTTCAGTAACAATAGAAATAAAATCAACAAATTTATTTCGATCTTTAATAATCTTTATAACAACAATAGCAGAATGAACTACCAGAAGGACATATTGCTTTATAAGTGTATAGTATTACCCAATATTTTGTACGGTGGAATAATGTTAAAGACAAGCAGATTTCAAAAGATGCTTCAAAGTTTCCAAAGCACTGTAGCTATTAATACCACCAAAGCTTACAGGACCATTAGTTATTTGACAGCGATAGTTATCGCAGATATTTTGCCCATCAAATAAGAAATACAAAAACATATAAACGGGTTTGCTATTAAAAATAAAATATAAATAAACCGTAATTTCAGTAAAGTAACTTATAGCAATCCGTCGTACATACATAAGCACTTAATGTAAAACAGATTAAAGTGAAACTAAAGGAACGCTATATGAATAAATACCAAAATATATGGGGGCAGTTATAATGTGATTGCGAAGCAATACTTTCTTAATACCGTAGAAAGAATCAACAATAAAGAATTCGTGTCATATTTCTTTAATGTGCAATTCATATCCAGAAACGAAATTCTCAAAACATACCTATAGAGATTCAATATTATTAACAAAGAGAACTGCAGTTTTAATTTTTTGGATGATATTTCACATATTATAAATGAATGTAACCATAGAAATAAGGTATTTAATATTCACATGTTACAAAATTAGCGACAAACCGCTTTACAGAATTTAATGAGTCCGTGGCAGAGGAAATTAAATTCCGTAACAACGATTCAATTATGTAGTGTGATATTTATTATAGTATAAAGAAATGTAGAAGGCGTATTAATTTTAGTTGATAATATTGTAAAATGGGAAAACCAAAAACATAACTGAATGGCGCCCGTTACATTATTTGTAAAATTATATGTTATACAAATAAATGGCCCTTACCCAAGATAATTGGGAGTAACGAAAAAAGCATTTTTGCAATTAAACCATTATCAAGTGGATATAAAAAAGTAAAATATAAAAATATATACAATTGACAGAAAATATAAAAGAAAAAAACAAAAAGAAAATACTTTATTACAAAAAATAGCGAAGTGAAAAACCAGTTATTTATAAAACGACCTAATAGCAAATGTGATAAACAACAGAATCAAACAAATCAGCAATATAATATTTATACATAAATTAAATGTATACTTCTAAGAATTAATTCTTCGTCAAAATTTGTCGTCGAATTGAATAAATGATTTCTATCTCTCTCCCTTTTATTACCTGAATTTTTTCTAGCAGTTTTCTTTTCTTATAACGTTTCTCTGTATAATTTTGTAATTTCGGTTAATATTATCGATTTTAATGTTTAAATTCTTTACAACGTTTTCCAAATAATGACTTTTCATTATTGTTCGTATATGAATTTAAATGTTCTTTAGATTTTATTGCGAATTGTCTGTCTGTTTTTCCTGTGTATTATTTTTTTATAATATTGATTACAATTTAATTTATATACTTAATATTTCTTATTGCTTAATCAATGTTATATTTGAAAAAAAAAATATTTTTTTATAAGTACGACTATCTACAAAATTTATTAAATAACTTTTTTTTCTGAATTTTTATTTGCGTTTATATATAATATATATATATACACGTACACTTTTTGTTGTTTATTTTATTTTTAAAAAATCAGTACATCCTACACTGTTCAAATTTTATTTCTGAATGTTTATTTTTACAGGTTTCCTCAGTGCGTAGACTTCATCTTCGTCAGAAAAATATATAACCGCACGCACTATAGAAATACTTTCTGATAATTATATAATAATTACTTCGCTCCGGAAAATGTCTCTCGTAACGAAATTATCGCGATTTCCACCAAGGTAGGTCACAATTTCTTCGCCGCCTTCTTCACAAGCCCAAGCGTAGTATACGAATGCGAACACATCTTCGGTATTTTTAACGGGCCCAGTAGCATTACACAAACGACGGAACCATTCCATACAAGAGTCGTTCGTCGGGAAACTGCATCTGCCGTTACAAATAAATCAATGAAATTAATTCGTTTAAACATTATTTTATTATTAAACGCGGAACAGAAATTACGTCATTAACAAAAAATACATGCAATTTACAACGATTATAACGTTATTAACAATTACATATTTTAACGATTTTTCGAAACTAACTTAACTTCGTAATAAACGTTTATTAATAATATGAATTATTATGTCGACTAAACATAATAATTCCATTTAAACGTAAAAACTATGTAACGATTGCATTAATACCACACGTTAGCGAAGTAATGCTTCGAATCCTGAATAGACGGTAGCAGCATTTGCATCCAGACAAATTCCGAATGAACAAGGGTAGGAGCACTCGGGAACAAATATTAAGCATCCGCCAGATAATATTAAAAAGTTGAGAGCATAAAATCCGGATAGTGTTGTGTTTCATAGACTACTCAAAGACATTTGATAACGTTCTTTGGCAAAAGCTATGGCCAGTGTGCATTGAAATGGGAGTGCCGAGATATCTAGTATACTTAATTTAACAGTTGGACATGCACAATATCATCACAGTGTGTGTGTTTACGGTGGTAATGAAGTCAGATGAATTTAAGACGAGTAAGTGATGCAGTCTCCGTTACTGTTTAAATTATACGGCGAATATATCATGAGACAAGTTACGGAAGATCCAATCGATGGTCCAGACATCGGTATATCTATTGGCGGAAGAACTATTAATAATTGTGGGGGTTTGCAGACGATACTACGTTGATGACTACCTCTACAGACGATATGAAAATATTATTGCATCGACCACATAAGATAATCATTGAATATGGACTGGAAATAAATAAGAATTAAACGAAATGAATGGGTATGAAACGATACACGGGTATATATATCTAGGTTCGATTATTAAATATTATTCTTCAATGGGTGAAACAAAACAGCGGAACCAGCTGACATGGAACGCCATGAAAAGATTAAATAGAATATAGCGCAACACCAGTCATAAACGCGGTAAACAAGGAGTTGGTAGGTTGTTTGATTTTTCCAGTATTTACATATGAGTCAGACACTTGTATGATGAAAGGAAAGGACAATCAACGAATCAGTAGCTTCGAAATGTGGTGTGGCGACGTACGAATACTCTGAACAGCGAAACGAACGAACGTCTCCATTCTGCATAAACTGGACGTTAAGCGTAGGCTGTCTACTGATATTTCCTGAAGGATATTGCGGTTTTTTTTTTTGTTATATCATACGCAGAGAACATTCGATGCTGCAAGAAATAATTGATGAAAAAAATGTATTTCTTCCCTCGCTTCTTTATATATATATATATATATATATATATATATATATATATATATATATATATTATATATATTATTTCTACGTTATATTATGAACAAAAAATTAAATTTTTGCGGCCAGTGCTATAACCAATCTCGATTTTAGGCTCATCCATTGGCAGACTTCATTAACTCCCTATACGCGTTCCTGTCTTGAGCTGTGTGAAACAATTCTTCAACGCTGCACTTTTCCATGTTCGTAAGTTTTGGAACCAAAACATTGTTCTTCGCTCAACTCTCCTTTTTTCCTTCTACCTTCCCCAATAATTTACAAATATTCTTACGCCCAATTATTGAGTAAAATTCGGTTATATAAGTCAGATAATCCCACACACCGGTAATTATTAGTGCAAAACAGCAAACGAGCAGCACGGATTAATGTTTGATTGCCGATTTTGGTAATGAAACAATTATTGCGTAAAATTTAAGATGCATCATTATCTGAATGCTATCGCGTAAAAAATCTCGTGCTCATAGTCTTGCTTCTGCTTCTTCGTTATGTATTTTATACAAGATCATAACTGGAGCTATATTTACTTTTCTCACGCACACCACGAGCTCCTGCTGCGCTAAGGTGACATCGGTTTACTCCTTTATATCCTCGATGAAGTCAGTTCGGTGCCTGGTAATTTAAAAAAAAATTAATTCCGAAATACTTGTTGGAAAAATATAACACTATTAAAACAAGTTCACAAAGTAAATAAAAAAGAAGTACATGTACTGACTTTTATGACACAAAGTTGATTTTTGATATAGATCTGCTAACAAAAAGCAACACTAACCGCAGAGTAAGTTAAACAAAAGCTAATAATGACGGTACAAGTTCTGGATATTTAGATTAATAAAGGAAGTGTAGTTATAAATACAAACGAAATCGAGAATTAAATATAAATGAAAATAATAATAAAATTAAATATCATTTTTTCACTTTTAGATAATGCAATCTACCTGAAACAGCTAATTCGAAATGATCATCTTCACAGGGATCTAAAGGTACCAGGGGGTGAAAGATGAAATACGAATATATACAGTGTACCTGAAAACACTAGCTGGTCATTCTAATCGGCTGGCTATGAAATCTTACAAATTTTTAGAAACAATGCGATGCTACTTGTCCCCCCCAAAAAAAATTCTAAATATTGACTGATATTTTTCACTAGTACTATAGTTCATAAATTCTAGTTTACATAATTTCGTTAAAATCGGTATAGATGAATGCGTGTCAAAAGATCAATGCGAATAAAATATAAGTAGCAGAAAATGAAATATCAAGACGTATTACGATAACAACACCTTCGCATTATCGATGTTAGTTTGAAAAAAACATCGTGTACAAAAATTTAAAAAATCGGATGTTCACTGTTTGCGATGAATTTAAAAAAGACTTTAAGCAGCTAATTCGATATTCGTTTAATTTGTATACGATAAATTATGTTGTTTTAGACAGCAAACTTTCATTAAACGTGTCGACTATCTTAATACGTAAAACACTGATAAGTCCGACATTTACTTACGTTTGTACCGTTTGGTGATATCGAACGCTAGCTATAATAAATTGCACCTTATTCAGAACAGTAGGTGTGTATACTAAATGCTCCCCCGTTACTGTAGAATAAATTATACGCGTAATATTCTTAACATATCGCGTAAATTTTTCGACGATTGCCCGTATACACGATAATGAGTTAATCTCGTTAAAAGGTAATTACGATTCCAATGCAACTAATGTTTACGTATACGGAATATAGGTTGACCCAAGACGGACGGTTTGGTTTTTTGAATAGCGCAGCCGGTTAAGACTGCTACACACGAACGATTCGTTGTTTTAGTTATCATTGCACCCTATAACGAGGAGCGAGCGTTTTGCGTAGAACGGTATTTTCGGCGTTAATCTATTACCGACAATGCAAAGAGAGTTTCGAAAAAAATTCAAAAATTCGCGATTTTTTTTGTGGGTACACATTAAGAGCCGCGTTTACGAAACACGTCCACGAGATCTGGAAGACCTGAAAACTCGGATTTCTGAAGAAATTTCAAAAATTCAGCGACCAACGCTCGGGAAAGTCTTCGAAAATTTTGTAAAATGTATCGTTACAAATGGTTGTCATCTGAATAACTTGTGTTCCACAAATGATTGTAAGCTAATCTCCGGTTTTCCTATTATTCAGAAATTTTAATCGAGTAGTTTTTGAGTTGTTAAAAAAAAAAGTCGTCGTCTTCTTTGGGTGACCCTACATAAGCATAGACGTTCATTGTAATAAGTTAATCGCTTATTATTTCCAATGATTATCGCGACGTTATATTAACTATTGTCATATGTAACTGTTAGTTTCGTCGTCATCTGATATTACGCTTACTTTGTTCGCTTTTTTCTCACATTTTGCGTTCTACTAGTTGGGAATTTTTTATTTGTTCCTGACAGTAAGCTATCGTGGTGAGGCAAGTTTCGATACACGATATGCTTATAAATTACGATTATCGAATGTATTTTAAAATTATTTAATAATAAAAGATTAATTTATTTAATTATTAAATTATACTTTCATTAAAATCAATGTCTCACGGGGGTGAGGAATAATCGCAATAATTTTCTTTAATCGAAAGGAAAAATATTGTAAAATAAACATCATTAAAAAAAATATTTAAAAACCTAATGATTTACGTTAGCTCGCCATAAATTCGTTTGATTCTAAATTTAAAACGAAAATATCTGTCCCAGTCAAGACGTAATTTTCACCGACATTAATGTCATCGCAACAATAAAAAAGAAAAAAGTAAACAAAGTACAACCTTGAATTCCGCCGTCACATCAGAATGAAAACATTCGAGACAGTTCTTTTTTAGGGTGTGGGTCAACTAACGGTAAAAATAAATAATAACAATAATTAGTCGACGTGTATATTAAATAATTAGCGTTTTTAAAAATACGGAACAATCTCGTACTACCTCTATTTAAACGATTTAATATCCACCTTGTATTTCATCAAAGACGGATACGAACGTTTATATATATATATATATATATATATATAGCCAAAAGTGACATTGAACAAAATTGCGCGAACTAACGACGACACGTTGTTTGCAAAACCGAACAATTACTGCCACGATTAACATTCATTTATTATTATTTAACTACGTACGTAGAGGATGATTTTATTATTAAAATATTACTAGTTAATAATTTGTCAACGCTATCTATGTTAAAAATAATGCCCTAACGAATATGGTACCCAATTTTAACTCCATATATATAATAATTATTAAAAACGCGTGATTATATTTACGAAATTATTCAAAGCATGTTGGTTTTCATCAAGTTGTGTCTATTCTATTTTATTATTATTATTATTTTTTTAAAGTTAAATTGGGAATTACGATATTTGGAAATACCGAAGTCCGTATTTATAAATTAGGAAGTTTTAAATCCGATAAAAAAGGTCCGAACCATCATGGCGTCACTTATATTTCACACATTAAGATAAGAAGGTGATTATGATCAGCTCAGAGGCGACAAAAATAACCGGTTGGGGTACAAATTATAAATATATAAGTGTGAGTGGCGTGTTTATTGGCGGATTTATTATTTTCAACGCACACACACACATATACATATATCTATCGTGTATTTTTCTTTTGTTTCTTTTTTTTTTTTTAATTTTGGAACAAAACACAATGTTTTCTACTATACGACATTATTAATTAAATTGGGAACCGGTTCTAAAGCTTTTAAGAAAGAAGCTTTTTGACATAAAGATCAATCAGTTTCAGTAGTCCGTTGTCTGTCAAAAGGGAAAATGAAATAGAAACACAATCTGACAAAGAGAACAAAATAAAAATAGCCAATACGATTGCAGGTATCCGCGAATTTCACTATACTATATCTTATTTATATTTATATATATATAACATTATACTATTTATAGAATTTATTATAATTTTATGTGGGGTGCTATTGAAGTAGCTGATTTTTATCAGCAATAATATTGTTTCGTTAAAAAGTTCTTCTTTATTTATTGATCTATATCTATCAATCAATCAATCTATGTATATATAATATATATGTCTGTGTGTGTGTATAGATATAAAACAATATAAAAATATATATAGACAAAAGATAAAACCGTCAATAAAGAAATGTTTTCAATTATTCACGCTGCACATTTTCGAATATATAAATTAATTTAACTTATTTATACATCTCTAATAATTAACATTTAAATCCTTATTTTTTAAAAAAAATTCTCCTCACTGATTCTTTATAATTTAAGGTTTCTTTCCAAGCATATTTATCATTCATATTTAAGTGCATTAACAATTTACGTCTTTTTAAATCTTTTTATATATAAACGCGTGTATACAAACATATACACGCATACACGTGTTATAAACGTCTATATTAAATGTTGTTACAAGATTTCAAATTTTGACTTTTTTTCCCGATTTTCTTCGCATTAGTTAAAATTGGTGCTGTCCATAGAGCGCCACTCGGAAAAACAAAACGAATTCATAAAATTGATCGTGTAGGAATGCCATGATTGGAAAAATCAGATCAGCATAGCTTGGATTTCACGTCATGCGAATTTAGGTATCGGCGCGCGAGCAGACATCGTGCTTTATGGGATCTGTCCGGAAAATGCCAACATCTGCTAGTGATATTCATCAGGAGACGAGCCAACATCCCAATGGAATCGAATGTTCTTGTGGAAGTCGTTCTACAACCATCAGTGACCACTATACCGGGAAGACGGAATAAAATGGTTTTGTCTCTCCTACGCACAAGGTCATACTATGTTGACAAACGCTTATTTGCTGCATCTTAAGAGCCTTCCCTCCTCTCTGTGTAACCTTTGTAACATTCAATTAACTGTCCTAGATATATTAATTATCTGCCCTTTATATACAAATATCCGTTTAAACATGCCAAGTTCTCTTCTGCTAATCCTTCAAAACATACCTTCTTCTGAAAAAAGACTCCTACCATTCCTTAATTCATGCAACATATATAATCTAATTTAATTTCTTGTTAGGTTCTACGCATTTAAAGAAAATTCGGACGATCGAATAAACGGAATATCTAATAATAAACTAATCATCAATAGAAAACAAAAGGAAGTATTTCAAGCGAATACTGCAAAATGCGAATATTATTATTTAGTGTACGGACGACGAACGAATATTCACGGAGACTAATTGCGGTCCCAGACCCATATTTTAAATGTTCAATGAATGCAAGGAATGGAAAACATTGCGGATATGCCCCGTAGATTCAGATAAGAGTTGAGATAATGAATGGAGAAAAGACTGTGCTGGGTTCTAAGTATTATGAGAACACGACAAGATGTTATTATGCGGAAAATAAACAGTTGTATCATTTAGTAAAAGGGACGCGGAGAGAAGGGTCAGTGCCCTGAAGAAGGTAGAACAAAGAATAGTTCGAATTGGTACTTGGAATGTGAGGACTTTACTTAAGGCTGGTAGACTATAAGAAACTAAAATATCAATGGAGAAAGCACAACTTGATATCCTTGATGTATGCGAAACAAGATGGCAAGGGCATAGAGTTTCAATTCATAAAATTTGAGAATTGTTCATAGCGGTAGTGAAAAATCTGGACAAGATGGAGTAGCAATCATTTTAAAGGAAATATGAAAAGACAACGTATTAAACACTTTCCATGTCAAAGAAAGATTACTGACGATTCAAATGCAAGCACAACATACAAATTTTTAGTTATTATACAAGTATACTTTCCAACCACAAAGGACAAAAGTGAAGAAATAGAAAAAAATTATATGAACAAATTGAGGAATTAGTTCTGCTGTATGATAACAAGGATAATATAATGATAATGGGCAATTTTAACGCTAGTAGGATGTAACAGCAATAATAACAGCAAAAGTTGCGGTCAATTTGGTTTAGGAAATAGGAACCGTATAGGAGAAATGCTTTTGGATTTAACAGAGCAGACTATTACTAACAAATATCTGCTTCCAATTTCCTAAACGTAAACAATACACTTGAAAATCGCCTGATGACTTAGGCAGATATCAAATTGACTACATAATAGTATAACAACGATATAGAAATAAAATCAAGCCATATATATCCAGGACTGGAGACAGATAATGATCATAATGTGGTGATAGCAAAGTGTGATTTGAGGTTAAGAAAAAATCAAACGGCTAAGTTAAAAAAAAAAAAAATGGTTCTTTGAGGAATTAAAAGAACCAAAAATAACACAGAATATAAGTAAAGAAATTGAAAGACAGGAGAAAGGTTCCATGACTTGGCAAGAAATAAAAGATACGTTGGGAAATGTAATGGAAAATTCTATAGGGTATTAAAAATTAAAACCAAGAAAACCGTGGATGAATAAAGAAATTTTAGAACTAATAAAAAAAAAATAAGTTAAAAAAAAGTGATGTTATAAAGTGTAAACAGATAAAAAATATAACCGATAAATACCGGAAGGCAAAAGAGAGTTGTCTAAATGAAAAGTGTGAAGAAATTCAACAGTCATTGAATAAAGCTGAAATGGACAAAGCCTATGCAAGTAAAGGCCTTACAACGGAAACAGGGAACTAAAAGTAAAATAGTTAAGAATAAAGGGGATAAATCCTTTTTGAAACTGAAAACATAACATTATCGCTGGAAAGAATATATGGAAGAGTTATAAGTGGTTCGGAAGTATAAATATAGAAGAATATATTGAAAACGAAGAAACAGTAGAACAAAATAAAAAAGATCCTAAAATATATAAGATGGAATTTGAATTTGCCCTAAAATCGTTAAAAGGAAAAAAAAATAGGAGTAGATGAAATACCAGCGGAAATCATAAAATTCGTAACGCCAAGAATGGAAAAATCATTATTTCAGATAATAAATGACTGCTACGAAAACAATGTCTTACCGGGTGATTTCATAAAAAGTAACACGATTATATTACCAAAGAAGAGAAATATAAAAGATTGTGTAAACTATAGAACAATTGCATTATTGTCGCATGCTTCGAAAATCCTGTTAAACATTGTGAAAAACCGATTTGAAGAAAATCTAGAAGACGATCAGTTTGGATTTCGAAAAGGAAAAGCGATATTGGCGTTAAAACTTCTGCTGGAAAGACGATTAGATATAAACAAAAATACTTGTGTAACATTTATAGATTTAGAAAAATCGATAACATCGATTGGAAAATATTATCATTTAAAATTTTAAAGGAAAAGAATATAAACTGGAAAGATAGAAGTTTAATTATAAATCACAAGCAACAATAATAGATATTAATGGATACAAACTAGACGATAAAATACGGAAGGGAGTAAGGCAAGGATGTCCTCTTTCGCCGTATCTATTTAACGTGTGCATAGAAGAACCAATCAAAAGGATGAAAAATAAATCAAAAGGAGTAAAAGTAAATGGTATACAAATCCGCTGCATACGTTTCGCGGATGATATTGCTCTATTAGCAGAATCAGAGAAGCATATGAATAAAATGTTTACAGTTTTATCAGAAGAATTAAAGGAATGGAAAATAAATATTAATAAAAATAAGACAAAGGTAATAATGAACATCAGTAAAGACACACTAAATAAAAATATAAACATAAAAATAGATAATACTCGAAACAAGTTACAGAAACGCGTTACTTAAGAAGTGCGATAACAGAAGATAATAGAAGTATAGCAGATATTAAAAGACGAGCAGGACAAGCTGAATGTGCATTTAATAATAAAAAATCAATATTAACAAATAAGAACATTAGTATAGATGTCCGAAAAAAAAAAATGGAAAACACACGTTTAGAGTGCGCTTTGTTTCGGTTGTGAAAATTGGTGCTTAACAGCAATAAACTAAATTCAATGGAGATGTGGATTTGGTGTAGAATAACGAAAATGTCTTGGACAGAAATGAAAACAAACAATGAATTCCTAGAAAGAATACGTGAAAAATGAAGTTTAATAAATCATATAAAAAAGCGGAAAATAAAAATGTTATATTTATAAAATGTATAATAGCGGGTAAAGTTACAGGCAAAAGTCCAAGAGAAAGACCAAGAACATTTATAATGATCAGTGTGTAAGATCGTTTGAATATAAGTAAATGCCAAGAACTTCGGACACTGGCTGCCAACAGGGCACACAATGGCTGCAGCGACAAGGCATTGCCTTTAGTAAATAATAAAAAAAATAACGATAATAAACCGCAGAAAATAATTAATTAAAATCAAATAAAATAATGATAGAAAATGAATTGCGAAAAAAAATACGTTATTTTACCTGCACGTTCTAACATCTTTACAGTTGATATAGACGTGAAATAAATCTTTCATTTCGATCACTTCGATCAAACCGAGCGGTATGTTATAATCGCCTTTACCGTCGGACGATCGTTGATGATAAAGTCGATAATTCGAAACGGCCAGTATACCGTCCGAAGTACGACCGATATATTCGATCGATTCGCCGCATAACGGTACGAACGGAGCCGTTAACGAACTCGATTCGCTAGTTTCGACTAAACGTTTCTTCGGATAGAGTTCGGACGCGCGAACTTGCATGATGGATATGTTCGAATTTACGCTTCCGCAATCGTCCGAATCGGTTACGCTCATTTTATTCAATTCTGTGCGTATAAAAAAAAATAAAAATAAATAAATAATAAAAATAAGAATAATAAATGGAAATAAAACGATTTTAGTTCTTTCAGCATAACAAAATCGGAAATATTTATTCAACTAACCTATTACGTACAACCATTTAATATACTAGTAGTAACGCCAGTCACGAAATAAGTGATGGAAATAAATACCTTTCCGCATATTATTAAAATAAAGCATAATCTCTCCGGTGGACTTCCCACATTCATAAATATGTAACACACACACACACATACGTATTATATATATATATATATATATATATATATATATATATATATATATATATATATATATATATATATACTAAACGCATCCACTGTTATTATTTATCTTGATGATCGGTTTACATATATCACGCGCGCATAAAATAATATTACTTCACATGTGTATACTATAAATTTATACACATTGTACCGTTACTGCGGAAATGCATACATGCATTGTAAATTCCTGTTTTTAGATATCTTATTAAACGAGCAATTCGTATATATATATATATATATATATATGTGGGTATCCCGGAAACTGCTCTTACGATTCGGATAAAATTTTGTACATACATGTAATTTATCACATAATTAAAAATGGCCTGTATGGAAATTACGAATTTTGATTGCCGATCTATAATACCTAAAATTTTGGGAATTTCGACTTGTTCTCGTCGTCTTTTCCTCCATACTTATTTAATAAATGTACGTTAAAATTTCTACTCGATCGCATTAACCGTTTGTATACGATTCCCACCGCATACGTGTTAATAATATAGTTTCAGATTGGACACTTCGGGGGGGTACTGTTTCGATTTAAAGTATCCGATGTTCCGAAAATATTTCTTAATCTGCCAAAGAATTATTTAAAAATCCGATCGAAAATTTCCATAATTTATTTTTAAAAAAATACTATTAACGGCGGTCTCCTGATATTTATCAAAATACATTTTTTTTTTTGTATACAACTCCGGTAATTTATGAAACAAAATTCTGCACGATTAAAATAGTTACGCGTGTAACGGTTTTTAATAGTATACGATTCTTATTACGTTGATTTTTGCTCCGTGTGTGTGTCATCCCATTTACTGCGGTATTTCATAAAATTCCGATGATATGTATCGATTCCACAACGCAACATCTTTTTTTTTGGGGGCATCTATTAAAATCGATATTAAATTAAACTTCTTCGCTAATAGTAATAAAATTTTGGCGCCTGTTTTTAGCTAATTTTGATCGAGCCTGACTTATAAAAATTTTAAATAAGTAAGTACGCGTAATTTTATATACGATAATGAATTTTCATTTTCTTTATGCCGAGAAAAACATTTTTCCAAGGAAATATAATTTAATTACGAGGAAACAAGAAAACTTGCGACTAGCCCCCTTCGTCAAGACATGATGTATAATTCTCCGATATTTATAGGATGGTCGTATGTATTCTATTTATAAATTAATTTACTTAAAAAAACACACTATTTAAAATTTTTTATACGATAACTAATCGTTAAATCTTTAATTTTAATTATGACATCTGAGGAGGTATTAATGAACGGTATGTATTATATAAGGATATATATATATATATATGTGTGTGTGTGTGTATATATCAAAAATTGAATGGTCAGCAAGTAAAATCTTGTCGTAGTTGCGGTAGTAGAGATTACAGTAGTGCTACGTAAAGAACTTGAAAATAACGTGAATACGATTGAGGAAGTTGCGACAGATTCAGGAACGGCCAATTCAGCCGATTTTAAAACCAAGCCAGTAAAACTATCTTCACTTCATTCTCTGGTTCCATATTAGTTTTAGAAGGACCTCCTAATGTTATGTTATTATTAATATAATTTCGATATGTGTTCTCCAATTAACATTTTTAAAGAGGGAAACAGATGGCAACGATTTACATAACTTGAAGAAAATAGGATTATGATTAGAACTTAAAAATGGCAGAGAAATAGGCTTAGTTATCATTTGAACGCTTTTTGTTAATACAAAATCAATAATACTGGGATGTAAATTTCGATTGTTCGGGTAGAAGGTAGGTTCACTAGGAGCTGAGATTTGAAGATTAAATTTATATGACATATTTAAAATACAATTACCAGTCATATTATTGGAATAGCAGTTCCAAGCTCTATGCCGCATTAAATTCAGCTACAATTAAAACGCGGCGATGTGTTGATAATAAGTTGAAAATATCATAATAAGGAGTTTTATGATTTACCTAAAGGGGGCAATAAACGGAATATATGATAATACTGTTTGTTACATATTTCGAGGGAAATGTTCGTAGCTTCAATTTTATTCAACGGCGCTATGACTGCAGGCGAGTGAACTATATTTTGCATTATAAATAGGGCTACTCCACCGCCATTTAAATTCCGATCTAATCGTTATATAATGTACCCTGGGCATCTCAGTTTATGCGTTGAGTCAATCTTTGTTTCACTTACAGACGCTACATGAATATCTTTATCGTACAGTAATTGCCCGAATTTTAAGAATTTATTTCTGATGGAATTAGCATTCCATTCCAAAAAATTTAAACTAATTAAAGGGTTAGTCTGAATTGAGATGTTCAATAGTAGCTATTATAGCAATTTTGCTAAATGTATCACTTGCTTGTTTGAGTCGGCTTGGAGCCAATTTAACAAATTTACAAACTTTATTAAAATTTAAATCTTGAAATAATTTTATAATATCTATATTGATTATATAGAAACCCATAGCGAATACCGGTTTTTTACAGTTCTCAGAAAATTTCTTAGGAATTTAATAAATGCTTTTGTGTGTGTATAACGTAACAATTTAAAAGCTTAACGGATGATATATCATATCGTCTTGTTGTAGATTTAATCTAACCTAACTCGTCTATTAAATATTTCGTAAATACGGTTATTCGAATATCCTTGCTGTCGTAGTTACGAGAATTAGGTTTAAATTATACAGATACACGTTCGTAATATTTTTTTCGTAATAACAATTGTAAGGCTCGTCATTTCGATCGAACGAATTAACTGAATTCAGTTCGAATTCATTTTAGGACGAAATTTACACATGTCATCGAAACAAGGCAAAGCTTACTCGAATACATTAAAGACTGAAAAATGTTTTAAAAATCGTCATTAATCGCGTTTACAACTTTTTAATCATTATTATTATTATTATTATATCGATTAACATTAACAAGATTCATTATAACACTAAGCGAGCAGTTAATCACACGCGCTGATCGTTATATATATATATATATATATATATATATACACACATACATACACGAACAAGAACGGTCGTCGTTATCATTCACAATTAATCTTAATCGAGCGAATCATGAAAAACGTCTAGAAAATAGTGGGCGCCATTGAACGCCACAGCTTTATTATTATACAGCATATATATAGGACACGCTTTTCCCCTTCGTTAATTTTTATTTTAACCTGACCAACAAGGTCGTTTATCAGTATTTAGAAGAATAGTATAACAGGAGGGGAATAGTATAACAGGAGGGGAATAGTACCCACTGGTATACACCTGGATACTGTGACTTTAGATTAGGACTAGGGCTTTTTTTTTACGTACTTCATCGTCTTACATCCTTGGTCGTGATCAACAGCCCCAGGCAAGGTGTTTGGATGATTTTCCAGCCTCACAGCGTTAATTAAGGTTAATGATCTGGTTCGCTACATACCAAGGCGCACTTGTTATCAGTCGAAGAATTTTATTTTGCACAGTCTGTATAATTCTTACATTTGTCGGCTTTAACAACAGCTGCATTCCGTATGTCCAGACAGGCCTTAGAATCGCAGTTAGATAAGACGTTTGTTCTCAATAGACATTACGCTAATTCTGTCCATTAACCAGAATAAATTTTTTAATACGTGCAATCTAGTTCTTTCCTCTTGATTTGAATGTGATTTCGGCACGTTGGTCGGCTATCCAATATTTTTTTTTTTGTAAATACCATATAAATTCATCTTCTGCAGCGAAAGCACTCTCCCGTTAAGTTAAAAACTTTTCCTCTTGACTCTCTAGCCATCAGTAGCTGCACACGGCATATTAATCAAAGTTAATAATAATAATACGTATTAGTATTATTTTCCTCGCTTCCTCCATTTCAATGTGCTGAATATATTTCGTTACGACACATCTAAAACCAAAAGATAGTCTGTAAATAAGGTGTTATTACTTACCTTCCACGAGTCTTGCATCACCTAATCAAATTTTAAACGTGATTAAGTCGTATGTTAATTATATTACATATGTGTCCACCTAGTTTTTCATATATTAAGAGAGATACGTACGTTTGGAATGTGCTCGATTACGATTGTGAAAATTGTTAAAACAGAGCAGGAAATAAATAAGCTGAATTAGAATTAGATGAACATACGGATCTAGCGCAGAATAACGAAAACGTTTTTTGAGAAGAGGTGGAAACAAACAAAGAAATCTGAGAAAAATACATCAAATCATATGGAAAAACGGAAAATATATATGTCAGGACACGTAATAAGACGTAATAACTTTGTAAAAAATATAAAAGAGGATAAAGTTACAAAAAAAGAGGGAAACCAACATCTATAACGAATAGCGTTTAGTAAATATCAAGAATTTCCTGCACTGGCTACCAATAGGACAATAGCTGCAGCGGTAAATATTACCTTTAGTGAATAATAAAAAAAAACAATGCTGAAAGGCAAATTACCTTTCACCACACCGAGATGTAAATTTAAAGAATAATCTTGCTCTGTATTTTTTTAAAAATAATATTCATTTATTAGGGTGATACTTTTCAAATTATTAGAGGATTTATGTTTGCTCAAAGATAACCGACAAATAAACACTTTCGACAAAAATTAAAAAAAAAAATTAAAATGGGATTACGATTATATTTTTATAAACTTAGCCATCAGTTAAACTAGCCGATTGTGTTTATAAATATAATTCTGATACGGTATCAAGAGCATTATTTAACGTTTATTTTCAACGTATATAACCTAAAGAAGCATAACATATATATACCTTTTTGGATTAAAATATTTTTCGTTGATTTGAAATGAACGTATTGTATAGAAATTTTTACCGAAAATTCTTTTATTCTAAATATTATTTTCATAAAAATTAACGATAAGCGGGAGAACATATACCACAATAAATATTTAAAATATTTAAGCGATCTGACGACTTACGACTACAAATTTCATAATGTTGTTTCCTTCGCAGTTAAACAGTAATTCTCTAATGCATTACATTATTCTTGTTGTTGCAGAGTTTTTGAGAAGTTTGACAATTAAACAATAAAAACTTCTTGAATAGTAATCACTACATTACAAATTTGTTTTGTAATTATTTATAAATCTAAAACGCCTGTTGAAAATTGTAATATTTACCGTCGGTTCTTAACCTTATTGCCGAGATGTTTAATTTCTCGTTTATTTTAAATTAATCGTTATAGAAATATTTTAAAATATTGTTCGCATTCTACTCCATTTTTTTAAAAGGTATTTTATTTAGAAGTTAGTTATTATTCTGGACGTAATTTTCATAATAATTTAAATTTCCATTTTTTTTGCATCGAAATATAAATGTACGTTTTCATCGAGATCGTAGGGCGGCGATCTTAACATAAATAAAAAAAAAAATCAGGAGAAAAAAGTTTAAGTAAGAATTTTTTTATCTAAAAACGAGAAATATTTTTTGAAAAATTTATAATTACGAAGTTTCTGTAACGTACAAAAGAAAAATACGGTAAAGAAATTGTAAATTAAAAAAATATATACATATTAACAAATCCCGATACAACTACAATGTATCGCTTGAAAGTTGGCTTTGCTATAAGAGGAAACAATTGAAAACGCGTACAGATAGAACGTGGCCGCCATTTAAGAAAATAAAAGACATTGATTTATAACCGTTTATAACGTACATAAATTATACACATACGCCATTTCCGCGCTGATAGGAGTAGTACACACCCACTTTCACGAAAAACATTAAAAATGTTATTTTAATAAGTCGGCCAAAGTAGATATTGCGCTTGTCTAACGAGGCTCATTACTATCGTGTTCGTGCATAGGTAGAATACTCGTTCGATATGCGCTCAAGGTGAAAAAGTGAAATTACTAATTTAAATTCGACACTCCGGATGTCATCGGATTTTATTATCGTTCCAATAATTAATTATTCGAGTTTCTCCTTTTTCCAACAACTGTATACTACCTTCTTCCTCGGGCAATCTTTGAGATTAAAAAAAAAAAAAAAAAAAACACGCCAAAAAACTGTAGACTTATTACCGAATACGATTTGCAATTTATATAATTTTTATTACTTAACAGTTTGGACGTCTGAAAAACATTTGAAAAAAATATACGTTTATGCTCAATAACGACTGTGAAAATGGATGCAGAAAAGCGGAAATGAAATTGTTGGGACATGTAATAAGACTATAAAAATTCAAATAATAGATGGTTTATTTCGATAAATGGGTCAAAGTAGATATTGCGCTATTATTATCGTGATACACGAAAAAGAAAAAGTTTAATACATCACACGGAAAAGCGGGAAATAAAACTGTTAGGACATGTAATCAGACGTAATAATTTGATAAAAAATATAATAAAGGATAAAGTTACAGATAAAAGGTCACGAGGAAAGCAAGAAATATCTATAATGAATAGTAGTGTATACGATCGGTCTAATATAAATAAGTTTCAATGAGTTTAAACACTGACTCCCAACAGGACACAATTGCCTGCGCGACAAGGTGTTGAATAGCCATATATATTCTATTATCTACCCTCCGATTCACTGTTTAATCCTCGAGGTTTTAACTGATTTTAAAAATTACGCCAAGTGTATATTTTTCAATTACCGATTACTTCGTCGCATTTTAAAAATATATTCTATCCACACCACTCATTCATTCATTTACAATAATCTTTAAGGTTTTAATAAATTTGAAACATTACCCTAACAAAAAACTTATTATCGATTTACAATCTATATAATTTCCATTACTTAGCAGTATTTTGTAGTCATATATGTATATAAATGTTTTAATGTCTTTAAAAAATTACAGCAAAAAACAGTAAACTTATTTTACTGATTACGATTTGTAATTATAATCTGCATTACACGATAATCGTTTAATAAACTCCAGCATCGCGTTGCAAACAAAATATTTCATCATATAGTATATCTAAACGAGCAATTCTTGTTACATACTCTGACATCATTTTGTACGTACATGTGTAATGCATTAAGTAATTGAAGATGATCTAAATGAGAACTACGAGTTTCGGAATTTTGGGCACCGACGTTACGCACCTCTATAAAATTTAGTAAATTTCGACTTTTTCTCTATACTTAGCCAAATGTACGTTGAAAATTTCAGCTCGATCATCCATTAACCGTTCGAATGTTAGAAAAGCTTACAAATTTGCTTTTTACTGTTGGTTAGTAAACGATAATGTTATATCTAGAGCACGATTTCGAATGTTGCGGAAATATTTTTTAATGCATGGAAAAATTATATTTTAAGGAAAAAAATTCAATCGAAAAATTCTAAAATTCATTAAAAAAAAAACAAAAAAACAATATTTGTCAAAACCCGGGTTATAATTCCGTACGTTTATGGAACGAAATTCTTGACAATTTTTTTCCCTCATTATACCGAAAGCATCATATAAACCACCGAATAAAGTAATATCTCCAGTGAGACAGTTAGATTCTCAGTGACAGTATCATTAAAGTTGGAGTACCGAATTATTGAGTTATTTGATTACTAATACATAAGTTTATTATTGAACTTCTAATCGATATTCCGAGTTATTAAAAACATTTACTCGCGTAATTTAAACTATTTATTTTTCAAGCTATTGTAGAGCATCTCTGCACCATCTGCTCTTTTTTAATCGTCTTCTTGGACAGGGTGAGTAAATATATGCATTCTGCCGTAAATTACGATTTATCAAAAAACTTTTTATACCGGTTTATATAAACTTTCATTGTGACATATGGTATACATTATGGATGGTTAAGATACAAATTTTAGTGCGGATGGTATTTTCGATTCTTGATAATTTAAAATGGTTATAATTATGTACGTAATCTTTATGATTCGTACCTAAATATATTTTTCGAAAAAACCCGATTTTACGAAAAATAACAAAAAATAAACATAAAAATACAAATTTATAGTCGATTGAAACTTCGAATTTATTCAAAATATAAATAACTACCTTTGTTATAGATGTAGAAAAAGTGATTTCAACTCAGAATTTCCACTACTTCTCGTTGAATTCCGTAAAACTCGTATAATAAGTAGGTAAAATTTATTACAAGTATTTCAACAACATTTAAAATACATTTTACAAATATTACGCACGTTTTAAAAATACAATTATTACACGTTATACATAATTTTCATCTCGCGAATAAAATAACGTATCTATTAAAAAAATTTAATACACATTACGACGACAAGTTCGGGGTAGAGATGATCTGAAACGAATTTTTTATTTGTGAGTTTTTTATATATATATATATATAATATTTATTATCAATACTTTCAAGGATATATTAATAGGCTCGAACGCGGTTACAAAATTTTACCGCGAAACAACGAAAATACGATTTGACGCAATTTAATTTTTTCTTGACACTTGTATCGAATTTCTTAAAAAACGAAAAATACCGCAAACAAAATATCGTACCATATTATCATCATCATCATTGTATTAGTAGATAATTCGATATTATCATCATCATTGTTTTCGTGCGTTCGATATTATTATTACTACTACTATACTCTTAAATAACGTACAAGGTAAATTGACAGTTTTTTAACAATAAAAAGGGTAGTATATCCAGTTTTATTTCTTCTTGACGATAGATAACGCTTATAATTTTTGCTTCTCCTATTATTTTCGTGATAATTCGTAAACAACAAACATTCCGATGATCATGCTATATCTGATAATAATAGGGTTTATGAAATTTTTGAAATAAGTACGAAACTTCCCGGGATATGTATGTTTAAATTAAGGCCGGATTAAAAGTTTTCATAATAATGAATTTATCATATTTAAAACCCGTTACTTTTACAAAACAACCGAACCAACATAACACGAATAGAAGGATGTTTTTTTTTTTTTTAAATATATAAATGAAGATACAATCTTAACCTACTAAGTTAAATAAGTATCAAATTTAACGAACCGTAGCTAAAACTCTATTAGTCAAGCTTATAGGTTTAAAGTCAATGGCCCATCGACCATAACTTTTGAAATATATTTTTTTAATTGTATACGTGGATTTACATTATTATATAATTAGATCTACTGGGTGGTGTCGCTTAAGAAGTCTGACGTCCTGGTATCGAGTAACTAAATTGCTTCCATGTTGATATGTTGCTGCAGCCGCCCTCGTTTACGAATGTAATTCGTAGATCTCGATGAACATCGTCATTTCTAGAATGGATATTTGCTCTGTTAAACCTACCTACTGACACAGTCCCATAATTACAGATCATATACTGGCTTTATAATCTGCTGATACAGTAGGTATTTGTGCCCTAAGGATAAAAATGAAATTCTTTCTCTTAAAATGTTAAAATTACGATCAGTTTACAATTTACTTTGGTAGAACTTTCGAATGATTAATGGTTTCACTGATAAAGACGCGTATCGGTATTAATGGATTGTTTATTTTTTACACCGTCATCTAATTTAGAAAAACAAAGGTTTTTTTTTTAGTATATTATACCGACAGTTCGCTGTCATAAATAATATCGATCATGAGAAGATTGAAGTGAAACAGGAATGAAAAATGTATATTAATCAGACAATTCCAACGAACTGCCTAATTTAAGACTGCAAGTGTGTTCTTCCTAGCAGTACCATAAGAATTCTCTGAGAATACCTCAGACCACTCAAGTAATTGCCAGTGCATCGCGGCATCACTTCTTCCTTTTCAGTTGTTTATAGATCTGTCTGGAAAATCTGTAGTGAACATAGCGCCCACTGATGTAAGAAACAATTTAAAAACACCTATTTCACCGCAAATTTCGTTATCGAAATATAATAATGCACCAGCGACTCAGTTTCCAAACTCAGCGTATAATATCACAATTAAATTAATTATTTAAATTTAAATACTTCTTATTTCTTTGCTTCTTCCATTTTTATCTATCTGGGCCTGCTGTTTTCAAGTCAACCAACGTTTTTGCAACCTTGCTTTACACTATCCCGAATATATTTTGCCGTGTACCTTTGTTTTCAAAACATACTCCAACTTTGTTCTATGCTCGCGATTGACGGTTTATAACGGCAATACCTAGCACCACTGAAACCCATTCAGATCAGCTTTTGTCGATCGGGAGCGATAAATGTTTTTTTTTTTCCTATCAAAAAGAACAATGAAAAATAAATTTGATTTATTTATTAAACTATAAATTGAAATTTAGTTATTTTAATGTCATTTTTAAACTTTTATATACGTTCAGAATTTTTTTCGGGAGAAAGCTATGTCAGTTTTCTTAGTTTCGCTGAAAACTGCGAGTGTTGTCGAAACATCGCAAAGTAATAAAATTGACACGGTTTTCACCGGAAAAAATATCGAACGTTTTTTCTGCGCCGTTATTTGCAATTTTTAAGAAAATTCGTATCAATTTGTTTGTTTACATATTAATTATCACGGAGGCGGTGGCACCCCACTCCATATGACATCCTATGCACGCGCTATTGCATTGTATGTAATTAGTACCTTGAACGCTAGTCCATTTTGTACGTAAAAATAAGGGTACGAAGGCTAGTCACGACGTTCGAAACTACGATGATGATATGTCAATGACCTAGACACGTCTAATTTGATGGAACATTGTTTGCCATAGATGTAGAATATCGTTCTTTTTGCCATAACTGCAATAAGGAGGATTTTCATTTAAATATAGACGGTTTAGAATTTAAAAACTAAAAATTCTTTATTCTCTCTTAGTCTAGTATTTCTTGTAAAAGATAATACATGGAAAATTATAAATTTCGGTGTATGGTGTAACTAAAGATTCCTAAGTAAAATGCAGTTAACTGTTACTTCACTTAAGAATAGGCACGAGAATTTGAAAACATTTTACACGCACCCACACATACAACACAACACCCGCAAAAATCGCGATTTACAGATAGACTAACAAACAATTTAACTTTATCGCACAATAAATAAATAAATAATACCAAAATTTACTCCACGGAATTTTGGTTTTTACATGTCAACTATTAATAATAGAATATATTTTATGAAAAACTATGTATATATATATATATAAATAAAAATAAATAACTAATCAAGAATATCCACCCGTCCGCTACAATACAGATAACATTATGGGACAAAACGAAAAAAATAGCAATGAAAAGAGGGGTACGACAAGGAGGCACACTCTCACAGAAACATTGCAGTATTAGAATCTATATTCAGAAAAATAGATTGGAACTCAAAAGGTATAAACAATGATGGAGAATATTTCAATCATCTCAGATTTGCAGATGTAGTGATACTAAGCGCCAATGCTGAAGAACTACAAGGGAGATAACGGAATTTTATACATATGCAAATAAAATAGGATTAAAAATAAATTTACAAAAAAACAAAGTAATGTCAAATACAAACAAGGAACTACGAATAAAAATTGATTGCATAGATATAGAAACAGTAAATGAATACACATACCTCGGACAAAGAATTACGACAGATAGGAATATGTTAATATTAGCAGAAATAAATTGCGTAAATATCACAATCACGAATATAGCCTTTCGAAAACTAAATAGCGTATGCAGAAACGAAGAAATACCGATATGTTTCGAAAGGAAATTATATAATAAATTAGGGAAGATAAGGAAGACACAAGTAGCGCAAGGAAGGCTAATATTGAACATAAAAATATCTGACCATGATGCTGCGGAGCGAATGGTAAAAATAAAGTAATAAACTGGAGATGGGCTGGACGCATAGCCCGAAGAATAGATAACAGACGGACAAAACGGGTGTTGGAGTGGTAGTCAATTGACAAAAAAATAAAAAAATAAACGGGGGTAGACCGCTAAATCGTTGGTATGAACATGTCGCAGGAAACAATCGGATAAGAATAGCTCAGGATCGTAATAACTGGAAACAATTGGGGAAAGCCTAAGTTCAACAGTGGATTGATATAGGCTGAAGATGAAGATGATATCGGCATATTTTAAACTTCTAAATTAACCTAATATTAGTCCACGCGAATTTGTTTAAAGCCTAAACGTAAAGTAATATTTAGCGTATAATGCCGAGATGACGCTAAATAAGTTTTAATGCGTTATAAATATTTTCAGAATTGAGACGTTCTGCATCAATTAAACGTCACTTACTGCGGAGAATAGACAATTTTTTCTTAGCAATAAAAGTTTATATACCGTTCGTGGAAACCGAATTCTCAGGATGACGTAATAACAATATTATTCCGTTGTATAAAAAAATTATATAAAAATAATATAATGTAGCACCGCCGTTATCGTTTATTATCTAACAAAAAATAAAAATAAATAAAACATAATTAAAAAAGAAATTGCAACGTTCGCCATAGAAGACATGAAGCATTTTAATTCTTGAAAATAAACCGTGTAATCTCTTACTCGTAACAAATCTCCCGCAATAAGTATGGGGGATAATGTTTACTATTTCTTTTAATATAAATATAAACTTTCACCTTTTGTATAATAAAACTACTTTTCGTATTACGTGTAGAATAATGTTTCTAGGAAATACAATCGTTACCGTGTTTTTTTTTTAACTATTTAATATATTACACCCGCAAATCGAACTTACACAACGTGACGATGATGTAATCAAATTGCTCTTATTGCGAAATCGCGTATATATTTTAAAATAATAATAAATCTCGTTTTATTATAGATACTTATTTTCGAGAAGTGTTCAAATTAACAATAACTTGTCGTTTAAATTGCATAACGATAATCACAAATAACTACACACACCCCGAATGTATTATCTTATCATTTCGTCAGACAACAAAGTAGACATAAAGAGAAAAAAAACCTCGGCGATGATATTTGTTTTTCAACTTAATTAAACGAGTCGTCGCGCGTTTTTCACCTATAATTTTAATAATACGCGTAATATGAAAAATTATTAATATTATTCAATTTGCAAAAAAATAAAACTAATTTCGTTTTTCTTTTTTTAATTCTCTAAAATTAGTTCATCTCAGATTGTCATAAATGAAGCCCATTCGCAAAAATATACACCATACAAATAGGCGTAACGCAGGGTAGCGTACTTGGTACGATTTTATATAGCATCTATACTTTTGACTTCCCCGTTAACATTAATACAACAACAACAACGTTGCTGACGACACATCAATATTATCAAGTGATTGGCTACTAAGCATCTTCAGCAATATCTAACACACTTAGACAAGTGGTTCAAAATGTGAAAGGTGAAATGAATTAAAGTCAGCTGCGTATTATTTACATTAAATAAAGGAAATGATATACATATTCATGTTAATAAGTGATTTCTGTTAGACGTAAGGTCGGAGTGAAATAGATGAACAAAATTCAATATTATCATCCAATCGTGTATTCGATTTCTAGTGTGTCGCGACCCAATTTATGACGTTGAAGAAAGTTTTCTCCGTAGTTCTCGGTCTGCCGCATGATTTCCAGTTTTTTTTTTCTTTTTTTGCGGGCTTCGACAAGGTTTACTCGTTACAAATTGTAATATAAAATATTAAATAAATATATATATCGTTAAGTTACATTCACGAATGAACTTATATAGACAAATGTAAATGTGCACATTACGAGTAGGAAATTAAAAAGACATGTTTATAGGGAGAGGAATTGATAAGGACATGACTTGATTGTATAACGTGTTACGAGAAGAGGGATAATAGGAACATAAAAAAAATATGTAGGGTCGACATCTACAGTGAGTAGTAGGGAGGGATAGTAAGGTTCATTTGGAATAATGAAGAAAGAAGTCGATTTTTTACGAATCGTAGTCTGCATATGGCGATTATGAATGGACGAATTTGGTTTAACTGGCATCTGTATATTGTAAAACCAGGGTAAGCATGGAAGATCATTATAAGGGTTATTTCAGACTACTTTCCAGTATTCCTTGTGGACAGTTTTAACAATAGAAATAAGATCAATGTGCGATGAATAAGCGATGGACAGTCCAAAAAGGGAAAGAGATTGGGCATAGTAGTCAGCGAGAAAATTTCCGCTGATTCTAGAGTGGCCGGGAATCCATACAAACTTAATGGAAACACCAAAATCCTGAAGGACACGAACGCGAATTTTCAGTATTTACATTTTTTTTTTTTAGATAATCGGTTAGAAAGGACGAAACGGAGAGAATGAAGGATAGTAAAGATAGAAGAAATTCGCTAGAGGGTAAACTTTTTAATAATTTTGAAGGAAGGAATAACAAAGGCTGCGCCAACGTGTGCGATTGATTTAGAGCCGTCTGTGTAGATAGGTGTGAGTTCAGAGAAGTGGTTATTGATATGAGCAATAAAATGTGCGTTAGCAATAGAAGAAGGAACAGAAGATTTAGATGTTTTAAAATAATCTAAGTCTATATGTAACGATACCATAACAAGAAGAATAGAGGGTATTATTTGATTACAATAATTGGATAGCTGATGCCCGGAGAGACAAAGAATTGGATGGCGACTAAGAGTAAATCTCCATTTTTGGGAAATATTGAGAAAAGAAAGGAATAATGAAGGGGTGCAAGATTAAAAAGAGTTTATCAAAAATTCGTCAGATAAATATGTCCGACAAATATATATATATAAATATATATATATATATATATATATATATATATATATATATATATATATATATATATATATGGGGAAACTTAGTTTGTAGTATCGTACGGATACCGGTTATCTTTTAATTTGATCGATAAAGCCAATTAACGGTCGGTCTATCTGTCGCTTACTTTGTACTTTTCACTGAATGAGCCGCCTTTTCAATGCCATCAGTTCGAATAATATAAACATTCTTTTATAAATTATTGATATTATTCTTTGGTATGGTTGGTTAATTGTTGCAGGAATTGAGCATTTATTGTGCAGCTGGTCCATAGAATTCTTAACATTCTTCCGTATGCTGTCATTTTCATTTTCTCAAAAATAACTGAAGAAAAGATCGTTTACATCCAACAGTGGATACATATAAACGCATCGTGTCCGCGTAATATTTTTATATATCTACGTATTGTTCGCGTCAATAAAGATATCTTTCGACATATTTTAATAATCAGAAACGCAAATTTCAATTAGATTTATTTCAGTGATATCACGCATCTTGATCTAAAGAAGAAAATGTTATCTTAAAAGAATTTATAGATATAATAATCGACATCGTCTAATTATCCGTAGCAGCGCATCGAGGCGATTTCTTCGATTATCTCTTATCGCATAATTACAATCTCTTCAACCGCAAATATTCGTTGTTTATTTAATTACAATGTCCGCCTGCAGAGACGATTTGCATTTTTTATTATAGGTCGCACTAGTAAATCAATATATACACGAGTCGTTATTACGTTAATCGACCGATTGAAAGTTGGGAATGAGTTGGTTTTAATTTAATTAATTTTCGTATCATCATTATCATCGTCGTATTGTTCATTGCCGAACGTAGTGACTAGCTATTATAGGTTTATTTTTACGCACGAAATGAGCTAGCATTCAAGGCACTATTTATATGAAACGCACATGCCAGATGCGTGCGGATACGATGTTATAAGGAGTGCGGTGCCACTGCCTCCTCCGTGATAATTAATAATTAAATAATGATGAAAAACTTTCTATGTCGCGTGTTGGTTTCGAACCTACGACCGTCGAGTACTCTAACGACTACGCCACCGCGACATAAAAATTAAATTATAATCGGAAGTGACATGCCGCGACAATCAATGATGTATCATCATTTTGATAACGACACCTATATAAACATTATTAGTGGAGTGTTATATACGTCAGTAACGGTGGATAAGTAAAGAATTAATAAAAGAAAAAAGAGTTATCATCAGCAGTAAGCGAAATTAGAGATTAGTCCAAAAGACAGTTTTCGACTCCGTCTCCAACTTCGATAACTCCGCTTATAAAAAAATTCGAACTTTGTTGCTCGCCCAAATTAGTCTATATCGCAGAAAAATACGATGAAATATCGATAGAACACTAATATTGGAAAGACCACATAAAAAGTTACACGACACCGATACGTTTATACACTACTGGATGAAAGCGTTCCCTCTTTTCTTTCGTCTATGATACTACACATCGGCGACCTTTTTATACTATCCTCTCATCTTGTGCTCGGCCAATCATGACTTATTCTTCCCTTGACAGTCATTCCATTATTCGCTTCGTCCACCCATCATAATTTCCTGCTGCGAACATGATCAGTTCCATTTCAGCTGCGCTGCACGCTCTACTGCATCCGACAGTTCAGTCTGCTGACTTGTTCGTATATTAACTTTCCTGACATCTTAATTGTCAACATTCCACTTTCGTGTGCTCCCCGAATTACGGCAAGTTTCTTAACTATACACTTCGCCAGGATCCATCATGTTTCCGTTCTATATGTAAGCACCGGAAAGACGTATTGTTCATAAACTTTATTTTTTTTTAGTCCGTTCGATGTATCTTTATTCTCGTTACTCAACTTTCCATAAGCTGTCCACGAGAGATACGTTCGTCTTTTTACTTGTTTAAGCACTTTTTCCTTCTCTGTGATAATTACTTGACCTATACACACATACATACATACATATATATATATATATATATATATATATATATATATATATATATATACACTAACCTGTTTCAGTATGTTCCCATCTATTTTTATTTGCAATTTCAGAGACGTAACCTTAGTTTTGAAGGTCAGTTATCATGTCCTGCAAAGTATCAACGTTGTTGCTAATTAATACAATGTCATCGGCAAACTGCCAGTGATTGATTTTGATTTTATTAATATTGATACCTTTAGACCACCAAAGTAGAGCATACGTTCCAAGGATGCTATAAATAACTTGGTAAATATTGTACTACTTGTCTAACGTCTTTCTTTAATGTTATTTCTCCACCAGTTGTACTTGCAAAAATCCGCCTGCAAGCACGGTTTGTCCCCTGTTATAACAAAAATTAATTATAAATTCGAAATTCCAATCTCTAGGGATATGTTGCGGCAACAAAAACCCACCTGTATGTATGGTGCTGTTTTCAAAATAAAGTTAATCGAACGGTATGCTCCTTGGTACGTAAAAAAAAAAAACTACAATCATTGTGGAATATTAAATTATTAAAAAACAAAAAAAAACATATTCCTGATGATATATGAAACTAGTAAGTTTGTATCATCATCATCGGTGGCTCGTTTCGAGCATCGTGACCCTATGAATCCTCATAAACGAACGTTTTTAGCCGCCATGTAGTTCGATCTGCTGCCCGGTCCATCATTTCTCGTATTGATGCGGTGCCTGCGATTCTTTTAATTCTGTCTATATATCTTGTTGGTGGCCTGCCTCTTTTCCTACGACCTTCTACCATACCCGTCATAATCATTTTTTCCAATCCATTCTGTCGTATAATATGTCCTGTGTATGATGTTATTCGTTTCTGTACCACGGTTTGTAATCTCTGATCTACCTTAATTTCTTGAAGTATTGACAAATTAGTTTTTTTCGCAGTCCATGGTATCCTTAGCATTCGCCTCCAGCAGTGCATTTAAAACGCATTAATGCGTTGTGTATCGCTCTTTTTCATTGTCCAGCATTCTGATGCATATAGGATACAGAGAACACCAGCGAGTTCATAAGACGCATTTTTGTGTGTATTGTTATCTCATGGCTCTTCCATATTTTCGTTAATTGTAATAGCGCCATTTTTGCTATCTTTATTCTCCGTTTAATTTCCTCTGTTGAGCTTCCGTCCTTTGTGATTAGCGTTCCTAAGTATACAAATCTATCAACCACTTGTAAGCCATCTATACTTTGTGGATCCTGTGATTGACTGTTGCCATCTATAATCATTATCTTGGTCTTTTTCCTGTTTATGTATAATCCATGTTCTTTACTTATACTTTCCAATTTTTCAAGGAGGCTGACCATTTTTTGTGTATAGCAAACACGAATTAATTGCGATATTTCTGACCCTAGTAATTATTAAGTTTATTTATAAAAATAGATGATCCTTCGATTTCGTAGTCAATAACTGCAATAACATTGCAATCTGTCGTATAATTATGCAATTCCTCGAGCGTTACAAAAATTTCTTAACAGAAAATTTCTCTTATAGCTTTTTATTAATTCTACCTACCAACATCATCAGATAAAATTAATCCTTAAATTCGATTTGGTCTTCATGTCAGTAATAAAAATTGTGAAAACTACGCCAGGTTGTATCCGTTAAATAAATAGTTCCCATATACATAATTCAAAAAATTGCTACAAATCGATTTCTCGAAAAATTATCAAAATCAGTACTCTATGGAATGAACAACTTAAAAAAAAAAAAATTTATTTAGCAACATTACAAATTTACGAATAACCAGTGCTGGGACTATTTAACAAACGATTTCTACAGATCGACTATGTCTTTTCGATATATCCTCCTTCGAGTTAAATCGATAATCTTTGTTCTCATTAGTCTTACGATACGTCGTTAGGGCACTAGTTGAATAGCTCTAGTATAGTAGTAAGAACTGTGTTCGGAATGCGTTATATTAATTTCGTTATTTTTGTGACATATTTGTCTTGTAAATAGACTTTTTATCTATCTATAATCGATATATCTGACCGTAAGATTTCGTTTTACAATTCGCGCATTTCATTGATATTTTCTTCGCGCAGTCTAATAATTGAGTACGTGTGTATCGAAAGAACACGGTTGTTTGGAATAATTTCTAATCAGGATTTTAATAGTACATTTTTTTCTCAGCTTTATATTTATCGCATTCCAAGTTAAATGACTGTCCAGGTAGATATTTCCCACAAGTATTTCACCATCGCTTAGATATAACTTTATCTGTTTGCAATTTGTACACAAAAAATGTTTAAAGATTTATATAGACGAATATTTTATATTAGTTCGATAATTTGAGATGCTATGCGAATTAAAATACCAATCTAGGCGTATGCGTTGACGTCATTCGAATGTTTTATTTTATTATTTTCCATATAATAATTTTGCAATATATTGAAGCGGATTATAATTTTTTTTTCTCTAATTTATTATGTAGTTCAGATAGCACCATAAGGACGTATCGATTGTGTAAACATAAATACGGCGTTTTTAAATTGATGGATTCCGTATATATGTTTAAAAAAAAAAAAAAAAAAATAAAGTCAAAAACTACCTGATAACATTTAATCGTCTTCGGTATTACCAAAATCTATGTAAGAACGCGATAAACCAAGTAGAAATGATTTAGTAAACTGATAACGATGTAATATTTCTCCTCCAATGTTATTAAAGTGAAAATTTCGCGTTTTTATATGTACACGATTATAAAACACTCCCGCTATTTGCAGATAAAATTACAGGATTTATCGGTATTTAATTTAATATCAAGGCGTATGAACAACTTATCGATCATAAGTAACTAAGATTCCAACCATTCAGAAGAATATTTTTCAACCACATACTAATTCAATTAAAAACAACAACGTGTCGATTTAAAAATAATAATAATAAGTATTTTTTTTAAGAGAGAGGGGGGAAAATCATCAAACGACATTGATATACTGATATATTATATGTTATATTTTTGAGAGCAGCACATGCAATTAGCAAGTGCTGCTGGATTCCGAAGAAATCAGTGTGTGGGATTTTTACCAACTAAATCCCTCTTCCTTCGTTGAAAAAAGAAAGAGAAGTATACGTGTAAATATAGAGGTCCATAAAGACCTCCACATTATAATAACATAATATGTGATGAAATATTCCATAAAGAAAGCGTATAACGAGTTTGTGATTTATAAAACATCATATTAAATTATAATAAATCTCGATATAAACTTATATCATAGTATAAATAATAAATTATTGTATAAGCTTGTGACTTGCAAACTTACATAAAGAAGAATAACTGTTATTAATAGTATAATATAACATAGAAGAAAAGAAAAAAGAAAAACTTGTTAACAACGACTTGTACCATAACATAACTATATAAATATAATGTTTTTATAAAACAAAGTATCATCTTAATAAATGAATATGCATGTAACCATTAACCATTAAAAGTTATAAGAAAAATTTGTTCCGGAGAAAAAAAAAGCCCCATATTCCGTATTTAAGAACGATCTGATAAAGTTGTATCTCGTGTTCTAGAATCTAGATGACGATATCGAGAGAATTACCCTCGGTTCGTTATACACGTTGGAATACAATAACGTCGACCGACCTAAAAGTACGTCATTAAAGAGAGCAGTGTATAATATTACTATACTATCGCATTCGTTGTCTGTACATATAAACCGTCTCATTAACAATTATCCGTTTAAACGGATAGACGTAAACGTTACATAATTCATTCATAAGGGAAAGCACGCTACCTACCATCAATAAACTAAAAGAGGACTGTAGAAAATAATACCCGAACAACTTTTAACTATGTAAAAATTGTAATTTCCTACTTAGGTTCATTTTAGAATGCACGGTTTAATAATGAATAATAATAGAACTTGAGCAATTTCTAAATCAAGCATATAATATTAACTTCAATCCGCGCGCTGAAATGGAAGTGGGTAGAACATGTCATAAGATACAGAGATTAGCGGTAGACGAAGAAAGTAACGGAATCCTGGCGTACCGCAAGAGAAAAAAGTCACGACCGTTTACACGTTGGGATGACGACTTCGAAAAATTCCTGGGATCCAGAAACGCTCTGTATAGGTTGGCACGCAACAAACGCAACTGGGAAAAATTTGGAGAGACCTTCGCTCGAAAGGGTCTAGTATGACTACATTCGAAATTAATTTTAGAAATAAATATTAGCTGTAACAGATATTTATAAATAGTTAATTTAGTTATGCTAAATAAAGATTATTATATATATATATATATATATATATATATATATATATATATATATATATATATATATATATATATATATATATATATATATATATATATGACAAATTATCAAAGAACGATACTAACCTGTACGTTGTTTAAAGCCAACTCCAAAACGATCGAAACGTAGTGACCAACTAGGATCCAATTTTTCAAATTTGCAATCTATTTTATTGTTCAATGCATTATTTACTTCAATTCATTATTTCCTTCAATGCATTATTTACTTCATCGTTCAAAGGTAAATCATATATCGCCATCAAATTAATAAGCTAATTAGTTACTGAGACTCGATTTTTTAGTCAGTATCACAACATTTCCCGGTGTTAATGTCTGGCCTGTTACTTGTGTAGCAGATTAACCTATCAATTTAAAAACGCCATGTTTATGTTTCCTCAATCAATACTCTGTTATCGCGCTATCGGAACTACATAAAACATTTAGCAAAAGATTATAATTCGTTCCTAAAAAAATATACGGTAAAATGTGCATATACATACATACGTATAATCCCATTTTACAAATCGTATTTATATTTATACGTATCGTATTAACAACGACTAACATTTATCGTTCTTGGTGTATTCAATTCAAAGGATATTGGCGATCAAATGACGATACTGCTCTCGATTGTTGGCTACCTTCAAGACTTCTGACACTTTTTCAATATTCAACCATTTTTGTATACTTTCAAACCAGTTTGTTCTTCTTCTTCCTCGGATTTCAGTATTTCATCAAAGAATAACTTGTAATAAATAACTCGCATTTATTTCATGCGAACAAATGATTTCGAATTAAGGAGCGATCGTGATAAAAAATTCTTCGATAATATGGAATGGGAAAAAGATAAAATTCCACCGGTGGTTTGTGAAAATTTCCCGCAGAGCTAATAAACGAAGGTTTATTAATTATTAATTCGATTTTAACCGGCAAGGCTATCGCAACACTAGTCGTTAGATGTATCTAGTTACGGTTCGAAACTTAAAAGAAACGGATGAAGTTATTGATAGATTTGAAAAATTATTGCGCGAAAAGGAGAAGATTTAAGAATAGACCGTTGAGTAATAGCCAGAACTGTGATATTTATAGATTCAAGACAGAAAGGACAAAAAGTGCATGCTTTAGTGCACTGGATTTAGGAAGTTACGTGTTAAAAATAGTTCATAAAAGCACAGGGAATGTCAGAATAGCCAATAAGCTAACGGAAAGTTCCAAAATAGAAAAGGGCGTGCGTCAAGGTTGTATATTAACACTCATATCAATGTATGCAGTGAGGATAATTAGAAGAGCCTCTTGGAATGGTGGAATGAAGATTGGAGGAAAACTTAAAATACACCGATGATACCACCTTAATCGTCACGTCGGAAGATAAAATACTAAAGTACATTAACAAAATACAGGGGGCCATACGTGCAGGAGTTGTATTGGAAATAAACAAAGAGAAAACAAAATGATGATTATTGATAGACATGATAGAAATGACCATGTACAACAGTAGATAAGTATATATATTTTTGGAACACATCGCCAATACAGATTAATGCAGCAATAAAATTAAAAGGCGTACAAAAATCTAGAAAAGACATGATATAAGTATTCCAACAAAGGGATTTTGGGAATAAGTAATGTGGTGATCTGATAGTGGGTCTTCAGATCTATAAAGTACATGTTTTTACTCTTGAACTTGAATACCTGTCCATTTCTATTATTATTATTATTATTATTATTAATAATAATAATAATAAAATAGAACACGCGTTGAATGTTGTGTAAAAACGGGGAAAAATTAAACGCGGGAGGTAATAAATAGTGCAGGAAATGATGGAGATAGTGTGCAAAGATGCAATCAACCGACATAAAGTGAAATTTTCTTCAACAGGAAACTTTTAAACAACCTAACAGAAAAATGAAACGATAATGAATAGCTTATGTAATAATCGGAAGTATCGCTCTGATTGAAAAATAAACAATTAAATTTACGCCCATTCCTATAAAGAGAGATAAACACATTAGGATCATGCACTTATTAAGGTTATATATATATATAAACACACACACCCACATACATACACGTATATTAATTAGAACATAATTTAACACAAGCACATACGTAAATTTAATCTTAAACAGTTAATGATTAAAATCTATAAACCCACCCACACACGTATCTTTCCACTTGTTTAAATCTGGAGGATCATTTACAAAACTGCTCATTCATCGTTTTACTATTTATCCATTTATTTCCACAGCTATTAGTCCCTACCCTAATATTTATTCGATTTTCAATGATTTCTTTTTATCGTCTTCCTAAAATTTAGTTTTTTGTGAAATTTATAATAACCCTGGTGGATACCATACTAGAAGATGCCGAAAAATCGACATATGCTGAGATGAAAAAAAAGTAGCTGACCGGCTTACAATGGAGGCTGTTGGTGCATGCAACGAACCAGCCTACGAGTTGATACACAGAAGATATATATATACATATACATATATATATAAATGCGGCGATTTATTATAGATTTATACATTTAATTGATTTTAATTATAACATAACTACAAGTAAATTAAAAAATTCGTAATAAATAAAATACGATTTACCCAAAATGGAAGAAAACAAAGAAAAAAAAAATATCTATTTAAAAGTTCCACATATTTAAGTTTATTTAATTAACGTTTCTGTTAATATTACGACGAAAATGGTGATATATATTTTTAAAGGAAAATGAGAATTTAATATTAGAATTAAAAAAAACTATGATATAATATTAATAATTACTTAGTCAATATGAAACGATTTACAAATTTGAAATTAATAAAATAAAATAAATTCCACGAGATTAGATGTTTTAGACGTAGAAAATATTATAGAACATTAAAGCTTTCGATTATATAGCGAACTATATTCGGACTTCATTTTATCACTAATACAAATTCATTATATTATAAGCTGTAGGGTTCAACAAAAAGAATATTGGAAATTCTTTCAGTATAAATAGTATTTTCCTTTTTTTTTCCTAACATTCCTTTATCCTATTCTTTAAATGTATGTGTGAAAAATACTTTAAACACTAATTTCACGCATTAGCCCTATTAGTGAAATATATCTTTTTATTATTACTAGTTTAAAGAAAGCCAACGGAAGGTATTATAGTTACAAGGAAACGGGTATTGTTAACCGAAACAAAATTTCGCGTAACAAACAGAGAACATAGGAAAAGTTCTTCAGCTGATAAAGAAAGATATAAACCAAGCAGTTCAATGATCCGGGTAACAGAAATATAATTTCCAATATATGTAAATCTGAATTTATTATTGCGTCTTGAATGCCATTAAATAACAAAATACGGATTATTATTATTATATGAGATTTAGTTCTTTTTTTTTGGACAGAAATAAAAAAAACCACAAACATACATCTATATATATATATATATATATATATATATATATATATATATATATATATATATATATATATATATATATCTTTTAAAAAAAAAATTAAAATGTTATCAATTGTTAAATTAAGACGATAATTATAAGGACAAGAGAATTCTTTTATTTATAAATAAAAAAATAAAATCAATCTAGAAGCCAAACAAAAGCAAATCATAACTTGCAAAGAGCAGTGGATAAAATTATGTCATGAAGCAAGAAATGGCGAATTAAAATAAATCAACACATATAGTATTCTGAAATTGTCATATAGAGCAATTAAACATCAAAATAGATAATAAAATTGTACTCGTTAAAAAATGTGTTAAATACCTAGGCTTGTACCTAGACCAAAAGTTAACATGGTGTAAGCATATTGATACAAAAAAGGCTGAACTCAGAATCAAAACTAAAAAGCTGTATTGGTTAATAGGAATGCAATCCCAACTTACCCTAAAGAACAAACTACTACTATACAACCAAATACTTGCTGGGATGTAGTAAAAAAAAAAACCAACAAAAAACAATATAATGAAAATACAAAGATATCAAAATTACTCTTAGGTTAATCGTCAGTGCTCCATGGTATGTAAGGAACAAAACTATACATGATGACCTTGGTATGGAGTACATAGCTGACGCAATTAAAAATATGACAATCAAACATCAGAAGCGATTACATAGTCATGCTAACTAGTCTGCAATTAGCTTATTGGATAACTCGCCAAAGATGCAAATTCGCAAGCTGAGAAGAATTAAGCCATTACACCTAGTATATTAACGACAATTATATCAATTATTAAACATAATATATTAATATATGGAGTAGTTATTGGACTATGTACCCTTCACATCATGATCTTTTGCTATAACATGTACTGATAGCCCATTGATTAGGAATAGATTTAAAAAAAATAAAAATAAAATCAATCGACTATTGTAATCATATATCAAATAAGTAATGTTAACACACGATATATATATATATATATATATATATATATATATATATAAAAATAAATATAAATATATATATAAATAAATATAAATAAATATAAAAATAAATATAAATATATATATATATATAAATAAATATATATATAAATAAATATAAATATAAATATATAAATAAATATAAATATATATATAAATAAATATAAATATATATATAAATAAATATAAATATATATATAAATAAATATAAATATATATATAAATAAATATAAATATATATATAAATAAATATAAATATATATAAATAAATATAAATATATATATAAATAAATATAAATATATATATAAATAAATATAAATATATATATAAATAAATATAAATATATATAAATAAATATAAATATATGTATAAATAAATATAAATATATATAAATAAATATAAATATATATATAAATAAATATAAATATATATATAAATAAATATAAATATATATATAAATAAATATAAATATATAACTGAGGCAACCAAGCTTTTGCTAGGTATTATTTTTTGTAAAATCGTGTTGTTTCGGAAAATATATTTAGGTAAGAATCGCATATTATTAAAAATCATTACATACGGAACTATTTTAAAAGCCGTTTCCGAGGTCGAGTGTATACATACAATACAGCGAACACTACTAATTATTTTAGTCACCCGTTCTAAAATATCTAATCACCATCGTAATGAGAATGCTCTACTAACGGATTTGAACTTATATTGAAAATCATTTATTAAACAAATATTAATTTCTTTAATACAATTGTAGCGATCGTTTTACAATGAAAACCCTTTTTTGGAGGATATATATTTAGACCCGATTAAAAAATTCTTCACGATTTATTTTTTAAATCTATTATTCCATTTTTTGATCATTTCTCTCTTTTATCGAACTATTTGTAACATTTATCATAATTTTTTTTTTATACAATTTTAATTGGTTTAAAATCAGGCATATAAGAGATATTAAGAAACAGACATTCATTAATACAAAAATTGGAGTTTAATCGATTCAATATATGCAATATTAGGCATAGGGTCACAGTAAATCATACTGTAAATTACCTTACGCTTATAAATTAACTGATACACTATTAGGACTGCATCTGGATGCTAAGATAACTTGGAGATCACACGTCGATGCAATAACTCACCATATTAGGCGCAAAGTACGCCAAAGGGACTGGATCGTAGGGCGACATTCCAAAATGAAATTACAAAATAAATTAATAATTTATCAGACGATTATACGGCCAATATGAATGTATGGAATTCAGCTATGAGGTTAGGTTTTCGAACAAACGAATTATTCAAGTAATCCAAACAGTTGATTTCAACGAAACGAATCACTGTACGCCGATTTAAGAATTAAATTGGTTAATGAAGTCATCTTACCGACATGATAAAAGACTCAGTAATCATCTTCAGTACTCCCACCTACTGATCAAGATCTAAGACGCCTCAAACGTCTTAAACCCAATGACTTGGTAGCATCATGAATACTGACTAGTGCAAAGACATATAATGTATAAATAGCAAAATCCTAGCCAGTGTGCTGTTTTTGTAACTATCCGATCCATTAATTATAATTAGTACTTTTAGAATTATTTCTAAGGTTGTTAAAAAAAAAAAATTAAAAACCTAACTGTAGTAAAATTATTTGGAAAGTGGATACATAATTACGACAGATCGCATAGTATATACATATATATAATAAACAGTATACGATTTTTCTTGAGAATATAGTGGTTAACATATACGTTCGCAAAACTATGAAAATGTTTTTTTTTTTGCTAACAAACAAATATATATAACTTCGAAAATAGCACTAAAATATATTTATAAAAATCTGTAAAAATTTAGGTCAATGTTTCGTCTCATGTAGAATATTTTGATATTATAATAAAACAACCAAAAATATAATACACGAATCAAGTAACCTTGAAAGCGGATCTCTCTCTATTAATGTAATTGTCGGACGCCAGCTTTATAGCCGTCGTGTGAGGCCTTCCACACATTTATAGAATTCCTTAACTAAAAATGTTTCGAAACGATATTTGACATTTTTTCTCATACGAGACAAAGGCTAATACTTGGCAATGATTAGTACTCTATTTTTTTAACGATGGAGCATTAAGTTAAAAATGAATACACTTTTAAGTATTACGTTTATTAATCGTAACAAAAACGCATCATTATTGGAAAAACGCCAAAAATTATTAGTTTAACGTTTCTGACACTACACATACGCAACATTAATAGACGATAAGCTAAATCTATTTTTCAGAAGCTAATAAAAAGAATGTTCGACCTAAAAGCACATTGAACTTTTAAAATGAATATATAAATATATATGTATAACATAAAAGACAGGGTAATCAAAATCTACCGAATCCTACAATTAAAATTTCAATGTCATAAATAAGAGTTCCTTGTTCGAGTTATAAAATTTATTTCACATTAATCCGTACAGAAATATATTTTTGAATTCCGTATACGAATGAAATTTTAATAGATCAAAATGACGCTGCACACACATGCATACATACATAAATATATATATATAAAACAATTTGTTTATATACCGGTATATTTATACATTACCACGCATGATTTGTGCTACTGGATAATAAAATTTACACATAGTTTACCCGTGAATTATTAACAATTAAATGATTTCAAAAATTAACCTAATATATCTACTTATTTATACACGATTCACGTAATAGCTTATGCCAATTAAAATGAGAACACTAAATAATTGAATACAAGTATAGAACTAATAAATTAAACCACAAAAAATTTGAAAAATTATGTAATATCAAAAAAACACTTATACAACTGCTTGTACATGTGTAAATAAACAAAGTCACTCCCAATACATTTTGAAATGTGCACACATAAGCAAAAAAAAGTACAATTAGCCACGCATACACACACTCACTACACTGGAAAGTACTTACATATGAACCGAAATATATGTGTACGCTAGTATACATTAAAGAAATTTCAAACGTATTGTGTATACATATGAGAAATATAATAATAATTTAAAATTATAAAATTAATAATCCAAACAAGCTACCTAGAAACCAATTACCTTTCTCACAGTAATAACAAGTATATAAAACTGAAGTTTCACTAAACCAAAGAATCATATAATATCTACTTTGAAAATGTATATCGAAACGCGGATTAGCTTTAAGTAATGGGTTACACAGATGGAAAGTAGACATAAACGGTGAATTGAAGCGGAAATTAATACGCGACCTCGGCTAGAAGAAACAACGATTCATTCTAGTCTTCATTCTAAGTACCACATAATTAATTTGAGAAGTCAAATGTTCGACATTAATGTGACCATTTTACAAATTATGTAAATTTCCCGTTTTTCCTAATTATCATTTAAATTCACACACTACTAATTAAGGGTTTCATGAAGAACCGGTAATGTTTTAGGATCTGCTAGCACGAGCTGAATTCTCGTCGGAAACAAAATTTTTGTCATAACTCTAACCAATTCAGCTGTCCATCCAATCCAATTGATCGGTAAATGAGTACGATCTTACTGGGAAAGACCTCCGTATTAACTTATCATAGAACGATGTTTATCCGGTCCTAATTGAATCTACGAGAATCGCTTAGGTGACGTCACCTCTCAACCCTTTTTCGTATTTACCTTTTCGCAGAACGATCGTTTTCAACAGTACTGTTCGATATTATATCGTTAATCGTAATCAACGATAAACAATTTCTAAAAACACTTGTTTTACAACAAATTCATCTTTATTTTCGAAAACGCCATGCTAAACTATCAGTTTCACTATCATACCATTATTATTATTATTATTATATTATTTCTGACGCAAAGACTGTTTTCTATACTATATCTTTAAATTTAGTAATCTCTTTTTGACCATCAATACACACCACATCACACCACACACACACACACACACACACATTTGCTGTTAGACATGACCAATATCGAACGGTGTCATGAATAATATTAGAATATACCTGAATGTAATTGAAATTTCTATGGTGAGAGTTAAATTAATATGAAAATTATTAAAAATAAATAAAATTTATGAACAATTTCACCTGAATAATAAGACGCAAAAAATAAATAAAATTGGAATAGGCAGGTCATATGGCAAGAATTGACTTTATGAGGTAGACTAAGAAAATAACCTGTTCGAGAAAAGGAAAAGAGAAAAACCTGATATCACATGGGAGGAAAGATATCGTTAAAATGATAAAACATAATAATTTAAATCCGTTAATATCACGCATGAAGACCATCGGACTCCCAGATAATCCAGTTAGAAGATTAAAGAAGAGACAATGTATAGATGCTTTGTCTAACGAATAATAAGTAGTAGTAATTATATAACATATTTATTAAAAAACAGAATAAAAATATGTGCATTATGTATATATTTACACATGGAAAAAAAAAACAACAAAAAACGGTTTTATCTATTGTGATACACCGTTATTCAAGAAATTCTAAATTAATTATTAATTGCGTTGATGACCTCAGAGTCGACATGCAAATAAATAAATAAAAAAAAAAAAATCAGGAGATGCCTTATCACAAACTAACATGCGTTCGAACGGTTGAGGGGGGCTTTTGCATCTTTTCAAGGCTGGAGTTTGAGTTATTTAATAATATTGTAATATAGTGTATAATTATTTTGTTTATGGCTAATATAAATAAATAAATATATCAATATTTCTATATGGTGCAGAAACGTAGACAATCAGGTAGTCCGAAAAAATTCGCATAAATAGTTTCGAGATATTGTGCTGGAAGTGGATTCTTCGTGTTTCGTGGATGGAAAAGCGTACTAATGCATCTATTTTGAAAAAAATTGGTAGAACCCGCAGATTAACAACGGAAGTTCTTGTGCGTATTATGAAATTTTTTGGTAAGATCGTACGGGAATACGATGGAATCGAAAGGGCAATAGTTATGGAACGAATGAATGGTGTGCGACTAAAAGGCAAAGTATCAATTAGATGGACAGATGCGACTGCGGCAGCTCGGATGACATTTCCAATATGTGTTTATGGTGCCGAAGATCGTCAAGGATGGAAGCGGAAAATAAGGAAGCTGTTATCTGGATCACGATAATCCTACGTGGAGTTACGACCTTAGCGAAAATACCACCAAGTTGATTCAGACATAATTTCGAATTTAATGTTGACCTGGAATACGATATAATATTAACCATTTTGAGAAAGGATACTCACTCCCTTCTTAAACAGACTAATCCGTCTAATTGCATGTCGAGGATCGTATTGTGCATATATATATAAAATACACTAATAAAATGAGCCCAACATATTTAGCTTTTTCCGTATTATTATTATGTATTTCCATATTTCGAGGACCCGATTGTTTTCAAATCGTTCTGTACCAATCAGTCCACAAATTCCCGGGGACATCATATTTCTATCGTATTTTTTGTCTCCTAATTTCTCCATCCAACGGAATAAGTTCTGTGCATCTTTTAGCTCGACTATCCAATCATGTCGATTTTAGTTTTCTTGTTACTTCTATTAGATAGTCTATTTCCCGCTGCGCTCTTAATCTTTTATCGTTTATTTTATCGAATTTCGTCACACCTATTCATTTTGTTTTCCATCGAACTTATTTATTTGCTTTGTACTGCACACGTACCACGCGTATTAAAATATGTATTTACGTATATATCGCGGTATTTACACACCACGCATTAACGGAAGTCGATTTTGTACACGTCATTCTAAATTGAAACAACATAAATACAAATCAGTCATACGGAACTAACTGAACACGCTTATTATTAAATGGGCAAAAAAAAAACAAATATAATATAATTGAGCGTAACGTTGTAACATATTTGAAAAATGAAATAATAATAATAACAATAATAATAATTATGTAACTAAATAAAATGACGCCATCATTCGATACGGGAAAAATTAAAAACACGAAGATAAGTATTAAATAATAGAAAAAAAAATATAGACAGAAAACTATCGTCAACGTGGCGTGTATTAACGAAATAATAATAACACGACATACATTTGCTGAACGATATTATACAAAAATCAGATAAAAGAGGTGTATGGTGATTGTTTTAAAATGAACAACAAAACCGCCGTCTTCTCTAGGTCACCCTATATATATTATATATATACACATGAATGATGGGCATGACCAACTTATGACTAACGACTAATCGCGTTTTCATAAATAACCGACTAATTCAGTTTTCCAGTTTTCCTAAATAACCGAATAAATCAGTCATTTTATGAAAATAAATTTTTTAAAATTTGTTTATTAAAATTTAAGCAATTTCTTTCTTTATATGCGATGTTTACATATATTTATAAATCCTGAAAAAATGTTACATATAAGTAATTTATTTAATTTGTACATCACACGCTTAGAAGTGCGTGATGTGCTTTAGAATAAAAAAAAACGACTACTTTGAAATCGAATGACGTAAATCCGATCGCAATGAATGTAATCACATTTCGACTGAAATATTCTATTGCGTGTTCCGTGTTTATCAAAGTTTAATTTCGGATTTAATAATAAGAGTTTAACAGTAATTTATACTAGAATAAATTATTGACGTTGTAAAACGCCGATTACATATATTTACGTCGTATTAAAATATATTTAATTAATATTGTTCTAAAATTTGTATGATTTCACAAAATTTCAAACAATTCTAGATTATCTTATATTAGTAGATTTCACTAGAACCGATTGAAAATTAGTCGGATTTTGAATACGGCGATTCTTAGTTATATTTTTACTAGAATAAATTATTGACGTTCTAAAATACCGATTATAAATATACAATCGTATTATATTAAAATATATTCAATTTATTGATGGAGTTTTAAAATCTCTATGATTACGTGAATTACTTCGCCAAAGTTCATACAATTTAGGATTATCTGTTAGTTACTTTTTAAATAAAATATATTTCTTAATTTTATTTTGAATACATTTAGGGATATTATACAACTGTCAATTTAATCACCCTTTTTATCGCAATCATTATCAGCGATAAGATAAGACAGCGGAACTTTCAATTCACGTAAACAACACATTTGCATATTATTAGTTCCTTGAATGCTAGCCCGTGATGTATACAAAAATAACACAACCGGCCGTCACGATTTTTCGCGACGGACAATAAAACAATAATTATATATATATATATACAAACATATATGCATATACATATGTGCTTGATGTGCTTGTGTGAATGTTGGAATTATGGATAATACAAATTAAAATAACAATCGCGTCTAACACGATTGCCCATAACAATTTTGCATAACTTTAAAACGATACAACGCGTGAGTGCGTACATTTAAATTTAAGAAATATTCAAATGTTGGAAATGTATAAATAAACTTTCGCTGGTAGCGATTATATTTTGCCACATAAACTACAATACTCGATTCGAGGAATTATATAACGGGTAATATAGATTATAATTTTCTTATATTAAAATTGTATATGTATATTTTAACACGCACGCATATACGTAATAATGCATGAAATCAACCATTTGAAATTTACATAAATTAAACAATTTAGCATAACGCCTGTTATATAATTATAATACAAATTGCTTCCCATTCGTTTAAATTGGTTTTCATTCTATCAAGTTATTCGTTTATAATTGGTCAATATAAACGCTTTCGATTTTATTTACGCTAATATTAATTTTCCACTTATTTAAAAAAAAAAAAAAAATCGATCAATAACAATCCAATATGTTTATTCTGGTTAAAATTACACTAAAAACTACGTTTATCGAACTATCGGAAAATCTATCTCACCCTGTTTAGAGCGATATATAGCTTAGCTTTCTTCTTCTACTCGTCGTTTATCATACCTTGTCGATTGTTTATTATTATTAATTATATTAAATACAAATTTAAAGTTTTCATCGTTGGTTATCATATACGTCCATATTTATTTGTCGGTATCATGTCCATTTTTTTAATTTGGCGACGTTTCGAAAACGAAGTTTTTCTTTACAATGTGAAAAAATGAACACACGTCTACACCGGAAACATTATTACAGCTTAATTGTCAAAATAACATCTCGATATAATGTGCTCCGACTTAACGGACGCTATACAGCTAAAGCCCACACGCTCAGACACAAATAATCTCGATAATTGATAGTCTATAAATAAGATAATAATTATCATAAGCATCTCATTTAATCTTGCAGTTAAATAAAATAATTAAAATAAAATTGTTCTTATACGGAATGATAAAATGCGTATAAATTTTGACTACAGCCAGACTATTTCGTCTTTTCTGACGTTTTAATGTTCGTAATATTACCGAACCGTGAAAAAAACCCGCACGCATATGTCGTTATTTCAACAATGATTATGCTTTTCGATTAGTAATATACATTTAAACAGTTAATTTAATTATTCTTAAATATCGACAACCCATTTTGTATTTTTCGTTTTAAAATAATTTATAAAAGTCCCGCAGTTGCTAAACATTCTTTTTTGTTTTTTGTACGTACTAAACAGAAGCCTACGCTTACATCGCGAAATTCGAATTTTTCTTTATCTATTGTTATCTATCAAAAGAAACATCCTCACCTCGTATTCTACATACGGTTATTATCGAAAAAAAAAAAACATATTTGTAATTTTCAAGGGTAAAAAACACGATCAGTAAACGAAATTTGAATTTACACCATTGAAAAGGGGCATACAAAAATTAACGTTACCCACGTTTTAAGTTCTAATTGATTCTTTAAAGAGAATGCGTAATTTTAAACGCCCAAATTATCAACATATTTAGGCGAATAATATTGCGCGAAATTAGTAGTGCCAAGATAGATCTGACGCAGTGAGTCTGTCTCATTGTGATTACTATCAACTTCAACCATCTTTTCCATAACTACCGTGGTCCTATTCTTTTGAAAATATTAATCGCAGAGAAATTGTACTCATCAGTAGATTACAATTTGGCGCGTACATAAAGTAGTATGTGTTTTGTTATCGCGTTAAAATAAGAAATAATAGAAATTCTTTCGTAGATAATAAATCGGTTTATACGGATAATACGTTTGCGTCGGGCTTCTAATAGTATAGTTGTAGTACGATCGATTTCGGTTAATCAGAGTGTTAGTCGGACGGTATCTTACCTTCGCGGCTGTCTGAAAGATGGCTGACGACGGTTAGGCGAAGGAGGAGGAGAACAATGTAAAAACATAACGTATACAGATCGTTCAATGGATACGCAGTACCCGGACGATACAGTAAGGAAATAAACTATACTAATACTAACAATAATGAAATAAATTATACTAACACTCACAATAATGTTAATACTAACCAAATAACCGGTGATATGATAAATAAAATAGATACTAGTTTACCTATAACCAATAATGAAAATTAATCAAGTCAAAATTAACAATTATAAATCGGAAAAAAATTCTAATAATAAAGAAAATCGACTTAATTATTATACTCCACAATTTGATCATGGTAAACAATTTAAAGTATTCATAAAAAAAAGCTTATAATCATGATAATTTAAACTATAGCGGAAGTAGATATTTAGGTATAAGCGCACTAAAAATAGGAAAAATATACACACATGACCATAGACGAAGTAAAAAAAGTATCGAGGAATTTAGTTATAGTAATATGTAATAAATTAGAAGACGCAAATGAACTCGTTAGTAGGCCAACACACTTTATACCAGACTACGAGTTATTTATTCCCTTTTTCCTAACTGCAAGAGCAAAAAATGTAGATAATGAATATACAGAAGATGAGATTTACCACAATATGGAAGTGCACAATTTAAAGTACGGGATATAATGAGATTTAACAAAAGAGTAACAACAGATCGAGGTGTAGAACATCAACCTACCTCATCAGTTAAAATATTATTTCACGGTCAATCATTACCAGAATATGTATATATATATATATATATATAAGGTTAAATTCATAGTAGAACCTTTTGTGAGAAAGGTAAATCAATGTCAAAAATGTTTTTTATATGGACATAATACTTTCAGCTGTAAAGCAAAAGCCGAAAGATGTAAAATCTGTGCCTCTAAAGAACACGATACTGGTAAATGCGAAGAAAGAAAAGCTAAATGTCTATTCTGTGGTGACAAACATGAAACTATCAACAAAGAATGCCCAAAGAGGAAAAGACAAATAGCAATAACTGAACTAATGGCAACACAAAATTTTAGCTCCCAAGAAGCTAACATAGAACTCCTAAAAACATATAAGCAGGAAACACTTTACTCAAATGTTTTCAGCAACTACAATAGATTTGCGCCTTTAAAAAATTATGACGTAGAATTCCCGAACTTAGAGGAAAAATGTGGCGACGCCACTAATACTACTGCAAGCATCCTACAATACCGACCACCACCTATTAAAAAAAACCAACCTATAATAAAATAAAAGAAAAAAATTATATAGATGTAAAACAATTAAGAGATTATAAAAACTACAGAACACAGACAACCATAAAGAGGAAACGCGGCGAACAAATACCTAGCTCACCAGAAGAGGAAATAAAAAGAATAAACTATGAGGGACGTAAATCTAGTACAGCTAGTGAAATAGGAACTGATCGAAGATCTTCAATTACATTTGATAATACCGACGCAGAAAATAAAAATAAGAGTTCAAAATATCCTATAAGCCAAAATAAAGAAAATAAACTTACAACTGAACGAAAATAAAAATGAAGCAAATAAACAAAAAAATAAAGATAATAGAACGATAATTGGTACTAGTTCGTCTTCTACTACGAGAGGGACTAGTCAAACCTATATTAAATAAAAAATAGAAATGAAATGGACTCGTACATGGAACAGACAAAATTAGCAATTATGATATGGAATGCTCGGAGTATATACACAAATTTAATTGAACTAAAAAAAATGTTAGTAGATAAAAATATAGGCATAACAATAATAACTGAAACCTGGTTAAAGCCAGGAAATAAATTAACAATAAAACATTATAACATCGACAGAGATGATAAAAAAAATACTAAAGGAGGCGGAGCCACCTCACTAAATACAAAAACATAAATCATACATTTAAATTAAATAATATACATTTACAAAATATAGATCAGAGCAAGATACAGATATCATTAACCGAAATTAGACATAGTAACAAAAATATAACAATACTGAGAATATATGCAGCGCCAGGTCATAAAATGACAAAGGAACACTGGAATAAAATAAAATCTTATCTAGGGAAATCATATATTATTATTGGTGACTTAAATGCAAGAAATACAGTATGGAACTGTCAAAATACAAATTATGAAGGGAAAGAACTACTTGACTTTATTGAAGAGAATAGTATGTATGTTGTAAATACTACTTTGTATACTCGTATTCCCTCGACGAGTCAACAGAGGAGTAATATCGACTTAATATTATGCACGCCAGATTTATCAACTAATATTAATTATGAAGTTCTGAAAGATCCCATAGGAAGTGACCATTTACCTTTACTTGCTTACTTATACATACCACAATTAAATGCAATATACAAGAAAGATAATAAACAAGAATACAATAAACTAACGTACAAAAACTGGAGGAAAATTAATTGGGACAAATTTAAAACAATAATTAAAGAAAAAATTGAACAAATTACTAAAACAGAATTCACTAATAAACCCACAGCAGAAAAATATACAGTTCTTTCAGATATACTAAAAGCTACCATCGACCAGCACCCATAACCAAAATTAATCAACAACAAAACTACAAAACGTATCACTGGTGGGATGAGGAATGTAATAAAATGGTTGCTCAGAGGAGATTAGCACTTCATACTTTTAACAAATACCCAACTATGGAAAATTATAATAATTTTAAACAACAACAAGCCAAAAGTAAATTATACTTTAAAAATAGAAAATGTACAGAATGGCACAAATTTTTGTGAAAAATTAAATCCTAGAGAAAATAGTAAAAAAGTATGGAAGCAAATTAGACTAATATAAAAAACAAGTAATATTAATAATTTTAATAACGCAATAACACAAAATATGAATTGGATTCCAAGTTTTATTAATCAATATAACACTCCTATTAATAACTTTGGCAACATATTTTGCGATAATAAAACAAACAATTCCCACGTAGACAACGACATGGAAAAATGGTTTTCTATTTAGAAACTTAAAAAAGCATTAGATCATAATAAAAACACAAGTACTAGAGTTGATGGTATTCCATATAAAGCCATACAAAATACAACAAATTACTTTCAGGATCTTCTCCTTGAATTTTTAAACGAATCCATAATTAAAAGTACATATATACCGAATGAATGGAAAACACAGTATATATGCCTTATACTTAAACCAAATAAGAATCCTAATAACTATAAATCATACAGACTTATAACTTTATTAAGCTGCTTAGGTAAAACAACTGAATCTATGATTAAGGAACGTCTTGAATGGAGACTGGAACATCAAAACAAAATGCCAAAAACACAGTTTGGTTTTAGGAAAACATTTGGGACAAGGGATAATATAGCTATCCTGACTAACGATATATATATATATAAATATGTCTAAAAATCATTACATGATAGCCATCACTTTTGACATGTCAAACGCGTACGATCTAGTAAGCCTGAGTATTTTATGCAACAGGTTGAAGATGATAGGTATTCCCACAATGTATATTAAATGGATAGCACAATATTATAATGGCAGAAAACTAATTATAAAATATCAAAACGAAATAAAGGAAACTGAAACAAGCGAAAAAGGTACAGGTATCCCCCAAGGATCAACCCTTAGTCCATTACTATACAACACATATGCAGGTGAACTAGATAATATATAAACAAAAAAAGTTAAAATATTGCAATATGGTGATAATATAATGATATACAGCTCAGCTGCAACTATTTCAACTGCTGTTAAACAAATCCAAACAGCTATAAATAAGATGACAGAAATAATAAATAGACTGCAACTAAAAATAAACAGTGATAAGACAAAGGGAATTTTGTTCACACGACACAGAATTAATCACTATCCCCGTATTACAGTAAATAATACCTCAATTCAATTTGTTAAAGAAATAAAATACTTGGGCATAATGTTAGATGAGAAATTAAATTGGAATTCCGAAACACAAAATATATTAAGGAAATGCAGTAATGGTACCGATCTAATACGTGCAATATCAGGAATACGGTGGTGAAGCAATCCCAAAACAAATCTTATACTGTATAAAACATTAATACTATCTCATTTTAACTACTAATGTATATTCCAAAATTTAAACTCCAGCAATACCAAAAAAATCCAGACAGCATATAATAAAGTACTACGCCTTTGCATAGGAGCGATGAATTCAAGCCCAGTTAATAATATTAGAGCAGAATGTGCTGAACCAAGTATTTTTATACAACAACAATATGTTACAAATAAATATATGTTAAAAATTAAAGGAAATAGACAACATATAATAAATAAACAAATAAAACAATTAGAACCTTTGATCAGAAAACCTTACTGGCAATGTAAAACTTTACCACCTCTAGTAGTGAGTGCTAGAAAGCTATACAATATACAACCAATTCAAAACTATAAATTACCAATATATACAATCAAATATGAAGACTATATACAACCACTCCAATATAACAATACAATAAATCTATTCTCTAAACAAACTGATATTAATATGCAAAATAAAATATTACAACGTATATTAATCACTAACTTCCCTAATCATGAACGGATATGTACTGACGGATCTATAGACATTAATAGAAACCGATATCAAGCAGCAATATATCATGAAAATATAGATGTGATACGAACATACAGAATAAAATACGCTGGCTCATCTACAAGCACTGAAATATATGCAATATACAAAGCACTTGAGTATGTTAAAAATAAAGAACAAAGAAAATTTTTAGTAGTAATGACAGACTCCATAGCTGCAATACAGTCACTGATTGCTACTAAAACAAAACAAGACACAATATTATCGCTAAAATAAAAACCATACGTGGAAAGATACAGAAAAACGATTCAACAATTACACTGATGTGGATACACTGCGGTATATATGGGAATGAAATAGTAGATAAAAATCGGAAAAGAAGACACTATACAGAATATATCACACAAATAAAAAATAATGAAATATCAACAAATGCAAGAAGAATATAATAAACAAAAAGAAATAGGGAAACAATTACATAAAATTCAGATAAAAATAAAACCCAATGGTTTTGGAATAACTCATTACAATTTTTAACAACAATTATCCGATTAAGAATAGGACATAATAAAACACCGGCACATCTAACCCGAATACACATAATCCAAAATAGTTTATGCGATAAATGTCAAGAGGAAGAGGATATCAACCATATCATATGGAAATGCGAGAAATACAAAATGATACGGGAATTATTAAAATACAAATACACACTTCCTCTAAATGTAGAATCAATAGTTAGTGACCTAAACAATGCAGAACCAGTCAAAATTATATATAAGTTCATAGCCCAGAATAGTATAGAAATATAATAACCCAACTTTAATAGTTTAAAACAAGAAAATCATCCTATAAATAGCCAAAGCGACCTATGGTACAGGCCCAAAAAAAAAAAATATAATTTGGACATCATTTGTTACCTGACCGTCTTTAAATACCCGCTGTCCCCTCCATTCTGAACTGGCAGTCTGCAATCTCGATCGTGTTTTTTTTAAACAATCTGCTGTGACCCCCGTTAAGTTCTGAGCTTTAGCCTGTCTTCTACGTTCTCCATGTATTACACCTCCATATAATATATCGTCCCTTCTCCATTTGGATAATCTACAATTATTCCCCACATAGCAGCATTTTTAAGAAGGTCAGCATCTTTGATTAAAATATAAATAGTCTCCACAGTATCATGTTGGGTAGGACGTAAAGGCATTCCTATCTAAAAAAAATAAACAAAAATAAAACGACGCGGTTGATGCTTCTTTTTTGAAGACAAACGAAACAGACAAAAAATTTAGAATACAATTAAGATACGTGCGGATTTTAAACATTCGTCGTTAATATCTTCAATGATTTTTTTAATTTACGCAGAATCAAGAAAGTTTAGAAGATGAAATAATACATTTCACCTGGTACATAACATTTATATGCAATTTAAATCATTTTATACAGAATTTTTTTTTGAACATCAATTGTTTTTTCGCATATTTTAAAATAATAAATACCGGGTAATCGTCTGGACGTTATACGTTAAAAAGTAGCTACTAATCACCAGTCGACACGACTCAACAACGATCTAATTTTTCTGCAAACGTAGGTGTACCTTCCAGAAGTAATAGGAACAAGAGAACAACTGATTTGTTACGATTAGAACAATGACGAATCACAAGGTCGGTCAGGTAAAAAGCAGAATATGCAATAGGGAAGAGAGTTCAATGGGATAGCAAAATGAATGGCGTCGAATGGAATACTTTTAGTAAAAGTATTATAATAATAATAATAAAATAAATACGCGCTTAAAGAGGAATGAATCACTTCGTAGTCGTTATAACCATTAATGGCGCTGTCAACGTGAACGCTCCATATTAATCTAACCGTCGTATACCGATCAACAAATGACTATTTTGCACTATGCTCTAGTCTAGGGTACATTGACGTCACTCAACTTCATTGCCCTATAATATAAATCTTCGTTCATGAAATAATCCAACTTCCTACAAAGCCGTCGTAAAAGTAGAACATTTTGTTTGGTTAGAATTAATTGTAAACAACGATTAAACTAATTTTTTAAATATCGTGAAATTCCGTTAATTCGTCTCTAGATAATAAGCGACTAAGCTACAGCACACGTATAATTCTAAAAGGAGATGCGTTCAAAATGGATACTATAATAATAATTCACAAAATATTACAATCGAAATACTAAAAAGACTAAATTCGTTTGATAAAGTTATTTCTTAATTTTATTAATTTTTCTGACACTTTTTATTATCATCGAAAAGCTATATCCGTAGTGATTTCTTGCTAATATATCTTAAAAATAAAATATATTTTTCTATTTATTTTTTCTTGCGTTAGGTTTTCATTCTAGATGTAAAATATCAAACAGCGTGATCGGCGTTATTAATTTTATGATAAAACTATTTCAAATGTTGCGCAGGTAAACTAAACGAAGAAAAAAATTTAAAACAAATAGCAATTAATAAAGTAATAAATGAAATAGTTTTAAAATGTGGAAGAAATCTTATCATAAAAATGTAGAAAAAGAAATAATTATTCAACCAATTATATAGGAAATTATACAATGTAAAATCGAATTATATTACGAAATTTATTCGTTTATAAATTAAATCAAAATAATTATGAAAAACTATATATATATATATATAAAAACTTATTTTTTTTTTATTTACAATAATTGGGCTTAAGTCTAATAACCAAAATTACCCATTGTTGTGTGCACTGTTAAAAATTCAAAACAAAAAAAAAAACAAATTCAAAAATGAAAATAAAAAATAAAAAACGACTTAAAGACTAATTTTAGAAATAAAGACGTAGGTGGCCAGAGCCGTGAGGATATCGTTGTTATTCAAAGCCACCGAGTAGGGGGGGGGGTGGTTTAAATATTTAATTGTAACATTACATTTAAATTCGCATAAAAACAAATATCATAAATCATTATGCAAAAAATATTGCACGGAATTTAGTCGTGAAATAAATAATATCGATCATAACTATGATATTTGAAGGACTGACAAAAAATATGAGAAAAATTAAAAAATAAATATAATTAATGAAACATACTAATAACGTTTAATGATAGAATATTAGTATTAAAGGTCATCAAATAAACATATTTAGTCTTTAGTATTTAGATTATAATTGTGTATTGTATAAATATAATAGTCGTCTGTCGATAAGCATCTCAGTTTGAAAGTACGTGCTCTTTGTTGTTAATTAATTAGAACTTGTTATTATATTACATATAATTTTCTTTTATTATTATTATTATTATTAGTTATTCAACAACGCGAAGATGGTTTCGAAATATTATCTAAAAATTAATGATTCATACTCGTAATTTAATTATTTTTTACTATATACGTATACAAAATATACGTGTTTTCTTAATAGCGTAAGGCTAAATTTAGTTTTTCTAAAAACGAAAATGAAATTTGAAAATCTGCTTATTTATTATCCTCGTAAATTTTTACGACTTTATATTAATATTTAAGAATAGGAAAGTTATTTATCGGTTTTTACTAAAAACCAAAAATTATTCGCATATTTCGAAAATTGACTGATACACGCATACACTAGCGACAAAAACTAAAAACTTTTCGATTTTACAACCGTCTCTTCCAAAACTTCCGTGGTCCTATTTCTTTGAGAAGATTAATCGCAGAGGAATTGTACTCATCAGTAGATTACGATTTGAACATCATTTACTATCTGACCGTCTTTTCCTTATGCAACAGAGAAAGACCCTTCTGTCCCCTCCATTCTGAACAGGAATCTGCAATCCCGATCATGTTTTTGTTTTTTTTTAAATGCTTTGCTGTAACACCGTTACGTTCTGAGCTTTAGCTTGTCTTGCTACGTAATGTATCGTCCCTTCTCCAACTGAATAATCTACAATTATTACCCATATAGCAACATTTCTAGAGAAGTCAATTGATTGATTAAAATGTAAATAGTCCCCACATTATCACGTTGGGTAGCTGTAAAGCATCCCCGTTAAAAAAAAAAACCTAATAATAATTAAAAAAAAATTACTGGTTCGTTTTAAATAATTTATTTAACAATGTAAAACCGAGACTAATAATAATAACGTAATGAAAACGTTCGATTCTATTTTTAAACTGTCTCAGAAAGAAAACTTTACTACAGAAAAAGATAGATTCCGAAGAGGGGGGTTCGTGAGAACCGTCAACGTCATCCGTCCCCATACGTCACAAATTTTAATTCCAAAGGACTGCGTGCGGATTTTTTTTTCGCGAGTGCACGCATTTACGCGTGGGCCGGTATTTCGCAATTAATTTATCGAATTGGACGTATTAAATTGACGATGAATTGCTCTACATCATTACGTAAGATTTAATTAATATTCGTCGTTTAGGCGAGTACTTTGTAAACGAAGTAATTAACTAATAAATAATAAACGAGATGCCTATATATCGAAATATACATAATTCCTATCAGACGTTACAATCGCGACAAATAATATAATTATCGAAAGAAATAATTTTTATTGCTTCAGCCTCATTAAAATTTTTCCCAGAACCGAACAGCAAAAAGTAAATAAGGTTAACTAGCTATTTCCGCCGACGGTGGTAATATCCGACAAACTTACTCCGGTGTAATAAAATTACTCAATTAAAATAGATCGAAATATAAATATGCATATATAAAAAAATTACACGTAATTGGTGTGTATTAAAGTGTATTTATGTCGTATCCCTATGGAACGTTAGCGATGATTAGATCAATTGGTGTTTGCTGAGAAGTTTCGATGGTCGGTGTTAAAATTATGAACGCGATTATTTCAATTGACGCACCTCTAGTACCATACGTGAACACACGTGTACAATATTCCCATAGAAACTAACCAGATTACTGCGCAGAGCATAGAACATTCTTCGTTCAGTTTATCAAAAGGTATCACCAAAAGGCTACTATGAAGAACACATTATATAAAAATAAAAGAACTAATGCAATAACTACCGTATTTCTATTATTATATAATAAACGATAAACGAATAATAAAATATTGATAATTACACGCGTACAATGTTAACGGTTACAGCTAGGATACTCGTGTTATTTCTTTAAGAGATTTTATCGGTCAAGCTATAGTAAATTATTACAACTCATTAAGGAAATAAAGTCTCTAAATTAACTCGAATAATTTGTTATCATATTATCCCTTTCAGTCACAATGTCCACTATGTGGGACATGAAATTTTAATACCAACAAAAAAATTTTATACTTCAAATGTCTCAAGTTAAAAAATATTTATCTAAATACATTGAAAATTATCTAAGGATCACCTAAGAAGCAGTATTGTATAATAAACACCCCTATAAAATGTGTATAATTTTAAGATTTTTTTCTTTTCTTTTAATGGGCACAGGATTTTTCACCCAGATTGGAAGATTTTATAATGTATGACTGAAAGGGTTATTTCATTTTTGTTTATTATTATTATTATTTAATAAGGATACTTTCACAGGTTATTCAACGCGACGCTGTACAAACGAACCAACTCATATTTCTATAAAGACAACCACAACTTCTGTAGAAATATCGCTGTCTGCGAACACGCCTAAATTATCAAAATATACACTGTACGAAGGATTAGCGTCATAATGAAAAACGAGAAGCAAAGATGAGCGATGATTAATACTGACACGGAAACCGAAGAGTTACACGTATATTATTGCAATTCTGTCTTTAGCGAACTTTCTTCACTATAAACATTTCACTGACCAGTAAAGGGAATTCATATAGGTTATTTCCACCGAAACAAAATAAGAAAGATATAAAATCGATACGAATCTACTCACATACAGATGTTCGTTGATTTAACAAAAACATACGAGCACAAACATAAACATACAATATACGATACATCCTCGGGACAAGAGAAATATAGTACAAAAATCGCGTAATAATCATCTCGGTGATGTCGATTCGACAAACAAAAGGAATTTCCATAATTTAGAACAGACGAAAAGTTTCATGTATATTTCATTTTCAAAACAAAAAGCTCGATGTATATTTCATTTTTAAAGTAACTAATTAACATTAATAAAAAAAAAAAATTAAATCACTAAATTTTTTTAAACGAAAAATCACAAAGCTTTTTAGCTGTTTTCATTTATTTTTATTTTATTTGCTTTTGTGTTTTCGTTTGTACGTAAATTTTATATTGTTGATTGTATTGTTTACCACATTCACTGTCAGATTATTTAATAATACTGTTTTATCACTGGTAATTTTTGTAAATGGTCTATATAAGTAATTTTTTACATTTTATATTTTTATAGACTTGTGTATATTTTTATAATTTGTATTTTTTATATTCACTTGATAATGACTTAACAAACTTTTCACAAGGAAAAAAATTATTTTGCGAAAATCGTTTTTTTATGTTTATTTTTTTTTTAAATCACTACAATTCCAAACTTTTCAAAATATCCTTTGTAGACCTAGTTAAAATAAAGTAAATGCTATAAATTTCTCCGATATATAGGAAACACAAATCGCCGAATGATCTATTACGAACGATTACAAGTCAAACGTGTTAACAATACTTGTAGGACTTAATAAAAAATAACAATATTAACAAGAATTTATCCACAATTAAACTATGTATCAGGGGCGGCTCCTCCAGGGGTCTCAAGGGCGCGAGCCTCCCTGTACGAGTTTTTAAGAAATGTATATTATTTAATGACTTAAAAAAAAATCAGTATACGGAATAGAACTTTTAATTTTAAAATAATTTTTTTGTAAGAATCCATTTTAAAAAAGAATGCAAAATATGCGTTTTTTGCGCGGATTCCTTAAACGAACAACTAAAACACCGGCTAACAATCGTCGGATTTTTTTAACTGTACTGGAACTACGCAATCGACTTGCGTCAACGTTGTCGATAGCTGATTTTACGGTCACGTGATAATAACAACCGATAATACAGTACGTGGGCTATTCAGAATTGAGCCCTCACACGGTATATAGAATACATGCGAAAAACGAAGAGAACCGAAGTTTCCCGAGCGTAACTTAAAGGCGTCTGGGGGCTCTAGATAAGTGAGCCCTCGACTATTTCACACGCGATTATAACCAGTTTTAACAATATATTTACGTTGCACGTCGTTGGTTACTTATCGAAAAACACATGTTTTCATTTGCCTTTCTTTTGTTTTTGTTTTTTTTTTATCCTTCTTTCTCTTCTTTAAATAATCCATTTTACAATATCGATTTTGTTACTTAACTGAACGCAAGCACTGCTTTCGCCGACACTTATTTTATAGTAATTTTTCAACGTGTAATATTTTTTATTTATCTAATTAAACGTTTAAATTTAATTATTGTTAAACGTTGATTTTTAAAACATAACGATGGATAATAAAATTAGTAATATTTTAAAAGGAAATTTTAAAATGCTTCCATTATCAGAAAAGGTTGGAATTAAGAAACTAGGGAGACCCACACCCATATTAAATTTGAATCAACAAGATAAAGTAGGTACACGTACTTTTATAAGACATTTTTCAAAAGAAATTTACAAAAAATTCAAATGGATATGCGGATGTGAGGTAATTAATCGCTTTTTCTGTTTTCCTTGTGTACTTTTTTTTTAAAGATGGAAGTGACATGACATGGGCACGATTAGGATTTAATGATCTAAAACATTTAAATCAAAGAGCAAAAAAGCATGAACTATCAGCTCGTCACATGAATTGTTGTATGGAACTAGGTTTAATCGGTTCTGTAAATATTGCGCTTAAATTAGATTCTGCTTATAGGTTAAACATTATTAAACATAATGAAGAAGTCGCTAAAAATACATATTTATGTCATTACATTTTATAAATTATTATAGTTTTATATTAGAGCCTCCCAAATTAACTTGTCACGAGCCGCCACTGCTATGTATATAGTTTCACACAAAAATACACACATACTTCGAACACACACATATATATATATATATATATAAAAGAGAGAGAGAAAATACATCACAAGTACTAGTTATAAAAGATGGACCTTCCATGTTCCTCAAACTTCAGCAGGAACTTCATTTGTTTCATACTTTATAATAAATTTAAGAAAAGAATTCTATTGGAATTAAAATTAAGATGAAAACAATGTAGAACATTATTATGGATATATTAAATGAATGTATTACATAACTATTTAGTTGAACATTTTACGTTCTTAACATTCGGGAAATTCCGACTCGTTTTTGTAGCGTATTTTAAAAATTCTTTTACACCTCATTAAAACCAACAATGCAATTTGATTCTAATAATAAAAATAAAATTATAACTAGGTCGATATAACTAAATATTATGTGTTATCTCAATCTAATGTAGAAAATCACAATTCCAAATATTAACTTTTTAAAAAAAATAATACTTTTAAACAAAATATTTCCCGGAATTATAAAAAACATTGCACGTTACGCACACAATTTTATTCGCCCGATGTAAGTACATACTAATCTGTTATCGAACGTAAATAACTTACTGTTGTACGATAAGATGAGGACTTCAAAATGATTTTCAAAATTCAACAGCTATGAATTTAATTAGAACTTATTAAAATAATTATCATCAATTTCGTATTCTCCCGAAGATAATGTGAGAACGGATAACTCAAAAATTATGTTCAAAACAAGTTAATCGCTTCGAATTTATTTACAATTATTAAAACAAACGTTCAAATAACAATAAGCAATTTCGTATACCCCTAATATAAAATGAATAGAATTCGCCAGGATTTCTATAAGAAAAGAAATCGCACAAAACATAACACGCCTCGGCGGAATATAAAATTATATATATTTTAAATTTGATTCTTCAATTAATAAATAATTCAGTTCAATTTAATTTATTTGTGTTTACATTTACCAGAAATAAGAAAATAAGTTAATAATAGAATTTGCAAATGAGCATTGCAGCGGAAAATAAATTCGTACATAATAGCAGATTCGATTGCTTTAAACTATTACGTCGGTCGTTACGAAATAAAACAAATTGCAGGAAATAAATTACCGATATCTTTGACAAATTAAAAAGTAAAAATAAAAACGCACGACTGTATACAGCAAGTAAATTATATATATATATAATAAATAAAAAAATACTATAATATTTTATTTTAACCATATATGCACACAGCAACTGCGCGTACACCTTATCATGCAGACATACCAACACATATGTAAAACCATACTCATACATGAATATAATTTTCACAGATATCTCTTACTAATAATGATGTAACGTATTAAGACTTTGAGACGTTTACAAGTTTCTTAGATTAGTTTTCAACGGCGAAAGATTAAATAATATATATATATATATATATATATATATATATATATATATATATATATATATATATATATATATATATATGGCAGCTGTATTCGACAATGATGTTTTATTAATTTTGGCACTGTAGTGAATTCAACTGAGCACATTCTAGTTTTACCTGTTTTAATACCAATGAAAAACCTAGAACGAAACCGTAAAACCAAATCCAATAACTGCACGTCATACCGCTCTCGAATATTTAACGTAGTTAAATTGCAAGAAAATTTATTATGACCTCCAGATATTAATTTTTTTTTTTTAAATAAAGATACGATCTTAACTCATTGAAGTTAAATAAGTATCAAATTAGTCAAGTGTAGCTTACTAACAAGATATCATCCGGTGTTAGCCAGCTTATGGGTTGACGTCAGTAGTCCATGGACCATAACTACGAAAATTAGTTTATATTAATCTATTTATTTAACTAATGTAATTTAATAATTTCATTATAAGTCTGCCGGGTGGAGCCTTTTAAGACGCCTGATGTCTTGACTAGTATGTAGTAAATTGGTAGCTTCCATATTGACATGTTGGTGAAGCCTCTTCTAGTGTGCTAGCAAATGTTTTAATCTCCTCGTTTACAAGCGGGATGTGCAAGTCTCGATGAATATAATCATTTCTCGAATAACGGCATGCATCGACAATTGCTCTTAAGTATTATGCTTTGTCTAGTTTGGATCTTTGCTCTAGAAGACCTGCTGGTACAGCCCCATAATTGCAGACCATAAGTCCATATTGGCTTTATGATCTGCCGATACAGTAGACATTTGTACCTTACGTCTGAAGGCGATTTCCGTCCAATAAGCCAATACAACTGTTTAGTTTTTTTCTTTATCTGTTTACATTTCATTCTGGTATGTATTTCCCAGATCAGCCGCTTATCCATGTGCATACCAAGGTACTTGACTGAGTCGACTTGTGGAACAGGTTTACTTCCTAAATACACTTGGTAATGTATATCTGTTCGTCGGTATGTGAAAGTTATATGCGCTGATTTTTCTTCATTGATTTTAACTTTCCAGTTTGATGCCCATTCATGCACTTTGTTCAAAGAGTTTTGCAAAGATATTAATTTAAATATAGAATTCTGTAGCACTGATAACGGACACGTACATAATCTACCAGTATATCCCCATGCATAATTGTAAATAATGACTGATTGATATAATGTAACGCACAACGCGCATGTCAAATGCTTCATGAGTCGAATTAATTAGAGAAACAGTTTTTGTTTCACTGGTGATCCAAGATCAAACATTAACAAGAAATTACCGAAAATATATCATTAAACATTCAAGTATTTCAGATAAATGCGGAAGATGCGACAAAAAGAATGAAACGAGTATTTTACGCCGATGTAAACAGCAATACAATTTCATACGAAAAAACATAGCACGCTACTATAAGCTAATTAATTATTACTTGAAGAGACACCTAGCTCGATTCCGACTTGGACATAACGGATTAAGTCGCTTACGACACAATGATCTACATGCTGAAGATACAATGAACTCTTAATAATAGCCCATATAACTAAAACTGCAAGAAATATCTACCAATATGTCAAAGATTACAAATTACTGAACAAGGCCAATACAAAAAAAAAAAATGAATTCAAATATATTTATTTTTTGATACCGACATTAAAAATTATTAATATAGTGTAAAATGTATTAATCGTTACTAACCAAATGATTGATATAACTATATATGTTTTTTTGGTCAAATGCTAATTTATAACTAGCCACTTGAGAGGTTATCGAATAAATAGTACTTATTAATAATCACGCGTGGAAGATGCATCCAGCGATACTTAACCTGGCAAACCATGAAACTATCTTCCTTCTTTTTAGTCGCATACACTTCACATCCGTATGTATAAATGACGCTGCCAGCTGATTTGGATGAACGCGTAATCGGCTGAAGTGCGTCTAACTTTGCTTACAAATAGTTTCTTCGACCGTATCTACGTTTATTCAATTCTGACGTATAGCTTCATTGGAATCATACCGTGGCATTCGGTAAATTAAACGTAACGCATTCTTCTGGAAGCGCTGGATTATCGATTTATATTTCATTTCTTTGCACATCCCCAAATTTTGTGCGTCATAACTCAAAATAAATAAATTTAGATATTACTATGTTGCGGTAGCATAATTATTAGAGTGCTCGACAGTCAAGGATTCGAAACAATATAAGGTTTTCCATCATTACATAACTCTTAATTATCGTAGAGAAGCCTCACTTCGTATAACGTCATGTGCGTGAACATCTGTGTTGTATATAATTAGTGTTTCGAATGCTAGCGAATTTTATACGCAAAAATAAACGTACATCAATATTCGACATCCAATAATACGACGTTGATGGATGATCACAGATGAAACTTGGTTAATTACTATGTAAACATATAGAAAGATGCTTAGGGTATCGTTGACTGATCACGTAACAAATAATTGAGTATGCACCTAATAAACTAGGTAGAAAGGGTTTTCAGGTTTATTTTTTTTTTCTTTTTGCATATAGTTCGCGGTGTAAACTCCTTAGAATGCCGAATAATACTGGGAATATTTAATGAAAAATAGATCGCGGACACGACGGGTCGCAGTTAAGGACACTGACTGGATTCAGCCTGTACGAGATGGTGTGAATAACTAAAATAGAATGTTTTGGAGAACTATAGTTTTTTGTTTGCCACACCGGTCAATCGTGGCCATAATTTGCATTACTCACTTCTAAAAATAAATAAAATAGATATTGCCTTTTCTCCCAGTAGATAAGAGACAACCAATAAATAAGCGGATTGTTAACTCTTAAGACTAACATTAAACAAATGTTTTCATAAAAGTAAGATCGATCTGCTATCGCGTAATATTCACTTATTTATATTGTTCTACATTGAATTTTGTCGTTGCCACTTAGATGTTAATTGGAAGCATATAAATTACATACTATCTCATTACTCGTGAGCTAGATAATGATCGACGCATACTTGTCAACTTGCATCGTTAGACGCAGGACATTTATTCTACAGGATGATGTGTACTGGTTATGGAACCATCGAAGGACGTCCCGGCACCATCTTCTTTTTAATTTTTTTTATAGAATTGCTCAGCAAAATCTGGACATACGATGTATATTCAGATTATCACTTAGGCGAAGTTTGTCGAAGAATATTTGATATTGTTGAACGAGCACTTCTTTAACAAACGGAATATCAATATCCTTGTGAAGACTGTCGAGACATACCATCACACGAAGAATTTAAGACGTCAACTTATAATAATATCACCACGCCCTCTAAGAGGTAGGAACAATAATGATATGTTTTTTCATTATCGTTTATACCCTTTCACAGTTAGGAGTAAAGTATTAAAAAATCAAAATAAGTTAAATCTAAATAAATCAACTAAAATAAATATCAAGCGTTTTGAAGATTAAGATGAAAAGATCTCAAGAAAAATTTCAATTTAACTTGCAGCTTCCATATAATACGATTTTCACGCGATATCGTAGACTTAATTTTTCTACGAAAACTATAGATTTTTTCGGAACCAAAATTTAACCATTTTCTTATAGAAATAAAATATCACTGTCTATTTATTTACGCGTTTATATACAGACGCGATCTAGAAATAAACATTCAACAATTAAAATCGGGGAAACCCCGAACAAGAACAGAATGCGATCGAAAATCGATACGCGATAATATTAAAGAATATTTTCGTAAAATCAAATAATTAAATAATAATGAATGCGATACATTACAAGAAAAATGCGAACAATATGATGTTTTTTTTTTTTTTAAATATTAAGATGTAATTAAATTTGATGATGTTTTTTAAAATATTTTAAAAATAATAAGCGAAATTAAATTTAATTACGCGGATTTTTAATTTTTTTTAAGCGTTAATTGAATTTAATCTTTTTTTTAAAAAAAATATTATTTATTAAGTAAAGACCGTTTAATTAAACGAAATGTGCGAAATTATAACGAATCTGCAATGGCAACCGTACGATATTGGTTATATTGAACAAAAATCTCAAACTTGGAATTAAATAAGGAAAATGTTGAAACTGATAAAATTCCAACTTTTCTATAAAACAACATCACGGATAATAACGGCAAAACAAGCGCCAGATAACAACCGGATTATTCGTTCGCTGAAAACGAGGAATTATTAAAAACCAGTTCGCGTACATTATTATTTAATTTTCCTTGTTTAAATTTCCTTGGTGTATATTAGATAAATATAAATAAAAAATATACAGCCATAAAAAGTATTCAAAAATAAATACAACTAAAGTTCGGTTAATAAAAAAAAAAAAACAAATTCGGTTTATTTAATCGAATAAACAAAGAACGAATGGCATAAATTAAAAAATACACTCGAAATAGCTTAAATGAAATTACGAAAGTTAGAAATTTAAAATTTGAAAGTGATTTTAAAAAATAAATAAACAAGTAGTTAATAAATTTTTATAAAAATACCGCACAATTTTAAAATTCTAGAGTATATAAATTAAATTGTAATCAGTGCGAAAAAGAATACATAGAATCTTACGGGCGGACAGTTCGCAATAAGATTTAAAGAAATTTAAATTTATACACGAAAATGATGAAAAATTATTATTCGAAAAACATTGTAAAGAATTGAAACACAAAATCAATTATAGGAACCAAAATTATAAAATTTTAGATACAGAAAAACATTATAAAAAAGAAAACTAGTAGAAGAAAAATGGAAATAAACGAAAGAGAAAAAAATAATTTATTAATATGAATTTTTATCAAGAATTAGTTTTAAAAAATATATTATAAATTTAATACATTTTTATATTAAACAGAAAGTTTTCTATTTGTCTAACTATTTAACTTAATCGTTTACGTATAAATTTTATATTTCTGATTTGTTGATTGTGTTGTCTACTACATTCACTACCGGATTACTTTATAAATAACTATTTTTTCACTAATGTAGTACATCTAAATTAAGTATTTCTAATTTTTACTTTGTTTTCTCTTTGTTTTTTTTTTTTGTATATATTTTTATGTTTCCTTTTATGTACACTTAATGATAATAGCTTAATAACAGAAAAGCTTTGTGATGTTTTTATAAAAATTTATCGATGTTAACTACTTAAATGGCTTAAATAAAATAACGAAAGTTACAAATATATTACATTAAATACATTTTTGGATTATACACATACTTAGAATATATATAAAAAAGTAACTTAAATATCGCTCATTACACGAGCTAATCGTTTATTACGAGCGATATCATGCGGTGTTTATTAATAATTTACAAAAGTAAAAAAATAAAATATTTTAGGAATTAAACGAGAATAAAAACGAAATAAATCAATTTTTAATAAATAAACAAATAAATGTCGAATATTTCTGGCGAACACTAACTCTAGAAAAAAAGGTCAAAATTCGATTTCGATTAGTCATAAATTTATTAATACATTTATGGGCGTTGTCTTTTATTATTAAACGCTAAATTGAAATCAGGGTAACTATATTATAATATATATATATATATATATACAGCCGAAGATAAAGTAGAAATAATACAAGTGGTGGAGTACTACTACTACAGACCTGATAGAAGAGAAGGAAAAAACGAAAATCGTCTTACACATATGGATGAATAACAAAAAACTGTTAAGACGACGTGTATACATTGATTATTAGGATTGCCAGCATATAAAGATCAACATTTCCGTTAACCTTTCACCCGTATTGTACCATAAATAACATATACGACGCATACATATATACATATTTATATTTATATTAATATATATACATATACGCACACACAAACTTGAGCAGGCATACATATACACACACATATATATATATACACGCACACACAACTTGAGCAGTTTTATAAACCGTAAATGGTTTTAAAAAAGTTACATCATTCTACTGCTTCTTCAGATATACACAACTTTACTACTATTAAAACTATATATGATTTTTATTCCAATACGCTTCCTCCTTAATTGTATAGAATTTTTTTCCCTCACAGCCAGTAAAGAATACATCGCGGTAACGTATACGAGCACGTTTATTAGCCGGAAGGTCAGACCAGTCAAACCGGAATCCTACTAGAATTCCTTCTACGACAATATAAAATGTAATATACAAAGTGAAAGAATTCATTAAACATTAAACATCCACATATTAAAGTGTAAACCAGACCGTTATTATTACGTTTCGAAGACAATTAGTCCCATTTTAATTTTTAAAAGAGAAAATTAAATTCTAGCACAAATTAAATTTTTTCGACATACTTTAATGCTAGCACGAAAACATTAATATTAAATATAGGGTGACCCAGAGAAGACAGACGGTTTTGTTTTTTTGAAAAGCGTATTTAGTAACACTGCTATAATGCAAACCGCGTACTCCACGTTTAGTGTACGCGTAAGAGATTCATTTTTGTATATCGTGGCATCATATAACGAGAAGGAGCGCGCGTTTTGTGTGGAACGTTATCACGACAATGCAAAGAGTTTCGAAAAGAATTCAAAGTTACGCGATTTTTTTTGTGGGAATATCTTAAGAGCCACGTTAACGAAACACGTCCACGAGATCAGGAAGGCCTGAAAATTCGGATTTCTGAATAAATTTCAAAAATTCAGCAACCTATGTACCAAAAAGTCTTCGAAAAAATTTTGTAAAGACTGAATATTACACATGGCGGTTATCTGAACGATATTGGGTTCCATAAATGATTGTAAGCTAATCTCTCGTTTTCCTCTTTTTAAACAAAATTAATTCAAAAATCTCAGTCGAGTAGTTTTTGAGGCGATAAAACGAACAAACAAACAAATTTGGAAGTAACTAAAAGGCTTCAACACATTCAATCGTCTCTCTCTCTCTCTCCTCCTATCTCTCTCTTTATATATACATACACATACATAGAAAATAGATCCACTTGATATGTACATATGTCTACACCCCACATCACTTATACACATGCCCATAAATCCGAATATATGTGTGTATACGTATTGTATGCGAAAACGACAATACTATAAATTTTTATACGTACAAGAATTCTCCCTCTCACTATATACGTTTTCGATTCACTGAGTTGGAAAGTTCATGTTAAAATGAACGACCACCACAGCAGATCAAGAATAAAACACGACAATTATATTAGTTAACGACAATTATATTAGTTAATAGGCAGGGAATCGGATGTTTCCTACAAGTTTCTATATATTATATCATCAAATTACTACTAAACCGATTTAGACTTATGGTCTTGCTCTGTGGCACTGTATTGACATTAGAATCGAGATTACACGTTATAATCGTCGACATTCATTCTGATCTCAATGTGATGTTTATTAATGATGTCAACGAGCAAATCGCTAAACAGCATAAGCAGCGGTTGCACAACCGTATCAATGTAGAAGCAAGACAAGTTCTTAGTACTGAACATGGAATTGGACGACTCGTTCGTCGCCACCCCGTTGATTTAGTCTTGTAAATAAGTAAATTTATGTATAATGGATGCGTAACCAATGGGATACGCACTCCACACTCGTTTTTGTTAATTTAGCCGCTAAGTAATCATGTAAGTTAATGATGATAAAACGGCTAAGATTGTTTCTTAGTAATAGCCTATTAACGGCTGTATATATATATATATATATATATATATATATATATATATATATATATTAAAAAAAACACCTATGTGTGTCTACACATGTATATTTTGCACAGAAACACACAAATACATATATATAAAAATACAATACGAAGACTTACCGAAATGTAGCATAAATTTACCGTCTTATCTTCCGAACATTTTGCGCAAATAATTAAGTAAATGTCAAATTCGCTTTAATCCAAAAATTCTGAAACAATAAAATACGAATAATGAGAAGATTTAGGAATTCCCACAAGTGTTAAATAACAAAATTTATGTACGACTTTATGTACACTCTTTTTTATTGTCTGTCGCTTTCTTGATTGTACTTTCAAATCTAAACTTGGTATTTCCTCTTTTATTATCTATCTATGATGGTACTGGTTTTTTTTTTTTTCATTGTAGACCTCTTTACCAAATCGTACAGTGAAATCATTATTGACTTAACAGTAAATATAACACAGATGTACCTCTAGTTCTCACCAAATTGGCTGGTATCGTCAGTTATAAATACAACATATAAAACGCATATTAATCTATATATCATCGCGCGTTACAAGGTGTCTATAATACTAATACATAATCCGATATCAGAAGGATAAAGTTGAAGCATGAAAAGAGAATACGAATTAACAAAACACGCATATATTTATAATGAATTTCGCCTCGACCTTGGAAATAAATGTTCGTCTGGATTTCTTAGATAAATATCTACTTAATTAGATTCTCGTGTATTGATTTTTTTCGCGGTAGTTAAAAGTGAATGTGTATATTACTTTCAATTCTCTCGGCAAGAATAATCGAAAATGGTCGATTTATTTTACTTTCAATTAGGTACAAAGGTAGAAAGTTTAGAATAAATTTCTTTACCTTATATATTTACTATATTGAATATACTGGAGAGTAGTGATTTTATTAATTAATAATAAACCGAACAAAATATAACACAATCACTAAAAGTTTTTTTAATCGCGAAGCTTTTCGACAGTTACGTCATTTTCAAGCACGCACCAAAATTATTACATATTTTTTTTTTTAGGATATAAAAAAAAGATGTAATAATTTTGGTGCGTGCTTGAAAATGACGTAACTGTCGAAAAGCTTCGCGATTAAAAAAACTTTTAGTGATTGTGTTATATTTTGTTCGGTTTATTATTATATATTTACGTAACTCAAACAAAAGAAAAGCACTTCCTCTATTTAAAAAATAATACGTAACAATAGTATAAAATAAAAATACTCGGAAGAAGCAATGGATTTATCAATCTCAAATAAATAACATTAAGATACTGTCTAAAATTTAATACACAATTCACGTATATATTTAATTTATTTTAAACAAACGTTAAATATAAAAAAGTTAACTCGTCGTTATTTCATTTCGATAATTTATTACCCCTTGAGAAAGGAAATATTACGGTAAAAGAGCCGAGGAGTTTTACAATATACAAACATATTACTATCTACCTATAATTAATAATTATGAACAGACATAAATAGTTTAACGTGAATACGCGTGTGTGTGTGTGTGTGTGTAGACAAACATAAAAATTTTACATAATGACTATATGAGGAATACAAATATCGGTTAGAATACGTCATACAGGTTAATAAATAAAACCATTATATAACAAAATTATATAATTGAACTAACCAATCTTATTTCTCCCTTTTATATATATATATATATATACATATATATATATATACTCGGCTATCACGGAAATGGCACTATGAATGCCACGTATGGAAATGATCAATTTTGAAATTTTGGACCGACCCCGAGTACACTACACAAAATTTTGGAAATTTCAATTTCTTTCTCGGCGTCTTTTTCACAGTACTAAACTAAATTTACATTAAAAATTTAAATTAGATCGTACACCGTTCGAATGTTATATAAACTTAGAAATTTGCCGCATATGTGTTAGTAAATTAAACTTTTATATACGGAGCACCGTCACGATTTAAATTATTCGGAAATATTTTTAATATATGAAAAAATGGTTTTACAGGAAAAATTCCAAAATTTATTTTGGAGAAAACATTGTGTGGTGTCTTTTTTTTTTTTTATATTTGTCAAAACTGAAATTTTTAATTATAACTCCGAAAATTGATGAAACGAAATCCTGCACGATGAAAATAGTTATGCATACAAGGGTTTTTAATAGTATGTGGTTCTTATCTAAATTCATTTTCCAAAAAGCACGATTAAAAAAATGGAGCAAGTACTATATATATATATATCTTAACGATCGTCGATAAGTCCACATTTCGAATGCGTCCAACGTACTTTTGCATTTGGCATTAAAATACCATGATTCGACAGTATATTTTAACACAGGCCACGCGTAATATTGCACAATTATTTTTTTTAGTTAATGCGACACAGACAGGCTAATTAAGGTAGAAGATATTACGAAAAGAAAATTGAAGTATATAAGTCGCAAGCTACACGAAGAGGTTGTCTGTTTATGTTGGTGGTACAAGGAAAAATATTTGGAAAAGCAATAAAAGAAATGAAAAGATTGGAATATGTAACATCAAAAACTGGATTCAATAGATCCAGGAAAGTGATAGCTGCAGCCAGACTTAAGAAAATATGAAAGAGCCAAACTTGTTGTTGATGATGATATATATAGAACGCATATCGTTGTTCTCACATTACTTCAATATTTACATCAGAATTCAAACGGAACGTCAAACTCTCATAAAACACTTAAAACAACGCGAAGAACTTTTCAGTTCATTATTAGTTACATTTTAGTTTGCCCAAGTTGCTGCAACGCCGATAATTTTTTGAATATAATTTGTCAGTGTAAAAACTCATATTTTCAAACGAACGAATTCGTTTATTAATGGTAGTCGAATGCGTATTGCACCTCTCGATGGTTTACATGGCTTTGAATTTTAATTTAAACAGCGGAAATCGCAGTAAAATATTAATAGATCGTTTCGAGCGTCGTGATAACACAATGGATTATCGCAAGTGAACGTGTTCATTCGTCATGTAGTTCTGTCTGCTGCTAGATCTCATCAGCTCACGTAGTGACGAGGCATCAACGTTGTTTTCACTATATTCGGATATCTTGTCGGAAGTGTTCTTGTTTTTCGGCGACCTTACACCATCCCCGTCAGAATCATTTTTTCTAATCCATCCCGTTCGTATGATATATGTCAAGCGAAGGTTACTCTGTCGGTCTTTGTAGAATGTTTCGAAGTCTGTGATCGACCATGAACTCTTGCAGTATCGACAGGTTGGTTCTTTTCGTCGTTCGTGGCACTCTGAGCACTCTTTCTTGTAACATTTCGAAAACAATTACAGTTTTCATTTTCATTATGGAAATCAACTATGGAAGTTTAAACGTGTATTTAACATTTCAAATGCGTTAGTGAGTTTGCCTATCAGTCTTCTTCAGAGTCCAACATTTCGTAACAGAAGAACAATAGTATATATTCATGAGACGTCGTGACTTTTCCATATTTTTATAGTTGTGATAGTGCCAACGTTGCTATCATTATTCCGCGTTTAATTTTGACAACTCTACCAGCTACTAGTAAACCGCCTAAACTATTTGGATTCTGTGGTTATAATCACTATCTTAGATTTGCTCCTATTTCTTGGTAATCCGCACTCTTTCGGGACCGTCAAAAAGATGGAATTTATATAAATAGAATTGAACATTCAATACCTGTAAGCGTATTATAAAATGTAATGTGTAATTTTTTATTTTTCAAATTTCGATTCGTCGAAAAGTTTCGCAAAGAGGAAATAAGTTTCCCTTATAGGTTTACAACTGTTCAACCACCGCTGCGACGTTGCAAGGAGTGTGATGTTGATGAAATTTTCGAAGAGTTTAAGACATAAATAGAGCACAGGTTCTTACAAATATTAATTATCTAAAACACAAAAGTTATTCACAGCAGTAAGCTAAATTCGAGCGCAAAGTAGAAAACAGTAATTCTAAATAATTTTTTTCTTCTAATATTAATAAACGACTTGGATTTATACCGTAAATACGATAAACTCGGTACAATCTACAGATGTTAGCAGAAAGCTCTAGTTTCTATTTCTAAGTATTAGAAAAGATAGAAGGTTTAACTAAACACAGAAAAAACTAAGCCAATACATGTCCCACCTGAAATTATCAATAACAACGAGCAAATTCCGTGGATAAATGAAGCCCAATAGAGCTAGGTGATACAATAAAGAGCGGATTATCCTTTAACAACAGTGTTAAACGACCAAGTACACAAAGTTATACATATGTTGCTCAAAATATTTCATAGAAACTCGAGTCTCAATGACCTAGATTTAGTGTATGCGTATCCTGTACGATGTTCAGTGTCCGACAGGACTCATAAACAACTACATCACAATCAGTGTTGTCAGATTTCGCTGAATGCATCGCGTTGCAAACAAAATATCTCCACCATCTTCGTTTTCAAAAAAAAAAAAATACACCTTGCAAACATTTAATAATGCTGGTTTAGCCATTTCGATACGATTTTAAATTTCCTTTATATTTCGAGCATCCGCTTAAAACGATTTTTAACTTAAGATCCATATTGTTACTAGTCTATGAATTTAATGGCCTTTGTTTTCTAGACGTTTTTTTTTTTTTAATGTCACATCATTAGTTGATTTAGTCGATCCAGCGATTAGTCACTTACATAGTTTAATGCATCATATCGGACGATATCCATTTATTCCGAATCCAGCGTTGCCAATTTTTACATATTTTTATGATCTCATCTGAATATATATTTAACAGCCTGGATGATAATGGCCAACTTTATGCTGCATTTTTATTTGACATTTGTTATCTTTAATTTCATCCCCTTCTTTTTTTATGTTCGCTGTTTATTTATCGTTTGCGTTATATTTTTAATGTATGTTTATCAATTTCGTATGTTTTACCCGGTCAAAAGCTTTTTCGTAGTTTATGAAACGTGCGAATACTTTGTTCCCTGCGCTATATTTTTCAAAAAACTGTTGCATCTCTAGTACGCCTTTTTATGCGATCCCCACTCATATTGATTTTGATTGAGTTACTTGTCCAGTCTGCCTTCCATTCTACTGTTTATGATTAGGAACAGTATGTTAAGGGTGCGGCTCATTAACACAATTACGTCATATTTATGATGTACCTTTGTTGTGAATATTCGATTTGATAACGTCGATAAACATTTATATCTTGGGGTGATATTCTTCTGCTCGTATCTAGTCCCAATTATTCCTCACTTTTTGGATATTTAATTCAAATATTTCCACTTTAGCGTTTTTCTTCTTATTACCTATTGCAATGACTTTTTTTGTCAGTCGTGTAATCAAGTCATACTTTTCTTTGTTTTTCCTCGCTGTCACAGATGCTTGTCGTTTTGTTTCCGAGTATTACAATTCTTACTTTCTGTTTCTTTACTCGTTTCATTACATTTTTTTTTTTTTTAAATGTAAACGTACATTTCTTTTAGATTATTTTTCTTCTGAATTTCCTGTGTTTACTTGCGGTTTTTTTCTTCAAGCCATTCAGTTTTGGTTTCAGCGCATTTTTTCAGTATTAGTGTATTCAGTCTATATTATGTATATCTTTAGACGTATTTTCACCCGTCTCTTTCATTTATTAGATAAATTATTTCTCGCGAGTTAAAATATTTTTTTTTTGTTTGGACATTCCGATATATTTTTCTTTAAGAGGGAAGATGAAGAATGAAAAACTATGAGAGTTTTCGGACAACACGGATAAAATTTCGGTGAAAATAACGGTAAAACATTGTTTACCGAACGTGAGCTGTAAAGCGAAAACGCAACTTTCAAAAAATCGTTAAAATCAAACCAGTTTTAAAAACAATAATATTTAACAGTTATAAATACGGTAAACAAAAGTATTCAAAACAATATATCACGCCGGTAGTAAATAACTACTTTTAATAATACCGAATCTCGATCAGAATAACACACGTTATCAAAACTGCATAGTGTAAAAAACAAATATTTTTCTAGGACATTTCATCATTAGACGTCACCACCGATAATATAGAAATTTCGTGATCATCATCACTATCATTCATCATCATCATCATCGGATTTATAACCATTTTTTACGCCAGGTTCATTCTAGAAGATGTATATATCGGTTGAATAAATATTTCGAGTTGTCTAAATCGTATTTTTTAATATATATATATATATATATATATATATATATATATATATATATACACATACACATACATATATATCAGAATTATTCAACATTATTATATAGGTTACGTTTACAACGTGAAAAGGCGACACAAAGTTCCACTTTATGATTTTTCTTCGCTGATATTTAATATTGTACCTATCAAAAAAATAACTCTAGTATTTCCTGGCAGTACGATAACATTAACAATAATAAACGGATATATCAGATACACGCCTAGAATTACTATACATTTATATCGTGCTTTATAAAAATTCGTCCCCAATAACTATCAAAAAATGTTATCCTTTCCGACTAAACAGGAATTCCCAAGTCAATATTTAATGTATTTGTACGATTTCATATTTCTAAAAATTACGTACTATCTTCAATATTATTTAGGGAAATTATTTATGACCTCGAAGCGTACTTCTTAGTGACGTTTTATTAATATTTGTGTTCATTTTGTTGTTTTATGTGAATTACAATCTTAAATTAAAATTTTTTATTTTTAAATGTTTACTTGATAATGGCCTAACGGTAGAAAAGCTTTGTGATTTTTAATAAAGAAAATTTTTTTAGTGATTTCAACTTATTTTTTTGTTATTTAACATTTATTTTTTAATACACTATACGAGATTGATGAATTTTTTGGATCACAAATTACCCACCTCTATTTCGTTATTTATCTTAATTGATAGATTTGATAGATTAACTCCGAATGTTAAACATAACTTCAGACAAAACTTTGTAAAAAAAAAAATAATAATTTGTAATAGCAAAACAAAAAATGTTGCTTAAAGTTAAATATATATATATATATATATATAATTTATTTTATATTAAAATTAATCAAATATGTTTAAATCGAGACCTATTTTTATAACGATTGAGCGCTGCTGTCTTGGATACTTTGTTTTCCGCATGAATTCCACACTATGCAGCCCAGTTAGTTGTTTTATCTGATCTAAGTAACCGTGAACTGGTCTACCTTGTTTTCTGCGACCTTACACTTTGCCTTGTATAATCAGTTTGTCTAATTTTTGGCCCGTATTAAATGATCGATGAATTAAAGGTTCACATTCACCAATCCTTAATTCTTCCAGAACGTAGTTACTTGTAAGCAATAATTCTTCTCAGTAACTAATCGCTACCTCGCGACTTAGATATTAATCTAAAGGCTAAGGGAGACAACACTAACAGAATACAAAACTTAAATCCTCCGTCTCATGCTATCTAGCGTGTGTATGTCACGAGCGGTAGTTACTAATTGCGAAAAGGGACTAAAATTATCTCATGAAGGCCTGATGAATGAAATATATATATATATATATATATATATTAATTAATTAATTAATTAGAAAAAACGAAAATAATAAAAATGACAATACCCAGACTAAATAAAGCACAGTAAAAAACTAAACATATCAAAAGAGTCCAAAAAATATTAATATATTGTAAACAAAGCGCCCCAAGGGTCAAAATCGTTGAAGTTGAATGCATAATGCATTCCTTGGATGTAAAACAGATATCCTCGGAATAATCTACAGGAGGATATTGAAAATTTCATATAATTTCACTTTACAGAATTAAATGCCAAAATTTTTTTCACAGATCAATAGCAACATTGTAGCGGCAGTGAATTAAATTTTTATACGTAGTGAAGGAAATCACAATAGGAAAAGAGAAAACTCTCACGTCTTTCATTAGACAACATTGCAAACAGAAGAATTATAAACAATTCTTTTTTTTATTTTTACTATTTTGATTGGTTACGAAATCTAAAATTTGATACACATGTAATGATAATATATAAATATAAATATAAATATATATATATATATACATATATATATATATATATATATATATATATATATATATATATATAGTGTGTGTGAACCGATTATTCGTGCTTATTCCGTAATCGTCAAAAAAAATTACTAAATGAGAAAAAGGCAATTTCTCATTCTGCTGCTACTCCACAATCTGCAGAAACTTTCTTAGATTATTTGGGACAAAGAAGATTTAAGTACGGTGACATGACTGCGGTTCGTAAAATATATATCGATATACGACAGAAAATGAACTACGAGAAGCAAAGACGCATTACAGAATTTTGAAGTAGTAGAGGTTAAAATGAAAATTTTTAGTTTGATGTTATAAACAGAACATGCGGGCAAATGTGTCATTTTTATATTTTTATCCTGATGCTAATTTTTTCTTTAATAAAAAGTAATTTTCGGATTACTAGTGTTTTTTTTTTATTATTCGTACGACCTATCCCGGTGATTAACCCGGATAATCTATATATGCGGCAAAGTTATAAGGGAAATTACACGTTATTTTATGGCGGCGAAAGTGCGTGGAAAGGATGGCTTAAAATTTATTTTCGGTAGCAGTATTGGCCTTCTAAATTATTGATACGGTATCCAATATATATTTGCGATTGTCAAATATGCACATATCTTTCAATTGTTATTCAAAAATTTTATATTTGCAAGCTAATTCATATGAATTTAAGGATGGCATGTTGGTTTCTATTGTTCAGGTAGAAGGCGATGTTCCAGGTAATCTATTCTGACGCTAGACCAATAGGTGCCGGTAGGAGTACTCAAAGTATATAAGTAGGTTGAGTACTTGCCATGATCTGACGACATTTGCGAACTGTACAAGTTGATATTTAAGTTCTTAATCGTTATTCTATCAACAATATTTCAGAAAAACCGATGTTTTTCTTCCTGTAGTCTCAATATTCCATCTCTTCTGTCACTCTAATAGTAATAATTGAGAAATGTGTTTTTTAAATACATTAATCGAAATGTTATTACTGAGTGTATATAAACTTGCTAGTTGTAAAACGTAAACCCATTATATTGTTCAACTGACGATCGACTTCGGCTGTATTAAAAATTATTTTTGGATCGTATGAATAGTGAAGAAATAGCGTAATTGCTGATATTAAACTTTTCATCTGTATTTACTTGTAAATAATAGTAATGATTTTTCAATTTCAATTTCAATTTATTTCACAATTACATGATATAGAATATACACAAGATTTCCGCGGATGCGCAATTCTGCGCCAGTCACGGATTACATAATAAAATTAATATACTAAACTAGTAGCACCGTTAACGGTTTACATTATCACTAGGCATAAAAAAAAAAAAACAAAGTAAATCACAATACTGAAATTTCATATATGCATACACTCTATAACTATACAGTACCCATTACACATTACATACACATACTACTACATATACAGATATAAATGTACGCACATCCGCTCATTTAAACATAAGGGGAAAAACAAGAGACATACCGCACATACAAACGTTCATATACACCTAACACCGGAATATAATTTAGCATACACTTACACAACAACAAAGCATACACATTTACACCTGCAAAAGAAAAGCTAAATACTTATTATCAAACTGATATATAAACAATTTTTGTTTTTAATAACACACTCCAACTCAAAGCACATATTAAGAAGAACACAATCAACTATTAGTTAATAAATATCTAACAATAGCCTTACGCCTCCTCTTATAATTTTTAAAACTATTCCTTATGTCTATAAGTACAGTATTGTAATATGCAGGGCCCATATAAATTGTCTGCATACGTGTATGATATTTGTCAAAGTTTGGTATACTCTAGCAATCTCATGCATCGATGATCTCGTTACCCCACCACTAATCCGAATATCAAATCTTTCATTATTTCTAAATACAAACTTGAGTAAGTGCAATTTATAAATGTCCTTCAGTTTAAGAATATCACCAGAACCATTTTTCCCACTTATTAATGTACACAAATAATTCTGTAAAATTTCTAAAAGTCGTATATGGTACACAGCAGCTCCACTCCAGTGTATTATAGCATACGATAAAATAGGTTGATACAAAGCAAAATAAAGCCGATGCAATTGTTTTTCATTAAAGAACTGCTTAACATAGTAAAATAAATAATTTAACTTCCTGAGTTTACTACTAATATATTCTACACGGCTATTCCAAGATAACTTATTATCTATTACGACGCCTAGTAACAGTAGTAGTAATAATAATATGTGTATGTATGTATTGGTACTATTTACTAAGTAAACACTTCGTGATGATCGAGACTACGTCGTCCTATGCGCTTTCTTTATTATAAGTACAATACTCAGATGGCACATTGCACACACATATTCTGTATGTTATATCTGATGTAACTACAGCTACACAGGTTATTAACTAATAATTCTTTACTAAATATAAATAATGCTGCTCCGATACCTCTTTCCACGCCTACTGAGGTTAACAAATGTATTAAATCTTTAAAGAATAAAATAACCTGCGGCATTGATGATTTAACTACCATCATGATTAAACATTTACCTCGTAAGGCTATTGTATTCTTAACAAAAATCTTAAATGGCATTCTTATGACTTCTCATTTCCCTTCAGTATGGAAAACTACTAAAATTATCATCGTACCCAAACCGGGAAAAAATATTTCCGATGTAAATAATATCCGCCGACCCATTAGCTTAGTAAGTACTGTTAGCAAAGTTCTCGAAAAAGTAATTTTAATTAGATTACAGGATTTTGGAACTAAAAATAATATTCTTATAGACCAGCAGTTTGGTTTTAGGCCTGGTCATTCAACTGTACACCAAGTTGCTAGAATTGCTAACTATATCACTGATAACTTTAATTTAAATAAATATACAGGACTATTATTATTTGATTTGGAAAAAGCTTTTGATTCGGCGTGGCACAATGGAATTATTTATAAATTATTACAATACAATTATCCGTTGATTTTGATAAAATTAATTAAGTCATATTTAAGTAATCAAAAATTTTATGTAACTCACCTCACTCATAATTCCTCTATTAGAATGTACACCTCTAGGGTTCCATAAGGTAGCGTTTTAGGGCCCTACCTCTTTTTAATTCTAATCAATGACCTACCTAAATTATCATTAGTTAATACTGCACTTTATATGGATGATCTAGCACTTTATTGTTCTTCTTATAGACCCGAGTCCATTAGTAATCATCTACAAAAAGCTGCGTCCTCAATTTTTAAGTATTATAAACGCTGGAGACTAAAAGTTAACACTGATAAAACAGAAGCCATAATATTTACCAAGTGACATGGCTCACTACCTGCCGAAATTATTATCAATGGTAACACAATTCCTTGGAAGGAAGAAGTACGTTATCTAGGAGTCATTATGGATCGTTGTTTAACGTTTAATAACCATATTAATTACATAATTGACAAAACCCATAAAGCTATTCGTATGCTTTCTCCCATATTTTACCGTCGGTCACACCTTACTACCCTAAACAAAAAACTGATATATACATCCATTATTCGTCCAAGATTAACTTATGCCTGTCCTGTTTGGTTTTCAGTTTCAAATAGTACTATCAAAAAATTACAGTTGGTTCAAAATATCTGCTGCAGAATTTCCTTAAACGCCACTAGATACCGCAGAATTAAAGACATGCATTATAGATTGCACCTCCCTTACATTTCGAATTATATCTGTAATATTTCGGCAAAATTTTATGCAAACTGTCAGGCGCATACTAACAAACTGATCACAGTGGTGGGAGACTACGACAAGGCGCTGCTCCGCATGCGCTATACTCGTTATAAACATCGTCGTATTAAAGATAGATTACTCTTAAGATAATTTTAATTTATAATCAAATACTTTTCTACTAACTATTACTTAATACTTTATTTTTTCTAGTTTTAATCTGTTATCTTTTCTTTTGTGCAGGTTTTTTCCACTTTTCCTGTGTTATTAACTTTTAGCTATTTATTATTATAGATTAAGTAACTATTTATTATTTGTAATGCGGTCGAGGTTGTTATATATGTACTCCACTGTATAAATTTTTATATTATGTAAAATCAAATGAAAAATATATTATATTCTTATATTATTATGTTAACTAATAAATTTGTCCAACTTATGCCGGAATGGAGACAAAAAAAAAACCAACTAATAATAAAGCAAAAAATACTTTTTCATCGTATTACAATATATTTAATAAACACAGTCTACCCTAGTTATAGCATCATCAAATTTGTAGACTGCGTTTATTAAGTATATATACAAGGATTTTTATTTTATTGTATTTAATTTAAATATGCATTACGAAGATAGTACACTACAGCAATATTTTTTGATAATTCACGTTTGTTCTATTCGCGAAGTCAATTTCGTTATTCAGATATAAAAACCGCAAAAGTCACTTTTGGTTTTTGGAATTCATTTTTGTATTTGTATGGCGAATTCGACCAGTCAAAAAATGTACTTTTTTTGGTTAATACGAGTTAAACGATAAATCGAAATATTTGCACGCGAAAACTAAAAATATTTTAAGTATGTGCCTGAAACAAACAATTACGGAGTGTACTTTAAATTTCAAAAATTCTTTATAATAATTAAAAAGACCATTAATCATGTATCGACATTTCGATCACAGGTAAAATATTTCAAATAAGAAAATTAATAAATTACAGCAGACGGAACACGGTCGTTAATGAAAATATAGGTAGTTCTCTAATCGCAGTTGATGGTTTTTAGTTAATTTTTCTCCGACAGAAACTTAAACTGATCTTCGGATTCTTTAACGTCTATTCAAAGTCTTTTCTACAACTTTTTAGTTATTTACAAGATAGCGCAGGAAAAAAATCTAATTACGTTGACTTTATACAATAATTTTCAATTTAGCCTAATTTAAATAAATCTAATTCTATAAATAGATAAAATACAATAAACGTGCGTATAAATAGAATCACACACGTTGCGCTCTAAAATTATAGGTCGCAATGAATTTAATCGTTTAAGTTATAACATTAGCCGGAATAACTCCGTGTATAAAGGATAATTTAGGAATTAGTCTAAAAAAAATAAAATAAAAATAAAAGTCGATTGATTTATATTCGAAAGCAACTTGGTCGCGATAAATTTATGAACTTCGATTAATTTATTAAAATCACGTTGCCCATGCAGAAGGAGCTTATTTATACGCGTCCGCGATATAATTTTAAATATAGGGTGACCCAGAGAAGATGGACGGGTTTGTTGTTTTTTGAATAACTCAAAAACTATTCGACCAAAATTTTTGAATGAAATTTTATTCGAGAAATTGATTTACAATCATTAGTGGAACACAATATCGTTCAGATGACCGCCATTTGCAACAATACATTCATTCAGTTTTCACAAAATTTTCGAAGACTTTCTCGAGCATAGGTCGCTGAACTTTTGAAATTTCTTCAGTAATTACAATTTTCAGGTCTTCCAGATCTTTGGACGTGTTTCTTAAATCCAGCTCTTAAGGTAACAAAAAGAATACTTTTCAAAACTATACTATCGTGATCGATTCACGTCGAAAATAACGTTCCACACAAAACGCGCGTTCCTTCTCGTTATAGGATGCTATGATAACTGAAACTGGACAAAAACGAATCTGTCGTGTGTATACTAAACTCGGAGCACGCTGTACATTGTAACAGTGTTACCAATTGCGCTATTCAAAAAACAAAACCGCCCGTCTTCTGTAGGAGGTCACCCGATATAAATATCGAATCGTAATATTAAATTTTTCTTAAAAAAAAAAAACACATATCTTCCGAGCTCGTATGCAATTTTTGGGTACAAACACGAAAAACATGGTAGAAAAACGTTCGAAATACATGTAAAAAGAAAATAATGACTTCTACCAAGAATCTAGTTTCTCAAAAATTCTTTACAAATATTTTTCCTACTAGTACATGGATGGAAAAAATTAAAAAATAGGGTCTGTAACTTTAAAAAAAAAAAAAAATATGATTAGCAAAATCTGTATAACGTATAAACAAACAAACGCAACTTACGACTATTCATATACGAAGGAGCACGTCGAATTAACACAAACACACATACGTATATTACATACAAAAGTCATATACGATTATATGTTGACGAGTTATATTATCTCCTAGAATTTTCTTTTCTTCCCATTTGTAACAGGACAATTAATACTAAAATGCATAAATAACAAAAATAAAACATTTAAACGTTATATTTTTCGTACTCATTATCCACTCGAGTCATTTATCTAGTTTGTGTGTTTTTTTGGTTACGTCTAGTGAAAAAATCGCGAACAAAGACACAACCAAAATTTGAGGGGGGGGGTTTAAAAGGTTATTTACATAAAGCACTGCTATCAGCGCCCAAAAACAAATATGTACAAATCGGAACCCTGTATAATAAACAATTTCCACGAAAACAACTTATCAGTCGTGTTATGTAAAATAATAATAACGGTAAAGGTGCACGTACTCGACTTTAATTTGTACCAAGCAGAGGAGCAGGTATATTTTCAAGGTTATTACCTACTAGTCTAACGCGACGCACAGCCTACGTCTCAATGGTAATACATTACTACATGTATAATATATATAAAATATACGTATATATATATATATATATATATATATATATATATATATATATATATATATATATATATATATATATATATATATATATATATATACTCTAATCGGTGCTAATATCAAACTTTGTGCAAATTATAAAATATTTACCCTGTAACGGACATACCGGTAGACTCATTTTTCTATTTAAGTAAAAAAAAAAAAACACAGCAGAAATATCAATTATTTCCGCTTTTCGTTGGTAAACATTAATAAAATTATATACATCAGTCAAGGTCATTTTTTTACATACAATAATTATCGTAAGATACTTCCTCCGTTAATAAATATTTATTTGCATTCTTCCGATCTACTAGACCATGAAAACTACTCATCGCGAACTTGGGGTTCTGCATGGTCGACGACGCAATAGATTAGCGAGCTCGAAGTCATGCAATGCGTATACGCGGACACTACAATGAGCTAATCGCTGCACTTCCGGACGTCATGTCAACCAGACGATTGAAGAGAACTAGAATTCAGGATCTAGTTTAAGAGATGGGATGAAGATATCAATGGATGTATTCCTCATACAAGAGAACACGACACCTCCATAGATAGCCTACATAGCTAGGAAAGAATTGGTAGGAGTAGAAAAAAAACTCGATCATAAAAAAGTACCAACATTCTTCTCTTCGAATTTAGCCATCCATTGACCACCATATGAAAATAACAAACACTAATTTCTTTTCCTTCCTTCCCAGTATTTCTTCATACATTCGCTTTCTCGTCCGTCCGGTCCTATTTACTTTAAATCTATCAAATTTTTAAAATTTTATTACTAAATTCTATTCCGCTTTCAATCGTAGCACAAATTATTCAGATCCTTTTTCGTCTTTCACCTCGGACTGGTTTTCAACTTATCAAAATGCTGTAAGATTCGTTTTTATCACTCGTTCTTCGAATACGCGCGTAAAACGATGATAATTTTATTTTTCTCATAACGTCCGATAGCTTTTTCAGAACATCTCTTCTTTCCTTGGGCCGAGAATTTTTCTTATAATCGCTCTCCTTTTTTTCCTAATATTTCAGTTTTTCTAATATCATTTAGTTCTAAGCTTTCGCCTACATATAAACACACTCCGGTTTAATAACTTTATTGCAACGTTTGATCTTGGCATTTATTGATATTGATTTTTCGTTACATACATTACGAGTTAATTAATTTTCTTCCACTCATTTTCAACACGTCTCCATCCAATCCATTTCGCTGAATCGTTTTTTCTACCACAATCATACGATACGGTAATTTTTTTTAGCGCATACCTTTTTAAATTAAAACAAAACTCACTAAGGACGGATACAGAACGTAATTTAGAAATTTAAAAAGCAGATTCGGCGACGAATTGTATCGTAAACTGAAAGAGGAACAAATTATGGGGAGAAAATTTAGAAAATATATTACTACTCGATAAAGCACCTGCTATACAAGAGCAAGGGGCAAACTGCCTAATTTCCAAACTGATGACTTGCAGAATCAATTTGGTACGGTACCAACTGCAGTCACTACAGCTCAGAACAGGAATAAATTAAAGAGCACTCACAAACGAATTGACTGAATATAAAACGTGTGCAATTTAAAAATTACCGTTTTAATAATAACTATAATTCCATAACCGGCGTTAAAAAAAAAAATAGGAAACATGTTATTTACAAACTAAAGACAAGCGGTACTATTTAAATAATGGACGCAAATATATATATTTTTTTATATCTACCAATTTCTCGTATAAAGAAATATATTCTAATAGCTTTTTGCGATAGCGTGATAAAATCGAATACGCTACGGAATTCGAATTTAATTCAACCCAATTCCCGTTACAATGCGAAAATATCTGCAAACGTAAGAACTCTGATACGAAGATTTTTTTCAACACATATCTATTTTTTCTTAATGGAGCGATATTTTAAAGATTCCATTTATCCACTTAGCTTTAGGATGGTATAAATTTAATAGATAAAAAACGAAAATATAGAAAAACGTAATTTTAGACGCTTTTCATTTTGAAAACGGAAATCTCCGAGTTTGCCGCCTTTTTTTTAAAACGGTTAATCCAATTTTCGTCCAATTAATAAGCAAAATAGTTCTTAGGTGGAAATTATACACGTATTGAACAAACGGATCGTATCGATATCATCGATCTTTTGATATATCAATGACACGCTAGATTCAAGTTCTAAGAAAATGTATAAAAAAGTGAACAGTTTTTATCGATTTTTTTTTCTTTAAATTTAGATACATTTTTCTAACATCCAAATTTCTGAGAATCGCCATAATATCGTTGATTTAACTAAGAAATCGGCAAATTATATAAACCTTCGATAAATTTCAAATTATACTGCGCCATAATTTTTATTTTTGTCTTTAACGATCGTGATTTTATAGAGATATTTTATTAGAGGGAAAAAAAACAAACATTATAATTACAGGCAACAAATTTAACGGAATACAGTTGTGTTACAGTTCGATAAATTCAGATATACCGGATGATAAAATCGATTTATTAGAATTTATACAAATGAATTGAAAAACATGTATAACACAAAACCAGTTTTCAATACGAACATTTACGTAATACACAATATCGTTCAGATCGAACTCTTTCGGAACGAGCGATTAATTAGGAAATAATGGTTTTTAGTACATTAACAAATATACGTACGCATAACTTCAAAACAGAATTCTCGACTAATGACGTAATATCATACGATTGCCTACAATTCTCACAGGCCAACTTGAAACTGAATGTAAAGCAGTCTCAGTTGCATGTGGTAATCACAAGAGAAACAAAACGATAAAATTTTATATATATATATATATATATATATATATATATATATATATATATATAAATTTCGGTTGCGTCAATTATCTTAAATGAATTGATTGAATATTGAGAAAGTAATTTATTCACAATTCTGGACGAGTTGCTAATCATCATCGAACGTACAATTTCAAAAACATCTTTCACGAACCGACATTTAAAGGGCTACTATTACTAAGGTATACATTCAACGCTATGTTGAGATTAACTTACTATTCTGCACAGTTAAAATTTTCCCAGATTGTAGTCATACCGAAGCCTAATAAGGAACCCACAAATGCTACCTCATACAGATCTATTTCGCTCTTACAAGTGATATATAAATTATTCGAAATCCTGTTGCTAAAGGGGCTTTTAGATTTGATTGAAGAATACCAAATTATACCATTTTATCAATATGGATTTAGACATTCTACAGTTCAACAGGTACATAGGATAGTACATCAAATTGAATCAAATTTAGAAGCGAAAAGGTTTTGTAATACCGTACTCTTAGATATGTCAGGGGCTTTGATAGAGTGTGCTATGACGGCTTTGTTGTACGAGATTAAAAAGATATTTCCAAACCATTATTACGATTTGTTTTCGTCATATCTAGATGAAAGGTATTACCAAATCAAATATGACGATGAATTATTCAACATATATCCGATGAAAGCAGGCGTTCCACAGGGAAGTGTCTTGGGGCCATTATTGTATCTTATTTTTATAGTTGATGCACCTGTTGATGATACATCCTTAATAGCGACTTTTGCTGATGATGCCGCACTGTTAAGTTCAGATGTAAGCCAAATAAAAGCTAAAATTATGGCAGAGCAAGAAATGGCGAATTGAAATAAATGAAAATTAATGAATACATAGTATTCCTCAAATCGTCATATAAACCCAATCAACCATCAAAATAGATAATAATATTGTACCCTTTAAAAAAGATGTTAAATACCTAGGCTTGTACTAAAATCAAAAGTTAACATGATGTAAGCATACTGATCCAAAAGGCTGAACTCAGAATCAAAACTAAAAAGCTGTATCGGTTAATAGGAATGCAATGCCAACTTACTTTAACGAACAAACACTACTATACAACCGAATACTCGCTGCAGTATGGAATGTGGATGCGAATTATGGGGCTGCAATAAAAAAAAAAAAACAATATAATGAAAATACGAAGATATCAAAATATTACTGTTAGGTTATTCGCAAGTGCGCCATGGTATGTTAGAAACAAATCTATACATAATGACATTGGCATGGAGTGCATAGCTGACGTAATTAAAAATATGGCAATCAAATATCAGGAGCGATTAGTCATGCTAACTGGTTTTCAATTAACTTATTGGATAATTCGCTACAGATGAAAATTCGCAAGATGAAAAGAATCAAACCATTAGACCCGATGTAGTAATGAAAATGATGTAAATTATTAAACATAAAATATTAATATAGGGAGTAGTCATTGGACTATGTACTCTTCACGTCATGATCTTGTGCTATACCATCTACTGATAGCCCATTGGCTAGGAATAGATTAAAAATAAAAGAACCAACATTCCGCTTTCCTAATTAGCTTACTATCCGTATGATTAGTTATTATCTTAATATTTCACATTGTTCATTCTATTTGTATTAAAATTTTAATAAATTAGCTTAAAAATTATTTCGTTTAATTTTTAATTTAGACAATATTTCTTGATTTTGGTCAGTTCTGTAAACAATTAAATAAAATTAAAAATTAATGAAATTTTAACGTGTTTTTTTTTTAAAATAATAATTAACGATTCATACTGAAATATCTGATAACAATGTACACGATATTTTATTATTCAATCGGACGACAATGCTAATAACTCGTATTTAAAGATATAAATTTATTAGTTTAATTTCTGCATACGAATATGTAGAACATTTAACGCAAAGTTATCAGATAAGCGTAGAATTTTACATAGTAAAATTTTATTAATCATTCAAAATTGGAGACAAACTGAAATTTTTAATATTATTAACAACAGTTTAATTAGTATTTTATAATATAGTAATCTAGATAAAATTTCTATTTTGAGACAAGAAATTTTGCATACTCTTTTATCATGTCACAATATAACGAACATGTACTCTAGCAACTATGCCACCGCGACATGTTTGACTTATTATGCTCTAATAGCTTTATAGAGCGGTCCTTATATGCGTTATTATGTAATGGAGTGACCAACTCAAACATAACGCTTTGTTTCTTTTTCATATTATAAATCATTATCACTTAATATTAAGCTGTACTTTCCCATGTCGTTACTTAGTAATTTTAGTAAAATAGTAGAAAAAATTATTTCAGGGTCGACGAAAAAAATTCACAGACGATAACGACATTCTTATATAACAACAATTTGGATTTAGGATTAATTTATTCACTGTCATCCAATTAGCAAGAATTAGTGAAACCATGCCGGATGGGTACAATACAAATAAGCATACAGGATTATTGTTATTAGACACGGAGAAAGCCTTTGACACTATTTGGCAATTTAAATTCTACTTAGTCTGACTTATTCAAGATTATGAAATTTCATAGTTAAAGTTAACAATGATAATTCCTACATGAAATGTGCAAATAGTGGGAGTCCCCTGGGGGAGCATACTGGGATCTTACTTATTCCTTCTTTTTTATTAATGACATTCCCAAAATTAAACACTTACAGATGACATTATATGCTGATGATACCGCTGTATACTGTACATCCTACCGAATTGACACTATGCAAAGAGACTAACTCAGGGTTTTATTAAATTAAAATCGTATTTTAATAAATGGAGAATCAAAATAAATTCCGATAAAACTTCATCTATTCTATTTACAAAAGAAGACCAAATTTCTTACCACCTGTGATAGTGAACAACACACCTTTGGTTTGTAAAAGCGATAATAAATATTTAGATGTGATACTGGTTCGAGGACTTACGTGAACAACACACCTTTGGTTTGTAAAAGCGATAATAAATATTTAGATGTGATACTGGTTCGAGGACTTACATTTACTAAACATGTTGAAGTCTCTGTTTAAGCTATACCAATATTTAATAAACGATGTTACAGCTCGGAAAATAAAGTAATAATCTACAAAACTATAATGAGAACAATTACGTTTTATGCTTGTCTCATATGGTCATATACTAGCCGTTCTCAACGAAGTTACAACGGTTTCAAAATATGTGCTGCAGAATAATTGTGAATCTTACAGTCTATGTAAACATCGAACACATTCATAAGGGATTGAAGTTATGCTCTATATATATGATGTTGTCAAACAAAGAACCATTTTTTTTTTATAGTTGTGCATGCAGTCGGTATTCATTTATAAACAACATAGGGAATTACACACATACAAGTTTGCAACTAAAATATAAACGTTACAAACACAAAAGAATTAAACATATGCTATTATAATGTACAGCTGGTATTATACTTTGTTCAAAATTTATTTTTTATGACACATAAAAATTATTGTTTATCCCTTATTAACTTAAATATTTATAAGTTTATATATAGGGGTAGCTTTATGATCAGTAAACAGGCTTTTTTGATGTTTTTTCCTGGATTTTTATTTTAGTTAAATGAATAACTGGGTATATTTCTTGAACTAGTATACGTTGTAAGAACTGCTAATTTCGTTATTTTTATAATATACATTTGTTTTGTATACATTTTTTTATCTATCTTATCTATATATCCTGTAAAATATTATCGAATGCTATCAATTTTCTTACTTTTATATCCTTATTCATTTATCGTTATATTATATATATATTGTACATATTAAGGCTGACTGCAAATTTCATATGTTGCATCAAAATATAATTCTTAATATCTTAAACACTATAAAATATGAAAGTAATAACATAATATTTTGCTTCATAAAACAATAAACAGAATATATCCTTTACAGACTTATTATTATTAAAGTGATAAAAGGATTATTTACAACGACCCAGGTGCCATCGGTGAATCCTTAGTAAATCGCGTTAATGTTAACCTTCAAACCGAATGTGAGCGTGAGGGGAGGAAAGGATTGCAGTATTAATAAAGGGTGAACAATTTATACCGAGGAAATAAATTTTCTGATTAGATTTGACATTTAACGTCGTCATTAACCCATTACAGTATGATTTTGAAATGCACAGGATGGATTATAATAACAATAATGATAACAAAGACGACGTCTTAAATATTAAATAATAATTAAAATTGGTATCTTCAACTTTTTTTCACGATTATTTAAAGTCCGTCAGAAATACGCGTAACCTAAATTATTCCAGCACGATAGGATAACTATAAAATTTACAAAATTATTAAAATTATAAATCGCGTATTAAAAATAATTATGAACAAATTAACGAAACGACATAGTTTCTAGCTGTAATGCATCGTCAAATATTTAGAAAATTAACAACACATTTGTCGTCGATTTAAAAATGACGTTGAACAATATACTAGGTCTTCGAATTAATTTAACATTTAAAAACATTTACACATTTTTAATGGCGAATAAAAAATTCCTTTTAGCAATTATAATAAATTTCAGATGTTCTACTATCGTATTTCAGAATTTTTTATAAGAATGCTTAAGAACTAGACTTGGGCGGAACGATAGATTTAAATGATTCGAGTCAATCGATTCATTTACTTTGAATGACTCAAGTCACCGATTCGATTCATCAAGTAATCGAATCATTAACTGCTTGAAGTATTTTGTTTTAAAAATAATCCTCTACGAATGAATCTTCGAGTCATCGGGTCTTCATTTATCCCCCCTCAATAAATAAATAAATAAATAAATAAATAAATATGTATATATATATATATACATATATATATATATATATTGGAGAGTAGTAATTTTATTAATTATAAACCAAACAAAATATAACACCGTTTAAATCACTAAACGTTTTTTTTATTGCGAAGCTTTTCGACAATTACGTCATTTTCAAACACGCACAAATAAATATTTATTTTTTATTTGTGCGTGCTTGAAAATGACGTAATTGTCGAAAAGCTTCGCAATAAAAAAAAACTTTTAATGATTAAACGGTGTTATATTTTGTTTGATATATATTATATATATATATATATATATATATATATATATATATATATATATATGATTTACTGATATGTAATCGTGCCTGCGCTTAAATACATACATTTTAATCGAAAAATTTGTAAACTAAAGTAACATTCGAAAATTTGAAATATTACATAATATGTACCTCATACATGTAATTGATGCAAGCTCATCATTTTTTATGGAAATGTATGCTATATATGAGTCTGTTTCTTTTATTAGATTATATAAGAAAAAAAAGTATCCTGATTCCATGAGTGTTCTTTTACAACTATCTAGACTCCCGGAATTTTCAATGAGTATATTAGAGATATCAATACGACAGTGGGTTTGGCAACTTCACAAGCGTGGAACTAAGGTGAAGTTTAAGTGGGTCCCTTGAGGTAGCGGATGCGATAACTCGATCGGATCTAATTCCGGCTATTGAGAAGCACGTTAAACTACAATGGAGACAGTTAATACCGAAGCTTAAGGAAATGTTGCACCGTTCTTTTCAATCATATTTTGAATTTCAAAGCTTGTTAATAGGTAAAAAATACAATTCCAAAAGAGCCCTGGTTTAAACATGGGGATCTTCTCCATAAAGATTTTGTATCTGTGTTTGTTAAACTAAGGAGTGGTCATAACTGTTCACCTAGTCATCTTGTCAAAGTGTGGATCATCAGAATGGGAGTTTGTGAGGTATGTAATATCGAAGATAGTGTCGAACATCAGATCTGGTCCTGCCCAAAATACAAAAATAGAGACAGCTTTATGTCTGAACTTTTATCGACAAGGAATACGCTTCCAATGCAACTTGAAGAACTTATGGTAGATACTTCTCCTTGGATGCGCATAAATTATATAATTTTATTAAGGCTAATAATATAAGTTTAGTCTGAACAGCCCACTTAAACTGACCAAAGGGTGAAAAATGGACCAAAAAAAAAAAATCAAGCAAATAATACAATCGTGTAGATTATATTTTACTTTTATTTTTGTCGAACGACATTGTTAAAGTATATAATATATTTAAAGTAATTTAAATACATGAATGTAACGATAGATTAAAATGCAGAACAATTTAAAATTGATTTGCAACTTATTACCACAAATAAGTTGAAATCATAATAGAAGTAAACAAGACTAAATTCTAAAATATGTACTTGTACAATTAATAATTCTTTACCAAACATATAATCAGATAAATCTGATGCGACAAAACGCATATTTTACGAGTCGGTGAGTCGACAAATATACGAGTCAATGACTCGAATCACCGATTCATCGTCCAGTTCTTATTTAGAACGCGAATGCCAGAAAAATAAAAATGTGAAAATGCGTATTAAGAAAACAAGACATTACTTTTCTTTTTGTTTATAAATATAAAAAGATTAACCTTGTTTACACATTTTTTCACATTAACACCCACGTAGTAACAGGCGTTCTTGAACACTTATGAACGTGTTAACTTTACTTCAGTAGCATATAATAAAATACGTGATACCGGATAATAACAATGAGCGACATTCGGACGCACAGCTGATACTAGAACGAGTTCTACCGATTCAATTATTCGAATAAAAATGCAATTTTTAAAATAAATAATAAAATTAAAGCAGCCTTACAATCATTTTATCTATAATTTCGTGTTATCGCGCATATAATCAAATCGAACGTGTAATAATATAATAAAGTAGCGTAAAATATATTAAAAAAAAAGTTACGTTGGAAAGACTATAATTTAAAAGATAACATTTTAATAAATACCCGGCATAATTTTTTTAACTTTCTATCAAATATATTATCCATAATAGGTTAAGATTTTATATTGTGGACAAATTAAAATTATAAAAATAATGGGTATCTTAATTTTTCCCAAGTTACTTCGATAAAAAAATCAAAACAAATATGAGAACATAATAAAGCAGTCGGTAATGGATAATGAGATTTAACAAATCCAACTTACTTGATTAGTTATTTAGTAATAATAATAATGATGAGCATAAAATCCCACCCGTTATGTTTTGAGGTCCACTAGTTGATAATTTTAATATGTTTTATCGCTGACATAAACAGCCGTTTAACGAATAACGTAAAAATACAAACAGATTGTAATTTTTACATACTATATACCAGCAGTATTAACGGTTTCAATGTTTTATTATCTATTTTGTCGAATAAAGGTGTTGTACGCCAACGCTATGAAAACCAATTAAGATGGGTTTCCTTCTAATTTAAATATTAACGATATTAAAATCAGCATCGAGCATTGTTGATATTAACCAATTTAATAAAAAAAAACATTGTTAAGTTGCCTATTTATAGTTATTTTTTCGACAGAAACTGATACGAGAGAAATTCTTAATATAAAGAAACTTTGTTTTTATTTAGTTAAGTGGCAAAAAAATGTATAAATAATAATCCTATTTTACACAACACTATAGATGCCAAGCATTCGGTCATGTAACTTATAATTGTTATAAAGTAGAGATTGTATAAATTATCACATCACGATATGCCTTTATTCCACTCCTGGATGAAAGCTTTCACCAATTTTTTCCATCCATTTTTGTTCTCTCGCAACCATTGCTTCCCGGCTACATTTAATATATCATCGTACCATCGTGTCCTCGGTCTGCCCTGTTTTTTTTTGTTTATCGGCCACCATTGTATGACTCGCTTTGATCATCTGTTGTCATCTCTTCGGGCTACATGACCAGCACAATTCCACTTTATTTTAGCAATTCGTTCCACTGCGCCATCTAACTTGGTTAAGTCACATATATGTACGTTTCTGTACCTATCCAAAAATCTGATGTCGAGCATTTTTGTCCATGTGCAGTTTGTGTGTTTCTTAACTTTTGTATGTTTGTTTTTGTATATGGCCATGTTTCTGCATCATACACAAGGACTTACACACTGATTATATAATTTCCTTTTCAGATTAATTGGCGTTTTCTTGTTTCGAAGTATTCCGCTTAACTTCCCAAGCGTAACCCAAGACAAGGTAATTCTTCTGGCTATTTCCGTTTTGGTCATCATTTCTTTATTTGTTATTTTTTGACCTAAATATATATATATAGTTATCTACCTGTTCTATTTCCTCTGAATTTATTGTTATTTTTATTGTTTTTCCTATGTTAGTAATTATTTTTGTTTTTTGGAGGTTTATTTTTAACCATATCTTTTTGAAATGTAGATTTTAGGTCTATTATCATCATTCTTTTGTGCTCGAACTTATCAATACCATGCCATCTGCAAACCTAAGGTGGTTTAGATATTCACCATCAATTTTGATACCTTTCACATTTCAATTCAAATTTTTAAACACAGTTTCCAATGTTGAAATAAACAATTTTGGTTAAATTGCATCGCCTAGTCTTACTTGTCTTTTTATTGAAATCTTTTTTGTTTTCTTCCACTTGCATTGTAGCAGTTATAAATGTTCTTAATATATTTGACATTAATTACAATATCATTTAACGAATTTATCACTGCCCAGACCTCTACTGAATCGAACGCTTTTTCTTAGTCTACAATGTCATATTCGTTGCACTTTTGTATCAACATTGTGATACTTAACCGATGTTCATTTGTATTGAACCCTGATATGAAACCAGTCTGTTCTCTCGATGTTATTAAAATGTTACCCTTCTCGTTCCAAATATTTTATTTTTTATTTTACTAATAACGAGGATATACAGGTACCAGTTAACCAAATCCGTCTTATAAAAACCAACTCAAAAGTTATAATACTTGAGGAAGTCCTGGGATTGAATATGATCACTTCAAGAATAATCAAGGAACTTCCCCAAAAAGGAATTATACTACTGACGTATATATCTATAATGTAATAATAAGCAATACATATTTTCCGTTTCAATGGAAACTTGCACGAATTCTAATGATATAATCAGGGGAAAATGGTACAAAGGCCACATCATATCGGCCTATTTCTATTCTTGTAGCTCAACCAAACTATTCAAGAAATTAACTTATCCTAGAATTAATTATATTATTTGTAATAAAAGGATAACCCAGTCATATCAATTTGGATTTGAATGAAGACTCGACCGAAGATCAAATTCATAGTCATCAGCCACATAGAAAACAGTCTTAAAACTACTCACTACAATGAGGCAATATTTTTAGACATAGATAAAGCTTTTGACAAAATCTTGCATGCCGAATTACTTAATAGAATAAGTGATATTATGCCTGAATATTATTCACATCTATCTTCATTCAATATACATTTTGTAGTGGTATGTGGTGAGGATAACTCAGATATTCACAACGCACTAGCTGGTATTCAGCAAGGCAGTGTTTTATGTCCTTCGCTGTACACTGTATATACGGCAGATATGCCAGCAGACAACAGTATTAAGGTGGCAAAATTCATTGATAATTTCTTCAAATATGGAACATTCCATAGCTATCCCCAACTTACAAAGGAATGTCAACTTTATTGTTGAATGGACTATATGATTGCAAATAGAAATAAATCCATATATGCCTGGTCATGTAACCTTTTCCAACAGAGCAAAACATGATCATCATATTACATTTGATAATCATGTAATCCCCAAAATGGATAAGTTTAAATACGTGGGAGTACACATAAATAGCCGCTTAAATTGAAAAACTCACATAGATAAGAAAAAGAAAAAGCTGGAAATGAAACTCAGAAATATATCTGGCTTGTGGGTCACCAGTCTGAAGTTAAACCTATACAATTGAGTTTTGTTATATACCAGTTTGTAAAACCAACATGAAGTTATTCAAGTCATATATAGGGATGTGCAAAAAAATCAAATAATGAAATGCAACGTTTCCAAAGTAAAACACTCAAGATTATTGACAAAAAAGTAGCGATAGTAATTTGAAATGATTTCAACCATTTTATTTTAGTCAGTTCTACAATTTTCGTAAATTGTTTTTTGAATTGTACATCACACAGCACTTAATGACGTTAGGCAGCAATGATTTTAAACTACTTGTGCGCATGCATAGACTGATTATAGTCGAATAATTTAAATTAATTTTTTATAGGATCATACCTATGGTAAATAAAGGAAAAAGTATATATACACCTGTGACCATTTTATCTATTGTGAAATAACATAAGATTACTTCTAACTTGTTTGGTCCGCAGATTTTGGAATAAAATTTCTATTGGCGCATTGTATATGGGGAGTTAACTGGAAAAATGAACGAACGAACGAGCGATAGATCGAGCCAGAGGCTTATACACATAGGTACATAGGAAGCGAAGATTTAAATGAAATAACGATGTGCATAAAAATTTTTTACATCTTCATATTCTTTCTCTTGCACATGGGCGCACAGCTGTTATTTCATTCAAATCTTCACTGCACAAAGGATGTATACGCGGTGTAGATTTGAGGACGAAAACATTTGAGTCATCGCCACATCAAGTTAAGCATAGCGGACAGTGCGTTCCTTTTTTTTGTGAAATTGGTACGAAATTGTGAGTTTATTAAATAAATGTCTTTTTGGAAAACGTGTTTAAGTTTCACTTCTTCCCTATGCCCCAAGCCAGTGTTTTTTTAAATTTATTGAGGTAACGATCGTTTTCTAGTAAATATAATAATTTTAGATTCTTCTACAGTTAATTTTAAATTTACATATTTCAACTGGAGCTTCTCGAAAAAATTACATCTGCAGGAGTATAGCAGAACAAGGCCATCGGAATATAATATAGTGTTACAAAAGGCAAAAATATATATGTCTATTACAAGTGGAACAAACTTTGAATTATAAACACCGATTTCAACCGGGAACAATCTGCAGAAATGGAATTGAAAAATAATCAAAATTTGTTATCCGTATTTTATTACAAATATTACAAAGGTCGAATTACAAAACTAATCTCAGCAAAAAAAAAATAAAAAAAAATAGTTTAATAACACGGAGCAACCGTTTCATTATTACAGTAACAGTTACATACACCCCCGTTATCTGGTGTTTAGAGTTTCTATTCTTGAAACAAACATGTTGCTTGATAACAAAATGACGCACATATTGTGCATAAAAAATAAAACTATAATACATTTTATTCGCGTTTTTCTTACTTGAATTCTTTTATTTTTTTCGTGTATTTTATATTGTTGTTTCCTCGAAAAAAAAATTGTTTATATTTATTTATTATTAAAATATATTTTACACCCTAATTAACGAGCACGAAATAATTACGAAAAATCAACCACACTGTGACAACAGAAGGCAAAAAAAAAGTCAAAAACGATTTCTTATCGTAGTGAAAAAATTTGATAATATCGTAAATATTTTACAATAAGTAAAAAATAAAATATGAATTAATCTATCAAACTATTATCAGTAATGTTACCTTTATTCCGTTTAAATTTTTAATATAATATTGAATTTAAACTAACTATTAATTAAACTAACGATAATAATACTTTTCGAGACATTTAAAATTATTTCTCAAATTCGAATTTTATTTCAATTATGCAGGAACGCAGCAGGACAATATTACGTTTCGTCGATTTTCAACAATCGATAGAATGATACATAGTTTGTACAGTAAATTTGCATAGATGATAAATATTTAATAATATAAAACTTAAAGGACAGATTATTGTTGAATGTTAATCTTGTCCTTCTATATGTTTTATCATCGAAGTACTTAACTTAATCTTTATCCGGAACCCCCTTGTAATATTTCAACCGCGTAAAACTCTCCTTCAGATCATTTATCTACATTATTCCAGTCAGTTATGTCCACGATCATCGTTTATTTTGCCCTGAATTAATACCTGAAGCAACTAGTACAACTTTTATTCCTTGTTCCTTATTATGTGCAGAAAATTGTATTAACAATTATAATATTCTTATTCGGACGATTGATTGCTAACACGTAATTAACAAAAATATCTCGGGAAAAAAATAATTAAGATTCTATCATTAAAATAAACAAAGATGAAATAAATAGTATTTTTTAACGACACTGTATTAAAACAAACAATTAAAGAATTTGTACATACACAGTAAATACACAATACAGCTAAATTCATATATTCCGGCAAAGTATAACTAATATATTTGACAAAATGAAATATCATTAGAAGAACGCAGCAAATGAAAATTTAAATGTAAATATGAAACTAAAAATACGCAAAAAATATAAAACGAATACCTATTATATAATTAAAAATGATATAGGACAAATAGCAAATATGTCGAATTGGGATCGAAGGTCAGTTTCATTGGATGCTAAATATACTCTCAATCTTGCTATAGACATAGACAGTTGAATGTTGAAGGTCAACTAAATGCCAAATGAATTATTCATCGAAAAATTGTTGAGTCCAAAAAAAACGGAGAAACTGTCTTAAAATATATAAATAAGAAGTAATTTTCCTCAAACAATAATTTCATAAACAGAAAGGAAATTTGCGGGCCAACAACGTTTCTACCTCGGACACAATGCATCATAGTCCACAATAAATATACCCGGTGTATGGATTAATAGGAAGAAAAATTGCAAAACTGAAATTAAATAGAATGCGACGAGAAACTGTTTTAAATAAAGGTAAATGTTGAAAAGGTTCGTTAATAAATTCGGCATCATACACTATCGTGTCGCCGAATATAAAGATCATTTTCCCATAAAATTACAACAATTATTCTTTTTTTTTTTTTTTTTTTTTGAAAAATTAATTGTAAAAATATTATCCGTTTAGCAACAAGAAACATACTACCAAATGCCACACTGATTATCAAATAAATCACAAATAATGAATTAAATCGTTGATTTTTAAAACCAGAAAAATTATAAAATTTTACTGAATGTACATGAAGATTCGTTCATACATAAAATGTTTAACATAATTTTTAACATTAAAAGTCGAAATTGTTCCTATATAAACATTCTTCTGTTTGGTCCGTTACTTAGCAAAGTTTGTCAAAAAAAATCAAGAGGAAAAATCAATTAAAAGCATACGTACAGGCAAACTCAGTCTAAACGCGTCAAAACGAAATAATAAGAGACAGCCATTACCACATTTCATCAATAATTAAAATGCACATTGTGCAAACGAACAACATAATACAGACATATATTAAAATAAAAATGAGGGCAAGGTCACATTAACGATGTTGTCAAACACAACGCGCATCATATATATTTTTGTGATGTATTATATATATATATATATAAACATACATATACGAGATAAAAAAACCTATAAAACAAGCGGTCAATTAATAAATGAAAGAATATAAATCACTTTTAATACTTATTTTGATTCCAAGCACATTAATTAATTACAAAAAATCTATTCATTTAATTACCGTGTTATACACACAATATGCAGCATACAAGATCGTTGTCGATATTTAATTTGGTTATGACCTAACCGTATTACTGTACAACACACATTGTTAGCCAAATAAAATGTTAACAACTCTCAATTATAATTTACAATTTTCATCGCCAATCCGTATTTATAAAACATCAGAAAAACTATATCTTTAAAAAACACTATGATCAACTACAAAAAAATAAAAAAGGATAACAGTTGCTGAACTGTTATGAAGTATTCTAAGCTCATGCTGTATATAAGTTTATCAAACGTCATTAGTTTCGCCTTCATTTAAAAACATTTCCATTCTAATTCATCATTTTCAATTAGTACTTTCATTTTATTATGTGTAACCTTCACCTTCTCTCATGATGAAATTCCAACCTCGTAAAGAGACTTCACTGTATTCAAAGCAGTTTTATCCAAGTGAAACATCATGTCACTTTTAATGTTCAACCTTGAAAAATTTTACTCACGAAATTATATATATATATATATATATATATTTGTAATTGATATAGTATATCATGAGTAGCATTCCATTCAGTGACGGATGCTAAAACCTGAATTGAATATACTAATACGCTTAGTTTATATCTAACAGACAGATATTTCTCCGCGATAGTAAACGGAACAGAATCACACATACAAAAAATCTAGGCAGGTGTACCGCAGAGAAGTGTACTCGGTTCACTATTTCTGCTTACATATGATATGCCAGATACTGATTATGCACTAACAGTAACTTTCACTGGATGATATGACAATCATGACAATGCACGAGAACCCAGAAAAGTCAATAGAAAATCTACAAAGTAATTTAAATAAAATCATCGAATGGTTGTATAAGTGGAAAATTGCAATAAATGAAAATAAAAGCAGTCATATTATCTTAACAAAAAAGAAAATCGAACGTAATAAATACCATATAACTATAAACAACAAGCAAATACACACATCCGTTAAATATCTGGGAGTACATCTAGATGAAACACAAGGATTCAGCATATTAAGACCGAAATAACAGAACTTAAATTAAAAACAAAGCAACTTTGCTTGGAACGCGCTCTCAATTGCAGGTTACCAACAAAAACCAATATGGCTGTACACAGCCGAAATATGGGGATGTGCATCCAAAAGTATAAAACTAATGCAATACGTTATGAGAAAAAAGATGATGAGGTTGCTGGTGAGAGCACCGTGGTATGTATCAAAACATACAATACATCAAAATCTACAGGTCAAATACGATACAGAAGAATTAAAACTTGCCACCAATCACTTCTCGAGATTGGAAGAACATGGAAACGTTGCACTGAACCTTCTTAACCAGTAGGTCGTTGAAAGGGAGAAAAATTGTTGATTTAGCGTGGTTTAATAAATAAAATCGAAATCGTGCTAATGGGCATATCCTGAAAATAACATTCTGTCAAGATTAATATCTAATAAATTACTATACTTATCAGTTCTAGATGTGGAGATGAAAAAAAAAGTTTATATTAAGTCCACAGGTTTCGTTCTATCCAGTCGATGGAGTTATCCATTAGGGAGATTGTCATGTGATTAGTAATGTTTTTCTAGCCGGTTGATATATCTTTTGGTAACAATTGTATACAAACGGCAGAATACAGTTAAGTTATCACTAAATTTATTCGACAAATCCGAACCATATGATTTGAAAATTTAATTCGAACTAATAAAATTCAGACCTAAATTCAATAAATAACTAAAATTATTAGAATTCAAATATAATTTTAAGTCGATATCCATATCACTTTTAGTGGCAATATCTAAATCATATGAGAAACTAACGCATATACTAAATCATCAATTTGGGTTCCATGCTCATCACTCTACTATTCTCCATCTTGTAACGGCAATAGTGGAGAAATCGTTTGAGGAATTCTCTGTAATATTAGGCGTTTGACCGAGTATATGGCCTTATTTCAAACTGAGTACCAGATTGTCTGTGGTGTCGTCTGCTGACATATTATTTATCACACCGACAGTTCTGTGTATCCCATGAAAATGTAAAATCATCATTTTATCCACTCTAAGCGGGAGTACCGTAAAGAAGTGTCTTAGAACTAATCTTGTATCTCCTATACACGATAGATATACTAACTACATCAAAAACCACAATTACACAGCAATACTGTCAGTCATTGATTCCCAAGCTTATGTAACAATAAATCTTCAACATGCTCTGGACCATATAATAAAATGGATGAATGATTGGAACATTAAGCTCAATGAGTAAAAATCCGTCCGTCACCTTCATCCTGGGTAAACGGGACCCACAGTATGTAGCCTTCATAAATAATGAGAACTGCTAACTCGGAAAAATACTTGGGACTGCATCTGGATGCTAAGTTAACTTCGAAAGCTTACATCAATGCAAAAGCTCACCAGATTAGGTGCAAAGTAGTACGTCAAATGTATTGGATCACAGGGCAACATTCCAAAATGAAATTAGAAAATAAACGATTAATTTATCTAACTATTATAAGGCCAATATGGACGTATGGAATCCAGCTGTGGGGTTGCACCAAAGCTTCGAACAAGCGAATCATTCAAATGATCCAAAATAAATTCCTTCATATGATAACTAGTGCCAGCTGGTTTCAACGAAACGAATCACTGCACATCGAATTAAGAATTAAGTAGGTTAATGAGGTCATCGCTGATTTGGCTTACCGACATGAAAAAAGACTCTGTAATAATCTCAGTACACTTACCTACTGATCAAGATGTAAGACGTCTTAAATTAATGACATCATAAATAATGACCGATATGTATAAAAACAAAGTCTAGACAGTGGGCTGTCTTTGTAACGCGCAGCAATCTTATTCATGAATTATAATCATTACTTATTTAGAATTATTTCTAAGACTTATACAGCGTCTGCTGTTCTAAAAAAAAGTCGATATTTATTAATTTGACCGACGAAAAAAGAAAGTTTATTAATCGAGGTTTTCATTTATTCACTACAGAATACTACACATCGAAAAATAAGTACACACTGATTTCTCTAAAATACACACATTAAAAAATATACAATGTCTGTCAGTATTTTGGAATTTTCAATATACACATATACACAACCATATTTATTCATTGAAGTTACTATTATTAATGTCATTGAAATTATTATTATTATTATTAATAGAGTTTTCCATAATATAAATTACAACTAAACGTTTCACAAAACAACTATTTTTCTAATATTAGTGAAAAAAAGTTGATACCTGAAAATCAAAAATAATAAAAACGGTATATTTAGAACACTTGATAAAGAATTCTTATTAGAACATTATCCAAGGTAATGACTACGAACAAAATATGCATGGTTAAAAAATTACAGAGGTCGTTCGCATAAATTTTCCGGAAATCATTTGCAAATAATATACATTTTTTTAAAAAATTAGAATGTAAACTCTTATTTTCTATTTCGTTAATTTAATCGCAATACAAATGTTCATTAAAAAGTATATTATCTAAATTAGTTCGAACGATCCATTACATTCCCACAAAAATTACACTCATTTACAACAAGCCGAAATCAGTTGATAAAATAACCTTAACTGAATAGAATTAGTATGATGTTGTTTGTTAATTATCAGAAATTAAATTTTCACACATATAAAATGAAAAAACAAAATCCACTAATATTTATAGTTTACTATATCTACGTTACCAGAGATAAGATAAAAGCGAAAATTTCCTTATTACTTATTCATATAGTAATTTATAAGATATACGAATCCATCAGGAACAATTCAGTACAATTAACCGGATTAATTCTGATTTCTTTATAACACAAAACTTAATTAATGGAAATGCAAAATTTTTCTTTGCGCAACACTACTATCTTTCCAAATGTTTTCCTTCAAAACATCATTATCGCGTATTGCAAAAATTATATAGTCGTCGAAAGATATTTTTAACTTGCTGCTAATCGGTGTTAAAATTTAAAATTAAATGAAAAATTTCTTATGTAAATGAAATAAATTAAAATTTCGTTATAAAACGGAAATAAATTAAAATTTAAACAACTTACATCAATACATTGTCCAAATATATTTCTACAATTATACATACACTGATAAATAATTCTCTAAATGAACTTTATGCTTGTGTACAAATACGAAATAAGATTATATTAAACCAATAGAGCATTATTTTTAATTATTAAAGGGGAAAAAACATTTATTTTATAAGAGAGTGACGATGGTCATTTTTAAAGAATAAATATATAAAATGTTATAAACTCTATAGATTTCTTGACGATCTTAATCTAATAGGAACATGTAATCATTAATTTTCTCTATAATACGACCATAAATGGGGATTACGTATATAAATAGGCTGACACTGACAGATAATTGACAATTCGTCTGTCTCTTAAATCTACTAGAGTACTGTAAAGTTATATTATTACCAGCAAAATTTACTAAAACGAGACCAAGAGAAATTTATATATATAACTTAAACACACACACACACATATATATATAAACAATATATATTATAAAATATAATAGAAATTTCATTTTAAAATAAATTACATATATTCATATGTATATATAACGTATACACGTATGTATATATATGTATATAAACAACATATTAACTAATTGAAAACGTTTACATACAAAATTTTCGAAATTATGTCTGGATAATTTGACTTGATAAACGATACAACGGAAGAAATAAACTTTCGATAATTTGAAAACGAAATGTATAATATAAAAGAAAAATTGATTGAACTAATGAGTCGAATTTCCGGTAATGTACAAGTGTCTCTTAAAATCAAAGGTAATTTCTAAAACGAAAATATTGAAATATACATATTTAAATAAACATACGCTTACACATTAAATAACTTGTTATTTCGAGAATTTATACTATTCTATAGCATAATTTTTTTTAAATGACCGTGAATCCAAGGAGTACAAAACTTAGTTTTAGTTTTGATATATTCCAGAATTATGTAATAGACTATAAATAATTATTTTCGAATTTAAATAAACGAAGTTTACGCTCATACTTTGAAAAATACTTCGTATAAGTCATTAGATCCATGTGTAATTTGTATTTGCAGGAACTTGGTCATAACAAAAACAAAGTGAAACGTAATAAGAAAATCACGACCACACCTAAAACCATCAAAATACTCAATGCCAAAAGCACATATATTTATTGTATACTCAGCACCGTTATTCTTTTCACAACATTTACTTGATTTTTAAACTAACATATACCTACTATATACGTTAAAACAGTATATAAACAAGAAGAAATGTCATTTACTTACCACTTCGGACAAAACATAAAATAATCAAACAAAATCGTTAACAGACGTGAATTTACACCATAATAAACTAATAATGTAGTAAACAAAAACGTAAGTTTATAAATTATCACACAGTTAAAATGAAATCACTTTTTAAATAAATTCAAAAACCCGCATTTTTCTATTACCTAACCACGACAATAACGCGGCATAAAAGCTAACACCTGCTACTAAATGATTGGACAAATTTTACTGTATTACGAACGTCATTTAGCACATATGCATTCGCTGCACGTTACTGATAGTCACAGGTAAATGATCGGAACAAAATATAAGAATGGAAACTAGGAATCGCTTGCACTGACACACTAAAAATAATATATCCGAAGTTTTATTTTAATTCAACTTTTTATCATATTTATAAATACATTAATTTATTAAGTACATTATTCAACCTTGAATTTATTCGTTATTATTTCCATATTTTTTCCAAAAAATTCAAAATGAGATAAATAGCTTCTTTTAAAATTCATTGCAATTTTTTATTCTTTAAATATTTTTTGTCGCATGAGCGGGTCTATTATGTTAATTTTTCATTTATGTGTATATTTAATAAATAATTATGTGTATTAAAACTTTATGCGACTAATGTGTAATCTCATTTTGAAATACACTTAATCAATTCCATTTCAAAACAAAAATTGGAATATAAAACTTAAAAATTTAAAAATAAAACCAAGATAGACTGATATAATATACTTACATACGTTCTCAAAATCATGTTTTCGCTTTTTTTTTATGCAAATCATTCAAACTAATAAAAACATTAATATTTTCAAAATTATGTGATTAGCTAAAAAATAAAATAGTTTTTTATTATAATAAGTATCTAATTATTTTATGTTCTACATTAATAATGATGATAATATGGAGAAAGTATTTTGATCATTGTTATAATAAAACTTATTTACGTTGACTATGTGAATGAGTACACGCGTGTAACCTGTGTATTTATCGCTGATTGGTATCATTTAATAAAATCAACATTGTCGAGAGAAAAAAATTACTCCCGACGGTAGTTATTTATATTATGTCATCAGGTTTATTACGTAAATTCTTAGGGATCAATTTTTTGACAGGGCTAAAATCAGTAACGTTTCAGTGGTTAATAATATAAGTGAAGAACAAGTAGTTAAAATACAAAAAATATAAACATAAAAACTTACTTTGTTGTGAGAGTGGTGCTGGCATTATTAATTTTACTTTTATAAATTAACTTAATATCAACGTTTTCGTATCTAAAACTTTGCATACGCGTTTTAGTAGTGTGCTTCTTCAGTAAACGTATGAATTGATGATTTTATAATTATTATATTTGTATTAATTTCAAATTTGACTCCTTATGCTGTAAGGTTGTAATAATCAATCAAAACACACAATTGAAACATGACTTATGTACAAAGACACTATTCTTTGGAAATAAAGTATTACATAATATGATGCGAGATCATAATAATATTTAGTGGCAATTTTTATATAATAATTTTTCATCAAATTGTTATAAATAATTAAAAACAAAAAAAAAAAGTATAGAGAAATTTATTTATCACACTTATTAAAGATTCTACAAATATAACACAAATAAAATATAACACCATTTAATATTACTAATGATGACCACCAAATACACATTTAACTCAACATATTCACAAATCTGATATTTGCGTTCCATTAAATTACATAAACGATTTGCTTCTTTTTTATGGGACTCAGGTTCATGTAATCATTTTTTCTTTTTATTAATTTTGCATTCTAACCAAAATTTAATTTAGTTACTTTATTTATGGAATAAGAGCATTAAATAAAAAATCATTATGCAGACTACGACTTGAGCATATCGGTCCTACTCCACTCGTATCTACTAAACATGTTCCTTATGCAGTTATCAATGATCGATGGAACGCCTACCGATTAAATATTCAATTTATAACCGTTATCGGCGACAGTATGGGATACTTAACGGATTATTTAATTTTTTGGAACATTACGATTTATTGAAACTATTTTAATGTATATACCTTTTGCTCCAATTTTTACAACTTTGTAATTCAATTTCCGTGTCTCTAGCCTTAGTTAATGTACATGATACGTAGATAATATTAATAAAAAAAGACCGTGTTTTGTTTGTGAAAGTTTAAATTTTTCAACGCGATTTTCCAAAGTGACAAGTGTCACATTAAATGTAAATCTAGCTCATCTAATGTTAGAAACATGCAAGTTGTAATTTCTCAGGGAGTATGAACATTTTCAACCATTCTTATAACGTGTCCGGGCTATCGTAGACAGTTCTTGTAAACTAACAATTGAATAGATTGGCAATTTGCCCACTGTAAAATGTCACGGTTTGACACGCGATCTTTCAATCGGACACGTAGTATCCTGCGCAATAAACGTTGGTGGAATGCTTCAAGTAAGCGTATGTAAGTTTAATATGCAATCAGGCTTTAACCTACCTAAACACCCTGTATACCTAAGCTCTTTTATTTTCAAATAAATACGGATGAATTTAATATACTCCGTAGAACATATTTAATCCAGAAAATATTGGAACGTCGTACAGATTATGGTATAGGTGAAAATAAGTACTTTCTAATCCTTTTTAAAATGTATGTACTTCAATATTTATCATAGTTATCTTTGACACGTTGTTTTTTTTTTAATTTGTCCTTGTACCTACTCTCTAGAACATTTTGTACTCCACTGTACATTACAATGTTGATAAATTTTGCTCCGATGTTAAGGCCACTTGTAAACTAATTTCCTATGCCGATGATCTATGTTTAGTGTTTAAAGTAGAGAGGCCTTCATCACTACCACTTCTCCTTGTATTTCTAAATACTTGAAGAGTGTGGTGGAGTTAGGATTAATGTTTTCCTCCACTAAATGTAAGTTTTCTGTGTTTGGTAATGTCTCCTTTGTTAGCCGGGTCAAGGAGATGGAATTATTATCCGATTTTAGCATCATACATAGGTCACCATTAAAATACTTTGGTGAAAAATTAACATTTTTACCCCATTTCAAATATATTTCTACGACATATATAGGAATTTTTAATAAATTATTACTTATACAAAAAATGCTTTCAGAGAACGTTCCATATTGTATAAAGATCTCATTCAGATTCTGTATGAGTATGGCCATTTATTTAAATAGAAAAATACTTGATCTGGTCAATAAACAGCAAAGGAAATTTTTGCTCCGAATGGGTTCATCGTACAGGACTACTTCTACCTCTCCTGCCTGTGTTATCTGTGGCGTTTTGCATTTGGATTTATATATTTCTGACAGGGCGTGTTGACTGGTCGTGGCAAGTTTGGGTCCTACTTTTATAGGTTCAGGCGTGTTGATGATTCAGTCTGCACCCATTGTACTGTAGGCTAGGTTGATGATGTTAATCATATATTATCTGTGTGCCCCACTCTCACTGCCCTGCGTCGTAAATTTGGCATTGACAGCACAGAGATTTTTCCATTACGTAAAAAAAAGATGAAAATTTCCTTACATTATGCTGAACAGGTTATGCGAATTAAGTTTAAAAAATTTTCTATTAATTACCACTTAAGTCAATTATGATGCCGGAACCGGTGTTGCTTTGTTAGCGTTGGTCAACTATTATAATTAATTATTACAATTTTATAATTAAGAAGCTATTGATTATTAATTAGTTTGTATGTATAATATGAGAATTTGATTTTTGTTTTTGTGGTTCATTTTTATCGGTTTGACTTATTTTATAATTGAGTTTGTATTTCAGTTTTAGCATAAGTTTTTACATTTTTTTTTTTTTTAATTATTAAAGTTTTATAATTAAGTTTCTGATTATTAGTAATTAGTTTTTAAAATAATGGAGGAATTTGATTTCTGTTTTTGTAATTCATTTTTATAAGTTCGATTTATTTATCTTCTAATTGAGTAAGTTTTGGTATAAGTTTTTTACTATTCCTTTTTTTTTTTTTTTAATTTTTTATGTTGGTTTTACTTTAACTTTTTTGTTTTATACTGTATTTTTAAATCATTATTTATAATGCTTGTTTACTTGTGTTTAAATTATAAGCATAAACTGTAGAAATTTTTAATAGATGTAACAAGGGACTTCTCGTCTTCCATCGCAATAAATTAATTTAAATGTGGAGTTCTATACCTTGATGTTAGAACCTCCATCATTATATTAATAATCCCATTTGTTTTGCAGAGGGAGGGGCGCTTTAGTAGGTAAAAATCCTACATACTGATTTCGGCTCCCCAATAAAAATAAATAAATTATATTTTATCATTAGTGCCTTTTGAAGATTTTTCCCCCTCACGCTTTAAAAAAAAATAAAAATTTTCTTGACACAGACAATTATAATACGGGTAATTTAGCAGAATGCTGTGAGAAACAGGAAATAATCATAACTATCTTTTTAACTGATGAATCTGTAATAACAGTCAATTTTCCACTAATCCATTAGGTGATTTCATTTACAATACAGTTGGCCTAATATGGTTGCTGACGTTTTTAATGTTAAACCTGAAATATTGGTAATATAGCAAATTTAACATAGATCAGTGACTAAATTTGGCAAAAGTTGTATCAAGTCGAATGTATTAATCGTTGCAAAGTTGTGAAAGTCCCTAAGTTTTATAATTTTCCTTTTTGATAAATGTGACGACTATACTAAGGGGAATTAGGTAGTGCTTGATTTGAAATTAATATACCTCCAGAATTTTCAGGGAACATTTTTCAATATCTATAAATTGGACGAGTAGTAAATTTAATAGTTATTGATAAAGTTTTGAAATATTTTGTCCATATCATTAGAGAAAAAACCATCACACAAGATATGGAAGACATTAGAGAAAGAGGCCTCCTACAAAATGTACTATATTATATGTAAAACAGTGGACCCCAGTGACGAGACTCGTACATAAAGGTTGTGTGGTGTGGTAACACAACCATCAGAAATATCCAGAACAGCATAAAAATTGATGATGTAATAAAATAGTTAAAAGTAGTAATTATTTTATGGATATTAAACAAAATAAGTGAATTTTAATTATATTTGTCATAGAATATATTATAAAAAGCAAAAAATTTTTAAAAAAACGCTTTGAAATGCCTAGTTACAATGGTTGATGGTTGCACACTCAATGCAGAAGGCGTCAGAAAGCCGTACACTAGTCTAACTTTATAATTTTTAGTTTTTCTGATTACGGTTTATTACACTTTATTGACTTTGATATTATTAATGTTATTTGTGATGTTGTGGGATGGAAAGGGGTAAGGTGTAACTGCAACGGTTAGATTTTTTAACGACGAGCCGCCACTAATGGTTCGTAGGTTTCTTAGATGCAACTTTAACGTGCGAAGTTGGTTGCACAAAGATATGGCATTTTAGGATGTAATACGAATGCACGTGCTGTAAATGGGTTTCTCACATTCTGATACATTGACTAACGCGTTGCAATGGATAATACAACTCTTTATATAACAGTTGTAAACACAATTAATTCAATATATTAATTTATTTTTGGTCTTATTAAAAAATTTAGATGGAACCTATTTGTAGATTTTATATCTTTTGAAAACTTTTCTTTCAGAGAAAATTAACGGATAGATTTGTGAAACATTTCGATAGATAACTTCGAGTTTTACGATTTTTAAGTTCATTCAGATATAATTACATGCAGATGGTTGAATTTATTTACTAGGTCCTACTGAATATGGAGAGACTCGAGTTATGTCACACTGGAATGGTGCTATTCGACGTAGCAAAGGCTTTTGACACAACCTGGCACGAGGGCATTGTTTATAAGATGATAGAGACTAGGTTTCCACGCTACTTAGTTAAACTTATCAATAATTATTTAAGCGATAGATCGTTCTATGTTTCTATAAACAATACAATGTCATCTAGCAAAGCCTGTTTAGCTGGAGTACCGCAAGGTAGCGTGTTAGGGCCATTCTTATTTACCTTTTATCTGCATGATTTTCCGGTAACAAACAACACTGAAGTTGCTTTGTATGCTGACGAGATATTGCGCTCTTCTGCAGTTCCTACAGGCCGAGCACTATTCATAAACGGCTGCAAACTGATATTCAAATTCTTTTCTAAATGGCAAATTGCTATTAATCCGGCGAAAACTCAGGCAATATTTTTTACGCGTCGAAGGCCTTCTTTACCACGTAGACTTCACGTCAGCGGCGTTGATATAGATTGGTCAGACCATATACGTTACCTTGGGGTCATTTTAGATAAGAGACTAACTTTTATGAAGCATTTAGACCATGCTACTTTAAAAACAAATAGAGTAATCTGTACTTTATATCCGACGCTTAATCGTAAATCTTATTTAAATATAAATAATAAATTAATCATTTATAAATCATTGATTAGGTCTGTCTTAACATATGCATGTCCGGTTTGGTCTTCAGTTTCGAATGCCAGTTTTAAGAGATTACAATTAGTTCAAAATCGATGTCTCAGATGTATTCTTAATGTCCCCCATATACACCAAAGTGTCGTATATGCACTGTATACTGCAGATTCCGAGACTACATACTTAAATTATAAAAAAAAATTTTTGACAGTTGTAGTTCGCATCACAATGATTCGCTTTCAGTGATTGCAAATTACGATTCCAGGCAACTAAGTGTTAGGTACACTAAATATAAGCACCGACGAATTAAACATAATTTCTCTGTTATTTATTTATTTTGTTTCATTATTTTCCCGTTATATATAATATTTCCTTTTATCAACGTACGGTTAATTCTTTATCTATATTATAATTAATCTTTTATTTTTTTTTCTTTGCGGTGGTTTTTATTATTAATTTTTCCACCATACAATGTTATATGACATACTATTATTATTTCAATTGTATAATGTAAGAATTTTATTTCATAAATGGAGAGGACCATCATTTCCGGCAACATTTATTATATGGTTATTGATATCTGTAAATTGTAAAATTAATGTCAAATATACTTTCTCTCTTTCTTTCTTTCTTCGAGTTATGTAATTGATTTTTTCTTTTTTCAGTAAATAAATTTTTCATTATTTCTTCCTTTTTTACTATTGCACTAGAATATTCGAACTTTGAAAATCTAAATTAGCTGAACTTAATTTACTATTATTATTCGCGTATGAGCGAATTATAACTTAAATTAAACTAGATTACTTTAATTTTACTAAATTACAGCGCCAGCTTTAAGGTATCCTTGTTCGCGTTTATAATACTCTTCATCTCGTAATGCCCACCAAATTTACAGTTGAATAAATGAAATAGCGTCTGTATCTCCTGTGTCCTTGTCTAAGGATCACTTTACTAAGTTCTGCTTCATCCGAGCGTGTTCGGGGGTTCTCCATGTCGACGAATGCTCACTGGAATCTTGCGCTAGTTTCCCTTTCATCTTCCAAGTGCATTATATTTTCCCATATTCTAGCCTGCTCTTATCTACCATCATTTAACTCTTCTAAGTACGAGAATAGACAGTAAAATATTGACCTATCATGCATAAGATGTTTTTTGCAACCACATTTTCATTCAAACTGGTACTGTAGAATTCACTAAGGACGTCTAGAATTGCAGGTATGTGTTGTTTCTCAACATCTTACTGGCTGGAAAGAAATACGTGACATAGTTGGGCAGATTTTGAACCTACATGCTGCTCCATATGGAAAAATATATAGATGATCAAAAAATCGTACCATCATGCATCCAATGTAATTAAAAGCACAAAGGATGTACCACAGTGCTTGAAAGAGTTAATGATACGATGCTTATTGAAGTAAGAACGGTTTTTCTATACTCCATATGTGGAGCTACCGTACCTTGTTCATTTCATTTTCTCCATTTTTGCAGCAACATTCCTTCTTACACCTGGAGGTACAATATTATTTAGTAAATATAGATTACCTAATTTAGACAGAAATTTTTTATAATATGTGTAGTTTGTTCTCCACAAGTTATTGTCACGCGCAACGAGCTTCTCGAGTTTATCCATTTGCAGTTACGATTTTCAGCTAATTTAATTTTAATTATATTAGCTAAATATTGAAGTAATTTCTTTGTGTATGGATTACTTGTTTTGATATCGCTGTCTCATGTAATTTCTGAGTCTTATTAAAGCAAGAAGATAAGAGCCTGAATTGATTTTAGGAATGGTTGACTCAGCACCTTGCATAATAAGATCAGTAAAACCTTTCACTTCAACATTAGACTCTGCATTAAATTTACAAGGCCCTGTAGAGCAGTATTATCAGCAATATAATTTCGGTATGCAGTCCAATCTGCACTTCTAAAGAAATAGACGGATTTAATGAAAAATTTATTAGATTTTCTGTTAATTTGAAATCGTATAGGATTATGGTTAGAGTTTAATAAAGGCAAAGAAACTGGCTAATTTATTACAATAATGCTTTTTAGCTAAGACGAGTTCTACAACACTGGGGTGAAGACAATTATTATCCGGATAAAATGTAGGTTCCTCGCGAGTTAAAATATGAAAATTGTTAAAAATTAAAATTATCGATAGTGTTTATTTTTTTACATATAGGCTGCACTGCAGTTAGTTTACTTTTGGTTAATTTCTTCCTTTTTAACGTGTAATAATAGTAAAGTATGTAATATAATATAAAAGTTCATTCGGTGATTCAACTCTTAATAAATAAAAACTAAATAAAACATAATAGGTTATGGGCGCAGACGCTTTAAATAGATATTTACTTTTGTTTATTAAGTTGTGTTTTCGTTTACATTCCATAAAGTGTTTAGTTGTTCAGTAGTTGCTAATTACCCAAGATAAGATGGATTTAGCTAAACATAGTAAACCATTAATCAATGAAATAGATTGACCGATTTACAAGAGGAAAATACGTGATTTGTTGGATTACCAGAAAGGCGCGTTAGATGTCGTAGACAAGAAATTAAAAAAAACCAGCTCCCTTAAAAGATGGCGCGTCAAAAGAAGAAGAAAAGCGCTATAAAAGTGTATGTGATCTGTATCGAAAAGATGTTATGCTGAGACTATGATCACTAATTTCCGATACTGTATATCAGGAAATTATGGACAAAATTACATTCCACTTGGGAAGCATTAAAATTGCAGTTTGAAGCTACGTCTAGTGATCAGTTATTTAAGGTTGGTGCATATTTTTTCGCATTTAATTTGACATCGGGTGACAACGTTTCTACTCATGTAGCCAAACTGAAAAGCCTGTGGAACGAGTTAAATAACGTGTTGAAAGCTAAAAACGAAAATCAATTACCGGATCTACTTTTGATATGTAAAACATAATAAAGTTTACATATTTTACCTAGTATATTTGGAAACTTTAAATCGAGCTGGATGCTTCTTATGAAAGATGAAGTTGGAACGTTCGATGAATTAACGATGCAACTTTGCGTTTTTGAACGAAACATGAAATCTACTAATGACATTGCTAGTCAAGAGGTTCTACATTCAGTTTCCAAAAGAAATTTGGGTAGAATTAGTTAACACAGCGATTTATGTATTAAACAGAACAGGAAAATCATCAAAAGATGATATTAGTCCATACGAGCTGTGGTTTAGGAAGAAACCGCGCATCAAACACTCGAGGATAATCAGTTCATTATGCTATGTTCATATTCCAGTACAACGAAGACACAAAATGGACAAGAAGGCTACAAAGGGTTATCTTATTGGATATGATAGAAACGAGTGGTCTCGTAATTCCTTGGAAAAAGGTGTGTTATTTTATCAAGAAATGTCAAGTTTCATCAGAAGATACTTCAAGACTGTGAGATAAAATAAAAGTGCCTTTTTCAAGTACCTCGTTTGAATAAGAAGAAATCAATGATGAACCAGAGATTGTTGAAGAAGACATAGAAGATAATTAGGGAAAAGATTCGTATAATGAAAGTGAATTGAATATAGAAATTAAAAAAGAGTAGAATCAAACTCACAATACTCGAATCTTGCGTGACAGAAGTACACATCGAGCTCCAAAATATTATGAAGATTTATAATGACAACAGAAGAGTTTCCCGAAACTTATGAAACTACAATACATGGTGAAGATAGTGTAGCTTGGAAGAACACAATGAACAGTGAAACAGCCTCACTAAAAGAAAGCATATGAGAGTTAGTTCAACTACCTGTAGGAGCAAAATACATTCGATGTAAACGAGTTTATAGAGTAAAATTAAACTCAGATGGTAGCGTCTCGAAGTATAAAGCTAGACTAGTAGCAAACGGTTTATGATCAACAAAAACGAATTGACTATAGCAAAACATTTAGTCCAGTTGCAAAATTGCAAACTATTCGTTTAATACTTGCTATCAGTGCTACAGAGAAAATGCACTTAGCTCAATTTTATCTATCTACAGCCTTTCTCTATGGAAAACTGGAAGAAACCATTTTTATGAAACAACCTGATGGCTACAATGATGGCTCTGGAAAACTCTGTATCTTAAGAAAAGTCTTTATAGGCTAAAGCAGTCACCGCGATACTGGAATAAATGTATTGGAGAATTTAAATAAGGGAAAGTGTTAAGAATTAAAATTATCGATAGTGATTATTGTTAGTTTTTACATATAGGCTGCACTGCAGTTAGTTTACTTTTGGTTAATTCTTTCCTTTTTAACGTATAATAATAATAGTAAAATATGTGATATAATGTAAAAGTTCGGCGATTCAACGTATATCATTTCTAAATAAATAAAAAGTAATAAAACATAATAAAAATTGTATTTATCAGATATATATATGTGACTCAGCAGAGTTATTTGAGTAACAGTTCCACGATTTGTGTCGCGCATTAAAATCACCGATGATTAATGCGGCATTATGCGAGCATAACATACGTCTAAACAAGCTGGCAGAAAAATTTCAAATATGTAATTTGAAGTATGATATAATAAAGAAACGAGACGAGAATTTCCAAATTCCTCTGGATCTTTTTTTCTTAAGCTCATCGAGGTCGCTATATATATTTATTTACTTTACGATTATAGAAGAGGAAAAGTGACAACTCCGCTCGTAAAATTCCCTACTTTTGAATTCACGGTTGAATTAGGATATTGAATTTTGTAAGCTTTTTAGGTTGATAGGCTGCTAAGCTCAGGAAGGTCGTACGATTTTCTTTAGGGATTGGCGTTGACAATTGTAAATTTTCAAAGTTTCTCGCGAAGGAACAAACGCAGGGCACTTAGAAATGAAACGTTTCAGGTTATTATTTATATTAGAACACAGAGTGCATTCCGAAGATCAATGAGGTTAAATCTAAACAAGTAGCATTGAAACCTGTCATGCACTTCGAATACCTGCGCGTGATAAAAATTAAATTTTCGTATTTCAGATTTTGGGTCTGAATGCAACATCTGACAGAAAATTGAAAGTTTTTTGTGTCAGTTACATCCATGCCTCATTTGGTCTATCAAGTTATTGACATATTTTTGAATAAGCCTATTTGAAATGGGGAATGTTACAGCGTTGCCGAAATTATTATCTAAAAAACTAGGATTTCACTTCACCAACAAGCCTATGTTCGTATTTAGCCTACAGGTATAAATCTATGCCAAAACACTGAACAGGCTATCGATCTCAGAGAGGTTTTGTACAGCGAGAAAATTCTTAGCGAGAATTTCCTCCGCTATTTATTCGATTTAAATAGGTGGCAGCGTTACCGCGATACGACGACTCCCGTAAACCCGTATATAGTACGAGTAGCATTTATAAAAAATCAATTGAAAAATTAATTAAATCACTAACATTTATTTTCTTGCGAAAAACACAAAGCTTTTCGGCATTTACGCCATTATCAAGTGATAATAAAAATGTTTAAAAAGTCATAATTTTACAAGTATAAATTAAAAATAATTACTTAAACAATATCTGATGGCGACGGTGAAACTATACTCCATAAAATGTTATTCTTCTAAATCACTACATTCCACATTATAAAAAAAATTAAAATTTATATATATGTCAAACCTCAACCATTTAGTTCTATCCTCGTAGGTATATTAAATAACTTATCCGTATTTCGCAGTGACCATATTGTAGTGGGACATGAAATCAATCAATGATAACTCCAAGATATTTTAAATTAGATGTGCGATCGATAGTAGATCCAGAAATCAAACTGACTAACAAGCTTAATAAAACTACACTCGCCACCGGAGAAGTTTAGATCAACACTGCTAATAACCAATTTCGTTCGAATAACAGAATTTAAAAATGTACCTCTATTTTTGTCGTTCGATTTATGTTTCAATATAATTATTTTTCAAACATAATGAAATTCGTGTTTTTAACAAAACTAACCGAAAAATTTAAATTAGCCCGACTACGTAATAATTATTTAACAACCCGGTGATAATAACGTGTAAATTTATATATATGAGGAACCTAAATAAAAACCACACACAAATAAATAAATAAATATATATATATATATATATATATATATATATATATATATATATATATATATATATATATATAAATAACGTAAAATTTATCAACGAAACGCTAAACTTAATTCCCAATATATATAAATAGCGCGACTACTTCGTTTATGGAAACCGCAAATATAAATAAATTTAATCGTTCGGAAATATGCAAATCAGTATATTACGCAATGCGCGCGTAATAATTATGCAATTATTTAGAAACGGGGCAGCCAAATTTTTTTTTTCCTCGTTTCGATCAGAAGAATAACCAAATATAGATAACAAATACAACGCATCTAGTAAAAAAATTAATTTATTGGTATATGAAGAATCCGTCTGATCAAACCCACATTCTTAACGAACGGTCTAATCTATCTGGCAGACACGTTTGTTTGGGTGCAGACATTACTGTGTATTGAATTTAACCTTACTACAAATATATTTTTACGGCGATACTTTTGTTTAAATAGAAAAAAATAAAATAAATAGGATTTAACGTCGTCTTCTTGTTTGTCTCTTTTAACCGAGGTTGTTTCCATATAAAACTACCTGAAACTTAAACGGAACCGAGATAAACTAGTTGTAATAAAACTGACGAGCACGATCAGACGTGTCTCTGCGAATCGAATAAATTTCTGTCGTTAGCGTTAAACCGGATCTCGCGGTAAGTGAAAAGTTATTTTTATCAAAACTATGACGTATATAAAGTTTATTTATTTGTACGTTTAATAAATTAAATTACTTAATCGATATACTACAAATGCTACTAATTATAAGCAATTACCGCAGACGAGGTCGAAAATTAATTAATTAATTAATTAATAATTTCCCTATTATAATGCTTATTCGATGTTAGTATATTTCTTCATGCGATGAACGTTAAAGTCTCGTTAAAGGCATTGCCTGGTCGCTTTGCAGGTATCCTGTTGGTAATCAGTGTCAGAAATTCTTGAAACTTATATTTAAATGATCGTTATTCTCGATCTCCCTCTTGACCTTTTGTCTGTAACACTTCACCCTCTATTATATTTTTCATAAAGTTATGACGTCTTATTCCTAACAGTTTTATTTTCAGCTTTTCTATATGATTTATGAAATTTCAACACGTTTTCGTTATTTTACGCCAAATCCTCGTGTCTAGTGCATTCGGTTGATTTCTTTAAGGCACCAATTTTCGTGACCTTAATTAAGCACATTCTAATCGTATGGCAATTTTTACAATAATGTTCCTCTTTGTTAAAATTGTTTTTTTTTTTTTTTATTAAATCCACATTTGCTTTGTCCTATTCGTCTTTTATCATCTGTTATATTTCCATTAATCTCTGTTATCACACACTTTCTGGGTAACGCGTTAACTTGTACCAATTTTAGTATTACCTATTTTTATGTTTATCTTTTTATTTAGTACGTTTTTACCGATTTTTGTTTTATCTTTATTAATATTTATTTCCAATTTATTTAATTCTTCCGATAAAAATTTTAACCATTTTTCTCCGATCCCTCTAATAGAGCAATATTATCCGCTAAATCCATTTACTTTTACTCTTTCCGATTTTGTCGTCCTTTCGATCGGTTCTCGTTAAATAGATGTGCCTAAAGAGGACGGCTTTACCTTACTCCTTTCCATATTCGAACTTCCTCTAGTTTGTATTCATTAACATCTATCATTGTTGTTTTTTGTGATTTATATAGGTCTAATATTAATTTCGATCTTTTAACTTTATATTTTCTTTTGAAATTTCAAATAATATTTTCCTATCGATGTTATAGAAATTATAGGAGTTTATTTTGTTGAGATGCGAACAGCGAGCACTACGTAAAGTACATGCATATAAATGTGTTAACGTGTGTGAAAGATCGAATTAATAGCGTACAAAAAATTTTTAAAATTTACTGCTATAACAGTTTTACATAGAGTATCGGAAGTAATTAAGATTGAGCCCGGTGCAAGAAAGCGTAATACGTGAAAAAGGCTAAGAATCAGTAGATCTTTTGCTGTAGATCCATTCCTCCCAATTCATGTTAAATAAGCGGATGGTGGCGTCTGATGAAATATGTGAACTAAAAAAGAAAATTATAATATTAAAAATTACATTTCTAAATTAAAGCGGACGATAACGGATTAAAAAAAAAATAAAATAAAAAACCTTAGCACATCCGGTTAAAAACTTAAGACTGAAATGCTTGTCAACAAAAGGTACATATCATAATTTACCGCACTAAATACTAAAGATTAAATATATTCATAATATAGTCTTTAAAACTAATTGATCATTAAACATTATATTAATAAATTATTTTTATTTCATTTATTTTTATACATAAAATATTATAGTTTCGGTTAGTATTATTAATTCGCGATTAAATTCTTGACGATATTTACCATATAATGATTTATTATCACTGTTTTTATGTGAATTTAAAAACTACAATATTCCATATGTAGAAAGAAAAATTTAAAAAAAGAAAATTATTAGAAATATTAGAAATAATAGAATTGTGAAATACAACTAACTTATTAAACACACATCAATAACATTTGATCATAAATTACTTTTAAAAAAGATATTGTAAATATACTTAGTCTTTAGTATGTACCATGAGAAATTGGTAGTTGTAATATATATATATATATATATATATATATATATATATATATATATATATATATATATATATATATATGTTACCTGTTGAGCATCTCAGTCTCAAATTATATGTGCCAAATGTTAGTTGTTATTAGATATGTATATATTTTTCATATTTTAATTTTCTTACTGTTATTGTATATGATTTATTTATTATTATTTTAACTTGAAAGTAGCACAAACGGTCGAAAAAATGTTGTTATTAATTATTAACAATTTTTTGGTTTGACTAATAACTTTATTGTTTCTCTTTATAAAAAAATCACTACTCCCACATATATGCACACACACATAATATTCTCTTCTGTTTCAACTATAATTTTAACCGTGAAATTGTTTGAATCATGCAAGTTAGGCACCTTCTATGTATTTTATACTTTTCTAAGTTCTCTGGGAAGCTTAAGCCCGGTAGCCCCTCCGTGTGTAAGCTACTGCATATATATACTTATAATTTACATAAGGCTGTCAATTCGATGATTGAAATAAATTTAAAGTACCCCGCGCTTACATTTTCTACGCTATCAATTTTGTTCTCTAAAATCTGTTCCACGCTGTACAGCAACGTACCAAGTCGCATTAGTAATTTTTTGAATTCAAATCCTTTCAAGTTGTCAATTTTTTTTTATACAGAAAGATTTTCTTCGCTTTCTCTATTGGTGCTTTTATTTCTACTGATTGGAAGTCGGTCGGGAAATTCTGAGATTAATTCAAACGTTTTACCTTCGATAAATAATTATTTCGTATTGGTTTATTCCCTCTCTTCTAATTAACTTTTTACAATGTTATATTAAAAATATCTTAACCGTCAAAAATAAAAACCCGTATCTAAAAAAATAGGTATTTAATGTTGAATAATTAAAGAAAATTATAATTCATTATTAATCGAATCGGTGGTATTTATTTTCAATCGCAGTGTTCTGTAGATAGTGTACGTAGATTTTTAATGCTAAAAAAATCCTCTATTTTCATAATAAAGACCATTTGGTTTAGATAAAATATTTCAATTCTCTAAAAATATTTATATAACGCTTTAAAAATTATCTAAAGTTATCAAAAATGATGTGCAAAATATTACTACGCACATGTAACTCCTCGAATCATTTTCTTTGATTATTTTATACGCCAAAATGTATAAATTTGTGTAAAAAAAAAACATCTGTGTCTCGAAGCGTAGAGAAGAAGTGGTGCTTAAAGACGTTTTAACTAAATTCGCTACAAAGTTTTTTTTTTAAGTTTTACGCGTGTGTTTATATATAAACACACACACACACATATATATATATATATATATGTATTTATATATAAAAGAAAAAATAAGCCTACCTATGTGTATAAGTCGACGCCCCTAACGCTAGAAAACATGGTTTGAAAGTGTTGGTAGAGCAATATTTTTTCGTTAAGCAACAAAACACGTGGTTTGATAGGAGGGTGTTAATATATATATATATATATTTCCGCCCCCCGCTTCTTCTGCGGGTTAACTCCCTATATATAATGCGCCAATAGAAGTTTCACTTCAAAAATTTATAATTGGCTGCTGAAAGAATTAAACCCGTTCAGTCGCACGTTGTCAGTTTTTATTTTTACATAAAATCACAAATTTTTGTAAAACTCGAGGAGATGAAAATTTAAAGTAATTTTTTAGAGCTAGACAATTTTTAAAGTGTTGTATAAATATTAATAGAATTCACAAATAAATATCCCTTACAATGAAAATAGACAATTTTTTTAGCATTTAAATTTAATGTCCCGTATAGAGGACACTGACTGAAAGAGTTAAGAAACCAAGCGAAATAATTTAATAACTAAATACGCGTACGAACAATTACATATAACCGAGAATTGGTCTGTACCGTATAATCCCTAAGAACTTATTATTTATCCAAGAAGTTCGGTTGTTCAAAACGTATTTAATGCGATATTTGATATTACGAGGTAAAACAGTTGATTAATTTGGTATATTTAAAATTTATTTAACGAAAGAACGTAATTAAAATCACTAAATTTTATATAAAAAGTTAGTTTTTAATTTGAAAATAATGTAGTGATTTTTTAAAAATAAACAAAAACAAATAATTAAAATCACTAAATTTTATATAAAAAGTTAGTGATTTTAACTATTTTTTGGTTGTTTGTTTTTCAAAAATCACTGCATTACACACTGTTCGAATTAAAATTTATTGGCGAGCTTAATAATTTAATAATTACTGCATAATTATACTTTTAAATATTCGAAAGGCTAAAAAAGATTTATATCGTAGCGGAATAAATTTTTGCGAAAACTAACTAGTATTGTAAAGAATCTATACATTATCTGCATTTCGTCTATAATAGTGTAAAAGTGTATCACAATACTATATAGTATCATCTTAAAATATGACTTGCCAAGTTGCCAGTAATATGCCAAGAAAAAGGGGCAAAAATGACGACATTTTAAATTAGAAAAAGACGAAAAATACGCAATAATTCAGTTTTAATTTTTATAGCTAATTTCAACATATATATACACATGCATATGTGTATATAAAAAGAGCATTTTCATTATTATCAACTGATCATCCAATCTTCTTGAATTGCATATAAAACGTCTTGTTGTTTATTTATTACAATCTTTTCAATTTTTCTCCATGTTAATAAATACCGGTTTAATACGACGTTAAATACAGTTGTTTTCACGATCATCTTGCTATTCGTTGATATTAAATTAACCGCGCGTGTAGTAACATGTATGTATTCTTGCAAAAAAATTTCGCCCAATGTGGAGGAATTGCGGTTGTAGAAAAATGATTGAAAAAAAATTTATACAGACGCATAAAGTCGCAGTATTAATTTTCAAATTTAATTGAGGACATTAGTGTTATATATATATATATATATATATATATATATATATATATATATATATATATATATATATATATATATATTGCGCAATATCATGGTGTTGTGGTGGCAGCAAATCATTTAAAAATTTATATACACACACATGCAGTGGTAGCAGTAAAATTAATTTTAAAATGTGATTCAGAACATCAGCGTGTATACAGACATCAACATATATATTTATATTAATATTGGGTGTACATTTCTTTATCTTGCATTTTACATATATATTTTTTCGGGCATGTAGTGTATATATATATATATATTATATCACACGTTTACGGCGCGTATACGTAGGGGGAAATATATAATTTAGCGTAATATCAGGGGATTGCGGTGGTAGCAAAACATCCAAAAATTTATACATACATATGCATGAAATGAGTAGTAATTTTCGAATTTGATTAAAAACGTAAGATACATTTGTATATGGAGTAGAACAATCTCACGGGTATGGCGTCATTTTCGCGATTTAGCTTCCATCCAATAAAAAATTCTATAATAAAAAAATCATTTGATGGGAGAGTATTTGACAATTTCCAAGTAAAACATTTTAACCATATAGATATTGTGTCATATCAAGCAATTGTAGTCGTAGATTAAAATTCAGAAATTAATATATACATGCGCGTGTTGTGATAGCAGAGCTTTTTTAAAATTAATTTTCAAAGGTGATTATGGATATTTGCATTATATATATATATATATATATATATATATATATATATATATATATATATAATATATAATACATATTATATATATATATATATATATATATATATATATATATATAATATATATTTTTATATTTTTATATATATATTTATATATATATATTTACATATTTATATATATATATATATATATATATATATATATATATATATATATGTATGGGGCACTGTGATTTTATCTATTACAACGTATATAGAACAACAACTTATATGACGTTATTTTTAAGATGGTAGATTTATCCTATGAAAAATCTATAACAAAAATGGTTCATTAGATAGGAAAGTATATAAAAATTTGTAAAATGTATTAGCGATATATATATGGTTGTGTGTGTATACATATATATAATATTGATGGGCACGTCCGGTTACCACGCATTATATGTATATATATATATATAATCGCTCGCATATGCTGTTACCGCTTATATTGTAAAATATTTTTTTAAGTATACAGACTTCCCACTTGCGTAGTCCGTTAGATAAGCTATTTTACTTAATCGGTAGCACCTAGTTGATATTAAATTAAAATTCTTGTTATCCATCCTCGATCTGTTCTTATCGTTACTTAAAAAATACCTTTTAATAAACCTAAAATTATGTTGAACGAATTCATACCAAAACAATGACAGTAAATTAGAAGATAAAAACTATGAAATAATTGAGGAGTGTATATTTGAAACAAGAAATATCTCCAGCCAGAGTAACGAGGAAGAACATTTGAAAGGAACTGGTGAAATCGTTCAATACTTCATTAGCAGTAGGCTTATACGGGTTTATCGTAATCATTATATATATATATATATATACATTTATTTTTTTTTAAAGAAAAAGCTTCTGTAGAAACGTACTTATAAGTGAGCTGAAATACTTTACTAAAAAAGAAATAATGAAATGATTTCGATAATATTTTTATATTCTCGGTAAAATTAAAAATTATGACAAAAAATAAATGATACTTTTTAAAAATTAGTTATTGCTCGCTTAATTATGTCTCAACGGATATTCGAATATTTATCAATTTTAGCAATTGGTAAGTGTCTAAGGAAAATAGAATTACCGTTGAGATAGTAGTAAAGCCCCAACGAATCGAAATCTGGTAGAACGAGATATAAATGACGATTTTGATCAGCCTGAAGATTAATAAAGGACAAACTGAACGACGGATAAAATACTGGCCAGGTCAATACGAGGTGGTTTGACATTTTCTCGGCTTCTTCACTTTCCTATCAAACTGCTACTGATTTAACGAACAATTGAGTGGAGAAATGAGTTGTCTAGAAGCCTTTTTACCGTGAAAAATTCTCGTTTGTGAAGATATTCGAGTTCAAGTATTACGGCTGGGAAACGAGAGAGCGAGTTATATTTTTTAGTAGAGATTCATCTTTGTAAAAAAAATCACTACGGATTAAATTATGTGACATAATAATGCATACGTAGTTGGTCACTATTCGCTCGCATAATTTTGCATTACAATTTACACCTTATGTCAAAAAAAAAGATTATCTCCCCAAAAACAATATTACGAAATCGATTAACTACATTATTTAAAAACGTAACAGAATCGGGAGGGAAAAAACTTTATCAAGAGTAATTTTTCCTGCTTCAAAACGAAACTTTGACATTCTATTTTTCAAAAATTCATAAGCTTCGCAAAATATATCGATAATAAATTATATAATCCGATTTGTACGTCAGTTAAAATTCGTATTTACGGAATTTATTACACGAATTTAAACGAGACAAATTATGTAAACTTCGAAACAGAAAATAAAAACGGAATTTTTTAGAACCTAGTTTAAATATAAAGGTTTTAAGTCGAACGATAAAATAAAAATAAATATTATAACGTAAATTATTTTTTCGAGACGAAACAGATTTAAATAAAGTAAAAGTAAGGTTTAATTTACACCAATGACTATTAAGCCTATCCGGATTTAGTTATGCGTTTTTTCTTATTTGATTTATATATTATATATATGAAAAATACATATGTATGCATGTGCATACGTTGACGATATTATAATAAGCTGATAACAAATATCCAAATAAATACAAATTGTTATTGTAAAAACAATTCAGGGCCTTACGCGCCTACGCTAGATGTCGACGTTACTAGACGTACGTCGCTCTATAAAATTCGACCTACGCGATGTCGTTAAGGAACAAAATATTATTTAAAATTAAAGAAAAGGCGCGTCTTGAAAATACTTGTAGGGAATTATCAGCTGATTCCGGGTTTAACGAGACGTACCGTAATTGGCGCATAACACGTCGATTCGAAAATTACGAATCCCACACGTAATCTATTAACACTATCGTTCAAAAGAATACTACTAATAAACAATCAGTAGTATAAATGTTGCGCTTACCTGCGGCAAAACTAAAATGTATTTTGTTTAAATTGTCTGCGAATTAATTTAAAGTTTAATATCAATCCGGTATATTCCTTCTATTTTAAATGTTAAAATATTCACCCGTTTAATAAAATCGATAAAAAAAAAACAACAAAATATATCATCGCATCGTCAAACTTATTTACAATTAAAAAAAATATCCAATTGTCAGTTAAATTACGCGCATCTACTATGAAACATCATCGTTTTGTCTAAAAAACGTATTTTTTTTTTTCACGTCAAACGCTAATTTATAACTAGCCAATTGATCAGGCTATCTAATTGTGGAAGGTGCATCTAGCGATGGTTTAACCTACGAAACTATAAAACTAGATCATTTATGTTTGTCCTTTTTATACTTCACGTCCGTATGCGCAAGTGACGCTGCCAGCTGATTTGGATGAACGCCTAATCGGCTGAAGTGCTTCTAAGCTTGCTTTATTCGACCTTATCTACGTCATTCCTGCCTGTTCCTCGTGGACCGGGTGCTTTATCGAGCGGAAATATTTTTTCTAGATTTTCTGCTCTTACAATAAAAGAAAAAATTGATTTATCCGTCTTTCGCGCATTCTATCAGTTCGTGTAGTTCTGTCCGTGTTAAAGAATTTGTCCTTCTTTCGGTCCACGATATAACATTCATTCGCCATATCCATGTTTCAAATGAGTCAATTACTAATCCACCGCTTTAATCGTCCGCGTCTAAACCGTGCACCTAAGCAAATTAGGAGAAATACCGCAAGATAGGAAAAGGAAAATTCAAAGACCATAAAGACGATGGAAAGACGACATTGTTAAATATGTTGCGATCATTTGGATGCGGAAAGCAAGAGATAGAACGATTTAGAAGAAAACGGGCGCATGTTTCTTCAAAAAAATAAAAAAAATAAATAAATAAAAACGGAAGTTGCTCATTTTGGGCTTTCATTATTATCATTAATTTCAATTATTTTATGCGTGTTTTTTTTGGATAATGTAAATGAAATAAAGGCTTGAATTATTATTAATGTATTAGCTTCTTACGAAATTTTTATTACATCAATCGTATCATTATGGCTTTGCCTAAAGTCATCTTTTTATTTCATCCGAGCAAACCTCCTTTGGAAATAATCGAAGATCCTAAATAAAGACAAAAAAAAATCCGCAAAACGATCTTACGGTCTGTTATCGCAATCTCGGATTTAAGCAATGTCCTTCTCATTAATTATTGAGATTAAAACTTCAGATGCATCAGTTATACAGCTAGAAAAAGAATTTAAGACATACTTGCAATTATTCAAATTATAATAACAATATTGCATACTTCCGAAATATATATAAATTAAATCATATATCCCGCGTAAATAAAATATAACCGTTTCCGAATAAAGCTATCTGATAAATCATACGTACCCTGACATTTCGAATCATATATAAATATTTTTAAATCTCCTCCTATATTACAGATGAACCAAAACGCCAAGCATAACGATATCCCAGTGTACATTAAAAATTTGCCGTTCACGCGAAACAAAGTACATTATACGGACATTTAAAAATATGCGCGGAATAAAAATTAATTAAAAGTAAATACTTTTAGTCGATGATAAAAATTAAAAGATTTCACGAATCGTCTACGTTGCCATGCTAGTCCATTTTATACGTAAAAATAGCACTCAATCGTCACGATGATAATAATAGCTTGTATATTCAAATAATCTTTTATTTACACTTATGCAGTAGTACAATATTTTGAGTTTATAAAATTATCCTATTTTTAATTTCTATTTATATTGTCGAGTGTATTTTGTTTTATTTTTTCGAATTAATTAAAATAATATTTTATTTTTGAAACGTTATGTTACAGGCGATGTTATTAATACTGATTTCGTTTGCTTCTTTAATTGGAGGTAAGAAATAAATATACATTTTTTTTTTTAATATTTAAATCCGTTCTCTACTGATCGCATCGGTATCGTTTATTTTAGTTTTTAATCGCGTAAGGAACAGATTTGTTTTTGAGCTGCAAATGAGGTCTAAACTATCTTCTATAGTTTTGCGTTTCGACTAATAATAGTGTATTCAAATTTTGTAACATATTTCACGAGAACTCGTCCTGTTGCGCGTGTTTTAAATATTTCATAATTATACGTTATAAAATTCGATCAACGTCGAATGTTTAAATGTATCATCGAAGAATATGGGATGAATCCAATTCTAGACACTTGATATAGTTAAATATAATCACGGGGGTAGTCGCTGAATTTTATAAATACATATCTCACTTTATTAAACGAGCAATTATTCTGTATACAAACCTCTCTTAACGCACACCCCTCTATTATAATGGACATCCCTCTTTTTTAACAGAGACACACATATTTCAGGTCCGGTTTTAAAAAGTGTGAATAGCAACGCATTCTTACCCCCCTCTATAATGAAGGAGAACAATAATTTCAATCCCCATTATTCTTTAACGGACAAACATAGTGACTCGTTTCTGATCAAAAAGGGTCATAAATTTATTAAAACTCGGCAGAATTAACAAGTGTGTGTGTGTGTGTTTTAACAGAAAGTTGAAGTCCGACCAAAAATTAGCCGATTTCGCATTCACAGTTCGTACTGCGTTTTTGGACTCTATTTTGTTTAATTTGCCAATTCAGATAAGCAAACACTGCAAACGCAGATTATCGTCTATTCGCACTTTCTAACCCCATAATTATATTCTGTAAGTCTAAATCGGTTTAAACTACACACAGGGGCGTATTTCAACTTTTGTCGCCCCTACGCCACACAAGTGGTGCCGCCCCATGTAAGGCCATCGATTTTCCAAAATTTTGTTACTCAAATATGTTGGTTCGGTTACAAAATTTTATTTTCTGAAAAGTGTTTTACTATTCTTAAACACAAAAATAAAAAATTTAAAATCTATGGTATGAGTAAAATAAAAACTTTTTAAAAATAATCCATTTTTGTATTTACTGTATAATAAATAATTTATATTTGAAAACTTTACACTGTTTCAATAATTATAGTTGATAGAAAAAAGTCATGATGTTTATTAGCAAAGTTAATGATGTCCGTCCAATTAGCATTGTTATGCATCGAAAATGATTTGAATCGACGAATAAATTTTGAAAATTTGATCGAAGAATTTGCCTTAAGAAAGTCAAGAAAAATTGTACTATAAAATAATTACTTGTATTTTGTGATAAATATATCTGATTTAAAACTAAAAAAATTAATTTTTTTTTTAACAAAATTTATTTTTGGTCCTACATGCCGCCCTCCCAAAATTTGCCGCCCTATGCCATGGCATTCTTGGCATTGGGGGTAATACGCCCCTGACTACACACAGAAGTCGTTGATTTTCAATAGATGAGTTATTATTTCCTATTGGCTAATAAATACTTTTCATTTTTGCCTTTATTTCCAAACATTTCTGCCGGGAGTGATTCTTTCAATTCAGACGCGAATCGATGTGCATCCTTAGATACTTTTGCGAGATTTTTGATTATTATTTTCTGTTTTATGAAGTTTATGTGTACAGAAAAAAGTTGAATATATTGGAGAGTAGTGATTTTATTAATTAATTATAAACGAACAAAATAAAACACAATCACTAAAAGTTTTTTAATCGCGAAGCTTTTCGACAGTTACGTCATTTTCAAGCGCGAACTAAAATTATTACATCTTTTTTAATATCTTAAAAAAGATGTAATAATTTTAGTTCGCGCTTGAAAATGACGTAACTGTCGAAAAGCTTCGCGATTAAAAAACTTTTAGTGATTGTGTTTTATTTTGTTCGTTTATAATTATGTGTACAGGTTTTTCGCTTTGTTAACTTGAATTTTCCAACATTTCAAACAAGCACTTGATTCTTTTATTGTTAATAGATTTTTAATAGCACGCTGTTTGATCTTATCTGTAGCTAGTAGTCTAATAAAGAGACGAAATAAACAATAACTTAATAAAGACGAACGTTTAATAGATCGAATAATTAAATAATACGTTTCAGTTGATTAAGTGAACTTTACGATCTGATTTGGAATTTCGACAGGTACTATTTCGGCCGATCCGTGTAATCCAAGCCCGTGCGGTCAGAATACTCGATGTCATCCAGCCAATAATCATCGAGCAGTATGCGAATGTCAGCCTGGTTATTTCGGTGATCCGTTGACATACTGCCAACGCGGTGAATGTCGAGGTAATGTTAATAAAAAAAAAATATATATATAAATTAATTTTATTTTTTCTCGCTCTGTGAGGCTGTAAGGCCACGTTGAATCTATCATACAACGGGGTCAAAACATCATTTTAAGTGCGATAGTTGATACGTCGTAACGATGATACTCTTATCTCAGTATGATGTTCGTTAATTTCATCGAGAAATTCACTAAATAACCGTGTCGATGTAGAAGCGAGAAAAGTTCTTAGTACTGAACATAGAATTAGACCACTCGTTCGTCGACACAGATTTAGTCTTGTAAATAATTAAATTTTTTGTATAATCGATGCGTAACCAATAGGATACGTATTGTACACTCGTTTTTACACTTAGCGATTAAGTTAGCTACTAAATGTAATTCTTTATAATGTGGAATGTAGTGATTTTTTTATAAAAAATCAATTGAAAATTAGTTAAATCACTAAGCGAAAAGCTTTGTGTTTTCTTTAAGAAAATAAATATTAGTGATTTAACTAATTTTCAATTGATTTTTTACTAAATGTAAGTTAACGATGATAATTATTTAGCCAAAAGGCTAAGATTGCACCTTAGTAATAGCCTATTAGGCTGTGTAAAAAGAACATTAATCTTATTTCTTATTTTTCTTCTACTAACACGAAATCTTGATAGGTATGTTAAAGATTTCCTTTTTTTGGCGGAACAGGCCGTGCGATTAAAATTTAAAATTTCGTAAATAGTTAACGCTTAAATCAAATGTGACCCCCAAAACGTCTTTTCGTAGCGTAGTCAATTGTTTATTTACTTTAATAGTTAATTATTTTAACTAATTGTTATTAATTTCCTTATCTTTTATATTTCTTTTTTATTTTTAATATGACAATATCCGTTCTTTTTTTTTTATTATTTTGGTATGATGTAAATCCAAGGGGTTTTGTTTTTTTTAAGTTTCTGAAATGCTTATTATTTTAAGTTTTTGTATTGAAAAGTTCTTCAGATGTAAGATAATATCCGTGTTTTTAGTTCTTAATTTAGGTATTACCTTTTAAATTTAAAGTTTCATTGTTCAAATTCTTTTTGTCGTTATAAGAAGTTGCGAATTATTCTTAAGTTGTTTTTTTTTTATATGATATTATTTTATTTTGCATTTTTTTTTCTTTATTTAGTTAATAAACTCGTTACTCTTTATTCGATGAAAGAAGGGACTATGTTACAATTAATTTATCTATTTAAAATTTAATATTTAAATCTTATATTTAAAATAATATTATTCTATAATTAGTTTGTGGTAACACTGACAATTGTCATCGTTTGAAGTTAATTCATTGTTAACCTTAAAAAGATAAGATAAGAAAAAGTTGTACATTGTGTCGCTGGTTTTTGTTTTTATGTCGTGCTAGTTCTTTTTTTTGTTTTAAATGTAATTAAATGTTTATTAAATGGGTTTGTCGTAAATTAATATATTTTGGTCGTAAAACATATTCCACGAACAGACTATGTAGTCTTCATCCATTCTTCCATCGCATTAATTAATTTTTAAGGGCGGGTGCAATATTCACACCAAATAAAGACATCAAACTCGAAGGCAAACTCTGGAAACAGTTTTTAAAAATTATAACGTTATCATCGCAGTCATTTAACTGTATCGATTTATAATCTTCGTTTATTAATAACAAAGTACATTCGCCATTCTTAAATGTCTCTTGCCGATAATGTGATATTTTTTACTTACGAACATGTACATTTATGTTTTATTTACATCGAGAACTTAATGGAATATCCGTTTATTAAGCGTTTCTAATGTTTTTTCATCAATATTTTTTTTTTAATTTTGTAATTTGTATAATTAAACGGATAATAACCAGTCTTCCCCCACCACCCCCAAAAAATAGCGCATTAAGAATGTTTTGTGGATAGTGTAATGCATTCGAATATTATTCCGTAAAACGGTCGTTATTGTGTGACTGATTAACGTAGATATTAATGTAAATTTCAACAGTACAAACAGAAATTGGAGAATAAATTTATCTACAAGCTGAAATTTCTTCTTCTTCGAACTTTGAACTAAAATTGTCTTCGTTCTGCCTTTCTTTTTAGAGGTTTACATAACTTGTTGTTCCCATGTCATTTATTAATTGATCAAATTCCGTAGCCATCCACTATATCGTTTTCCTTCGATTAATTGTACAAAACTTGGATTATGTCGATATAAGTGACCTATCCATTCAATACTTCTTCTTTTTAACTGTTGAATTAGACTTCCCGATTTATGTTTTTGAAAACGTTTTCATTCTTTGTTTTTTTCTGTACAACTAATTTTCTTTAATCTAAGCCAACACCAAGTAAAGCTTCCATTCTTTTATACATTTTGATCGTCCAAGTTTCTGACGCGTACAAAAGTACTTTCTGGTTTCTAATGTTTTTCGAAGTTAATAAAGATTTCTTCTTATTAAAAGCCGGTTTTGCTAAACTAATTCTAATTGATATTTTTTTCTCGTCACTGCTTTCATCTTGATTGATTAGGCTTCCTCTGTAAGACTTCATTTCAATCGTTTTCCGTTAATTTTTATATTTACCGTGCCTTGGTTTTTTTTCTTCGCATTTTAGCGATGTGAAAATAAACGATTATATTAAATAGCCAGAAAAAATAATAATAAAAATTTCTCTTTTAAATTAAAATCGATTAAATTTACAATATACTTCTTAAAAATAAGTCCTTATCAAAATTTGTCCTTAATTTGAATTTAATAAATTATGATTTTCGGAGATACTATACTTTATACGGTCAATGTATTTGTATGAAATTTCGACATTTTAAACAATAATTAGCGTCGATCACGATTGTCTACGAATAGCTTGAATACTGTTTCATTATTGGAAATCAGTTTCCTGTGGGAGCGTAGGTTCGAATCCCACCGACTGCGACGTGTTTCATTGTTAGAAAAATAATGAGACTATTAGTAAAGTTTTATTTTAATCACGAACAATACGTTACACTACGTTAATTAGATATCTAAAAAAAACGTCACGTAATTATTCATAACTTATAACCGAGATGCAGTGTATCCATCTTACAGAACTGCGCATATAATATGAGATTAAATATATTTTAGGCTAACGCGCACATTTCGTAATTATAGTCGTACGTGATATTGTTCAGACACAGGCTCTAAGTTATAATGGCTGTGCGTAGGCATGCTTCGAGGATGTGATCCATTGTCTGATCTCCCAGTCGATAGCCGCATAATGAATCATGTTTGAAAGCTTCGAACACGGTTCAGATATCAAAATTTTCATTAACGCGGGTTGCAGACTGGAAACAATTGAGAGATTAGTGTTCGTAGATATTATAAATAAATATGTAGTTTTGTAAAATATTTATTAAAACAAAGGTTTGCTTTTCAGACGATAACGAATGTTTAAATTCGCAAGCATGCCGCGATTATCGATGCGTGGGCGTTTGCAACGGCAAATGCGGTTTAAACGCGGAATGTAATCCTAAGGATCACATACCTGTCTGTTCGTGTCCACATGGCTACACTGGAAATCCACTAACATCATGTCGACGCATCGATCCCGGTATTTCATTATTTTTCATCCGGTTTAAAAAATAAATAAATACAATCAAATAATTATTGTTTTTTCCCGTTATTTTTTTTTTATTTTTTTATTTTTTTTTGTTAAGATCTTGACCATTAATTAAATAATCTTAAATCCGATTATTTTCTTCATTTGATCGATTGTACGCCACATCGAAAAATATAAATTTTCTTATTTTCAACGTTATTTAATTACTTCGCGTCATCCTAGGCTACGTTTCAGTTATAACAAATTTCGAAGTAATTCATAGTTGATAGGCATAATAAAAAAATTTCATTTATTCGCTAAATTATAAAATAATATTCGACAATAATTGAGAAATCAAAAAACCATTATTGCAATCTGCAAATGATGATTAAAGTCGGTAATTTTAAAATTTTAATAAACAGCTGTAGAAGCGTAAAACAAATAAATAAAAGAAATTATATTATTAATAGTATTCGTGAATTTTAATTATTTGTTCCAATTAATTTCTACATGTCGTTATAAAATAGTTATTCTAATAGTTCAGGTCGCAATAAAAGGACTCCATCTCGGAGCTTTGAATTCTACACAGATAAGTGGAGTATTTTTCTGAAATTCAAAAATTTACCTAACCTTAATAACACTTTACCACGTCGTTTTCACGCGTATAATTTGGTCAATTTATTATTATTATTCTACTAACTGTATAAAAAATTTTTATATTCGATTTTGCGTTCATATTTAGAGGAACTATGTCATCCGAGTCCTTGCGGCAAAAATACTAAATGCGAAGTAATTAACGGAGTTCCAACGTGTAGTTGCCTGTCGGGTTTCATCGGTTCTCCTTTAGCCGGCTGCAAACACGAATGTGAAACGGATTACGATTGCGATTCGTCAAAAAGTTGTCAGAATTTCAGATGTAAGCATTCTTGTCAAATAGGCGTTTGTGCTCCGACAGCTAATTGCGAAGTTCACAATCACAGACCTGTTTGCACTTGCCCGAAAGTAAGCTAAAATAAAAATAAATTAAAATAAAATAAATGAAAGAAATATTTATTCACTCCGGGCGTACGCGGGCGTCTTATTTGAAAAAAAAAAAAACACGTATAAAATATTAATTATAACATGTCTCCAGCATTTGTTTCCATTTTTTATTGACGAGTGTGCTTAATATTTTTTAAACATAAATACGATTCGAAAGAAGTGAATTGTTTTTACGAAATATAATAGACAATTAATATATGCACACACCCGTCAAAATCTGCTTCCGCTTTAGGCAATCCGATATGTGTATAATTTAATCGCTTTTCACAAACGCCACTATTCGATGAAAGAAGTCCCGGTTTTTTTCTAATTATTCTTCTACTTTAACTTCAGTCCGTCTCTTAATTTTTTTTTATAGTCAACAAATCCCTCTTCCGGTTTTCCTTTCTCCCAACCAGCATTGTTCATACGGTCTTCTCGTAAAATGTTGAATTTTGTTTTTATAATAGGAAAAATTAAGAAAAAAAATTAAATCAACCCATTTCAATCGAATTTAGAACGATAAATTTAATTTTATTCTTTTATTACGTCGTCGAAGGGTTATTTCGGCAATCCGTCGGTATCTTGTCGAGCTGAATGCGAAGTACACAGCGATTGTCCAAAAGATAGGCCAACGTGTAATGATGGCCAGTGTATAAATCCGTGTAAAGGAGTTTGCGGCATTAATTCAAATTGCGAAGTACGAGGTATAACACCGATTTGCAGCTGTCCGCGAGATATGACGGGCGATCCGTTCGTCAGATGCCGACCTTTCGAACCGGGTAAATATATCATTTTATTTTCCCCAAGAATTCAAATAATTTTAAGTTTTAAATATATATATTATATAGGTATTCGTGAAAATTTTATTCTATCGCGTCTAATATATTGTTAAAACCACAACTTGTGGAAACGTTATGACACTATCGGACGACGTATGATTCGTCATTAATAAATAAATAAATAACCTCCATCCATTTTATATTCAGTCAATTCTGATCGTTATGACCTGCGAGTGCTCTAAATTGATTCCGCGAACTATCAGTCTAGGAGTAGACACTCTGTCTCTTGCTCTTGCATCACGTGCTTTACCAAGCGATATTTTTACCAGATTTTTCTCCTCTTATACAATATGTCTAAAAAATTTCGCGCAATTTAAGAAATTTGTTCTTCTTTCAGTGTTAGATACAAATTTCTATTGGTGTGCGTTTTACTGTGTACATTTCCGCTGGTGAATTGTTTCATTCCCTTTCGCAAGTTTACGTTGTTCCTATCCGATTTCCTTACTGAAGCTTTATTATTTATACGGCGATTGATCATTTCATTTTCAGAGGATTGTTTTGTGTAAATTGTGAAAAATAAGAATAACTATTTTAAGAGTTTATCGAAATGTTTTTTGTTTTAGTAGTTTAAAAATGTTTATACGTTTCTGATTTAATCAATTTTGTACTTATTCACGCGGAAATAAATTTTTAATATATTTCGTTTTAATGTAATACAATTTTTATTTCGCGATTGATCATCTAACTACATAATTTGTAGTTATATTTGTATTACACGTTGTTGACTTTGATACTATTAATGTTACTCCGTGACGTGTGAAGCCAAATAATTTTTTTTTTTTTTTTGTGTACGTTGGAGTAAGGTGTAATTGAAACCGCTAAACTGACGTATATAAGTATAAAATTGCGCATTCGAACAAATGTGTAATATGTAATTTAATTGATAATGTTAAACGTGTACTACTGTTAAGATGCAACTATAGACTGAGATTTTCATCGTTACTAATGTTACCAAATTAATTCATCGGCAGTTCGTAAAATTTAATATTTTCGTCATAGTCGACATTACAAGCACATCGCAAAGTACGCTTACATTTAGATAAATCAAACATTATCTTGTAAGTTTTCCTTATCGTAAAATGGGCTGATCAGAACGACACTGTAGACTTAATTGGATCAGCTTCGATCAGTTATTGGTAAATCAGTTGTATAACTTTTATAAACCCTTCTACGTTTATCTGGCGTACGTAACTTTTATATTTCGAGTATACGCGTTATTACGGGATGAACAATTTTTTTTTTTTTAAATTAAAAAATTGTTATAGATTTTAGAGGATTTTTTGTTTATTTTTATTTTTATTTTTTTTTTAACACAGTGACGAGCATTCTTAATGAAACGGAGATATTTAGAAATGTACGCGGATGACATTGTATTATTTGCAAATAGCCTGGAAAAATTACAAGAAATGATACAGGCAGTCAATGATAAATGCACACAAATAGGACTTAAAATCAATATAAATACTAAATATATGCGCGGTGAATTTGTAAGAGATAAATACAAGGATATAAATATAAACACACAAAAAGTGTAAATGGTTGATAAATTCATCTATTAATTAAAGCAAACGACTTAGAAAGTGAAATATCCAGAAGAATACAATTAGCACGGATGACATTCTCAAAGCTTAGAAGCATACTTAAGGAAGTTAAAATTAAGCCTGAAAAGGCGTGTGTTCTATCAGTGTGTAATGCCAGTTTTTGAACATATGCTAGTGAAACGTGGATATTAACAAAAGAAAAAAAAATGGAACAAAAAATAAAAGTTAATCAGCGAAAAATGGAAAGGTCTACGCTGGAGATCACTCTGATGGACAAATGGACGACAAGGCGCATACGAAAAATAACAAAAGTTAAATAAGTATTATTAAACATAGTAAATGGGGGGGAGATGATGCGGACATGTGGCTAGACCCGAAAACCGCCGGATAAGTGCGTCAACATGGTGGAAACCTGAGAGCAAACGAGCCTTAGGACGACCGAGAATTCGGTGGATAGATGAAATTCAAAAGTTCAGGTCAAATTGGCGGGACGAAGCTCAATACCACGACGTCTGGGAAAAGTTGTGTGAGACCTTTGGACTAATAATGGCAAATGAAGAAGAAGATGTTCGACACGTTTAAATATGTTTTTCTTGAATCGCTGTCTTGTCGATATTAATTTTCTCGACCTACGCTAAACCGAAAAATTCATAATTAAAATGATTATATGATAAAAAAAAAAAAAACGTCTACTTTCAGAAGACTTATGCAAACCGAATCCTTGCGGAACGAATGCTCAATGCCAACCCGGTTACGATAACACCGGGAAAGATAGACCGGTATGCACTTGTCTGGCCGGATATGTAGGCGACGCGTTAACTTATTGTCGCAGAGGAGAATGTAGCTCCGACGAAGAATGTCGCGGTGATCAAATATGCGAAAATTACGAATGCAAATCGGTATGCACTGGTCAATGCGGCATCGATGCCCAATGTAACGGTAAACAACATACGGCAGTTTGTTCATGTCCGCCCGGCTATACCGGTAGCGCATTATCTCGATGCTACCCGGAACGTTCGGGTAGATATTATTATTCGGCCCAAAAATAATATCATTTGGGTTGTTTTTTTATGTGTATACATACATATATGTTTAAATAATTATTTTAATGCTAATAAAACGAAAATGGATAAGTTAAAAAATAGTTTAATAGGAAAACAAAACAGACATCTACCGATAACGATATAAATATTACGACACGCCTAGCTTTATTCGCGAGACATTTTTATGTAATAAATTTGTTTAAAATAACTAGTAAAAATCGCTGAATTTTTTTACATATAAAAAGGCAATAAAGTTTTTCAACTATTAAGCAATTATCAAGTGGATGTCAAAAAACATAAAAATATATACGATTTATAAAAACTATAAAAGGAAAAAACAAAAGTAAGAAAATACTTGACATTAATGTAAAGAGAGTTAAAATACAATCATGCTAACCAAAAGTTATAAAACTTTACTTACGGAAAAGCGTTATATAAAAAAAGAAAATTACTAGAAAAAATGTAAATAAAAGAAAGCGATAAAATAATTTATTAAATTCGAATCGACGATAAATTTTGCTGAATAGTTAATTTTAAGAAGTATATTATAAATTTAATCGATTTTTATATTAAACAGAAATTTTAAATTTTTATTTTCCTAGCTATATAATGTAATTGTTTATGTATAAATTTCATATCGCTGATTCGTTTTATTGTGTCTCTTAGTATACACGCTAGCAGATTATTTTACAAATCATCGTTATTTCATTTTTGTAATATTGTAAGTCTAAATTAAGTATTTTTTTTTTACTATTTTTTGAATTTTTTCCTTTTATTAATTTTTATAAATTGTATATGTTTTTATATTTTATATTTGTTCATGTCCACTTGGTAATGGCTTAATGGTGGAAGGTTTTGTTGTGTTTTTATATATAAAAAGTTTCGTAATTTTAACTGCTCCTTTTTTTGCTTATTTTTTAAAAATCACATTTCACGATGTTTAATTGTTTATATAACTTACAACACATGCTACTAATTCTACACAAAGCTCGACAAAACCGACTTACAAAAATATCGCTAAAAAAACTAAATTTAAAGCCAAATCGTAATTTTTTAAACCAGCGTTATTAACGTATCGAGTTTTATACAACACCCAAAAAATAAATTAAAACAATATTCAGGCTTGTTTCCGAAATCTATAATTTACAAAAATAATATATTCTTGTACACAATGCATCTAACGTTAGAACTTTATTCATGTAATTTATTTATGTTCAATGTTGTCGTATTTCCAATTGTTTCGAATTTATTAAGTACTCACAATTATCGTGTTACTTATTTTATTGATAATAAAATTTGTTAAATAAATAATTGTATATTATTTTGTAATTCGTAAAATTTTATAATTGCCATAAAGAGTGGAAATGTTTTTATCGTCATAAACTTAAAAGTATGAACGCACGCTTTTTTTTTTTACGTTGTACATAAAACGAATAATTTATGAAAAAGTATTCCGTTCTTTTAATATTGATCTCGATGAATAACTAAAAAGTATCATGAACGAACAAAGTCTAAGTGTTATAGTGCAGTAGAATAGTAAATATTTATTAAATGGTAACACCGTATTTTTTGCATTAAACGTTCCGTTTACACAATTTTATTTATCTAGTATCTACGGCTACTCTGTTAAAATTCACTATTTCATTAAACGGGGTTTATTGTTATGTATAATATATATATATATCTTCTTCTTTCTCTCCTCAGCCTTGCGGTTGGTGGGCGAGTAACATATAGTACATTAGATCCTTGTACGGGAGGAGCATGTTCGTGCTTTTATAACGACATAACTTTCGCCATTTTTAATTTGGTCCATATATCCAATTCGTGGTCCGCCTTTAGTTCGTCTTCCGTTCATCATTCCTTCAATTAATGTTGTCATCCATTCCGAATGTCTGAGCAATGACCGACCATTTCGTTTCTTCTGTTTTTTATCGTGTTTTCTATTTTGCGTTGTTCGTTTATCAGTTGTAAAACTTCGTTATTAGATATTTTACTCGTTCAAGGTATTCTTAACATTCGGCGCCAACACCACATTTTGAACGCTCTGAGCTTATCCCTTTTAAAACCGTCCATGTATCCGATCCATGCACATACTCCAGATAAAGCTTTTTACGAAGTGTTTTCTGGTATTAAATTTTTCGATACTAGGAACGGTTTTTTCATAAACGCGTTTTTCGTTAGGGCTATTCTTCGACTTATATCTTTCATTTACCATCTGAGGATATTATGCTTCCTGAGTAGGGGAACTCCGTTACTTGATGGAAATATTTAATCTTTGATTTCCATTTTTTGAAGTTATCATCACTTTAGACTTTGCAGTATTTATTTTCATTTTACATTTTTGCCGTAGTGCTTTGCTTAATTTAAAGACTCTTGTAGCCCCTTCTCCGCTTCTGCTATTATTGCTACATCATCAGCGAATCTAATTGTGTTATATATTTTACCATTAATATTTATTCCATTATTATTTTTATTTTCTAAATAAAAATCCATTACCTCTTCAATGTAACTGTTAAAAAGTTACAGCCTTAACGTATTTGCCTATCTTTGTATTTTGTTCGCCTATGATTATTGATTGGTTTCTGTAGATTTTAAACAGGAGTCGTCGATCTCTGTAATCAATTTCTTATTTCTTTAAGGAGTTAAATATTATATTCCAATCTACATAGTCGAAAGCTTTCTCTATACCTTTTTCCTACTTCAAAAGTTTTTTCAAGTATCAAACATAGAGAGAGTATAGCTTCTCTTGCGCTTCTGTTTCTCCGAAACCGAATTGATCATATTTTAGGTTGTTTTCAATTTTAGATTCTATTCTATAATATATTATTCTCGTCAAAATTTAGCGTTCTATGGTCTTTACAATATTGGGAGTTTAGCTTTTTGGTATAGTAACCAGTATACTCTGCTCGAAATCTTTGGGGATGATTCCTTCCAAATATATTTTATTTAATAAATTAAATAGAACGTTTTTCGATCTATAATAATTTCTCCAGGAATTTGATCAACTCTTACTGCTTTATTTTTGCTTTCAACTCATTTAGTGCTCGCTCGAATTCATTTTTTAATATAGGCGGAACATTCTCATCGTCTTGTAATTCGGCAAATTCTTTTAAAATTGAATCATCTTTTGGATCGGTACAACTCTTCAATATATTATTTCCATCTGTTATTAATATTCTTATTACGGAATAATAATTTACCGTTTTCGTCTCTTACTGTACTCAGGTTTTTTCTTTTTCACAAAAATAATCTTTTTAGATCATTGTAAGCTTTTTTTATATTACCCGTTCTCATATTGTCATCTATAGCTTTACACTGGTCTCCAATCCACACTTTTCCGTAGCTTTTCGATTTCCTCCATTTACCATATTTCTATTTTTTCTATATCCCTGCTGATTATTTATACGTCTTAACTCCATTAATTGCGATATTTCTTCAGTTATCCATGTCTAAATTATTTTTCTTTCTTTTCCTATTTGTTATTCTGCAATTTTGTTCATTTGTTCGTCTATGTTTCTACAGATCAATAATTCACTATCAATTGCTTCATCAGTTTCTTCCACAAAGACTTTCTGTAACTTTTGGTCGTTTTTAATTTTTTTTTATATTCCACCGTTTGTACATGGTGTTAATTACTTTCTTTTTCATACGTAATCGACATTATTACTGGAATATGATTCGATTTTGCATCCGCATCTCGGTAATTTTTACAGTCCAATTGATATCTTTCGATTTTATCAGGAGCAGTCCAAGTGTATCTTCTTCTTTTTATATTGTGTTAGTTATTATTAAATCATGGCAGATGAAAAATCTACTAGGCGTTCTCCTCTTTTGCTTCGTTATTTGCCTACTACTCCCATTAATTCATCTTCTCCAACTACCACGTTCCAATCTCCTAAAATCATTAGGTTATCTTTATTATTCAAATCCAGTAATATTTCTTCGATTTGTCGATATACATCTTCAATTTCTCCATCTGCGTGTGCGCTCGTTGGCAAATGGACTTGTATTATAATTAAACGATCTTTATTAATATGATTCTTTCATTCATACTTGATTACTAAAAATAGTTAAAATCACTAAATTTATTTTTAATTATGCGAAGCTTTTCGGCAATTACGCCATTGTCAAGCTATATATAGTTAAAATTAATTAATATAAAATCATAACATATTAATTTAAAACTAAGTTAACAATTTTACACAAATTTTTTGTGTAAAATTGTTAACTTAGTTTTAAATTAATATGTTATGATTTTATATTAATTAATTTTAACTGTATATAGCTTGACAATGGCGTAATTGCCAAAAAGCTTCGCATAATTAAAAAAAAAAAAATTAGTGATTTTAACTATTTTTAGTAATCAAGTATAAATAAAAATCACTACATTCCACAATCAATAACTTTATTCTTTCATTCGCAAATGATTTTGACTTTATTTGCTACGCGTTTATTTAAAAGAAATTCAACTCCTCCCGTTCTATTAGTTGTGCCACTATGTATAAGTCTATGCTCTTCGCTCCATATGTCTCCACTTTCTAACCTTTTAACTTCACTCACTCCGAGGATGTCTACATTCATTCTTTATATTTCTTGTTTTAGGTTTGCTAATTTTCCTGACTTCATTGATCTTACGCTCCACGTTTCAAAAAGTCGTCTTCCCGATGCATTCCCTCCTGCAGAGTTCTGTACCACAATTAGTACAGGGGAACTGGAATACTTTTGCATTACTGCGCAGAATCGCTCATTACCTAACACACTGTTTCCAGTGTGTCCCATGGGTGCAACATAAATTTTAGATCTTTCACGTGCCATATTTTATACCAGGAAATTTACGGTGACGGTTTTCCGTTTCCTTCTACCGGATTTTTTTACGGGGTAAAAACCCTAACTGCAAGGCAGCAGTTTGCTATTGGGATAGCAGGTGAGACGTATTTATAAATGCTACTACCCTGTCACTACTGGAATCATCTGCCTGAGACTTTCCACCAGTAGTCGTACCAGTTAGAGCTCCGGTTCCCCGAAGGTACAAAGTACCCCCAGGATGTATATATATTTTCGTAAAAAATTTTACAAATAGATGATATTTTTCCGACTCAATGCCTCTTATAATCACTTATCCCGAAGAAAGAAAAATAAAGTTGAATAAAATGTTATTTTTGCAATTAAACAAATCAACAAAAGTTCTTTTTATATAAATTATTATTTACAAACTTATCTGATGTACTTAAAAATTGTTATACGAACACTCAAAAATGAAAATACTCGAACGTAGGTATGTCAAATAAATAATTTAAATAAGTTAATAAATAACAGTTAAATAATAACTAACTATTGACTCAAAATTTAGGTATTTATAAAAAATATATTTCGCATTAAAAAAATTATAATATAAAAAAATATTTAAAATTTTATGAAATAATTATGACGAAAATTTTAATTGGGGCTATGTTAAAATTTAAGTTGAAGATTATACAAAGCTCATTCTAGTATTTAAGATTATACAGTTTCATCTAAAGGTTTTTTTAGAACGAATTAAGCTTATGATTTTTAAGATGAAAATAGTTAGCAATTTTTCAAACGACTTTATAAATAAATAACAGTAACGGCAATAATAATTAATATAATAATATATATTATTAATTATAATTATGATTACAAAAATAATAAAGAAAATGCAAACCGGTTTAATACGAATGATCTTTTATAAATAGATCCTTACGAGCTGCAGCGCCGACTACATTACCAGGTTTGTAAAGTCCGCGTGTAGCCTCGCTGTTAGCCTGCAATTTAAAAAATACATTTAAAACATTTATATTTTTTTCTAAGATAAAAAGAAACGTACATTTAATCAAGCGTAAGATAAAGTAAATTAATAAGCTTAGCAGATAGCATTAATAGAGAATGTAAACACCTAATGCATAAACAAAATTTATGATAATAATAATCTGCGGCAAGTAATATATCCGAGATTACAAATTTCACCATTAAATAAAAATAGAAAAGAAAGATGGCAAAGAACGTAACACTTCAAGCGTAATCTATTATACGATGGTTTATTTTAGTCTTCCAGATTTCTGTAGTTAGTATATAAAAATCAGCTAAATAACTGAACCGTCGAAAAGGTATTTTAAAAGTTGAAATGTTCATTATGCTTGCTTTTTGAAAAATTCGTGAAATCGTGATTTATTAAAAAATATTTAATTGCCATAAACTTTTTACATACAAATATTACTCACAAAGTACCACTCAGCCATCTAAAGCCTTTTACACCAGCCCCGCAGTCGGTCTTAACAACGAGTTCGGGATACTACTTACTTCGTGTTTCCAAAGAACAAATTATGACAGTTAACTTCCTCACGTGCACCTTCGTTTCCCCAAACGTTCCGTTTAATGATCGTTCTCTACAAACACTCCTAACTATGCAATCAACGTAAAAAAAAAAAAATTGTACCTTAGTTTCTTCAATTTAACAAATTTATTCTTAATCCCCTTCTAAATATCGATAAATAGATACGCTTGTAATAAAACATAATAAAATCCCCCTTCTCCTAATATATACCAATCTTATCCTTAGCTTTAGCAACTCTTCCACACTATTTCGAACCTAACTCATCTGTTCAAATCTTCATAACCATCCTATGTACTCCGATCCCGTGTCGCTTTTGAAATTGTTAAATACAAGGACGCTGTTTGCTGTTTTACCGATGACCTTAAATCTAAATGATGAGTGAACTGAAGTCATCGTTTTCCAGTACTCCTCTATATTTTCAACTGAATCTTTCGCTATGTTCGGGTGTCTTGAATGTGCCTCCCGATCCTTTACGATTAACGAAGGGTTTTAAAACCTTTTTACATATTTTATACAGACAATGCAGTTTTACAATGCATACTTCTCCAATGACCTTACTAGATCCCAGTTTCGGTAAATTGAATTACCAGTCATGTCGTGTCGGTCTATCGTCAAGCTGCCAGAGAGTTTTCCATGCTTACACACATTTCTACTTGTCTCTACTTCCCTAGAGACTTTAATATTTAAAAAATGCATTAATCGAAAAATAAATGAATAAAATTTTTCTGATATTTTTTAATACACAATATGAGCAAAATTAAAGAAAACAACGAAATATAACAGACACGTAAATTCTTTAAACAAACATTAATTTTATTAGTATTTTAATTTAACTCTTTCATTAAATTATTGCTTAATATTACATGTAATTCTAGCATTTTCTCAAAATAGAAAATAATTACATATTAACGGACAATTACAAAATGTAATGTAGATATTCATTTTTTACTTACTTTTGCTCGGTCAATTAATTCCTGTTGCGCGGATTTAACATTCTCCTTTTTCCCTTTCCACGCTTGAAGCACAGACGCCTTTTCACAAAACATAAAATTAGAAATGTTTAATGTTTAAAATGTACGATAAAAATATGTCATCCATGAATAAAAATGAAAATAAATTTTAACTCATCTAAAACTGTAAGATAGTCAATTTACAGTAAAAACCGAAAAATACCATTAATTCATATAAAGTGTGCGTGTTTGATACCTATAGAAACCGAAGTTAAAACTGTTATCATTTAAAATTATAGCTCCAGTTTACTCGCGTTTATTTATTTTTTATTTCAATAGAAACTATAATTAAAACCTACTATCAACAAATTTTAATCAAGTTAGTTATATTATTAAGCGCATATTTCGTTATGGTAATATTAAATAAGTCGAAAATTTTTATCGAATTCGAATTGAGGTATGCTATAAAAAGTAAAGTTTACATTCAATGGGACGAATACGAAGACGCGATGCTCTGCGTGAGAATAGTTCACGATGTAAAAATTTACGAAAATAACGAAGATTGCAGCCGATGAAATAAAATAAAAATTTATTAAAATCGAGTCCCCGTAGAAACAAAAGAATTAATCTGAATAAAATAACCAAAAATAAATTAAAGGAATATCACTGTCGGACGCGAAAAATGAAGTTTCCCAGGAATATATAACAAATCTTAGTCTAACAGCAGATACAGATTACTCTTTATAGAAGGCTATCAAAAATATAAAACTGAATCACATATTTCAATAGAAAATCAACGAGAGAAATAATCAACCCGTGTAATATTTACAAATAAAAAAATTTCTAATATCAAAAATATGAATATCAACAATGTGATCATTCCAGTTAAAAAATCAGTAAAATATCTAGGAGTTCATTTGGATAGACGACTAACCTGGAAAAGACACATAATAGCAAAACGTAATGAATTATAAAGTTTAGGAATATGCTTTGTCTTATCGGAATCCGAATTATCACTGGTGAACAAGATATTATTCTACAATCAAATTCTAAAGCCTATATGGGCTTATGAAAGTCAACTTTGGGGCTGTGCTAAGCAGAATAATATAGCGATAATACAACGTTTCCAAAATAAAGCATTAAGAAGTATCACAGATGCACAGCGGTATGTAAGCAATCTTACATTGCACATGGACTTTAACATGAAAGATAAAATACAAGAAATAGCTAGTAAACATTGCCGATAAACTGTATTATTACATATAAATACTTTAGCTATTGCTCTGCTGGATAACTCGACAGAAATCAGACGATTAAAACGAACAAAACCTACGGATCTATTAAGAATAATCAGCGATAAACACAAAGTGTTAAAATACGTTTAGATCCTTAACGCTGGATAAGGAATTTCACAAAGTCAATCGCTGTTTTTTTTTAAAGTTTGCTAGATAGCCTATAGTGGCATAATTGCAGAAATTTAAAAAAAAGAAAGAAACATATTTCAATGTCCACCAATTAAAATGTATAAAATCACCAATGGGTAAGAACAGATCAAGAAAAATCTGAAGCATTTGCAAAATACCTACTCAAAATTTTTCATTACAATAACAATACATTAACCCTCGAAGAAAAAAATATCTACAACTATTACTATATGTGCGTATCTATCAAATTCATATCACCGACAGAAGTAAATGCGTGTATAACAAAACAGCATCATCCAAAAAAAAATCGCCCGAATATGACTTAATCGCCCCAAACAATACTAAAAATTCTCCAAAAAAAACAATAATCCTCTTTACATTTCGGTTCTCCGTACTAGTTACTATCATATTACTTTCTAGACATTTGAAGTGTATTACTTGTTCCAGAATTTCGTTGTCTATTTTTATCCGTATTTTCATTTCCCTATTTGCAGCTACTAATATTTTTGTTTTTCTTTTATTTATTTTTAATTTTATTTATTTTAAAAATTTTTGTAACGTTGATACTTGTTGTTGAAGCCATTGTCCACTTTCCGCTATTAAAGCAATCCGCAAATTTTTACAGTGTACTTATATACTCCATTTTATTTTTACTCCTTTAGTGTTCTTTTTCAACTATTATCAAATTAAAGAGCATGGTCGATAATGGGCAGCCTTGCCTTACTCCTGTTTGTATTTTTGTCTTTTCTCCTAAATCGCCAATTTTTATTTCTGCGGTTTGTTCTTTATATAATTCGCATATTATTTTTCTGTCCCCATTTATTCGCAAGTTCATTTCGGACCAGATCAAACTCTTCTCTCATGAGATGTCATTTGTCATGTTCTTCGCATTTTTTATTGGGTCCGTTGCTTTACCTGCTTTATACTGCTGATTTGCCTAAATCTGAAAACGCGCTAGTTGCTACATTTGCTGATGATACATACGGCCGTTTTATGTTCAAGCAGTTGTCCTAATGAAGCGAATGAAATATTACAGACAAGCGTAAATCTCATCACCTGTTGGTGTGAGAAATGGAAAATTAAAATTAATGAAGCAAAATCGACTCATGTGACATTTACAAACAGAAAAATTACTACAAAAGGTATTATTATGAACAAAAACATCGTACCAATTAAAACCGAAGTGCCTTGGACTATATCTGGATAGCAGGTTAACGTGGCCTAACCATAACTAAAAGAACAGAACTCAATATGAAAGTAAGGCGACAGGAAGAAAATCGAAATCACCTTAAATAACAAGGTGAGATACTTTATAAACAGATACTCATGCCAATATGGTCATATGGGGATGTCAGTTGTGGGGCAAAAAGTAATTTAAAAATAATACAAACATTCCAGAATAAAACTCTGTGCAGATGCCCCTTGGTACGTAAGCAACGAGACATTACACCGTGATTTAACTGTACCATATGTGCAAGATGTCATTAAAAACGCAGCTAAGAAGCATGCTGATAGGTTGGATAAACATACCAACTGGACAGCAATTATCCTACTGGATAATATGGAGGAGATTCGCCGGCTATAATGGACGAAACCACTAGATTTACTCTAGTTAATGGCTGGCTATGATGAAAAGCCGCTATGTAAACACTAACTAGCTACAACATCAATGGATGGGGCTATAAGTGACTAAATTGTAATCACCTATGATAACAACTACTGATAGCCTAGACAGGCTAGGCGTAGATTATAGCAGGGATGAAAAAAAAAACAAATTCATTTTTTGCGTTATTGCGATCTTGTAAGCAGTTCGGTACTTTTTTTCCGGATTGCGGCTAATTTTTTTCTTTTACAATTAACTTATCATATTTAATGACGCCAAATTTGCTCTCCTTTTCTATATTTAATAATTTCCTCCGCTAGTTGTCTTCTTTTTTCTAATACCCGCGGTTGTGAAATCTTCCTCTATATAAATACACTTCTCTCTAAGCGATTCTCCTTTATGCAATATTTTTTTGATTTTAATTTCTCCGTTTGCTAGCTTTGCTAGTATTGGTCTTGTTTTCCCGTCAGCTTTTTTGCCTATTCTCTTGACAAATTCCACCTCTTCATCGCTATTTCCATATCCTTACTTTCTTTTCCACTTTTTTTTCTATGTGCTTCATTATCGTTTTTCTTTACGCCGTAGAGAATTGTATTTTTACTTCTAACTAGTCGTTCTAGTTTGTTTATTCTGTTATCTTGTTCATTTATTTTTCGTTCTAGTATTTTTATTTTATTATTAAGTAATTCACTTATGTTTTCTGTAATTGCTTCTGTTTGCTTCTCGAACATTGTAGCATATCCTTCTTCAGCTCATTTCGTAATTCGACAAACATTTCTTTTATATCACTGGTATTCATATCGACGGTAGTTTAAGAACCCAGGCTGCGAAATGAGCATAATACACGCTCAAAGCGCAACGAAAATAGCAGCTAACTGGAGCGGAACTAATTTAACTAAAAAACAAAATTTAAAAAAAAAAACAACAAGTCGCCCAGATGGTGTGGATGGCCAGGGTGCACTGGTTCAAAACCTCCCGAGTATTATAGCTTTTCTGAAAAATTCCTTGAAAAATCAACTGAAAAATCATTATAACTTCACCGTAGGAACGTTAAATGTAAGGACACTAAAGTCCACAGATAATCTCACCGAACTAGAAGAAGCTACGGTAAAAACCAATATAGACGTTCTAGGAATAGCAGAGGTACGAAGACAAGGGGAAAGCATTATGACGACAAAGTACCCACATATTATGTACTCCATAGGCCAAACGGCAGGACAATATGGCGTTGGTTTCTTGGTAAAAGCAAGCCTTAAAGATAAAAATTATAAGATTCGAAGATTTGTCAGAGAGAATAGTTCTTATCGATTTAGAGTTGAAGAAAGATCATCATCTAAGAATAGTACAAGTATATGCGCCTACTTCGTCGGCGGAGAATGAGGAAGTTCAGAAATTTTATAACACATTAACTAGAACAATATCCGAAACCTTTATAAAACGAACGCGCACCTTTATAATAATGGGCGACTTCAATAGTCAGATGAGGCATAAAGAAGAAGTTGGAACAATTGGTACATATACTTACGGTAAAATGAATGAAAGAGGCTGGAATCTGATCAAATTTTGTCAGGTAAATTAAAATAATACACACGGTTTTTAAAAAAAGACGAGGAAAAAGGTGGACACGGCTAGCGTCGAATAAAGCATATAAAACGCAAATAGATTATGTAATTACTCCAATGGGCATGCCATCAATTATAGACGTAGACATCATGACGGGGTTCGATTTTAGACTACTCAAAAATTAAACTTGCTATAAACAACCGAAATACAAACAGAAAAGGAAAAGTTAAAAAAAAAATTAATTCTGCTGAACTTATCGAGCAAAATGCAGAAGAATATGAGCTCGAGATTAATAAATTGCTACTCATAATTCCAGATAGATGTCCAATAGAATATAAATACACACAGTTGTAAAACATCATTCTAGAAAGAACAAAGAAAATTATACGTGGAAAAAATAAAAAAATAAATTTCTTTCTCTACGCAAATAAAACAGTTAATAAAAAAAAAGAAACCAATTAAAACGTGAGAAAACTAGAAAATAAAATAGAAATAAAAATATTGCCTGCAAAGCAGTTCGATATAAATCAGAAATATTTAAAAAGCAACAAAAACAAATTGAACAAATATTACAAAATAATAGAAGTACTAAGCAGATTTAAACTGAGCTAAGAGTTGGAAAGAACTGGTTAATAGGACTAGAACTGTGGAAAGAAGTCGCAAATTAATAAATCAAATTGCTACACATTATTATAAAAATTTATATAAAGATGATAACAACATCCAAGAGGCGATGAACATAAATTATATGACACAAAAAGACAAAGACGGGGCACTACATCGACACCACCGATCCTGCTAGCAGAAATCAAAAATAAAACTAAGCTAAACAAGGCACCCGGACACGATAAAATAATAAATAAAAGTATCAAATATGAAGGAGAAAGGTCACTTATAGAATTGGAACAGTTATTCAATGAAATAATTGTAACAGAAACAATTCCAAGTGAATGGAAAAAATCTGACATAATTCTTCTACATAAAAAAGGTAAAAAATAAAAAATAGAGAATTATAGACTAATAATACCAACAATGCAAAAAATTTTCTCTACCGTAATATGGTCGAGACTACGGAACCAGCTAGAACCACACTAGCTTCGTGAGCAGGCGGATTTCCGTAGCTCGGATTCAACAATAGATAACTTACATGTTATTAATCAATTATTATAGAAAAGTAAAAAGTACACAATATAGCGTTATTTTTAATGTTTATAGACTATACTAAGGCCTTTGACTCGGTGAAGTAATCATATATATTTCAAGCACTACAGAATCAAGGCTGTCAAAGATAGCTAATAAGAATAATAATGAAAATATATAACAACGTTGAAGCTAGAATAGTAAAAGATGCGGATGGCGACGGGGAGTACGCCAAGGAGATCCGTTATCTCCAATTTTGTTCAACTGCGTCTCGGAGGAGGTTTTTAAAACTTTAGATTGGGGTCGGACATGGGCTACCATTCTTAACTTACGGTTCCCAAACATGGTAGAACCTGCCAAAACAATTTAGAAAGATCAATATTACAAATCAAGAAACTAGATAGAGTCAAATTAAAAACGATTAAGGAACAAATGGGTGATAACAGAAACGACAGAGATGTCATAACTTCAATACGCGCGCTGAAATGGATGTGGGGAGGACATGTCATAAGAGATACAGAGATCAGCGGTGGACGAAGAAAGTAAGGAATGGTTCCTGGCGTACCGCAAGAGAAAGAAGTCGCGACCGTTTACACGTTGCGATGACGACTTCAAGAAATTCCTGGGTTCCAGAAGCGCTCTGTATAGGTTGGCACGCAACAAACGCAACTGGAAAAAATTGGGAGTGACCTTCGCTCGAAAGGGTCTAGTATAACTACATTCGAAATTAATTTTAGAAATTGATTTTAACTGTAACAGATATTTATAAATTGTTCATTTAGTTATGCTAAATAAAGGTTATTATTATTATTATATATACGTTATATATAACAGTGATATTTATATTGTTAAATAAACATTTTATTGCATTATATTTTAATAAGTATCATTCCAGAATTCAAGCTATCTATAAAGGTGCATAACACGTTGCCCATGTATGTAAAAATCGCCTTGAAAAATTTTAAGAAACGTCGCAAGCATTTAACGAGGTACATAAAAAATAAAAAGTAAAATAGAACTTCGTTGGTTTTTAGGGTTTTTCTACAAATTATGTGTATGCGTATGTTGAGTACGGCGGTGTGTGTGTGTGTATGCATTTGAAAATTTCAGGGTTAGCTTAATATTATATGCATGTACACCTGTAATTACATTACACTTATGCAATATTTATAACATATTTATTATTTTTGTTTTTTATCAACAATCGCATAATTATTTTATAAGCTTGTTTAATTTATTTTCCGTAATAAATACCGTATATTTAAGAAAATAATTCTATTGTTTATGCTGCTACTCGCGCGTTATCAGCGTGTTATTGTAAATTGTTATTTGTGAGAAAGTAAAAATAAAGCTCGATTTGATATATTAATAACCACAACTTCATACGTCAATGCAATTGTGTTACTTTACCTGTAATGCTCGACCGAAACTGAATGTTAACGTCCAAGGTTCATACAAACGTTTTTTGTTAATTTCGTTCAAGTTAACTGACGCCTCCTCTTCAGTCTGGCCGCCAGATAAAAATACAACACCTATTAAAATAACGATTTGCAACAATTATCACGGTTAACCGATGGCGACTACAATTAATAAAATTGAACGAATTTATTTAATTCAGTTAGATTTCCGGCGATAGCACGAACAAAATTATTTAATCGCGCGCTAAATTTTTAAAAACTGTTATTACCGATAGAGAAAACAGTAGGAAAAACATAAGAATGTTGATGACGAAGACATATAGAATTACACTACACATTAACAAAAAGAATACATATAATTATAAAAGTTACCTATTAATAAAATCTGCAATTAATATTTCAGCTCAGATTCAGATGACCGATTTGAACATGATGTCAGGACCCAGTTTGAACTGTTCTATAAAACAGTCAGTGATACTGTCTTTAGTCCAACACCACCGCTAGATCATAATAAATCTAGTAAAAATTACAAACATAACTCAAACCTTTGGTGGTCAGATTCCTGCCAACGTGTTAGAAGGAAAGCCTTTTTACAATAAAGAAGTAATAGTACCATTGCAAATTACTAATATTGGAGGAAAGCCAACGCATTAGCCAAGCGCGAATTTAAACTGGCAAAAAAGAAAGTATGGCAACAGTTTTGTATGCAGTTTAATCCGCAAACCCCAATTTCCAAGGTGTGAGGTTTATCAAAAGCCTTCAAATGTTCCAACTATAACCGAGTTAAGCAATTAAGCGATGAAAAAATGTATTCCATTATCGAAGCAATGACCTCTTCTCATGTACCTGAACTTGAAAACGTCATGCAACCTCTCAATAGTCCTTCCAACCATTTTTTAGATTCACCCTTTATTCAGAATGAGGTTGCTTATGTTTTAGAAAAAAAAATCAACTGCATTTGGCCATGATGATGTTTCTTTTAAAGTACTGCAAAAACTGCCGGATAACTTTTTTAAAACCTATGTGGACATTCTTAATAAAGTTTGAAAGTCCAAATTGATCCTGAATTCTTGTATGGTATTTGTTGTTGTTCCCATCCCCCAAAAAATGGAAAATTTCTACCTATTTCTTTACTATTTTGTTTCAGGAAGATCTGTAAATCAGTTATAACGTTACGTCTTCATTGCTGGTTAGAACACAATCAAATCCTTCCTTTGTACGGCTTCTGCAATAATACGAGCACTTTGGACTGAGTGAATGATTTCCTACGTAATGTATACAACAGTATTATTGAAAAACACTTCAACATTACTGTTTTTCTGGATATCATTTGCCTACCTTAAAAGGTAAGTTATTATTGAAAGCTATTCTACAGCATTGTTGTCACTTTATTTGTAGATTATTTCTGCAACGTTACATATCATTAAGCACAAGGTTGGTTAACTATTAACGTACAGTATATGAAGGTTTACCCCAGGGGTCTTTTCTAATCTATATATGTTGAATTTGTCGCAACGCCACATACCCTCTAGGATTTTACTCTACACAGATAATATCGCTGTGTGTACATCTAATTCAAGTTTTTCTGATGCCATGTACAACATTAATGCTAATGTTGCCGCAATAGAATATTGTCTTTCTGAATTAAAGTAAAATCTTAGTGTTGAGAAGTGTGCATCAGAGTTTTTTCATATCACCCGATACAACACAAATAATCTTTTTATTAAAGATTCCTTTCTGCTCATCATTGCAATATTTGGAAATTTTGTGGATTTACGGTTAACACATGGCGCCCACATATCGATAAGCTATTAACAACTATCAATTGTGCTATTAACATTTTACGTAATTTGCATAATACAGAATGGGAGTGACCCCTTTATATTATTACTACTCTACAAATCACTAATCCAAACAAAACTGGTGTACGGTTCCATCCTTTAGGGAACTGCATCGACAATATTGTTAACTAAGTTGAATCGTGTGTGAAATGAATGCATCAGGCTGTGTATTGGTGGTATTAAAAGTATTCCCGTGCCAGCACTAATGGCAGAGTGCAAGATTCCCCCTTACAATTTAGACAGAGTTATGTAGTCCTGAAACTGCTGGTATGTAGGATAAATAGTGATCGCTTCCCTTTGTTTAATACGTTCAGTCAAATCCGTTCTAACGGCCGTTTTTCAAATAACAAAGTGTCCCTGCTCTCTTCCATTATAACAAGGTTGGAAGAGTTTTGCGTACGTCTAACGTGCATACAAGCTTCTTTTCAATTCATTGCACCGTATTTTGATCTCTTCAACAGACAGAATCCATTTTCCCAGAAAACTATAATCTCTATTCTCTACACTAATCCTTTCCACGTTCAAAAATGTTATCTCTGAAAAGTTACGATCACACACCCTTATTTATACAGATGGATCAATGTCAACTTAAGGAATGGGTGCAGCAGTATTCATTCCAGTTTTCAATACCAGTAACATCTACAAATTATGCCAACAATTTTCAGTATTTACTGCAGAATGTGTAGCAGTATTACAAGCCTTATCAATTTTAATGGATTTAAATCAATTACCTTATTATTACTGATTCGAAAAGTATGGTAATTTCTATAGACAATCAATGGAATGTGTCGGGTCCACTAATTGTATTAGTTTTGCTAAAGCTTAACAATCTGCAACTTGTGGGAATATTTGTGTTCTTCTTGTGGGTGCCGGGTCATAAATGCATTCCAAACAATGAATTTGTTGACTCGTTAATAATTGTGTAGAACTCTTCTTAGTGTCTCACAAGGATATCATTCACTTCATTCACCTGGAGCGTAAGGATAATTGAGAACTGATGTGCACTGGGAGCATTAGTCAATCACTTCTTACTTATCACTATCAACTTCAACCGTTTCTTTGCAAACTTCCGTAGTTTTATTTCTTTAAGAGGAAATTGCAGAGGAATTATAATCAGTAGATTGCGATTTGGACATCATTTGTTACCTGACCGTCTTTTCCGTATGCAGCAAAGAAAGTATCCTCTGTCCCATCCATTCTGAACAGGCAGTCTACAATTCCAATCATGTTTTTTTAATGCTCTGCTGTTTACCTTATCTTGCTACATTTTTCATGCATTACAACTCTCTGTAATGTAACATCCCTCCATTCAGACAATCTACAATTAATCCCCCTATTGCGACATTTCTAGAAAAGTCAGCAAGGCCATAAAGGTAGCCCCGCATTAAAAAAAAAACTCTGTGCCACAGGGCGCAGAGGAGAAGTGAAACTTAAAGATGTTTTTCCAAAAAGACACTTATTTACTAAACTTATGATTTTGTACAAATTTCACCAACAAAAAGAACGTACTGTCCGCTATGATTAACTTGACATGGCGATGACTAAAATGTTTTTGTTCTCAAATTTAGGTCGCACATGCATCCTTGTGCAGTAAAGATTTCAACGAAATAACATATAGCCGTGCTCGTATGTATAACAGAAAGAATATGAAGGCATATTGCGTCTTTATATTGTTTATCTTGCGCATACGCGCACGGCTATTCATTATTTAGATGAAGTATAAACTTTATCTTGCTACTCCCTGTATACAATGCGCCAATAGAAGTTTCATTTTTTTTTTAAGGTGGCCTCTCTTTTGGGTGGTTGAAATACTATCACAAACGACTTAGAATATAAAACTTTACTTAGTGATATGCAATATCAAACGCTAGAGAGAAAATCAGTTCTCGTTGTTATAAAATATATCGATAGAGCAGCTCTTAGTGAAACGCGTTTATCAGGCGAAGGAGTCATTGCAGAGAAATAAAATTTTCGGAAATGATAATAGGAAACGCAGAACTCACGGTGTGGGCTTTGCGGTCAAAATTATATTGTAGATAATTTGAACGGATCCTCCTGTTCTTCGCAAAATGTTTGAGAAATTACTTTTTGACGTGTATGCTTTCACTCGCAAAACGAAATTACTGGTGATTATTCTAATTAACAAAGCATGAACAATTGATTAATTAGATGGGAGTTGGATAGATATGCTGGAAATATTGTGTTGAAGACAGCTGCTACGTATTCTCTGAAATTCAATCATGAGGGAAATTGACATGTGAAACAAATTATCAACGGTTGTCCTAAAACACATGAAAATATTTTGGTTATATCATTAGAGCACGGATGGTGGGAACAATTATCATACAAAGTTGTATAAAAGTAATTAGTAGAAGGGGTAGTCTTTTACGAAACTGACCATTTATAAAGAAATGGACCGTAGCATCCACAAATGTGCTCAATCCATGCAAAACGGATATCACTAGCGCAGTTTATAAATATGTATAAAAATATCAATACCTGGTACAGCTGCAGGTACTGTATTTTGTAATGTTTCGATTGTCGCATTAGCGATCGCTTCTGGAGTAACTTTACCATTGTAAGACTTTCCAGGGGTAACCATATTCGGTTTTAATAAAATTCCTTCTAAATATACATTATTCTTCATTAATACTTTAAAGAATGCGTTTAATACATGTTCTGTAACTTCTTTACATTTTTCAATATCGTGATCACCATCTGGCAAAACCTATAAAAATTACTCTCCGATCAATATATAAATAATAATATGTATAAAAAAGAATGTGTTTTTGAAAGTAGATGATGTCAATTCAATTGACAAATTGCAAACTATTTTTCAGTATCTAGTTATTATTTGGTCATTCATTTACGAGTGAAAAAATAAATATACAATAGTCTATGTTTCAGTATTTAACAATAAGACATTTAAAGCTACAAAATAAAAGTATAAAAGTTACGATACAGCTATTTCAGGAGTATTTATTGAAAATATCGATTATAATTATTTTTTTAGTAATATAAAGTATAAATAAATAAATTATTTTTGTCGAACTGATTTAAGTTAAGTGAAACTACGTCAGGTTTTGATTATAATTTAAGTTAATAATCTGACGCAAATTTTAATGTAGCAGGTTTGTTTACTAATTAATTATACGCTAGGTCTGTATATTTTTAAAATAGTTAGAATTTGAAATATTTCATTAGGCTGCCATGATTTTCATTCGATGTAGATATAATTTTGAATACGCATAAATATTTTTCGATATAATTTTCGGTTTACCTCTGGTTCGACGATGGGAACAATTCCCTTTGACTGACAGATAGCAGCGTAACGGGCCATTATGTTGGCATTCATAACAATCGCTTGAGGAGATGGCGTTTTGTCCGTAATTTTAAAAACGCAACGCCATTTTGCAAAATGACAACCTTGGTTTTTGTATTTAGCACATCGCTCTTCTAATCCGTCTAAACCTGTAAAATAATGTAGAAAAATAAACCGCTATATAATTTTTGCAAAATGTTTTCTATATAGAATAGAAAGTAAGACGATAATGCGTATAATTTCATCGCGAAAAGTATATGCAAAAAATAACTTATTACTATAATCTTTAAATAGTTGATTAATTTAATCTGAATTTTATATTTAACACTCAAAGGAATCTTATAGATTCATTTATGACTGGTTAGATATTTGTTTTTTGTATTCGCCATAAACTCCTTTAAATATTACTGGTTTGTTGGTTTACATTCCTTTTTTTTTAACTTTGATCAACTTATAGATTATAACAACGCATGATTTTTATATCATAATTTTAGTAGTTTTTCACCTCAATCGATCCAACGTGTCTGACATTTTGCACATGTACATATTATATTTCCTCGAGATTATAATAAGTCTAGAGCAACTGTTTATCCTGTTTATATATTCGCAATCTAAGAAGTTATCGGTGCGTTATGTATATACTTCAGGATGGTTAAAAATTTTATTTTAAAATTTGAACATGAAAAACTTCACACACACACACATACACATATATATATAAATTACTTAAGATGATCTCATCAACTAGTAAGTTTATAAGAAACGTCGGTTTTTAAGTTAATGTATTCTTTACTTCTCAACAAGTTGCTACTCATTCACGAAACCATTGGACGAGCAGCTCAGTTAGATAAACAGTTTTTTTCATTAAAAGTTCTTATCCCTGAGGGGGTTCGAACTCAGCCCGTAAAAGTAGAACTTTAAAAAGTTACGTTACGCGTGGGGTAATCTGCACAATAAAAAGGAACAGTATACATTTTGAACTTTTTTTTTTTAACGATAAAAAACATATGATATGGATATTCCCGATCGTTAGTTTTTAAATCTCTTTTCTCTGTTTAATTTTTTTTTATTGCACTAATAAAAATTTTTAAATTTGGTCTGTTTTTTTACTGTAACAATAAATTTTGAAATTTGAATTACTTAAATTTAAATATGTTTATCTATAACACAAAATAAAAAATATAGTATTTATTATTTTTTCATTTTTTCATTTGTGTACGCTCCTCTGTTTTTACTTTTATAAAATTAAAGTACGAAACTTTTTATGTAGATTTATAATTTTTTATAAGATTTAACCCGAATGTTATATAACAGAAGATCTGAATTCTATTCAAGTAAAACAAACTTTTCAAAGGATGAAAATATACTTACAAACGGATGGTTTTTTTTTTCTTAATGGGGGTGCCTTTACAGCTTACCCAACGTGCTACATCCTTAATCAAGGATGCTGACTTCTCTAGAAATGTCGCTATATGGGGGAATAATTGTAGATTGAAGTTGAAAATCGAACAAGATTTCATAAAATGTTACATTTATTCTTTCCTGTTATACGGAGCGTAGGCAGCGACATATACAGCAAAAACCTTGAAATATTTTGAATCGTGTGAAATGTGGCTGCATAAAATAAGTATTAAGATATCACGGACACAGAAGATGAGGAACGAGATTTGTCTGAAGAAAGACAATACTGAAAGGAAAATCTAGGATATAAGTAAAAAGAGGAAACCAAATTATTTTTTATGTATATATATCGTTAGAGGAAGAGCATATGAACTATTAACAATTACCTAAGGAAAAATTGATGGAAAAAGAAGTAGGTGAAAAAGGGGAACCATCATGAACGACGGGTAGACGCACGATAACCAAACTCGTGGAAGCAGCGAGGAAACGATGGAATTAAATCAAAATGATCGCTCACGTGCAGTAGTATAGCCCTGCGATGATGACGGTACTATAAGTACCCACTGAGAATAATAGTTTCTGTATATTTATTACACATGTCTGGGCTCGGTAAATATTTCCATTTATTCTTTTATTTACTATTTTCGCGAGTACTTTAAACATTTTTTTGTTTGAATCGTAGTTTTCAAAGGAAATTTAAATATCTAAATATAAAATTACTAAAACATCCGGTGATATATATATACCTACCATCCGTAGTCATTTCTCCTGTTGATTCATTTAACGGAATGAGACCTTTATCGACTTTAATTCCTGCAACTATGCCTCTTTCATTTAGCAGATCAATTAATAATCTACCATCCGATGATCGATGATGCAACGTTTCGTCGAATAAAATGACACCGGATATGTAGTTACGAATGATCGGATCTACCGAAAACAACAACTGTAATACGTAACATAAAGAAAATTTATTTTTAAAAACTACCCTGTAAATTCGGAAATTTTTAATATTACTAAGAAAATCGCTACGTTCTAAACATAAAAAATATAATGTATCAATCGATAAAAAATAAAAAAGGTGATAGATATAATATTTTTTATTTAATAAGATATACTGCATTTTGTCCGTCGAATGTTTAAATTCGGTCTCAGTTTTACAAAATAATATAAAGATTTTAGAGTTCTAAGATGATGGTTTCAATAATTATCGATTTCGTCGTAAAAATAAATAACTTTCCAGAGTTAATGGGTAAGTAAATTTAAATTCCAGTAGATCGCAGATCATAAGCTGACAGTTCGAGAAATTAATAATTAATTCGTGAATAGGACTTACTTGTAAAGAGAATTAATAGCTGCGCAAAAAAAAATATCCGCGTACGTAATAATAGTTTTAATCGGTGAAATTGGAGAACATAGAATGGATCAAAATTAATTCTATAAACGGAGGACTTGTTTATGCTGTCAGAAATTGAGACATTTGAACTTGCCATTTGTGATCGCCACGTGTAGTAATCACGTGAACATGTACAAAATGAAAAAATGAGAAAAAACGTTATTATTGCAGGGTCTATCCGTAATTTTTATAATTTGTTGCGGCCATCTGATATAAATGTCCTCTTTTTGTTCATAGGATTGCATATTACGAGTGTTCCTAAAAAGTATCAGCAATTTTATACTTATTATTAAGAAATTTCGTGCAAATAAGGAATTCCAGTTCGGTAAGGTTATTTCAATTTTAAGCGATTTTAATATAACTTTACAATCAAGAGAGACAGGAATCTCACAGATTAAAGTCGAAATAAAAGGGTAATGAATATTTAAAAAGAATACAAATAATAATAAAAAATTAATTATAACAAAGAACGAAAGTCAACATAAAAAAGTTGGAAAAATATCAAAAAACTAAGAATAATTTTTAGCAATCTTTTTCCGAGGTGTAATCCGAACAGACATTTTAAATATAACTTAAAATATAGGTTGTAGTGTGTGTGTGTCTAACTACGGTAGCGCCATATTATAATTGCCTTGTACATTACTTACACTATAAAACGAAATATAGTTAGTAGTCGCCTACCTCCGATACGTTGACGGCACTTGATGAATAGTAGTTAAATTAAGTAATGATGTAAAGTATACTCGTAACGACTTTAATATTTAAATATTTTGATAAAACGGCAATAATAAATAATCGAGAATAATTTTATTATATCGAAACCACCGCAAGTATATCTCATCTATCGCAAAATCAGCTACCATTTTACTAGTTTCTTAAATTTCTTTCTTTTTTTTTTAACCCCGTTATCTGCATCAAGAATGAACTTTTTATTTCCAATAACTTGCATGGACATATATACATGTTAAAGTGTTAATTTTTTCTTTGATGTCAGTCTTTCCATTTTACTGATTGAATTATGTATTATAGAATTTAAGACGTCGAATTCATACTTACGGTAGGAATAATTTAGACGGGGAAAATTTAGAGAAACGATCGATTTTTAAGAGATATTGTAATCTTATAAGCGAACAATGTGACAAGTTTCATAATACGGTTAACTATTAATAAATGATGGATCCAATATAATTTTAATACAAGATAAAACGAGGTTAACTAGTAATAAATGATAGGACCAATATAAGTCTAATAAATGATAAGAAAATTAAAAAAAAAAAAATTGTAAAGTTATTTTTTAAACGTTGAATTTAAATTTGCAAATCTACATATTATGATTGTAAGAGTTTTGCACATTTTTAAAGATAAACTAATAATTAAATAATAAGAAATGAGTTAAAATTACTAAACGTTTTGTAACATTTATCGGATTAAATTAATAATAGTATTGGCATAGTCACGCACATATTGTCCGATGGTGTCTTTAGCAAATTTTTTATTATGTTTAATAGAGCGCAGAAATATCATATTCCGCATGTGACCATTATATTCACTTCACTCGCCTCTTCAATTCTACATCGTAGAAATTTACACGGCTATTTAAACGGACTACTTCCTGATGTTACACAATACAGCGCATGCGCACTAGCACACTAGCTGTAAGTCAGATTATTCGATTGCACACTATAGTCTACTAGCGTATATTACACAATACACGTACCACTACCGGCACATAGTAATGCGCCAGTGCGCCTCGATTATACAGTAATCTATCATAATATAAAAAAAAAAAAGCATTTGAAGAAACTGTAAAGACTTCCATAACTTAGAATATGCATGAATTTCTTCACACGTCGATTTCTGTGTAATACATAATCCACAACGGGGGCTACATACCACGATGCCGGAAACTAATAAATTTTATATAATTTTATGCACATATTTTAATTGCCACTTCTGTTTTTCAACTAAACAAATGCGTCTTTAATAATAACTTCAGCTGGTAATTTAAATCATTTGTTGAAGACGATCCCTCATTAATAGATTCTCGTTCGTAAAAAAAAAAAAAAAAGAGATTTTATATAAAGTTCTGTAAATAGTTTTCCAGCCTCATATCCGAAACGAAACGGTTGTTCCGAATTTAATAAAATTTCTTGAAATTTGATGGAAACTTTGGCGAGTTTTCAGCAAGACACGAATAAAAATTAAAAAAATATATATATAAACAAATCACGCTAAAAAAAAATAAAATAAAACGAAACATAAACTACAATCGTATAATTACCCTAGAATAGCTTAGGGTCCCGGTGACATCTACAGTGGCGCTCGTCTACTATATACTTAGTTGATGATACCTACCTTGAACTTTTATTTATCTCATTTTCAACCGTTGCGAGAAAAAGCGTATAAAGTGGCATTTTTAGAACCTTCCAAACTACTACAGAATAAATTACAATTGAGATAATTACATATTTTGTTTTTAAATATATACTACCTTCTAGACGGTTAGAATATATAATTTTATTATACGTATTGCCGGTAATAACCTACAGGAAGCATTAAACAGAGCGGAACAATGGTTTAAAAAATGGAACATAGGTGTTAATGAGAGCAAATCCGTAGGAAGGTTATAGTTCCACCTGTTAGAATCAATAACCTTACAATGCCTATTCAGCCGAGTGTTTAGGTATGCACAGAGTCGATTGACATGGCGGCATCATATAGACAAAAAAAAAAAGAAGGAACTTAACATCCGGGTTAGAAAGATGAACTGGCTCTTAGACAGAAATAGCGTTCTCTCTCATTAACCAATAAGTGTTTGGTATACACAGCAGTTATAACGCCAGTCTGGACCTACGGAATAGAGCAAAAAAATACAAATACAAAGGTGCTACAGACGTTTCAAAATATGTGCACCCTGGTACATAACCAACACAACCCTACATAGAGACTTGAATATTCCATATGTGTCCGATGTTATAGTACGCTCAAAGATATGTACTTAGACTGGAAGGTCATCCTAATACCTTGGCTCAAAGATTGCTGAACACCTCCAGTAACACCATTGAAGCGTAATAAACCTCTAGACCTTAAGGTAGCAGCAGCTGGATGAGCACCACTGGGTGTTTCTCCTTCACGTTATTACATGGTCAAAAATTTTGCTAAATGACCTAGGAGATCAAAAAAGTATAATATAAAAAAAAAATCGATACTTCAAATTAAATCACACGTTTTGTAAAAATAATAAAAATTACCTCTCGATAAATTCGTCTATTTTCTGCGTTATTCTCTACACCGATGTCTTGAAAACGTTTACCTATTGTACTAACTGATTCATCAGCTGCCAAAATTCCCACACTTGGTCGTGCCAGAGTGTTAGCTATCTGAGACAACTCCTTCATCGTATCTTCTTTTAGAGCGGTAAATCTCGTAGCAGTGTACGTTGTCGAGGTAAAACAAATAATAATAAGTACCGCGATTGTAAGTAACATTCTCTTTCGGTAATAATTACGTTATTTTTTTTTTTTTTTTTAAAAAGACAAATATTAAATTTTAAACGGAAATAGAAAAATAAACACAAATATTTTAGTCGATATAAAATGTATTACCGATGCTAATTTGAACATCGAAAATTCATTAACGAGATTCTGATTTTAATCCTAAGCTTACCATAATTATATAGGTGTATATATAAAACGAGGACGAATGTTGGCGATACCAGTAATCGTATCGTTAATCGCAATAATTCCGATAATGTAAGAAAAATTGTTTTATTTTCCAACCCAAATCAAAAAATAATTTTCGTTATCAACCGTTAATATCAATGTGATGTAATTTGATATTACATTTCTTACGATAAATACTGGTCCCGATAGTAAGAAACAAGTTGTCATTTTCCCGTTAATGTGAAAAATTAACGTGTCATGGTAATTATCGTTGCGTAAGATTTTCTCTATTCTTAAAGTAACGTAGCCTAATATTAAAAATATTACGACATAATTAATAAAATTGTGTTTCCATATATCATCAGAGTTATCACTGCGTCAAACAGTTAAGCGGTTAGAAAAGGTTTCCGAAATAAGACGAGGTCTATAAAAATTCCAGTCCCTACAAGTTTATTTTCTTTCCTAACTGCCATAATTATAAACTGTTTCCAATGAATTTCAAACAGCATTAGTAAGCTACAATTTATTGAAAAGGTTACATAAAATCTTGAGTAGAGAGAATTGGAACATTTGTTAGGAGCATAAGCAACCTGAAGATATATCTGGTTTGCCAGAGCTTTAGATAAAATTCTGGTAGACTAATCTCCGTCAGAAGCACAAATGGCTTACTTAAAAAGCGTTGGTTAAATAGAATAATTTGAATACATCGAAAGTAAGCACGTGGGAGTGATATACCTTACCAACAGTCATGAAACTAAGAGTGGTTGTTGAAAGCCGCGCACACACACACAATTTCGAAAACGTTTATATTTATCTCAGGTACAATGGACTGGCGGTATCTGTTTTTAAAAATATATAGAAGGAAAATCATGACTAACGTTTGGTGTATTTCGAATAACGACGTGTTCTGACAACAATTTTCTTAAAAAGTAATAGAATCGCTCCTTGATATAGATATTCAATGCATGTAATAGTTCACTATGGCGGTGTACACCCGCAAAAATCAACCTTCCTTAATAAAATGGATTGTTTTAAAAAATCATTAATTGACTTAACAAAATAGTCATAATGAGTAAATGTATCCATTTACAAATTAAAATTTCCTAAATTAAGATTCACAGTAAATTCAGTTCCCTCGACATTTTTCATATTCTAATACTCCAACTAAGGACATTACAACAGTCTGAATCAGTGAGCGTAGTCATGATCGGATAATGATCTGTTGTCACGTTGTTATAACTAACCATCTACATTAAGCATATAAGCATATAAGGGCGCCAATGAAGAAGACATAAAATCAAAAGCGGAGTGATTTATGCGGTGTATCGATCGTAATATGTTCACCTGTATTTAGAATGCGCAGATTACTGGTAGTTGACGTATGTCATTACTTATAACATTAGAGCATATATCCTGCGCGGGGGGGGCGATCCCCATGTAGGATGATGAGCATCGATATTTCCTCAAATAAATTCTTCACAGTTTAATGAGGACTGAAATATACTTAATGCTTGGAGCATTTCTTGTCTGGTGGAGGGGAGTACACGGAAATAATTCTAATCTATTTGGCTTTTTAAGAACACTCGTAAGGACACCAAATTATATAGAGCATTATAAAACAGATTCACATGGTAGAGCGGTTCAAATGCAATTTTTCAGTAATACTGTTGATCCTCCATAATCAAGTCTATCCGGTGGCGTAGCTGAAAGTGTACAGACCCCACTGACGATTTTATTCTAAGTCAATCCTCAAATATGAAAGATAAGTTGACTGAAGCATTAATTCCTATAAATTATCAACCAATTTTATGCATCAGCTTTTATCGCTGGAAAATTTAATTCACAAAACTATATTAGAAAATATCTCTTTTAGTGTCCTATTTTGAATTCGCCGTGAAAAATCACTCATCATTTTTAAGAAATATTCCCGACGTTCTAATAGCTATGAAATTATTTTTGAAGATCATTCTCTAAACTAAAAATAATAAGTAATTATTTGCGTAGTACAAGGGCACAAGCACGATTGGTTTAACTATATTAACGATAATGTTCATAAATATTTACCTCCATAAAATTGTACAAATTATATTCATTAATAAATTTAATAAAAATATATACTTCAAATAAATGATTTCTATCAAATATAATTTACTGTATTATTTACGTATCTTTTAATTTAATTTCTTTTTTTAATAACTAAAAAAATAATAATAAATAAAAATAAAGAAAAAAGTGATGTTTGATAACCTTACAAAGCTATATTAAGATTTTAGCGCCAGGGTGGTCCCCGCAAGGTGTTAACTATCATCATAAAGCATATATAATCCGGCAAAGAGGATGCATCACGTCCAATCCACGTTTTTGATATTACAATTGTCAAAGTTATTATGAAAAACAAACTTCTCGAAGAGACTCGCTACAATTTTTAATCATAGGAAATAATCAAAGTTACAGAATTTAGAAAAAAATCGCATACAAATAACGGTGTTCGATATATATATATATATATATATATCTCGAATGTTAATTAATTAAACTAACGCATACATGGACAATTGAGCTTGCATGCATCTACACGCAGCCTCACTGCAAAAAATGTACACGTACACATAACACATTTATAAATTAAACAAGTGCATTAACATACATTTTAGACACTATGCAGATTATATCAAATGATTCAATAAGAAAATATTTAAAAAAAAAAAAACGAAACTGCACATAAACGTCATTGATGATAAAAACTGAAGTTTTTCTCTTTAGAACGTATTAGCTAATTTGAACGGTTTCGAGAATCAAGCATAGATTTTGTTTTTCCACTAGTAATAGCGAGAGTAGTTTTAATGTAAGATTTTAGGGGTTACACCACTTTTAACCTCAGAAACCGAGCATTTGGTCTAGCCTTATTGTTGCAGACAGAATTTTTAGATTACGAATATAACGTTCTTCCAGATGGAACAATGAGACCTGAATCAAAGCTCAATTTCGGAGGAACTTTACGTTTAGATAGTTTCGAAAGCTGTTAAAATTAGATAGATCACTTACTAGAACTACTTTGATCATCATCGAAACATATTTGTAGAATACTTCCGTTCAATCGGCAAATAAAAAAGATTTCCTCACCAACCGATCTGAATGTTTTAGTCTACATGCGCGAAACATTCTCAAATTCCACCATCTTAACGACACCGTACTGATTAACAAAATAAGAACAGTTTCTGTATTTAACTTAGGGCGGGCTCCATAAAAACCGAGACAAATATCTAACAGTACATTAGCCTAACTGAGAAGGTATGCATCTACGCATTTAACACATGTTCTGCTTTTATAATGATTTACTGTATGTATCAATGATAATCTTCGTAAAGTATCAACGGCTTTATGCTCGATAAAACCCGGAACCGGATTATGTAAATAACATTAATTCAGACCGTTCGTTCCTATAAAAGTCAATTTCAACTGTATTCGTAGGAACAAATTCTCGATCGTCATTTCTACGCGTACATCTTCTGCCTGGAATAATTGGAATTTGACAGAAGCGTGTCATTTAATTTCTTCTTCAGTAACATGCAAAAAACAAACTCCTCTAATTCCATACCGATACGAGTGAGAATTTATATGCTCCAAGCTAGAGTTTAGATTTACCGCGACAGAACAAAATTACTTGCCTGAAGAGCCGAGTTAAAATTCGTTTTCACCCGATATAACTTTCAACGTCATTATATGATGAAAGCGATTTATATAACTCAAGCGGATGTAGATTACCGATATTCTTATTACCAGTATGTTGCACAATAGCAACGCAGGGTCAAATGCACTTTCAGATTGTATAATTTAACATCGTGACAGTTTATTGATAAAATTCGTATTAGTTACCCGATTACCGCTACAAGCAGAAGGTACACACTCCGTGTGAATTTCCGTTATCATGTAAAATTAATAACCTGCGTAGCATCTCACCACCATCACACGAGCAAACAACTGCACTAAGTAGAATAAACTACAACTATTCGGAGTATCTGAACACCTCGTAATGATAATAAAAAAATTATATGAAGATAATACTTCTTTCTTTTATGTGCCATACTCAACAGAGCGTAGGCGGTCACCAATGTGCCAACTAGATCTTACGTTGTCTTGCATCTGCCATTAATTGTTGTATTGAAGATGCGCCGGTCCAGTTTTTGATATTTTTCAGCCAATCTGTCCTCCTTCTTCCCGGACTTTTTATTCCTTCTATCTGTCCTTGTATAATAATCTGTAAAATTTCATACTTTGCACCTCTAATGATATGGCCAAAGTATGACACATTTCTCTTTATAATAATATTCTGTAAGTGTCGATCTGTATTCGCCTTCTTTAAGACATCTTTATTGGATATTTTTGCTGTCCAAGGTATCCTCAGCATCCTTCTATGTATCCACATTTCCACAGCTTCGTATCGGTTAAAATGTTTTTTATTTAGAGGCATAGCCTCAATACCATATAACAAAATTGACTGGATATAACATCGAACTATATCTTGTCTTATCTTCAGACTAAGCGATCTATCGCATAATAATTGTTTCATATTATTGAAGGCTACTCGTGCGTAACTGCACCGTGCTTTAACCTCGGCATCCACATCGAGAGTACTAGTGACATAGCAATCCAGATATTTAAATCTATTCACTTTTTCAATAATTTCATTATTAACGGTTATTACAGCGCTATTAATTTGTTGTTTACTAATCAACATCCACTTAGTTTTCCTTGTATTTATATTTAGACCATAGGTTTTGCCAACGTTATCAAATTTTTGTAGCAGTCGTTGTAGGCCTTGATGGCTGTCTGCTAATATGACCGTATCATCCGCGTATCGGATATTATTAATAATTTTTCCGAAGATAATACTGTGCATATAAAAATAGACACCTATCTGAAAGTTTTCAAACGAAAAAAGGAATGAGACACAGGTTGGATATACTTTATAATATATATAGTGAGCGGATTATACGCCAAGCAACTAAAAATCGAAATGGAGGAATAACGATTGGTGGAAGAAAAATCTGTAATTTAAGATATGCGGACGATACAGTACTATTAGGAGCGAATGAACTGGAAATAGCAACACTTTTAAAACGAGTAGAACACACTTCAGTCGAAAAGCAAATCTAATATTAAATCTTTCGAAATGCACCATAATCACCATTGATAGAGCTGAGAACTGCCTGAAACATTTACGTCTATACCAGACTTCAACCACGTATCTTGGAACATATATCACCAGTAATGGAAATTATGAAAGTGAAATCAAAAGACAAATCGGAGCTGAAAGTGCCCTCGGAAAATCAAATAAAATATGGAAAGACCACTCTATACGGATCACGGTAAATAGAATACACGGTAGGTATCACGAACTAGTTGCGCAGTAGTCAAACGAAATTTTGACGTCACCGGTGCCCACTAGTTCAGACAGTCGACTGTAGTGTAGTCGTTCCGTTGTTTCGCGTGGTCTTCCGTATTATTTCGTGCTTCTGTCGCCGCTTGTTCGAGTATTTTTTTATTTATTTTTTATTACGGTCAACAAATTAACGTATGCAATTTTTTTTTTTTTTTCGTTTAATACTGCCTATGTTATCAATTTTTATACATATATTACGTCATCAGGTTAGATCGTTTTGATACTATATTATTATTATTAATATTTTTACTACGCCTTGTTGTGTCATCGCTGGGTGTTCTAATCATGGCAGAAACGTTCATAAATTAGGAATCAGTTTTCATCGGTTTTCCATAGATAAAGCTGTACGGAAACAGTGGTTACATATGAGCAAAAGAGCTGATGACTTTAATATTGAAACTGCCCGCGTTTGTTCTAGTCACTTTAATGAAAATGATTTTGAACGTGATTTGAGATCAGAATCGCTTGGGTATAAACCAAAGAAAAATTTAAAAAATGATTCGATTCCTCATTTGCGAATACCAACATTAATTGAATGCGAGTCCGATATTCAAAATGAACGAAGTGAAAGGTATAACAAACGCGAGTCTAAAAAAGTTGTAAATTCTTTGTTAGGAAGCAACGCTAAACACATAGGTTTAACAAATAATGAAATTTGTTCATCCAATAACTCTGATATTAGCGATAATAATAAATTTATTAAATTACAGTTAAAAAATAATTCCTTAAAACAAACTAATGAAAGCCTTTTAAAGGATTTGGAGACAGCGAAGGCTGAAATTACGAGTTTAAAAGTTCGACTAAAAGCGTTTGAAGGAACTTTCTCGAAGTGTCAACAACAAGTAATCGTTAGTGGAAAATGTTCCAGCTGGTCTTCTGACGACATATCGAAGGCAATATCGTTAAGGTGTATTTCAAAAAAATCTTTCAACTTCGTAAAAGAAGCCTATAAGTATCCCATTCCAAGTGAAGTGACTATAAAACGTCGTTTGAGCGAATTTGTAGTTGCCCCGGGTTTTATAAATTTAAGTTTGAATATTTTGACATCACATTCAAGAGTATTTACGGACTTTGAAAAAGATGTTGTACTTTCATTCGATGAAATGAAAGTTCAATCTGATATATGTTACGACAGCATTTCGGATATAATCCGCGGTCCTCATTCTTACGTGCAGGTTATGATTATTCGTAGCCTCGTTGGAAAATGGAAACAACCCATATATTATAACTTTGACTGTGCAGTGGATAAAAATTTATTTTTTGAAGTCATTAGAATGATAGAATCCACAGGATTCAAAGTTCGTGCGTTTGTATGTGACATGGGCGCATCAAATAGGAAACTTACGGCCGACCTTCGTGTTAATAATGATAAAACAAATATTACGCATCTGCTTTGTGAAAATCGTAAGATCTGGGCTTTTTACGATGTTCCTCATGCGTTGAAACTATTGAGAAATCATCTTCTTGATCAAGGATACAAATTATCTAGCGGTGAAATTGTAACTAAAGACATTTTTCTAAAATTAATTGAATTACAAAAACAAGGAGATCTTAAATTTGCTTATAAGATTAATCAAAATCATTTACTTCTTTCGGGGATCGAGAGACAAAAAGTCCGGATAGCAGCTGAGTTACTTTCAAAAACAATAGCTGATGCTATTAGTTATACACTTCCAGGCAACGATCATGTTGTAAAATTCTTAAAAACAATTAATGACGGTTTCGATGTGCTGAATTCGAGAATTCCTGTTCATCCAACTAATGAAATGAAAAACGCTTTTGGTAAAAATTTAGTGAAACAGAATGAGACATTGGAAAAATTGTATAATTTGTGCACATCGATGAGGATAATCGGTAGATCGAATTTGTTACCATTTCAAATTGCTTTTCAGGTTTTCGAAGTCTTCAGCGGATGTTCTCTGAATTATATTGTGAAGGATATTCTTACATAATGTCGGCGAGGTGCAACCAAGATATTCTTGAATCTTATTTTTCTTTGATTAGAGGCTTGGGTAAATTTTATGATCATCCCTCGCCAACTGCTGTAAATCAAAGAATTAAGTGCCTTCTTTTTAGTAAAAATGCGGGTTCGATAATAAAAACTGCTAATTCGTGGAATGAAGCGCTGGTAACATTAAGCGCCGACGTAATAAATGAAATTGAAAAAGGTAGCGAAAGTAAATCATCGGAATGCGAAGAATTAGAAAAAGATATAAATTTTCACGAAGAAGAAAATGACTTTACTCGCGTGATCGAAACATTATCGAATGATAAAGAAAAGTCGGGCCAAGTAGAAGGTGAAAATAAAGATCTGTTAAAAATGCTAGCTGGTTACATTGCATATCGTGTAAAAAAAAAAGGACTAGATACTGTTTTTGAGTACGGGCATCCAACAAAAATAAATCCACCTAAGCAAACAGACTGGCTGGCAACAATATCGAGGGGTGCGTTAATGAATCCAACCGAGCAGTGGACAGACATAGTATATAATATGGAAAAAGATTTTAGCAATTACCATGGCAGTGATAACATCAATAGGAATTCAGAGGTAATGAAAACATTGATCAATATTTTAAAATTGAGATACAGCAGCATCGGAATTGATGAATTCGCCATTTCCTGTTTCGTCAAAACACGAACATTCATCAGAATTAAGACGCTAAACAAAAAGAAGTCCAGTAAAAGAACAATCTACGGAAGCAAAAATACTGATGATGGACGAAAAAAAAGGAATAAATTGATAAAATTGCAATAACTAAAATTTGGCGAGTGAAATATTTGCTTATATAAATAAATTTTTATCATATTTTTGGTATTATTTAAAATATCCAAAAATTTAAATGAAACTTGCCTCTTACTACAATTTTTAACGAAATTATTGCGTTTAAACAAGTTGAAAAACAAAACAGCGATATACTAATTGCGTTAAATAATGTTAATAGATATAACGTAATTGTTATAAAATTAAAATAAATTAATTATATCGAAAAGAGAGGAATGTAAAATTGTAAATATAATCACAGCTAGAGTAAGGAACCGAAAGTAGCGTTTACGTTGTACATCGTCGAGCTCGACTGGACACCAATGACGTAATAGCTGCTAAGCAGCCTGCGCGTGATCTCTACCGTGTATTCTATTTACTGTGTATACGGATAATAACTAAGAAGAGACTAATTGAAACGCTAATATTTTCGATAGTGAGCTACGGATCTGAATCACGGACGCTAAACAAAACTTTATGTCGTAAGTTGAAGCATTCGAAATGATCTGTTATAGAAGAATGCTCGGAATACCGTGGACTGCGCATCGATCTAACACATCAATTTTGACAGATCTGGAAATAGAGGAGAAGGATAGACTGGTACATAAAAAGAAGAACTCTCAGATTTTTTGGCTATACGCCGAAATCGATTGGAATAGACGGTCATACAGGGATTAGTAGAAGGAAAAAGAAATAAAGGACGACCACCGACTCGATTCTACATACAGCGAGGATATCGACACATCAACTGACGGAAACGGCCCAGAATCGGAATGAATGGCGAAAAATAGTTGAAAAATGGTTATTCACGATGTCTAAAAGAAGACCCGAAACTGAATATAGGTTACGAGTTTTAACAAATATAAATACGATCAAAACGAACAACCACAAAATAGCGGGCACGTCTTCCTTCTATTTAATTATTCGTCAAGTTTGGAATGAATGAAGTAAATATCGAAAAATAAAAATAATATAAAGAAATTTGAAACTGACAATAAAAATACAACAATCTGTATATAAATGTACAGCTACTTTTCGTGTTATATTTTCACGAGCAGAATGTCGTGTAATTTGATTACTTTTTCAACGAGCGGAACGCTATTATTATACTTATCACTCGTTAATATATATATATTTTTTAAAAATTAATAATATATTCCATTTTTGTAACGATATGGCAACATGTTGTTTCGTAGATATAAATATACCATTATTAATGATTTGCACTACTCGGTTTATTACTAAAGAGAATGCCTAAATACAGTAAAGGATACGAATTACCAAGTACACGTCGAACGAATTGGTCAAATGTACGTTTAAAAACGCGTATTACACTTACGATTTACCTTTTCCGCCAAGTCTTAGAAACATTGCCCAAACACATTCGTTCAAAATTACAGTTTCTAGTATAATAATAGATGGCTGTTAAGGAAAAAACATATTCGAAATAAAAAACCAGATATTTGTCGTATTTACTTTTAATTTAAAATTTTTAAATTGTCGAAAACAAACGTTTATAATTCTAATAAAACGTGACTAAAAATTTTGTTCAAGCAGAAAAAAAATTATTTTTCTCGGAACGAAATTCGTGCCATTAATGCACACGTTTGTTCTAGCAACGATTGACATAAGGTAACGCATAATAAAGCAACGATTAAACAAAAAGCGCGGAAAATATGATTAGACAGCATTTATCGTGATTGTAGACGAAAATACGTCCACTACGAATGAAAGAAAATAAGTGTTAGTAAGCGTGATCCTTGACGAATAAATCCTTTTCAGCCGCTGCCCCTGTTACAGATCCGGCAACATATTTTCCAACTGACGCTTCGCTATTAGCCTACATGTTCAAAAAAAAAAAAAAAAAAAATTAATATCACTAAAAATGTTTAATAATAGTCGATAATTTTTTTGTATAACATTCATTTAAAACATACAGTTGAAACCAAATTAATTTTGTGAATTATAAAGTACATAATAAATAACGCTGATAATATAAGCAATATTTAAATTTCGAAATCTACAAGTAAATATAAAATTATTAAATGAAAGAAAATGTTTATTTCTTTATTTTTCGAGAGCAATTCGTGCGACGTTACTTTTTTTCTTCTAATTTTTAAAAATCTTACATCTTTTATTATTTTCAAAAGAAAAATATTTCTGTTTATTTTTAACTAAACTTCATTTAGCTAAAAGGGAGTAAATAAGGCCTAATCAAATCGAAAGTTAATAGGGGAGATTGACTTAATAATTTTCGTCAATCTTAATAGCGAACCGGGCCAAAATAGAGTAATTTTCCATTTTTTTTTTCTTTTTTACACCTAGCGACCTGGTATTCATTTACCAACTAGTTAAACGGGAGTTGGACGGAGATATTTTTTTACCGTAAGGAATTCTGTACCTCAAGGGATTAGAAAGAATGACGGATATAAAAAATGATATTCTAATTTCTTAAAAAGAAACACTCGAAACTCTAGACCTTGTGAAAAAGTAGCGATATAATAAAAACAAAATTCAACGACCAAAAAGTGTTAAGTAAATTAATGAACATTTGTAAACTATTAAACATGTTACTCGTATATAAAATAAGCTAATTAGAAATAAATATTTTTCCCCACATACACACCTACATCTAAATCTAATCTAACCTAACAAACGGGGAAAAAGTAAAAATTAACGAAAGAACGTTACAGTCGGTAGACAAGGTTATATTATCTAGATCAATCTATTTCACCGATAGAATAGTAAAAGAGTAAACCGCAGAATAGCGTTAGGATGGAAATCAATATTCTACATAAGTTAAAAAGATGAGTACCATAAAAACATCAAAATTTAATTAAACGCGGATACATTTTTAGTAATACGAACGGAAATTACCTTTGCACGCTTCAACAGCTCACACTGAGCATCTTTAACCTTTGCAGGATCGCCGCACCACGCACGTAAAACCGAAGCCTAATTAACATACATAATAGAAATAACATGACACCTTAAAATATTTTTTTAAATAATTTCTACAACATTCAATTTTATATTTTATGCACAAAATTAAATTAATTTTCAAGTTTCAGGTATTTATAATAATTATAGTCCTACTTGTTACAACGCTATAATAAACTTAAAAAATACATTGTATTATATCGTTTAAAAATTACAATATACGAAATTAAATTATTACATGTACCGTTATTCTTCGAAAATGTATTAAGTAAAATTAAATACCCTACCGCAAAATTAAACATTAAAATAAAACTGTAATTAAAAATGTATCGAATTATAAATTAAAATAAAAATGTACGTACGTTATTACATTAAACGTATTGTTAATGTAATCAGTAGTATTCACGAAGACGTAACAAACTCCGGAACTACTTATACAAAAGCATCATATGCAATGCAAAATATGAGAACGAAAAAAATAATTTTTTTTTTTAAATAAATTTTTTTTACTACACAGGTTTATCTCCAGTTCTTTGTTTGAAAATAGTTATTTTTTTGTTTTTTAATTATTTTGAAAAAAATTACCTGGAGAGCCCGTCCATAACTGAATGACAGCGCCCAAGGCTTACAACCTTTGTACTGATTGATAGCATTCAAATTAACGGTTGCTTCTTCTTCATTCTGTCCTCCAGATAAGAAAACAACTCCTACAGTAAAATAATGTAAAGAATATAAAATGAATTACATATTTAACATTGAGAATTTTCGTACGCATACCCTTATTTATACAGATGGAAGTCGGCTCAGGAACAAGCAATGTTCATCCTATTTCCTAATATTAGTAATGCATAACAATATGAAGTTTCTGAGTAGTTACCTCATTATCACCGGCTCACAAAGCATTTTGAAGGCTATGGAAAACAAATAGAATGCGTCGGACACATTAATTTCATTCGTCATATTAAAACTTAATCATCTGAAAAGCTCGGGTATAGTCGTGTCTTTCTTATGGATACCGGGACATTGAGGAATCGCCGACAATGAAATTATAGATTCATTAGCAAAAGCGGGGCATTCTAATGAAGTGGTTATTCTCATTAATTTCTGCCCATATCATTAACGAAACTTTAGGAACAGACACATGTGGAATATATACAGAAGTCGCCCCTCACTAGGTACTATCAATTACAACCGTCTCTTCCTAAATTCTCAGTTCTATTTTTTTTTTTTTTAACATTAAACGGAAAGAATTAGATTGCCGTTTCGAGTATCACTACTTACCGGACCGCCTATTTCTTACGTGCTCTCTCCATATTAGACGTGCAATTTGCAATCCTTCGAATGTCTTTCTTTAATAACATTACATTCTGAACTATCCATAAATTATTGCGCTCATCGTGTAACGGTCACCCCATACAATGTATTGTACCTTCTTGATCTTGAGAATTTACAACTGTTTTCAGGCGTAATTTATTTCTAGAAAAGTTGTCTGCATTTATACAAGTATATGAGTTAGTCCACACATGCGGTATTACGTTAAAAGCAGCCCCATTAAAAAAAAAACATGATTACAAACACGCTACAAGATGAACAACTGGGATAAATTGCCTCGGATAAAAAGGGCCCCAAAATCCGAAAAAGTTACGATTACCTTATCGGTACATTTTTAGTTCGAAAACCAGATGTAAATACATTGTTTATACACTGATATATAATTTTTTTATTCATTTTTTATACGCATGTGTACGTTGCATTCAAGGATTCCGCCAAGCTATGCAACTCGTCGACAGGGTCTTGCAAATTAACACATTTATCTCTACTCTTCATTGATTAAGACATTACACAGTTATCGGGTTAAAACAACATTAATAATACTATATCAATTCTTTATTTCGTTGCATTTCGGTTTATCCAACCAAATTTTTTTATTCGGTTTACTTTTTTGTATTGATTGAAGATGGAACCTCATATCAGCTATTACTGGATTATGATCCCAGCCGATATCTGCTCTTGGATATGTTTTAACATTTGTCATACCATTCCTGAATCTCGTATTAATCAAAATGTAATCTATTTGATTTCCAACTGCATGTTGTTTACTTTTGGGTAGATAAAGTTTTACCAATAAAGAAGTCGTGTGCAGGATGAAAAAGAAAAGAGTAAAACGAAGAGAAACGGCGTACCTAGGTCATATAATAACGAGCTATTACAAATTATCCCCCGAGGAAACATTAAAGGGAAACGGGGTCGAAAAAGAAGAAGAGAACACACATTGGATGAAAAATATACAAGATTGGTTGAACATTGAGAAGGCTTCAAAAATCATAGTCAGCAATCGAGATCAGTTTCGTCATCGCGAACCTCGTTCGAGTTGAAGGCACTTAAAGACAAAGAATGTACTAAACACTAGCAGTGTCAAATCAGAACCCATATTTTTTTGTCAACTGAATTACTTAATAACAGTAACTCATAGTTTTAACGTGTTCCAACACATCTGAATCAAACGTTTAGATAATTACTAATTATATACTCGTTCGACCATAAATAAACAGAAAAATTGTAACAATAACTACACAATAAATTCAGATAAAATGGTTGAAAGTTAAATAATTGTTCTGTTATATACAACTAACGTGCACTGTATAATATTATGCGATATTATCATTCTTAAACAAGAATTATTCTACTGTAAAAAAATTATAAATAAAATTAAGAATTTCTGTTTTAAAAGATTTCAAATATACACAAACGTATTTAATTGTTACTATTTATAGTTTTACACGTTTATTAACTAAGTGCTTGAACCCGTAAATGTTTTATTAGTTTACTGTATTCATCCTGTCAGAAGTAAATTTATAAATAATTTTCTTTCCCAGGCGTAAATAATTTCGAAATTAATTGTAACTGAATTTACGATTTTATATAATTTTATTTTAGTTTTAAAATTCGCATAAAACTGCAACAAATTTGTCAATAAATTACAATATTCAATATTATTCTCACACGAATCTTTGCACGTATAAAATAATTTTTCACACATACATTCGTTATTTAATTAGCTAGCGCCATATCCTTAGATTGAAAATTAAATAATCGAATATACCGGGAAGAATTTATACGTAGTGTATATAGATAAATCATTCATACCCGGAACAGCAACTGGAACGGTGCGCTGCAAAGCGGTGACTGTAGCTTTTCCTATATCTGCAGCAGAAACACTTCCTTTAAAACTTTGACCCGCAGTGACCATATTTGGCTTTAACAATGTCCCTTCCAAGAAGACGTGATGATCGCTCAAGGCTTTGTAGACAGCAGCCAAAACTAACTCCGTAACTTTCTGGCATTTTTCTAAATCGTGATCACCGTCTGGTAAAATCTGCGAAGCAAATTAAAAAGAAAAAAGATTGATTAAAACAATTAATTTCAACATCACGAAAAGGAATGAATACACATTTTTAAACTAAATTTGCGTACATAATACTTATTTTATCGATAAAATTGGTATAAATAGAGATGACAGGACAAATATCTTAACAGAATAATAACATTTTAAGAATATTAACCAATTTTAATAAAATATACTCGTTAACAGGGACGAATATAAACTAAAGGCCCAGGGGCCCCAGGCACCCCACGAAATGAGAAAATAAAGAAATAATAAAGTAACGTAATCTAAACTACAGTAGATACTCTCTAAGCCGGCTGAAGTAGTCAGATGCATGAATTAATCCGACCAAACTTTGATGACTCATCAGTGCCATTGTTCTATACTTGATCTGCTGTTAACAGCTTGCATTATATTAAAAATGTATAAACGTATTTTCCGCGACGCACTTTGTTTCATTGGAAGCAGCTGTAAACTTTATGAAGAAGATCTGTCACACAAACAGATTATGCAAAGTGAGTTTATGTTATGGAAAGAAAATTGGAGTCCGAAAATTCTCCAAAAACAACTATTGATTCTCTAGAAAAATGTGACGAGACTTTTTTCCCAACATTTATATTCTTCTAAAATTACTAGCAGTTCTACCTGTTTCCATCGCAACCGTAGAAATAACTGTCTGCAGCCTGAGAAGATTGAAGAATTATCCAAGGAACAGTACACCCGAAAATATGTTTAACGGACTTGCTTTACTTTCTATTCACGGAGACATTATAGTTAATGATTATGAAGTTCTTAACAAGTTTGGTACTAAGAAACTATATATTTTCTTTTACACATTTAATTTATTATTAGTTTGATACATTATAATAAAATGATTTTTTACATTGTCAAACATTCAAAATTATCGCAATGTTAAAAAACTACCGAGTATGAATTTCTGTACTGTTTCGACATGGGGGGAAAAAGGAGAAGCCGTTGCTTTTAACGTCTAAAGCTCAATTAAGGGTATATACTACACTAGATGTTTATCGTTATCGTGTATCATGTTTTTCGCAACGTTAATATTTGAATAACTCCCGCAACGAAACTTCTAAATTTTCGCAATTCGTGACGTAGTATTGGCAACGTTTTTGGATTCTTCTCGCACAACCTGCGTCTATTCCCATGAAGGAAAAAATTTCTTACGATACTCGAGCATTTTAAAATCACCCTGAAACTCTCCACGTTTGGCATATAAAATTTACAGGATTTTACGTTATAAATTCCGTTTTACTTGCTATTTAAAATATGTTTCACGTTGCACCGTTGTAGTTATATTATTTTGTTTAAAAAATTTTCACATCCAACATTTACGATGACCGTGACAATTTTGTTTCATTTTACGTTATACTCCCAAGTTATTCTAATTCAACAAGTTTCGCTCATTGAACTCTACGATTTATGATTTATTCTGATTTCATAATCAAATAATTGTACGGCTTAAGATATATTCCCGCTTTAAGATATGATTAACATCTTAAAATATATTTCTCCTTTCTTCAAATTAAATAATTTCCTTTTTACGTAAGTAAATCAATTTATACTATAAATAATTCGTAAAAATCCTCTACCATTCCACAAGAAAAATAATACTGTACGCGAGAATGAAATATAAATTTCTCAAAATTACATTACTGTTGTTATCTCATTTTTTCCATATAAAATCATAAAAATTAATTTTATATCATCTACACGCACATAAACCTAGTTTCTCACTGTAAATTCTAAATTATGCTTATATTACATCATATAAAATCAATTTCAACTTCCTACTATTGCATCATCGTCCACGTCACTTTATATAGTTTGCGATAGAACAATTTTCTAATTTTAAAATAATTATTTAAATTTTAACATACGAGTGTATGAAATAATTCATATTTTAATACTCTTATTATCATTTGTACATTTTGGATCCGAAAACGGTAGATAAAAATGTTGAAAACAAATTCTGTTATTGCACTCGTTTTACTTTCTCATTCTCTCCTTCTCTGTCCAGTGCCACAACTATTTCATCCAAAAGCAACCCCGATTAAATGTCTGCACGCACTATTATTTGTTGACGTATTTAATAATTCTATCCATGTTCGAAGATTTCTAAACCAGGATAAACTTTGTTTACTCGGCCTTCCTTTGAAGTATACTTATTTATAGCTCTGACATTTTCATACATTTAAATATATTTGCTTGAGCTGAAACGTCACACTACAACACACGTCGCTCATTATTATTATAATATATATATTCAAAAGTAATCTTATATCGTATTTTACACACAACAAATATTTAAATATGATTATATCATTGTAAATTAACACATTACCTCCGGTTCTACAATTGGAACAATCCTTTGAGACTGGCAAATAGAAGCATAACGGGCCAATACGTTCGCATTTTCCATAATTGCTTGGAATGAAGGTGTATGTTCCGTAATCTTTAATACGCAACGCCATTTGGCAAAATGACAACCGTCCTTTTTATACTGGGCACATCTCGTAGCTAACTGATCCAAACCTAATCGGAATAATAAATTATTACGAAAAATATGAATTAACGTAAATAAGAAAAATGTGACGGTTAAAAACAAATTAAACGAAAATATTATTTTAATTTCATTAATCGTTCAAATTTTAATTTGTAGTACTTACAATGAGCTAATTATATCGATGTTTCAAATATCATATGTAATTGAATCTACCTATGAGTGAACTAGATGGAAGGCAAAAAAAAAAACATCCCTTAAGTTTTACATCAACATTCGTCCATAAGCAAGACCCGATTTATTTGTTTTATTATAGTATAGATTGATAACATGTAATGTTTAATAGAGTGTAACATTATAGGTGCGTGTTATAATTAATAAGAGTAATCATGTACGAACTACTAACAAATTGTAGTAGGACATACGCCACTATTATTCTCACATTAAACATCGCTCATATAATAGAGAATATTGCCGAATTTTTAACGATGATTTCGGTTTATTTAATGAAATGTCTCCAGTATTATATAAAATATCAACATAGATATGTTTGCATTTAAACATAATAAGGTGTACGTTTAAATCACGATGTAGGATATCGGATTTTACAGATAAATTATTACTGATACTGCGACATAAAACTGCGTGTTTTATTTCTTACTTTCCTAAATACTTTAGCATCGACTGCACTTAAAAGTATAATAAAGTTTGTATAGTGTGCAGATTTTGGTAAATCAATTATGCGCAACGAAAAAATTAAAACCCCAAACTGAATGACTGAGATTTCCAGCTATAATATGAATACATTAATTTTATATATAAAACATATAAGCATTATTGTTCAAATATGTGAATATTTCATTATTCTGTTAAAGAACGCATAAACCACGTATAACAATATATAACAATTACAGTAAACAGAGAATTATGGAACACTTAACTTGTTATTATAATTTGCGAGTCCGTTAAAATATACAATTGTATATATGAATACACACCCATTTTTAAACATAATTCATAAATTCGAAATAATTATACAAGGAAAGCACGCAATTTTAAATTAAACGATTAAAAAAAAAATAGATTACATTTTAAAATATTATATTTAATTACCCTGGGTAGTTGTTTCTCCTAAAGAACCGAATAATGGAACAACTCCCGTATCTACTTTAATGCCGGGAATAATGCCATGGTCATTTAATAATTCAATGAATGACTTCCCATCTTTAGCTTTTTGATAAACTGTCTCGTGAAACAAAATTACTCCAGAAATGTGTTTACCTATCTCCGGATCAGCAGTAAACAACAGCTACAAAAAATTAATGTACATTAGTAAAAATTATATTTCACAGCAGCAACCTACAAATATATATTAATAATCAATATCAATAGTTCCATTTTTAATCTACATCTATCATTCAAAAGAACAAATTAAAATATTTTATTTCCCCGTTGCTTGAATGTGTGATCCGAGGATGAACTCAACTTTTTTTTTTTTTTTAAAGAAATGCATTTCTTAAATGTTTTAATAACTTATGAGTAAATATAATATTTTAGTAGAAATTACATTAACTATTTTTATAATAAAAAATAAAGTGATCGATTTAATTCTGTTAGTAAACGTGTGATACAGCGCTAAATATTGTAAAAATAAAAATATTGAAGCTAGAATAAACTTATTGTTTATTGGATTATAGTAGCTTATAATCTTTGAACTTAGTACCTTTCACATTTAGACGCATTACAAAATCTGTGCTTATGGTTTACCCTAATTGAGCTTTAGACGTTAAAAACAACAGTTTTTCCTATTTTTCTATGTCGAAAACAGTACACAAATTCATGCTCAATAGTTTTTCAAAATTTCTCTTCATTATATCATTTCTTTCCCTTCTTAATATCATGTTTTTCCTTTGAACTTCGTGATTCTTTTTTTAAGTTATGAAATTAACTTATTGTATCCATCCATTCTTCCTAATTTGATTATGATAATGTTTGAGATTAGATTCTTTTACATACTCGAGAACCACCTTTTAATATGAACTACAAAACATCCTTCCGGATATATGTTCTTAAATTATTTGATTCTGGATCTAGTTTTCTTTGAATCTGAAACATTTATCACTGCCAATTCTTAAACTGATTATTTTGTCTCAGCCTCCATTAGTTTATCTGTGTTCGTCATGAAACTTCCCATAACTTTGTCCTCTTTACTGTTCAATCAGTATTTAGATACTTGTTATAAATTTATTCCTCATTTTCTTCGGTTTTATAATATTTCTGTTCTTTCTTGTCGTATGCGGACTGTTATTTCCCCTATTTGCCGCCTGCTTTTCAGAAAGAATCGTTTTGCCACGCATCGTTTTAAATTAGTCCCTTTTCATACTGTTCAACTGTCCCGTTTTTATATTACGGATACTGAATAAGATTAAATTCAAAGCCATATTCAACGTTGTTTTTATTTGTTGGAATATATTTTCGTGTACCGATATTCATGTGCGTATAAAACTTTTACATATATTAAAACCGCCTGCATTTATTAAATAAATTAAATTATTCGTAAAATTGCAAATAGTGGCACATTTTGAAGCGCTGTTTTGGTTTTTTTTTTTCGAAACATATAATCTTTTAGAAGTTTTTATAGTTAAAAACACGAGCTTTTAAATGTTTATGCCAAAAATTGTTGGCTATGATAACAGAAAGATTTTTATTATCTCGCTGTTATTTTAAAATAGTCATCGTAAAACAAGTAATGTAAAAACTCGTGTCCAATTATTTTACGATATATTATTTCATTTTTACTTATAAAATAACCCTTTCATATTATTCTTCTGACTAGAAATTAACAAAAGAATAATTTAGCACAATGGGGAGGAATCACGAATGTTAAATTTATAATTTAGGAATCCAATATTTAAAGTATAACAACTAATTAAAACGCTTTATTTACTAAAAAATACAATTCAATATATGTACATATTTAGAAGGCACGTATATAAATAATGACTTTATAAGAATAATATTAAGATTGTTGTGTGGAATAAAATAATTTTAAGTAAAATACAGATGTTTGTATATAACGAAAATCTAGGAAATAAAGATATTCTTTACAATTTTAAGATAAAATATGCCGAAGTAATTAATTAAATTAATGAAGACAATGAAATCTTGAAAAATGTATTTTTATGCGCAACTTAACAGGTAAGAGGACAATGATGTAATAGACTTGGACTGATAAATAATTAGCAATTATGTTTAAAATGACATATTAAGTGTACACGACAACATTTTTTTATATATAAAAAACACATTTATACAGAATGAAAAATATAAAACAAAGAGGAAACCCGAAATTACTATCACCGAGTTATTTCAAATTGAAATTACTTGATTCTAAAGAAGAATCTTAATCATACTAAAGCCATTATTTACAACTGTTATTTAATCGCATCATCCTCAGCAGAGGTATTACGACTACACCCTGTTATCGGTTGATCTAAACTACGCATAGTTCCGTGCGATACGTGCAAGACCTCGAAAAGTAAAGTTAGTCTTGTTGCAAACTGTGTCCTATTATCTGATTGCAACACGAACTGAACGCACGTGATAGTCTACGTATTTACCTAATGAGAGATATTAGGTCCATTTGCTTTAGGTCACTATATATGTGCTCCACGTACGTATTGTCTCTATAAATAATAATTTCTACACGATGAATGTGCACGATTTTGTAATGTATATTCATATTTATCGGCGGTTACATAGACGTAAACTATCTGAAAAATTCAACGATTGCTCTTTGCATTTATCTACGCGGGTGTTTACAAGAATGACACAAATATGTGCAAAGCGTGAGGTTAGTGCCGTGTAATCTACATTGTAATGCCGGCGTAAAACGTGTATCAGAATAATTCGATATCACGTAACATTTTTACTCTTTCCAAAACGTCATTTTATCCGTAAATACTAGTTATTAAAAAAGATTAAGAATAATGTACAAATATGTACTTGAACCTTACACTATATTACTTTAATAGTTTTTCATTACTTACTATATGTAGCAAAAAAAAAAACAATTTTAACGTGCTAAATTAAATAATACAAAACATTTGGAAAAAACGTTTTCAAATTTTAATTTAACATCGCGGTGTAAATAATATAAATTATAACGACTATATAACATGAATTATAGGGAACACAGGTTAAACTATAAAATTAGCTGTTTCTAACGTTGTTAACATTAATAATTCTTCAAAGTACCACCAACAAAACATAAAATCTATAAAATGTATTTAAACCATAATCGAATAAACATCTAATGGAATGGAATACATCTTTCTACACTCAATATAGCTACGTAAATTACATTCATACGAAGACATTCTTAAGACGTTTTGTTTATCTTTAGTTCGGTTATTACGGTTTATATGTAAGGTTCCACCAGGCTAATATGTTTAAATTAAAAATCATTGTCAAGTATTGTCATTGAGAATGTATACAAATAAAAATAAGTTTGATCGTATTTAAATACGAGTGTGTGTTTATTTTTGCGATAATAAATTACACCTTTATTTACAAATTTAGACATTTTTATAATTATCATATAAACATTGAATTTATATTTTCTGGTTCCACAAATATTACACTAAAAATATTTCCGCAGAATAACCAAGTATATTTATTATAAATAAAAAATAATTCGGCGTATATTAAAGGTAAAATACCATGTATATGAAAAAATTCTAAAGATAATTGCAATGGTGAAGTTTTGTGTGATTTATGTAACTGTATAAAATGAACTGCGTAATTTTTTTTTTTACTAATACGTAATTTTCAAAATTTTCAACATATGAAAATAAACTAACAATACGTAAATTTAAAACTAATCAATATACACTAGAAATAATAATAAGTCACGCTTAATAACCGGAATCCCAGATGTGAGAATATAATTATACGAGCTGATGACCTATCATTAATTACATGAAAAATACAAATTAGTATACTCTTGCATCAATCTTGTCTTGTAATGAAATTAATGAACAACATACGTATATTTATTATAAAAAAATATGTTGTTGAAGTACTATATTCGTATTAATATATAATCACATTTATCAAACTAAAAGTATAAAATATAAATTTTTGATTAAACAAATTCTGTATGGAAGATTAGATTTCAATTATCGGTTTGTTTTCAGTTTTTAAAAACAGGCGATATATTTGTCTGTTTTAATGCAACATCCCATACATTTAAAGTTAACCTAAAATATCAAAATGCTCCTCCAATTCTGTGAAAGACATTTAAAGAACAAAAGTAATATGTATATTTTATACTTTAACAAATATGATAATATATTAATTTATGTGAATATAATACTTCAACAACATATTTCTCTAAAATAAATATACATATGTTGTCCATTAATTTAATTACAAAACAAGATTAATGCAAGAATATACTAACACGTATTTTTCATATAATTAATGATAGGTCATCAGCTCTTTAATTATATTGTCACATTTGGGATTTCCTGTTATTAAGCCTGAGACTATTGATTTAATGCTATTTACAACCGTTTAATATTCGTTCATAGCAATGATTCGATTTTATACAATTATTAACTATAGAGTGACCCGAAGAAGACGGACGGTTTTGTTATTTAAATAGGTCAGTTGGTAACACAGCTACAACGCAAACCGCGTGCTCCACGTTTAGTATACATACGAGAGATTCATTTTTGTCCAGTTTCAGTTATCACGGCAAATTATAACGAGAAGTGAAACGTTATTTTCGGCGTGAATCGATCACGACAGTGCAGAGTTTCGAAAAGAATTCAAAGTTACGCGATTTTTCTTTGCGGGGGACATCTTAAGAACCGCGTTTACGAAACATGTTCACGAAATCGGGAAGACCTAAAAACTCGGATTACGGAATTTCAAAAATTCAGTGACCTATACTCGAAAGTATTCTAAAATTTTGTAAAGATTCAATAAATGTATTGTTGCAAATGGCGATCGTCTGAACGATATTGTGTTCCACAAATGATTGCGAAGTAATATACCGTTTTCCTATTTTTAAATAAAATTTCATTGAAAATTTTGTTTGTACTTTTTGAGTTATTCAAAAAACAACAAAACCGTCCGTCTTCTATGGATTACATTTGTAGGGGTTCTGCTGCTTTAGAATTTATAACCGTATGAATCATCATATTAATTTTCCGGTTCGTTTGATAAAAAATTCAAGTTGATTTAAGTTTTGTGGTACACTATTATTATGTCTCATGTTCTTTATATAAGCAAAGCATTTTAATTTAACTTCAGTTCTTCTCTTAATGCATTTCAATGATTATTTTGAAACTTCGCTTAAATTATATTTTATTTCAGAAGAAAAACATATGTATGTTTTCAAAACTTATTGCCAAGAATTTATAGAAAAATTTCTTTGCAATCGGGAACCAGATTGTCATATTTTTAAAATTATACGAATATTTTATATTTGTAACCTTTTTTAAATAATGAAATTTTGCTAGTACCCAGTGATGTATCATTTATTTTCTAAATATCTAACTATGCATCCATTAAAAATAAATATGCTTTTATTTATTCCACGTCAATAGCGAATGCAGTTGTTTAATTTTAAATTATTCGTATGGTCATTGTTATCAGTTAAATTCAGTCTGTTGTTTGATACGGGAAGATAAATTAATCTAATATTATTACCTAGTACATCAATATCAATGATAAAAGAAATTTATGCGAATTTAATGTTATATATATATATATTAAAGTACTGCAAATGTTATATAAAAAAAAGTACTTCTCTGTAAGCGCGGCGATTTTCTTCAGAATTTTCTACTCCAATATCTTGTAATCGTTTACCCATAGTTCCAACAGACTCGTCCGCAGCTAATATACCTTTACCTTTACTTACAATAGCTTGAGCTATCTTCATCAACTCCTTTTGAACTTCTTCTGGTGGATATAAAAACGGTGAGCTCATTGTTGCAGATTCTATAACAGAGATATAAATAGAAAATTCTATTCATCAATACGCATAAAAATAAAGTTAATCACAAATTTTCAAAGCTACTGATAATTTAAATGTGATGCGAAAACACATTTCACATAATTATTTTAGGGGACATGAAACTGGTGGCTTCATCAATTTATAGCCATTCAATACAACTTCTCACAAACGGAAACTTGCGACATGTTACGCAATAATTTCAGGATATATTGCAAACATTACGAGATGGTAATAATAAATTTGGACAAACTACTAGTACAACTAGCACCTTCAAATAAAGAAGAAAGTGAGCTTGTACTTCAAATTAATCACACTGTAATAGAACAAGTGGGAAGATTTAAATATCTTGGAAGTATACTAAATAATAAGATCAGCTTAGATGTTGAGATAAACAACAGAATACAACCTGCTTCAGATGCAGTAAATTAGCTAAGCGAATGAGTAATTGGGAATAAACACATTCTCCTGTCAATAAATCAATGATATTATCGACACTACCCTACAAATCAGAAACCTGGATTCCATAAAAAAAAAAAAAACATACGGTCCTACGGAGTATTCCACCGTACTGCGCAGAATTCTTAGTCCGTTTACAAGATCACGTGACAAACTGTAACATTTACAGCGGGTAAGATGTAGATATCTGTGATTGTATCTAGTCTCCATGATCAAATCATATTTATCAAACGGAAAATTTTATGTTAAAATTAAAACTCATAAATCTAAAATTAGTTATGTCACAGCAGGACTAGCACAGGAAAGCATTCTTGGACCATTTACGTTTATTATATACATAAACGACATTCCCACTATAGACAATGTTCACTACCACTTATATAAGGATGATACCGCCTTATTAACATCATCATATCGCATAGATACCATTAGTCACAGGTTAACTGATGCAATCATAAAGCTATCTAAATTCTGTTATAAATGGAAAATCAAAATTAACGATAGTATAAAACTGAATCTATAATATTCACAAGACGCGAACCCGCTTTAAATAATAAAATCAAAAATAAGCACCTTGACTGAAAATTTGACGTTAGATACCTGGGTATTACACTAGATAACAAACTCACTTTTACATAGCATATAAATGAATGTATCTCTGGAGTACACCAAAAATAAACGTACTATTTCCAATATTTAACAGGCGATCAGCATCAGCATCCATAAATAAGTTAATATACAAACAAGTAATCGCACCTAAAATGTTATACACTTCCCGTGTTTGGTTTAACACCAGCCTGAGTAATATAAATAAACTACAGCGATTGGAAAATCATTTTCTCAGAATTATTCTGAATAAAACTAGGTATACGCGCGTTAAAACTATGCACGACATTTTAAATTATCCTTATGTACAAAAAACAATTAAGATCAGTACTTTCAAATTTTTCGATACTTGCCGTATGTCCATTGGTAAATGAAATCGGTGACTACGATTATAAATCGCTGGGACACAGGTACAAAAAATAAAAGCATAGACGAATAAAAGATATTTTACCTTGATATGATAAAATATAATTTTTCCGTAAATTCCAGCAATTTATTTATACTAATTCATGCGAATATTTTTTAACTCTATACAACATTGTTTACTTTAATTATTTCTTAAGTTATTAACTAAAATGTTGTCGATGCAAGTTTGTTGTGAAATTTTTTTCTGCGAAATAACAGCTGATTAATAACTTTATTTTTTTCAGTTTCGTCTATATTTAAATTATGATTAAGTTTATCGGTTATGAAATTCATAATTTTCGGAACGATAAAACATCTATTATTAGACTGTTTTCTGTGTATAATTATTTTAACAATAAATTTTTCTTCTTCTATGAAGTAGGTGTTTTACAAGAATTGTTAAAGATGATCCGGGCATGTTGTTAGAATGGGTGAAAACAGGATTTCTAAAAGGTTTTTCTATAGGCTACTTCTAGATGGAAAGCGCCGTATTAGACGTCTGCGATAGCGGTACAAATATTTCTTGAGATAAATATTAAAAGATTGTGAAATAAATCCCAAGAAGCGAGAGAAACTAGTCACTGATAGAAAAAGATGGAAATGCACAATTGAAAATGACCTAGAATATTTGTATCAAACAACTCGAATTATGGCAGAAAGGAAAAACGTAATCGCCTACTCAGGACAGGAGAAAATCTTCAGCAACATACGTTTCCAAGTAGACCAACATGCCGAAATACATGTCCAATCGAGTTTAGGAGCATTTTCGTTATGTTTAAGAGCGATGTTTTTTTTTTCAATTTGTTGGAGCACCTGTATTAGTTCTCTTTTCTGCCAACTTATCCACTCCATTTTCCGTTAGGCCCACATTACTGTAATTTATTTTATATTTCTTTTAGTCAAGTGTTTCTGCATCATAAACAGTTATGGACCATACACACATTTTTAGCATTCGCTTCCTTAGATATAACGACAGGGACTTTTGCCTTAGTATGTTTTGCTTTTCTTGGAAAACATATTTCACTAGTCCAGGAGTTTATTTCACTGGCACAGTACAGATCCTGTGATATTACTTGATCGAACTGTTGTTTGTTCAACTTTTTCCCCGTCGATGTTTAAATGAAAAGATCGAATTTTTAGTCTTTCTCCTTCTATATTTACTCCATAATTTGTACTTTCCAATGTTTTATTGACTATTAATTCTAGATAAACATTGAACATGTATAGCGAGAGTAAACATCCACACCTTACTCCTCTACTTATGCATGCTGGGTGTGATACATCGCCGTCAGTTGAAAAAGAACTGAGCAGAAATATTAGCAATGTTCTAGAAAACTATGAATTATCAGTCCGGGTGATTATCGTTCGCTAAGTTTTGAAACTATAAAATATGCTGAATCATGTCGATAATTGTTAAAAAGTATTTGAGAAATGTGTATATAGTAAACAGTTTATAGAGAAGCTGATGTGAACAGAAATTTAGAACAACTATAAATTTGAGGACCGATAGAAATATAAATCTATATCATGTAATAAACATATACAAATGTGAGTTATGTATTTATTGATGAGTATAAATTGTGTGATCTATATAAAAAATTATATAAATACGAAGTCTGACAATGTATTCACACCAAAATTAAACAGCACAGAATTTAATTATATTGGGAAATAAATATATAATGATTAAATTGACTATTCTGACTTTGTTCAAAGAAAACTAAAAGAAAAGAACCACATAACAACCATATTTTTCAATAATTTTCAGGTGTTTTTTATAATAACATATTATTATCATCAAATCTTAGAACCTGTGTGAACATACGGTATTCAAATCTGAGGAACAGCAAGTAATTCAAACTTAAAATTCATATAAATATTCCAGTCCAAAGTCCTCCCAGATATTTTAGCGGCACCATGGCTTGTTCGCAACGATGACATACAAAGGATTTTCGCATTTCAACTGTCAAAGAAGAAATTGCAGCCTTTGCAAAAAGACATTCATCCAATCAAAAACCACGTCAATCCGTTGGCATTTGATCTCTCGCAGAATAGCGTGCGATTCAGACGACTTAGCGAGATTGAACTAGAATTCAGTCCGTAAACAGTAATTAATAAAATGCAATACACAACAATATATAAACAAGGAATAGTAGCCATTTGGAAGCGTTCCATCATAATCTATATGTATAGCAATGGCACTTAATGTTCAAACGAACAGATTGTATGCAAAAGAAAAAAAAATTGAAATTATTACAGAGGAAAACATTGAAGGTTCTAAAAATGATAATTTATATATATATATATATATATATATATATATATATATATATATATATATATATATAATTTGTATTAGTAAATTTTAAAGTACACATGATAGTTTGCGAAACTTTATTAACGTGGAAATACTGGTAATTATGAAAGGGTTTTCTTTATTCAATATGGTTCTCAACAATGTTTTAAAATATAACCAATAAAAATTATTGTAATAAACGTAATTTAGTATTACATATATATATATATATATATATATATATATATATATATATATATATATAGGCTTTATTTTACATAATAAAATTTTCAGCCGTAATTGTTAAACATTTTTCCATAATTATACGTCGCTTAAAAATAAAAATTTACGTAATACACCACGATTTTATATTAATACGATTGTAATTAATTGGTTTGAAATATTAAAAAAAAAAAAAAACTCACTTTTACACATATCTCATACACACAAAGACATAGTTTATCAATCATGCGTAATGTTTGGCACTTCCAATGACGTCATTCGAAAAGGGTTCACCCTTCTGAAGTATCGAATAAATATGTTTAAAGCACATGCGCATTGCGCGTAGAACGGTCAAGTGGGAATATAAGAGCGAAAGAAATTCACATTATGAAAAATCTGAAAAATTTAATAGCGACAGAAATTGAACGAAATTTAGTGAAGGGCAAAGTAATCGAAAACTGTTAAAAATCATGGCATAAGTAAAAGCTGTTAATATTTGAGGTGACCTCTGCGGTGCCAGTTTTACTAAAGAAATCAATTACCGTGAAGTTAATTAAATTTTACAAAGCGTGTAACAAATTTCGATACTCCTATTCGCATGAAATATTAATCGCAAAAAAATTAAAATTTAATTGGTAATTCGTTATAAACGTAATACTTTTACCATTGAAATTATATTCAAACACTAAATAAATATATATATATATATATATATATATATATTATATATATATACTTTAAAAATACAAACCATAAATTTGCGTTACATTATTTAAATTACAAATTAATATTATTATTTTCAAGGAAAAGATATATGTTAATTACTTATGATTATGAATAATACTTTACAGATTAATTGCTAGCGAAATACAATTCCCTGGTTTACTATTAAATATAAATGTTGCGACTCTCACAGAACGACTAATAATCAACAACGCATTGAATTTTACGTTATTTGCAATAATTTATACATTATTTACTGTGTATGCTTGAAAATGACGTAACTATCGAAAAGCTTTGGAATAAAAACTTTTAATGATTAAACTGTGTTATGATTTTGTTTTGTTTATAAATTACACAAATAATTAAATATCAAAATTGTTATAATTTTTATTATACTGCCTGTTAGAAATTGTTGTATATTCCATTCACATAACTGCTTGTTAGAAACTTAAAGTATATTTGAATCGTAACTACTGTCCATATTTAGAATGTCCGCGATACATAGACTGAACAAAATTGGACTTAAAACAGAAGCCTGTGCAAGATTTAAATATGAATGGCCGACTAAACATAGACTCGGGGAATATTAATGTTCTATTGAAAAACATGAACAAACACATCGATAAAAATTTTTGAGAAATCCCGAGACGAAGAACAGTTTACTGCGAAGTGTTCCGTAAAATGTTCGACAGAAATTTTCGGGTATATTGAAATCGATGAGTTTCTAGTATAGACGTAGAAAAGACTCTGAATCGAAAGTAGAAAAATGTTTTGAAATTAGTAATGAAATGAATGACGACGTTATACTTCTTAATAAAAATGAATTTCAATAATATTTGTATACTTGAAGCCAGTACTGCACCTAATAGTTAGTCGATAGAATTATACTGATATTAACTTAAATAATAAACATGGCAAATGTAATATAAATTACATCTTACCCTTTGGGGTATAGTCACAACAATAATCGAAAAGTCAGTGTCTGTTTTACTTCTATCATTTTAATTAATTTAATTTAATAATATAAAACAATGAGTAATTTCTTAGATAAAAAGAAACAATATGTAGACCTACAATCACAAAAAAAGTTTTCGACTCATTTACATCATTAATATTATAGCATTGTCTTCAATCAAATTCTATGATTTTATACATAAAGGAAAAATTATATATATATATATATATACACTCTACTTTTAACTTTATTCATCACCATCGAGAATTTTATACGTGAAGAAAAAAGATATTTACACTCATCCCTTACTTTCCGCAATAGTTTATTTTCAACAATTGAAATTCACGTCTTAAGTATTCTTCCTAATATATCACTCATTTTTTTACTGATATCAATTTTTGTTCTTGTTAAAAAACTTAATAATAATCTACATATGTTGGGTATTAATAATATTAAACAATACTGGAATTACGCAACATACACGAAAAAATAACTTGCAATAAATGATCTAAATATATACACGGGAATAAATTCAAATGATAATCTTATCATTTAATATTACGATCCCCCTTCTGATTATGTAGTATTTTTGAGATATCTTGGGTAACTTTGTAGAAAAATAAACAAACTTTTGAGCTATTACATCTTTATCAAATCGATTAAAAATAAATTAAAATACAAATACTATAATAATAATAAACAAAAAATTAATTATAGCGTATCTTATTTGAAACAACTTAAAATTATAGTGATTTGCTTTTGTATACGTAATTGGAATATCATCCGTAATCACCTTTTCACTCAAATTACTTTACTAATCATAAGCTTGTATATTTCAACTTTTTTTCATGAGAAGAAAACTTGTGTTATTAATGAAATTATCATAAGTAATCATTCTAATGCGCATATATAACTTATTTCATAAAGAAGTATCATACAGGAAACAATTTATTTCCTATTTAAGTAAAAATACAAATAAAAGATAAATTATATTCAAAACGTTCCGTAAGCTAATTTTAAAACGAAGTGATAACAGAAAATACGAATTAATCTATAGGCACATGTACTAAATATAATATCAGGATGAAACTTTTTATCAGTCTCCCACATGCAGTATCAAAGGTTAAATTCAACCGTTCTCCAAGTAAACAAATTGATAAATGTCTTATCTAGTTTGTTCAGTTCATCGAACAGGCACTTAAACACCTATTGTGTAATTATTCAAATTTTCTACAGGAGTCTTTCATTGGTAAACAAAATGAAAATGTGAAAAACATAAACGGGTCTATTATTCTGTACCAACTAAACATAACGTTAGCATACGTATTAAAAGTTATTAAGCTCGCCCGGTTGAGATCGATGTTTGTTTTTTAAAATTAAAGCTCAAAACCGCTCAATGTATTAAACTTAAATTTTTAAAAAAATTATGTACTATAAAACATTAACAAGTGTACACTAATTAAACATATTAAAATTTACATGGCTCGATAGTATCGAATTGTACATCTCGTATAGACATACCAAATATAAATTACTGCCGAAGATAGAGTACTATAATTTAGAAATTAAAAAACACATTATTTTACTTATTAAAACTGTACTTGAATGTTTACTAAAGCAAGTATAAATATTAATAAGAAAACTTTTATGTGACTGTGTGTCACGGAAATAAAACTTTTTACATACGTTTATATCATAGAATAATGATTTAAGAAATTTTCGAAGGCTCATTCTAGAATATTAAAACATTTCAAAATCGATCAGCGATTAGATAAATTAATGTATTTCTCTAAAAACGGTAAAAAGTGAGAATTTTCAGTCGGTCTCACCTATTTAACATAGCATACCTACTGCTCAGGAGTAGGTTCAGTTATGTGTTGTAAATTATTTCCAAAGTTATGTAGCAGGTAAGAATATATATATAATCCAGCGGCTTCATCTATTGGTATGCGCCGTTACTTAATTGGAGTAATTTTTTAATCCAAAAAGTGGCATACTTCTAAATATTATTATTTTGATTGTAATTGTAAATAATTTTAGAAATTTAAGAACTATAAGAATGTAAGGAATTTTTTTTGGTTTTTCATTAAATTCTAAAATTATTTATTCGGCTTATCTTAAAGGAAGATTCCTCTGATATTAATGAGTCAATTTTTTTATAAATTTCAGAAATAGCTATAATTATGATGTCGGGATGCACTTACGTCATCATAAAATGGAGGAAGAATAAATATAAATCGCTATAACAAAACATTATCCATTGGGATATGTTGTTTATTTGATATTATTCTCTTTTTTTTCTCGCAGTTGTGTTTATAATCTTCATATAGATTGGTACACAAAAAAAGAATTATTTTATTAACATTTTCATTAATTTAATAATTTCATTTATATTTATAACAATTTTATAAGTGCTTTAAGAGACATAGTTAATTCATTAATTACTACATTACACCAGGTGGAAACTACCTCCTTATAGGTGCCACTGTTTTATTATTTCCTTCATATTAATTTTTGATACTCATTATTTAATTTCTTCTCACTAATTTTTTGATAAAATTTTTGTTAATTTTATTTTCTTTTCATTCAAGTCGTATCCTAGCTTAATCATTTTCTTTCTATACAACCTTAAAAATTATTTCCGCGAATTTTTAACTTCATAATTATAGCTATTTCTGAAATTTATGAAAAAATTGACTCATTAATATCAGAGGAATCTTCCTTTAAGATAAGCCGAATAAATAATTTTAGAATTTAATGAAAAACCAAAAACAATCCCTTACATTCTTATAGTTCTTAAATTTCTAAAATTATTTACAATTACAATCAAAATAATAATATTTAGAAGTATGCCACTTTTTGGATTAAAAAATTACTCCAATTAAGTAACGGCGCATACCAATAGATGAAGCCGCTGGGTTATATTCTTACTTGTACAATTATGTAAAATTACTTCCTACGAAATAAATACAATTACAATACACTGATTAAAATAACTTACCGTAAAAATTGGTGTAGCAAGTATACTTTTTATAATTTTAAAATACAATAAGATTAACACATAAAACCGACCCAACCTAAAAGTACCCACAACAAAATAAACAAATTAACTGAACAAATGACTATGACTATAGTGATGCAATAACAGTAACGTTGTACAAGGTTAAAGAAGGTCATAACCTGGAATATGGGCGGGGCTGCATTTATCTAATAAATAATTGTTTTTATTTGATAAAAAAATATTTAAATGAACATTGCCCTTGATATATAGAAATTTTAAAAAGTAAAAATTTAATTTAATATTCAAAAATAACCTATGTAATAATTTAATTATATCATTGTAAATATTGATTTTTCTATTTTTTTAAATGAAAAATATGTTATCATCACTAAAATTCAACATCTATACACACTAGTGTCTCGAAAACTATGACAGTGATTTTGTTATCATGTAAAATTGTAAATTCTAAGTTGTAAACAGAGCAAAAAACTGTCATTTAGATTATATTGAATTTTGTGATAAATAAGAACGTTATAATTGGTTTTATTAAAATTTATTTTTGTTTTTAATATTTAAAGAGTTAAATGGATTCCGGTAATAATGAAACGAATATTGGTAGGACAGAAAACAATGATTGCGCTTTAGAACATAATAATTTCAAACGTAAAGAATTCAGTAAATTTAAGAAAAACATAAAAAAAAAAAGTCAAGCTGTAAAAGTCATAAACGGTCTCATTCAATAAGTTCATCTTCCTCTGAAACTATGCATAAAAGGAAAAAATCTAAAAAACGTGAAAAGTTAAAACAAAAACAGCTTTCAGATATAAAAGATGATATGCCAGGACCACCAGCTCCAAAAGATATTCCTCAAAAATCCGTGCTTATGAAACCGATGACGAAAGAAGAGTGGGAAAGGAAACAAAATATAATGAGGCATGTTATAGATCCCCTTACAGGAAGGAAACGGTAAGTATTTCATTACGTTTTTTATTTCCAGTGCTTTAGAAATATAAATAAAATTGTTTTTTTTAATGATTTTATTTAGGTTAATCAAAGGTGATGGGGAAGTTTTGGAAGAAATTGTAACCAAAGATCGACACCAAATCATTAACAAGCAAGCAACAGCATGTGATGGTACATATTTTCAAAAAATTACGCAAAATATGTGATAATTGTAATATACATGCTTTAAATGTTAATAGGTTACTTCATATTTACTAAATCATTGAATGCGATGTGTATTCACTATTAGACATTCATTGTACCTAAATATCGACAATTTCTCATTTTGCTTTAATTTTTCTTATACATTTGTGCTAATTTACGTTTTATTCAAATACTTTTGTTTCAGTGTTGTATATTTTGTGTGAACTATTGATACTTTATTCATATTTACCTTATTTACATGCTGAATAACGGACGTAATACTGTTAAAAATAAAAACAATTTTAAAATTATACCTAATTTAATGGGATTGTATGAAAAATCTACGTATAATTTCGATCTATACGAAAGTAATGAATGATGCTATTTCATTCTTAACACTGAATGTTAAATTGTTCGTAATTTGTATCATATTTTACGTATTAAACATTTGGGAAAATATTAATGAAATAAATTGAAAAATGAAGTAATACTCATACATATGAAATAATTTATACCTCCTTACTAAAGTTAAAAGAAATTTGGTGAGCAAAGCAAAATCACAAACTTAAGTTGGATATGCAATTTTTACAATTACAAATCAAGTTCTTGTCTGGTTTCGAGCAGAGCTGGAAGTGGGAAATGATTATGTGCTGTCGTCTACGATTTATAACAATGTACATAGTGTTCATTGCAGTGCATAAAATTTATTTTCCAGTGAAAGTGCTAAGTAACTTAATTGTTCGTAATTTATAAATTTTCTAGTTAATACGGATTTATTATTTGTCTTATGCAGTAGAGTACGCTCGATTAACAACCATTTCTAAATGAAAAAGAAAATTATGTTTCAAATTTTATTTGTAAATTTCTGTAGCGTTTATAAAAATGGAAAACAAATATAACCATGATAAAACAAGGACATTGTTTTGTAAAGCTTAACATTAAATTACTTTAAGAAGTTGATTCCAATCCTATTTTGTATAAAAATATTCTTATTCTATTTTTATTTCTCATATTTTAAATAGTTCACACTGTTATTGAACGTACATTTTGCTTTTATCACTAACAATAAACGTAAACATCTACATAACATCTTGATTCTATTGTCATTTTAATCACAATAATGTAAAATTCTGGAAATGTACTGAATAAATATTAAATGTAAATAATAATGAAACAATAATTTATACATAATCTTCCATCTATTACTCTAGCCACTACCTACTTAAAAATTAAAAATAAAATAAAAGTATAAACCCTTGATGACTAAACATTTCTACTTTTTCGTTGAACACTAATTGTTATGCTAACCTCTCTTTGTATTACTATTTGGATTTTTTTTTAATTATAACTATAAACTATAAAAATATGAAATAAAAAATTATTTTATCTTTATATTCTGTAGAATATCATAATTTGTATGATTTACTTGTCTTTATACATATTGTTCCTACCATAAAAATTATAAACTTACAAGTGTGCACCATTAAATGCATTTTTCATGCGTGAAATCCATCTGAATTATCAATTTTTATGTAGTTCGTCCAAAAATCAATGTTACTGTAATAAATTATATATTTACCATATTTTGATTCCTGTGAAGTTAATCGAGGTTTTCACTTAAAAATAGCCAGAAATTAACAATTTTAGATTGCTTACAACGTACCAAACGTATGCATTAAAAGAAAATGGCTTTTTATTTATTTTACGAAAAATATATTTTTAAGTAACCTAATAAACAATTACCACATATTTCTCAAAAATATAATCAAATCTGTTTGATACTGTTTTCCTGAAATGTATAGTATTTATTGTTCACGTTTCAGAATTCATACTCCTGAATGCTTTATACAAGTGTGTATTTTTCAAATAATAAATGACAAATTAGACTATCAAGTGTTTAATAAATAAAAATAAATCAACAATATTTTAAAGCGTTAATAATTTCAAATGAGTTACACACACATATTATTTATATATATATATATATATATATATATATATATATATATATATATATATATATATATATATATTAAAAACAACTGGTAAATTTGAAATAACATTATATGTAAAAACAAAACAAATCAAAAAATTTAAATGTAAAAATGACTGTTTTTAATAAAATGTCTACAGAATAATAGTGTGATATTCACAGTACTTATTATTTATTTTTTAAGAATTTATGAATTTATTCTCTATTTATATGATAACACCAGAAATCAAATACAAAAACATGTATTTACAATTAATAATATGTTGTTAAGTTTTATAAGCAGCACTAGAAACCTGCACTGCACATATATAATTTATGAATTTTAAGCTACGATTGTAAACACCTGACATAGTCATAATGTATTTGTCATATTTGAATTGTTCTGTATATTTTATAGACTTTGTTATTTATAAACAAGAATTAAATCTAAACTGTAATTGCTTACGTGTTGAATTATTTCTGACAATCACATCAGGGGATACATATTTTTAAAGCTGAATAACATTGAATCAAAGAAAAGTTTAACGAACTTGAAAATTTGCATAAGCACGTATTTTAAAATATAAAAACTATGAAACGTAAAATAACATCATTAAAAGGAATATTTATCTTAATAAAAAAAAAAGCACCGAAGTCAACGTAAAAATGAAACGATTTTAGACATGGAATGTCATAATTCATACTCTGGAATGAAAATATATCAATATTAAAAATATAAGAATTAAATATGCTATTAAACGACGCACAGCTTTCACATGAAGAATTTAAAAAATCAGTCATTAAAAACTGTTTTCAAATTATCCATTTACTAACAAAAAACATTTTCTTTGTTTCATTTTATACAAATTTAATAAAAGTGTAACAATATTTAAATGTATCAGCATATTTCAAAGTCAGTACGACTTTCGTAATTTTTATTTTAAAAGCAAAAATATATATACAAAGAAAATATTTTATAAACAATTAGTTTCATCTTCTATTTATCACAGTATATATTGATTTTTATTTCCTAATGCATACAATAAAAATTCTACAATATTTTCATACACACGCTATGAATATATAAAGATTAAAGCTTCATTATATGAAAATGTTGTCCAACGTATATATAATCATTTGTAAATCATATTTTTATAAATATTATTAAAATACTTGTATAAAGAAGCTAGTGGAACCATCTCTCCAAGAAGGGTCATCGACAATTTTTGCCCGACATAACGGACAAGTTTGTTCTCTGTCTAACCATTTGCAGACGCATAATTCGCAGAAAATATGATTACACTCCAACACAACTGGATTTTTAAATTCGTCGTGACAAATTGAACATAAATTGCCCACCGTAGAAATTTGTTCTTTAGTTGGAGTGACACCAATTGTCTAGAAACACGAAAAATAAAACAAAATTATTTTAAAAAATTCAACTGACATCAACAAATTTTCTCAACATTTAATGAATGAGCTATACATTTTTTATAACACCCTCGTTTGATTTTTGTAAAACCCAGAGTTTTAAAATTTCTTTGCATGACTTTTTATATTATAACTTCTTTCTTAAAATTGAAAGTTTGCGTCAGTTTCATTTTAATTAGCGATTATATTTTTATTTATTGGGAAGTTTTAAGAAGTCAATAATTTTTTTCAAACTAATTTTATTCCATGTTTTTTCCAGGTTAATCGAATATTTTAAAAATGAGTAATTAATTAACGATTGTGTAACAAAATTTAAATACAACTATAAATTTTACGTTAACTATTTAGACTTCATACACTCCTAGAAAAGCATGAGCTGCATTGAGCAGTACAAATTTGTACGGATAATCCACGCATTAATAACTTAGTTCAATTGGTTATAGCTTTTCTATTTACTCAAATTCTATATCCACTATTAAGTTATGATTTTTGCTCAAGATTCTTCATTATTTTATTAATTTGACTTATGTGCAATTATTTTTCCCAATAAAATTCTTTCTTCTTGTGTTTCTAAATACCAATATGAAAAATATATTAACTTCGTGTATAATTTTATTTAAAAAAAAAAAAAAAAAAAACAAATTCGATATATCAACTCAGTTTTTTTATACTTACCACATTTTTTATTACTTTCAGAAAAGAGCTCCAGCAAAGTTTAAAGGATGACATAAGTAAGTTCCCTTTTGAAACCATGTAAGCCGCGGATAAAAATACACCGATAACCTTTTTAGGACCTTGGTAAGATTCTAATAAAAAATACAGCCAAGGTTGTATAGGAAAACATCCACGATAAAGCTGAGAAACTGACTCTATGAACAAATAGTATTTACCCTGTAAGCAAAAAAAAAAATAAAGGATAAATAAAATAAAGAAATCTGAATTTAAATGTATCGAGTTTTATCTAACTAAATACATGTGTTAATTAAATCACAGCTAAACTTTTAATGACCTCATGATGTAATACAAAAGTTTAGTTTTTCTTTGTTCTTCATCTTTTTGATAGAACTAAATTCTTGATTATTTATTATAGCAAGTTTTTCTTTTTAATTTTTTCATTCAACAAGAATAACTTTTTACAATATTCCAGTTATATATTATTGATTCATAAATATACTGAAGTGGTAAAAAACTTTTGATTTATTATTGCTCTAAGATTTGTAATCAATTTGTTCGTGTTATTTAAAAGACAGTTTCAAAATGGGTTTTTTATTTCAAATTGATATTTATATACTAGTTTCCCTTGATTGGTTTATCTAATGGATAATAGAGATTTGTTAAGAAACAACAGGGAATCCAGAATTCATTTGTTAACCGGACGTTCGCGGTCAGTTTCAAATTTTCGTGTTTCTCAAATGGACAACAGATTAAGTAATTGTTCTTACTTTTTAAAATATAATCTATGATATATATTTCAAGTTAAATATGTATACGAATATGTATATTTCGTTAATTGTACACGGTATTGATCAAAATTATATATTTATAAAGAAAATTAGGAAATTTTTATATTGGTTTTTGTTGTTATGTAAATCTTTTCCTTAATTTTTTAAAATTCGCGCTCTTTTAATTCATCATAAAGCTAATTATGTTGATTTTAGAGAATATTTCGAATAACGTAAAGAAAAATCTGTATAAACTATTTTAACAAAATATACTATATATAAAAATGTAAACATGCCGAAAAGAAAATTCTTAAACGAAAACGTTGCTAGATCATAAATATAAAACAGATCATCTCACTATTATTATTTATATAGATGGCTGCAAACGACATACAAAAAAGCAGGAGATACGATTTTTAGAAAATTTTTAAAAGACCATATATATATAATATATATATATATATATATATATATATATATATATATATATATATATATATATATATATATATATATATATATATGAGAAATAAATATGGTCCTAGCACACTGCCTCAACTGAATTACTGAAATTTTTGTAATATATAACGCAAGATAAATAATATTTGTGTATGCTGTATCTGAAACCATACGCATGTAATTTTATTAACAAAATGTCATGATCTAAAACATCAAAAGTCTTACGCAAGTCAAAATATATTGCTAAGACCGAATGTCCAAATTCTGTTTCCAGCAATAAGGGAAATATGCTGAAATAGACCATCATCTTTTCCCCTATTGGAAAAAATCCATATTGGTTACAACTAAATTAGTTGAACTCCTGTAGATAATTTAACATAACCTTTTTTACAGACTTCTCAAAAATTTTCGAAAAAGTTGATGTGGGTCAACAATCGAAGATTTCTGTATTCTTTCGAATTAACACACTTCAATTAAGAAAAAAAAGACACTTCCTCAGATCCTGATTTAATATCTTATAAAATGGTTAAATCTTTTCTTGAATCCATCATCCAGTATCAATTAATTTGGTGGTTGGAATATAGGAATATTTTTCCGAATTGTATATATGGTTTCCGCGTTACCACTATTCTACAGCGGACTATCGCGCCTTCTTAACATTTACTATATATAGGGCCCGCATTAATAAATTTTTAGTAGCTACATTTCTAGATCTTACCGCAGCCTTTGACAACGTTGATATCATCATCTCTTTCGTCGTCTTCGATCACTTGTTCGTCATAATTTGTCAGATTGCATTTGTAATTTATTCAGAGTTAAACATTTGTGCTTTCGTTATCCTACACTTCACAGCTCCCTGTGCAGGACTACTTACACCGGTCATAGAGATTTAATATTTACATTCTCTATGATTTAAAAACTCTACTTTCTTATGCTTCTCGACTAATTTCTTATACTGATGACCCTGTCCCCTTTCATTAAAGTATAACTTCCTCCTGCTATACCTAACACAAAATTTACAAGTTTTCAATAACCTCTTTATTACTTTAGATCTCACTATAAATTTTGATAAATCTACTGTCATGATTTTCACATATAAACGCCCTCCACAACTTCTCCAATTCATCTCATTCAGTAATCACCGCATGAAAAAGGTAACAAAACACATCTATCTAGGGCTAATTTTAGACCCAAAGTTGTCATTGAAACCCCATTATGCCATATTCTTCCTGTCTGTCTACAATCCTCCAACATATTAAAATCTCTCTCTTCAACGGATTGAGGTTGCGATCATATCCCTCTCCGCACATTGTATCTCTATTAATTTGTTCTAAACTCGACTATTGTTCCGCTTCAGCTCACCTGTTAATCAAATTGGACAGCATTCAAAACTTTTAAATTCGATTAATTTTAAGCTCCCTTAGATTTACTCCTATTTCCTTCCTTTCCTTTAGTTCCCACATCATTCAACTCTCCCACCAGTACGGAAGCCTATCCTACCACTTCATATCAAAATAATAGATTGAACTGCTGACACTTTTGTATCCAATTTTATTCGAATTCACAAAAGATGGGGTTTCACCATTTCTCATATTCCTTTACTCGCCGATGCCTCCCATAAGCTCGGTAAATATATTCCATCCTACCCTTCCCTTTGTTTTACCAACTCATATTCCATGAATCTTTTTAATATCATAATCTGACACATCTATCCACGTTTTCTTTCATTCCAGCATATTAATTTCAACACCATCATACTTGACAAATGGCCAAATCATGTTACAGTATTTTCAGACGACTTTAAAGTTCCTGGTCGCTCTATTACAGGGAGTATTCTACATGCTCTATTACAATAACTTCCAATTGTTCATATTATCCCCATTCATTTCAATTTACAGTTCCCAATATTTAAGTATTTTAAAGTTCTTCCAGTTCTTATCCCGACTAAATTAACATTCCCAATTCCCCTTACTATTCCTATCCATCCAATAGACATATATGATAATCATATTTTCTACCTACACGAGCAAATTTCTCTCCCAAAATCTCCTTTTACATTGCTTCATTAATTTACTCTTTAAAAAAAAAAAAAACAGAAGATTGCCAATTTTATGTAAGGCATATTTTAAGAAATGATGGTATCGAGAAACAAATTACACTTTGCAAATATAAGGAGTCAATAAACGTGGAAGAGTACTATCAATAAATACTACTGATTAAATAAAACAAACTTCATTGGTGGTTAAAATTGGTCGAAATGGCGCAAATCGTTTTACTAAAATGTTCATGAATTTCATAACACTCTCAATGATTTCAGAAAAAACATCAAATATTTCTTCTGAAAAAATAGATAGATAAACGTTTCTTAAAAACAATTTGACTTCATTTATTAATTTACTTTATTTTTTATTAACATGTTCATAAAGTATCATTTGGATTCGTTTTTAAATTTTTCTAATATATCTCTGGTAAATCAATTCCCCAAATAACGTACGTTACAAATAAAAATACTTACTCGCTTACTAGAAGGTATAATGCTTTGCGGCAATAACGTGAAAACGGCTTTAATTATAATTGTTATCAATTTCAATATGAAATCACTGACTACGACGGAATATAATAAATCACCTAAGTTCGTTGGTAAATACGCTTGAGGTATTGTTCCAAAACTAAAAAAAAAAAAATTAAATCCAGTTCACAAATATAAGTGATTCATTAAATTATAAATGATAATACATATAAGTTAAACAAATTTCTGTCAAATGAGTTCAAAAATAAACGCGTAACAATGGATTTTAGTTATATATCGCGACATGTAATATAAATTGTTTTTTAGCAATTGGCATGTCGTAAAATTTTTCTTCTAACATGAAATCAGAAATCAGGTTTAATTTAATAACATTTAATAAAAAAATGGAATCAAATATTCGTATTTTTTTTATACATATAGGACAATGGGTACCTTCAGGAAAAGAGAATGGCTAATGTGAAGAATGAGCCCATAAAAAAAAAACAATTTGCGGTGTAACTAATTATAAGGAGAATTAAATAAAAAATAAAATCCAGGTTGCGTTTGTTTCGGCTAGTTATAAGTAGAATTAAAGGAAAAAATAAGAATGGCACATTATTACCCGAATGACTGATAAATCGAAATTCAGTTAAAATTTCATTATTTTTAGGCTTATGGGCTCATTCTTCATATCTCTCTAGAACAACATTTATGGTTTGGTTAAAACAAAACTTCAACTGTTCATTTACATATATATAAATATCAACATAAGGGTGACCATTTTAATTATTTCATATCTGTAAGAAACATTACTATACAATAAATAAATTTCATTTTTATTTCATGTTTTAATCATTTATATTACATTTGGTAAGATATTTATTGTTGAACTTCGTATAGAAAAGAAATTAAACTGTTGTAAAACTATATATCCATTTTAATCGATACATAAAAATTATAATATTTTTTAATATCAAGTATGTAATAATTTTTTTTTACTTGAAAACATTTTTAAAACTAACGTACTCTTTTCATATATCTTCTGGAACACGTGTTTCAAAATTACAATAGTTTGCATAAACTACATTTCTGAACACTTACGTAATTATCATCATTCACATATAGGAATGTGAAATTGATAGTTCTATGTTTGTCAAAAATATGTATCAAATTCAAATCAAATGGCGCAATTAATATAATTTTCGCAATAACCATTCATAAAAAAAAAAAATGAAAAACCCTATAATATACGTACCAAAAATTTAGATTTTGGTTATTGGTATATATAATGTAAGAAAGTACAGCAGACAACACACAAAAATTTCCAATGAAAAGAAAAGTCATGAACCAAGTTCGAATCTGCCGTGCAACTTCTCGCTTCAAAAGCATATTGTAATAATAAAACGACAGCCACAAAGAAATGAATAGTAAAATACCTGCAAATTGAATAATCATTATATTTCTTAAAGTAGATTATATTTTTATACCAACATTTTTTAAAATTTAGATTTTTTTTTTCAAGTAACTATTGTCAACTCAACCATCATCCTACTTATTATATCTCAAAGAAACAAAATACTATAAAATTATCACATTTTTAAAATCATAAGTTAATTTAGATTCATTGTGGCAATCTAAAATATTTATTTAATTTACATCGTGAAATTCCGAGATTAGTTTTAAATTATTTCATCTATGCACCTTACAATATGTAATGACATTTCTATGGCAATCAGAAAAGAGATGAAATAAAAAATAATTGTGCAATTAAAATTGTTTAAAGTTACAAACATCTGGTTAAAAAAATCAGCTAACAGATCAGAGGATATAGAGTTTGTTGTAGTGAAATGTCATAAATAACAGAATGTTAAATTCTACGTTCTAAATATATCAATAATTACATAATTTATCGTAAAATTGTAGCAAATTTTACGATTTTCTGCACTTAAAACATCAAAACCGATATTTAAAGATGATAATAATGTGTATGATCAAAAGTATATAATATAATCACTAATAACGAATTAGTTATGTAAAGCTGTGTGTTAATACTATTCATTTCATTCAATTTTTTATCATAAGCTTGAAAAAGCCTCAATATATATCAGTTTATTAAATATTACTTTTATCAATTATAAATATCAACTATAAAAACATTTATGATTTATCAAAAATAATGTGTTCATGTCAATCAGATTAAAATATGATGAAATCAGAATAAAGACAATAAACATTTTGTGGAAAGAAATATTTTTCAAATGCCTTACAATGATAATCATACTCAAAACATTTCTGTTTATAATACTTAAATTAATTTAATTACAAAAATTAGTTAAAATCATTAAACATTTATTTTCTTGAAAAATTCACAAAGCTTTTCGGCAATTACGCCATTATCGAGTGATATTTAAATTAAAATAAAATAAAGATTTAAAAATAAAAACACAAAAATATAAATTTAAGATCATAAATTTACAAGTATAACTTAAAACATTCTGACAGTGACTGGTAAACAACACAAACAACTATCAGTAATATAAAATATATGCAAATAATAATGAAAAATCATTATTTGGAAAACATTGTATAGAATTAGAACACAAAGTAAATAATATTAATCAAAATTATAAAATTTTGCATCAGAAAAACATTTTAAAAAAAGAAAACTACTCGAATAATGAAAGGGATAAAAATAATTTATTACATTCAATGGTAAATTTTGAGGAAAAATTAATTTTAAAAAGTATATTGTAAAGACTGGCTATTGATTTTTTACTTATTATAAAATATTTTTTCATTGTTCAACCAATTTTTAAAAAAATAATTATTTTCTGGATACTGCTTTGTAAATATTTTATATTACTGATAGTTGAGTGTTGTGATCTTACATTAAATTTTTATTTTATTTTAATTTAAATATCACTCGATAATGGCGAAATTGCCGAAAAGCTTTGTGAATTTATCAAGAAAATAAACGTTTAGTGATTTTAACTAATTTTTGCAATTAAATTAATAAAAAATCACTATATAAAAAAAAAATATTAAATAAATAAATAATACTTAAATGTCTAATTTTTTTGTTTTACGAAAAATCATATTAGCAAGAATTTTTTAAAAAAGACACACGTAAAGTAACTAAGCAATAGTGAAATCGATCTCTCCATACAAATCAAAGCAATTTATTCGGTCAGTCCCTTGTATTTTATGTAATTTAAATTAATCGCACATGGTCACAAGTTATGCAATTTTCATTATATGTAAAAAATAGTACGATAAATATAATCAATAAAATATAGAATTTGATAATCCTTTTAAAAATTATGTTCAAATCAGATTTTCAACCCAATATATAGAATTTTATTACGCGAACGATTATTAACCAATAATAAAGCGTTGGATTCAAAACATGAAAAAACAAATTCAATATACAATTACCTGGAATGTGATCGAACACAAATTTTGTTATCACAAGCATTACAAATGGTACATACTGAAGTATCGTATTCAAAACGACACTGTCGTTAGCAACTAACTCAACATTGTCATCGCCTAAATAATAAATGAATTATCATAATTAGTTTATAAAAAAATAATACAATGATGTTCGATCAAATGTTAAATTTATATTCATAATTACGAATGATATTGGTGATAATAAAGTAACAAACCCAAATTAACATCTATACAAACATCTAACTTTAAATTAATGTTACAACCATGTATAAAACTTTTACCTTCTTCGTTTCCAGCATTATTATTATTGTTGGTATCACTATTGTCACTTGTGGCGTTAACAGCCACCGATGCGTCGGAGTTATTCGATATCGGTAAATCAACATTCCCGCTAGACTGAGAAGTGCTTGGTGAAATAGCTGGCTCAACATCAATTACAACATCATCTGTTAGAACAAATATATATATTCGATTAAATACCTCAGAGTTCAAGAAGTTACATTTTAATTTTTATTTAAAAATGCTCTCCTTACTGGATGATACAGGGACATTGGATTCTCTTCTTATCTGGTCTCTAGAACCAGCTGTGATAGATTGGGATGGCAGCCAAGTTGGTAACCCAGTGTTTCCTGCATCCGTGCTGCTACTTCTAGCTCTTTCGACAATAGGGCGTAACTCATCTATAACATTTTGCAGATTATTTCTTAAAATTGTAGGAACTTCTGCAGTTCTTCTTTCCAGATCACGGATACCAGCCCCAAGGCTTAATCTTGGTTCTCCTGTATAAACATATTAATTATACCGATTAAACTTATAAATTACTTGTTGATGTACTAAATTCAGTAAATACAATCACGATATTATTACAATAATTTAAATGGGGACTCATTTAGATGATAGTTCATATCTTTATTGTAATAATATAACAATTAAAAATCTTAAAACTAACTTCAAAAGAAATCATTTTGAACTGAATTATTATATAGTTTAATGTTAGTTAGGACTATATAAAAAAAAGTTAGCATCTACTAAAATTCAAATAACATTTCATAAGTTAAAGAAGGTACTGTATCTAACACCATCAAAAATGCAGATAGCGGTCAACACAATAATTAAAATCCTTGATCAATACCGTGTACAATTAACAAAATATACATATTCGTATACATATTTAACTTGAAATATATATCATAGATTATATTTTTAAAAGTAAGAACAATTACTTAATCTGTTGTCCATTTGAGATACACGAAAATTTGAAACTGACCGCGAACGTCCGGGTAACAAATGAATTCTAGATTCCCTGTTGTTTCTTAACAAATCTCTATTATCCATTAGATAAAACAATCAAGGGAAACTAGTATATAAAAATCAATTTGAAATAAAAAACCCATTTTGAAACTGTCTTTTAAATAACACGAACAAATTGATTACAAATCTTAGAGCAATAATAAATCAAATGTTTTTTACCACTTCAGTATATTTATGAATCAATAATATATAATTTAGAAGTCTATGCTTCAGATGATTAAGTATTAAATAAATATTTACTTTTTCCAAATTTTGTAATAATTAATATGTTAAATACGTTCCCATAATATATATCTACATATTGATAATAGCTGATATTGATTTATTATTGCTTATATGCATTATCTTTTTTTCGAAGAGCGTGGAAATTGTAATAACCATTTATGCTGATCATATTACCGAATGAAAAAAGTAAAAAATAATACTTTTACAAATTATTAGGAAAAATTGTGTAATAAAACTAGTAGTTTCTGAGTAACGAATGTAATGTTGATAAAATATATGATAAAAATAAAACACCCCAGAAGTGTTATACGCACCCACTCGATTAATTGTAATTTTTCTATTAATATGGTAACATTAAATATAACAGCTATTTGTTTATAAATAAAAAAAATATGTGTGATTAAAAACCGTTGATATTATATTAGTTTGTTTTTCGATATAGGAAAGCAAAATACAGGTGGGTAATTATAAGATAAATTACTTAGTGAGTGGCATTGGGGAACATGCAGTACTCTGTCTTCCAGGAGCTGTAGGCAAGTATTAAAGTTTTTATCATTTTGGTCCATAAATTTTATCCGATTTTATTCCATATTTACGTAAAAGTTGTATTCAATCTGTATATTAAATGTATCATCATAAAAAACGTTTTACAATCAATTTTTAATAAATGAAGTATAAAGTAACACCCTTACTAACGTGAAAATAAAAATTCATTGTGCTGACAGTTATGTTTAATAAAATATATTCAAAAACAATTTTTTTCTTTTAATGGGGATCCATTTACAGCTTACCAACGTAATACTGTACGTATGAACCAACTCATATTTCTATAAAGATGGACAACTCAGAAACATCGCTTGTAAATTCTCAAGATGAAGAGGGGACAATACATTTTATGCAAGACTGTTATATGAGGAGCGCAATAATTTAAGGTAAAGGATATTCGATGAACACATGATCTGGATTGCAAATTGCACGTCCATCATGAGGGCAGTAAAGAGTTTCTCTAATTTGCATAAACACTAGGCGACCCGGCAATAAGTAATGCCCGAATCACATTCTGTTGATAAGTACAATTCCTTTACACTTAATGCTTTTTAAAAAGCAGAACCACGGATACCTAGGAGCAGACGGTTGTAATTGACAGTACTGAGTGAGGGATAACTGCTGTATATTCTCCAAATATCTGTTCCCAAAATTTCGAAGGTTCCGACTATATGAAACGTATGATATCATGTGCGGAATCTAAAGAGAATACGACACCCTTAGAAGACCCCGCTTTAGGCAATGAATCTACAATTTCATTGTCGGGGATTCCTCGATGTACTGGTACCCATAAGAAAGACGCAAATATACCCAAGCTTTACAGATGATTAAGTTTTAACATGATGAATGTAATTAATATACCTGATACGTTCCATTTGCTTTCCATAGCCTTCAAAATGGTTTTTAGATAATTGAATGAATTTCATATAAAATTGTTGCCATTTTTTTCTTTTTGCTACTGTAAGTTCACGTTTAATGAATACGTTAGTTTTCCTCCAGTATAGATAATTTCAACGGTGTTATTTCCCTTGTATTGTAGGAAAGCTCTCCTATCACAAGCTACGCGCTGACAGGAATCTACTTTTCCACCATTTTTTAAAATTTACGCTCCCTTACTGTTGGTGTCGACTTTGATATAGCTTCATACAATAACTTAAACTGCATCCTAGGTTTAGTCTCATTGTATATATTTAAGTCATGCTTTTGAAGCTGCGAAGGGAATAATTTCCAGTTGATACGCTTATAATTCCACTTTTTTTTAAGACTGGTTTAAAATTCTACTACTATCATGTATATTATTTGTGTACACTTCGATTAATATAGGGCAGTGATCACTCCTTTCAGTGTCAGGCATAGTCAGGCGAATAAAATGTTAAACCTAACGGGTTAGCAAAAGTTTAAAGCCTACCGAAATTGGATTGCTGAAATTCAAGATACAGCAGTCTGCGTCCAAAAATACTACATATACCACATTCCCAAAATAATTTATTTTTATGACTACCCCGGGCTATATTATGAGCATTCCAGTCACCATCAATGATAAATGGGGTTTCCAGTAAACTAAAAATATCTACGAAAAGAGAACTATTCGGACGAATGGAAGGTTTAACATATATGCTGTAAATATAAAAATAAAAAGACGAATTTATAGTTAAGATTTAATCCTATTAGTTGTATTAAATTCGCGCTATCTTGCGATAAACTGTAGGAAATAGAAATTGGAGTAACGTGGTCCCGCATTAAAATTTCACCCCACCATATCCATCATATCTATCATTTCAATGAATCGTAAAATTTCTGTACTTGAATTGTTTACTGGATTTCAGCCACGTAGTAGCAGTATATCAGGTTCATAGTCATAAATTAATTTATCAAGGCTGACACAGTTATATCTCACACTGCAATAGTTCTACTCTAGAATATTAAGTTTCATTGTATGATCTACCATCTCTAGTTGTCAGGGATCGGTCTTTTCGCAAATAAAAGTTGCTATGAAGACTATGCAATAACTTAATAAAATATGGGTAATCAGTGAAAGAAATAAAATCATATACGTACACGTACATATATACATACACATTCATAAATACATACATGCACACTTATATACGCACATGTCTATGAAGAACAAAGCATTTGAATTATAGATTCGAGGTATCTGAAATTGTTCAACTAAATCCTATGAAAGTCATTATAAAGGTATTATTCATAAATATTGCGTATCGTATATTATTTGTATAATGACATCTTCAAGAAGTAGCAAATATTTATAGAGAAATATTCTAAAAATGTCCGCTGCTCAAGTGGTTGATTATATTTAACGTGATTGCATTGTACTTTACAGATTATAAAACCGAAATTACTCTTGCTGCTAACTTTGATCAAATACCATGTTAAAATTGTATTGAATAAAACATTTCTTCTTATTTCAATCAAATTTAATTTAGAGCCGGGAGATTCAAATATATTTTTATAAATTCTATCAAATACGTCTCAGTCCGCAGACGACATTGCTATATATCAACGCCTTCTTAGAGATGTAATGGGAGACTTTAAAATTAAAGAATAATTTATAATTCATTAATTGAGCTGATATTAAATAAATAGCAAAATATAATTCAAAACAAGTTTAAAATCAATTTTCGACAATTTATAAAACAAAGCATTATAAGCATTAGTCAAACCAAGAAGTTTTGTACTTTATGTAATAATAATCAGAACTGAAACCCGAAATGTCGTCACTTATAGTTGCATGAACTTGTGTATGTATATATATATATATGAAATATCTATTTGTCCATGTGTATATTTATATATATATATATATATATATATATATATATATATATATATATATATATAATTAACAAAATGTTTCACTAGAAAGATGTATTATCTATTTTCTGGAACTTGACAATTTGTTTTTGTTATTCTTTGATCCTGATTAACTGGTCTAACATGTATAATTTCATTCATCTGTTCATTATCTCCGCAATTTTAATTTAAAATTATATCTATTTATCAAATAATAGTAAAACCAGATAACGATTATACCTGTGTAAGAGAGAAAATGAATCACTCAAACCAAAACGTGGATAAGAAGATGGCGAATACTCTGTGGTGCCTTTGAGAGCGATAACCGATTATTGACTAACTTTACCGCTTTAATAGACAATTTTACACCTTATGCATAACATGTCAAGTTTATTATAGTCATGTAGTCTGTATTTCTATAGTGTTATAATAATAAGATGCAAATGTTTAGAACTCTGTGGCAAAAATTTATAAAAATGAATTCCTACGCAGGAAATTGGCATTTAAAGAAACAAAATTAAACAAAATTTGTTTATAATGAAAAATAAAATTCAATATATTTTTGTATTTTATTTCGGTTATTACATATGTAATAATAAATATTTTTTCGTATTGTCAACAGACGTAACTGATATTTGATGCTATTAAAATCATATTAATTCAAAAAATTTTGATAAACCTAATATAAAAACTTATTTTTCAACAATAATTTTTAATATCACAGCATTGACAGTAATTTTGAAATTTGGTGTTTAATTTTTATTGTACATACTGAGGATTCGTTTTAAATTACTCTATTTTTATCATAAAATATTGTGAAAATATGTAGGTTCAATATGGACAGATTTTGGTAAGCAGATCGTTGGTTTTGATCAAAACAAATACAAATTGATTGTATGGGATCCTCCGGGATATGGAAATAGTAGACCTCCGAAGAAAAATTTTACCCAAAATTATTTAAGTGAGGATGCTGATGCTGCCGCAGACTTGATGAAGGTTAATATTATTATTACATATTATATCTAAGGCATGCATTTTTTCCGTATTTCTTATTTCGCACAGAATTATTTATACAGATATTTAAACAAATTTCATTCTTTTCATATTGATAATATCATAAAGAACGAAAACGAAATGAACATTATAACTATGAAAACCATAAAAAATTAATTATTCTGATATTATGAATACTTAAATTTTAATATCAAATTTAATTTACTTATCCAAATAAAAAATTATTTTCAATTTTTTAACATAGAAAACTTAATCATTCCATTCAACTACCAAATCCAAATAATAATTTCGTCAATAGATGTAATTCACTCATGAACAATCCCATCAATAAATGTTAAAATACACGTCATTTCATTTCGATAAAACTGAATTTTTAAAAATTCGTCCATATCATGTTCATATCACATTATATTATACTTTCTCAGATCAGTACTTTGATAATTGCAACATATATACCATATTCTGTTTTCAAAACTTACATATTCATAGACGAAATGTCGCATTTTTTCCTATTAGATAGTTTGTTCATACAAACATCGACGCCGAAACACTACTTGCTCATGACCGGTTTTTTAGTATCCCAAACGACTCTGTCGTTTCAGTGTGATATTAAAAAAAAATCGTTTTTTTAAAATGTTTCCTACTATTTTCATAGTTGCAAAATCCCTTGTTATTTCATACGCCTTCTTCAGCAGCAATCAATAATACATAGTGCTATATGTTATCTTCACATCAATGTAGTCTGTAACTTCCTGTTTCTATAAGCTGTTTTTAATATTCGTTTTATCTAATTAACTTTCTCTTGCTGATTTAAAGCCGACTTGTTCATTATTATTTTTGATCTTACTAGTCTAAAATCGGTTTATTCATTAATATTTTTTGATCTTGCTAGTATAAAGATTTATCTATTAAATGTTTTGTCATAATGTTATAAATTTCTTTCGCTTTGCTGTTGTTAAAGTCTTGATTGTTGTCTCTACTACGGATTCTTTAAATTATTTACCTTTTTTAATGGATTGGGTAAATAAATATAAAAGAAGAGGAAAATCGAGAAAAAAAAAGTGAAAAACAGAAAGTGCATACTAACAGAGGATGGGAAAAATAAACAAAATATAAAAGAAAGAATTTCAATAGTATAACTGGCATTTAACGAGAACATTTGAAATGTTGAGCTGGAGAATAGACAAGATACTATAGACAGAAAAGATAGCAAATAAAGAATTATTAGACAGAGTTTTGGGGTAAAAAAAAAAAAAAAAGAATTAATTGAGAATACTAAAACAAACGAGATTCAAGTATATTGAACCTATTTACAGTTACAGTGAATAACTGTTACAGATACTAGAAAGATCAGTGGACAATAAAAAACCAAGAGTAAGACAGAGACAGAATATATTAAACAAATATAAGAAAACGTTAAAACAAAGACTACGAATATATCCGGAAAATTTTAAACTAAAAACCTAGCTATCCACTAATCTGTTTTATAGGTCGGGCAATTAAAACGAAAAATTAAAGCCAGTTTTTTAGGATTTTCTGTTTTTAAAATTTTGTTCACCTTAACTGACGTGCAATCTGATTTGGTGATACATGTATGTGTGTGTTTTACATGTTTGTCGGTGCTTCATTTTTTCAAGTGTCCAGACTTTTCTACTATTACTTTATGTATCTAATCGTTAGTTGTAATCACCTTCTACTAACAATTTTGTGGGGTTGCCAATTTTTTCGAAAACAGTTTTCATCTAAACAGTGCCATTGATGTTAGTTTAAATCAGAAACATTTGCAAAACTAACATGAATTTACCATACTAAATTTTAGATAAATCGTTCCAGTTCGGTTTCAAACTTTTTTCAATTTTACTTACAAAAGTTAAACTTTCGTCTGAATCAAATTATCAACTTAGCAGTGCATGTGGTGAATTTTATCGACTTCACACACATACACATATTTCCACCAGTGATGCAAAACGTCAGTTCCCGGTCATATCTTTTTTCCATCTTCTACTCTTGAATGAGACAGGTAGTTTTTCATCATGGATTAGAGCCAGTTTATTAGTTATACTTTAACCTATATGTTGAAACATTATCCTGAACATATCCCGCTGTAGGTTTTACGTATTAAGTTGAGTTTTTTTTTGTTTTGAAATTTGGCAGCTCGTAAAATTTCAAATTCTTAGTGTTTTATATAAAGAAATTATCGTTTTTATTATTCGGTTCCACTCATAATTTCTACATGATATTGATCCAATACATCCACCGACTGAACTCTTAACATAGCACTCCCCGAATTACTTCATCTGTATGTAGCTGTTTATTTTATATACCCTGATGAGTTTCTTGAATATAGAATGCCACATCCACAATTTCTACACAGGTTTTACGTTCTTGTCCATTATTAAACTTTAAATTTTACATTTCTTTAAGATGACAAAGTTTCCCTATATAAGACAACATTTGCACGAAAATAAATAGATTCTCATATTTCTCGTATAGTTTCCATGTAACACCACATAGAGGTACTCATCTTGCCTTCCCATTTAAAAATAATGCATAACAATTAATTATATGTAGCGATTCAAATGTATGTACCTTTTTTTTTTTTTAATAATACAAATATTATGTCCTTCAGTGAACGATAAGAATTTTTCTTCATAATTTATGTCATTACATTAAAAAACTATTTTTGTTATGTTTACTGCAACGATATATAATTTTTTTTAGTATTTTTTAAAATCTATTCCATAATTCTTTACTTATTTGTAGTTTATTACATATTTTTTATCATATAATAATTTAACAAATTGACAGCGACTGAATATTAATAATTATTCGATACTTGGTTGGAGTGATGGTGGTATTACTGGTTTATTCATGGCTTCCCGATACTCAAATGTTGTAAACAAATTGGTAACCTGGGGCGCTAATGCATATATAACAGAAGAAGACATAATTATATACACGAGTATGTACGTTTTCTCAAATTATTTTTATTAAACAATTTTCTATCAAGCATTCCTGTGGGGTTGTGATATTAATTTATAATAAAGAAATTCGTCTTTAATATACCCTATATCCTTTAATGGAAATAACTTGATTAACACAAATACTTAAGATGGATTACGTAATTCAATAAGTAAAAGAAATACAAGTTTTATTATTTTTTAAGGGTAGTGTGTTAGGTAGTAGAAATGAGAAAATATTCAGATTTGAATGTAGGTTATACGAATAAGGGAGTTTTTAATAATACAAGAACCTAATAAAGGTCAGTAGACTTATCAATGTAATGGGTATGAGGAGCATGAAATAAGGAATTGGATATCACGTTGGGTAAACTGTAAAGGCGCCCCCCATTTAAAAAAAAAAAAAAAAAAAAGGAATTGGATAGGATAAAAATTACCGCAGATAAAAGTCTCTTTAATTTCGTTCAAAATTTAACACGCGTTGAAAAAAATTTTACAAGTTGTAAAAGGATGCAAATTTCTTATTTTTGTACTGGTGTTTTTCATAGTAATTATATATATCTGTTGTAAACTCCTATTAAATAGGTATTACTAGAGAGAATAGCCGTCATTTTGGCATGTGTATTAACGTTATTAAACGTTATGAATGCGTCTTAATAAACGCCTAGTGGATAATCCCCAATTTAGCAACTCTTTTTTACGTAACTAGGAAATAATAGGGCGCCTGTTAAGTGTACACTTATCACATACAAGTACGAAGTTGATTTAAACCAAGTAACTAACAAAATCAATGCAGAACTGATTATATCTAACAAAACGCCTTTTTAAAATCGAATATTTAGTGTAAAAAACTTCATAATATTTATCATTTAAATGGTGATTTATTGATACTTATAATATGTACTTCGTCATATTCGACTATAATCAATGTGTCATTTATTATTCTTATGTGGATAAACATTATTAATAGTTTTATTTAATAATTTACTAGATAATGAATTTCGGTTTGCTTGATAACATTTTTATTTATGGTGATTTTTAGTTTAGTTATACATTTCTGCGCATATTTTTAGTTTCAATAATTTACGTAGTCTGTTTTTTTATGTATGTAAATTTTTTTATTTAGAAACACAATGCTACTTAGACATTAATATTTTGAATTTATTAACTATATCAAATACATTATTAAATTAAGTGCAGCATATGCCAGAGTTCGTTTTAAAATGGGTGCGAATTAAAGGTTATTGGATTATAAAAACCATAGAGATATTTTATTATAAGGAAAATTAATCCAATTCGTTAATCAAATTTAAAAATAATTCATTAACTGAGTTTGTTTGGGAATAATTATTTACATAATATTTGATCATTAAAGGTATTAAAGACACCGGAAACTGGTCTACTTCGATGCGTGAACCATTAGAGAAAATTTATGGTGCAGAAGTGTTAAAAAGTATGATGATCGAGTGGTGCGATACTATGATGTCAATATTTACCGAGCTTAATGGTGATATATGTCGTAAAGAAGTTAAAAACATCAATGTACCTACATTTATCTTACATGGAGCAAAAGATCCGATTATACCACGCTTCCATCCAGACTTTCTTCACAAACACATTAAGAATTCTAGGTAATGTTTTTACTTATTGTTTAATTTTTTATATATATATATATATATATACATATTTATTTTTTTCGATCACATTTTATGCCTGTATAAATATGCTTCATCAGCTGCTTCCCTAGCAGCGTCTAAATCCAAAATCGTCCGTTCACAGTGAAACGGCTATCTGGTTAACGTCTATTCTCTACGTCAGGAGCGGGTGAATTATATTGCTAGGACTTACAATCTCAGTGTGAATTATGAATTGGTTATATCAGCCCTCAACATAAATTTTTTTCTTAAATGTAATTACATTAGTTAAAGATTTTATGCTATTCGCTCGCCATACGGTTGTTTTACACCATATTTTCACATACTACTTTCCTTTCTGTAGTAATAATTGAATGTTAGTGAAATTTTATTTATTAAAATACATGTGTTTATTTTACTGAAAACGGTTTAATTTAATTAATGAAAATCTGATGAAGAAACTAAAAGAAAGAAGAAATAAATGGATCGGTCATGTACTGAGACATAATCAGTATTTAACGCAGATAATGGAAGGACCGTTAGAAGGGAAAAGAAAAAGAGGAAGGCCGAGGCAGAATTATATTAAACAGATACAAAAAGATATAAAAGCATCATGTTATGGAAACATGAAGAAAATGGCAATTTACAGAAAATTCTGAAAGATAACATAACTGTCCACCAATCTTAGTTTAAGATTGAGAAATGAAGAAGAAGATATATAAAAGAAGAAAAATGGGTACAGTTGGTAATTTCAAAAAATTGATATGTGTGTGCATGCCATGTCTATTTTATTTATAGACAATTTTTTTTTTTTTTTTTTAATATTTTCACACCTTGTGCGTAGAGAGATAATTTTCAGTTTTATATTTTAAAACGTCGTTTATTGCCATGTTAATAGGTTACATATATTCGAGAATGGAAAACACAATATTCATATAAGATATGCCGAAGAATTTAATGAACTTGTTCAAAATTTTTTGGAAAATTGACGCGTGCGTTGTACTTGTAAATATGTATGTTATAATTTTTGATTATAAATAAGATATGTAATGAACTCGTCAAGAAAAAATTAATTGTTAAATTAAGAATAATTCGAATTATTTTTCAAACATGGTGTTAATCTCATACGTTAATAATAAATAACGTACATTTTATTTTTATTTAATGTGATAGTATTAAGGTGTAAATTAATGAAACAAAAATTAGGTTAAATTGTTGTAGGTTGTATAAAGAAATTTTGTTTTAAAAATATAATTACAATCGATTATGTGCCCAAGTCACCTGTTCTAAATGAACTGCAATTTATTATGACCAGCGTTCGATATTGAACATCAAACAGAACAAGCGTAAATAAATACCGGACGAATTAATGTGTTATAAATAATAAGTTTATTGTATGTATTAAGGGATGATTTTCTATTAAACATGTGATACATGTAGCAAATGGATTTATATTAGTCTTCGTATTAAGATAGTTGATATGTTTGATGAAGTAAGTTTGTTGTCAAAAACAACGCCTAAATACCAAATTTGACCGGACCGGTCAATTCTATTTCCCAATGCCGTCAGATTATTTGGCAATTTTAGTCGTCCATGTGTAATAAAAAATGGCTTCAGATTTCAATAGATTGACACTATACCAGTTTGAAGTCTGTTTTGGATAGTAGTTAGTCTAAATGTGCTATACAAACAGTAGCCGAACCGTCTGCATAAAGTGCCAATTGCGCATTCGACATTTATGATAAAATATGAGAAAGTAGAAGTTCCAACATACTTCCTTGTGGAACATCCTCTAAACACTTTTTAATTGAAGGACTGAATCACCAACAGTTACATAAAAATATCTATTGCGACTAATTTGTTTAATTAAATAAGGAGGAAATTTACATTTAATCATTTCCTATAAAATGTCTGCGGCTGTAGTATCAAATGCTTTATCTGCGATAAGAAAATACCAGTGTGTTTATTACGATTGAAATTATGTGTCACAAAATGGACAACTCTGGATATTTGATAAATTGTACAGAAATTTTTTCGAAAACCAAGCTGTACACTTGGAATAACATTATTAATATCAGAATATTTCCTTAATCTAATTAGAATAATTTTTTCTGCCACCTTACTTAAGTTTTTAAGTGAAGTAATTGATCGAATGTCGCGAATCAGAGAACTGTTCTTCCCTGGTTTAGGAAGAGCATTAATTTTTACGGTTTTCCGAGCGGAAAATAGCTGAATTTGAACATGCAGTTTAATATATTTGTAAATTCTACGATATCCTTTAACGGGAGCTTCTTATTAACATGTTTAATCCATCACTTTATTTTATACTTAATTTTACTCATTATATATATTACTCGTATAAATAACATAAAGAAATAGCGATATTTGCAAACGCAAGTCTTTTTATGATTCCTAAGAACTCAGTTTGTTTCTACTATCATTATAAATAATCAGATTTGTGACATTATTTAGGTATTTAATTAAAATATCACATTCTTTAAAAACGCCAAGATTATACATATTTCGACTATTTACGTTGTAAATTTGCCTGTTTTATTAAGAGGCTAATTTCGAGACTGACATTTCTTCAATGTTTGTATGCATACTCTTTACATATGAACCTATAATTGTATATTTTAATTTGATTGCATTAAATTAAAAAATTAACTTTTTTCCCGTTTTAATACCTATATTTTTCTTTATATTTTTTACATAAGTAGAAACTAACAATTTTTTTAAATAATAAACTTCTCACTTAGTATTAGTTATATTTAGCAAAACATAATAAAATCGAAGTTAATCACTAAAAAATTTATTACATAAACACGAACACGAAGCTTTTCGATTATTACATCATTTTCAAGCTATTGTTAAAAATGTTACAAATAAACCAAAGATATTACTAAAAAACTTATAAATATCGACACATTTAATAGCCAGATATTTTTTAATTTTTTTTTTACAATAACATGTAATTATAAAACTGATTTTAAAATTAATTCTTCATCAAAATTAATCATATTATTTAATAAATTATTACTACGTCTATGTTTTATAATTTGTAGTTTTTTAATAATTTTCTTTTTTTAAATTTATATTCTATGTGTAAAATTTTTATATTAATCTGTAATGTTTTCTATAAAATGTTTTTCTTCTCTACAGTGCTTACCATAAAGTTACTTATCATTTTCATTTTTGTATGAATTAAAGTGTTCTCTTAGTCTATTATTTATTTGACGTCCTGTTTCACCTATATAAAACTTATTACACTATTACAAATTTATTTAATTCATAAGTTTCCAACTTGTTATTCCAAATAATTAATATATCATCTACATACCTTCCCCAAAAATTTAATATTATTTTTAAATTTATTATTTTCTTGAGATATTATGTTCTCTAGTTTATTCATATATATATTTCTGCTAAAATAGGTGATAAAGGTGAACCCATCATTAATCCTTCTTCTTGTTTGTAGTATTTATCATTAAATTTAAAATAGTTTTGATTTAATACAATTTTTAATAATTTTATAAATTGATTTTTGAACCTACTGTTATACATTTTATTATCTTCTATATATCTTATTACTTCATCTGTTGGTATATTATTATACATATTAACTATATCTAGTGATATAAGAATATCATTATTACTAATTTGTATTTCTTTCAACTTATCAATTAATTCTACATTATTTTTAACATTAAATTGTGTTTCAAATTCATAATTATCCTGTAAAAATTTCTTAATTATTTTAGAAACTTTATAAAATGGTGCATTTATACAATTAACTAATGGTCTTATTGGATTGTTAATCTTGTGTAGTTTAATTAAACCTGAAAGAACTGGTGCTTTTGGATTCATTTCTATGAAATTGAAGTTCTTGAAATAATTATTTAAGGTATCATTTGTTGTATTACTTTCTTCTGCAGTACTTCCATTAATTGTTTTTATTTCTTTTTTGATGTATTCATTAAATCTGTTGGTTGGATTCTTAATTTTCTTGAATTTATTATTATCAATGAATGTTTTCATTTTTTCCAAATAAAAAAAAAAAAATTTTTTGTATCTGGCTATTAAATGTGTCGATATTTATAAGTTTTTTAGTAATATCTTTGGTTTATTTGTAACATTTTTAACAATAGCTTGAATTTTAACAATAGCTTGAAAATGATGTAATAATCGAAAAGCTTCGTGTTCGTGTTTATGTAATAGATTTTTTAGTGATTAACTTCGATTTTATTTTGTTTTGTTAAATTCATAAAATCACTACTCTCCAATACATCAACATTATTAGTTATATGTTTCATAAATGAAATTAAATTAAAAGTAAATAAATCTGATATTCTATCTTACACATCTGGGAATCTTCGTACGAGTAACATTAGCAGCAGAGCTCGAACTATTTATTTCTTTTAAGTCTACGGCGTAAAAAAGAAGTATTAGATTTGGGTGATAGAATAACATTCATGATTTACTGCAATTTTCTCAGTTATTTCAATATATTTCTATGATTATCGGTGTTCCAGATCTTCCAAGGTGCAATGGTAGTTCCTTTATTTTGGTATTTTTGAATTATATAAACATTTTTTTGTCAAGTGCAACCTTACAGTTGCCAACCATAGTTCCATACCGGTTGTTATATCTGTATAGTAGCAGTTTGTCGCAAACGCTAAGTGTACGAGTTCTATTAATTAATTTTACTGTGTTTTAATTCAAGTTCTTACCTTTTTTAACATGCTCCTTCCAACGTACTTTACCTTCTAATGGCATACCTAAATGTTCTACATTGTGTTAATTTACCATACATTCTTACCAGAATGTTTATTATATTTTTATTAATAAAATTTATATACGTTGATTTCTTTTTTTTTTTTAGTTTTACCTGCTATTGTTTGGACTACTCGAATATAGTATTTGCCGATTTTTGCAATCTTCTTGATGCTTAGTCGATGCTCATTAATCCAACATGATTATATCACTTTATTTCGCTGTAATTTTTCTTTAATGTGCACCTGTACAAATTGACAATAAGCACATGAGTTCAATAAATCATGTATAAAAACAACGATGTACAGCCTTTGTTATAACAAATAATCGATTGTGGATTATGCTTCAGCAGAAATCTGCAGGGAATAGGTTAGATCACTTTAAAAACGGAGAGTTCGTACGTGTGTCTTGGGCATTCAATCTTCGAACCGGATTGTCTTGCAATGCGGACGTGTAGATTCACCGAATTTGAAGATTTTGATGATTTCAGCATTTGCTAAAAATGTTTGATATTTGTCCCGATAAATCTGTGCGACTATGACAACAACAACAATATATTTGCATATTTAAATATTTTCTGTTTACAAAAAAGTAAAGTTACCATTCAATAGAATTTTCTGTACCGAATATATCAACCATTCTTTCCAGAAAAAATTAATACAAAATATAATCTTATAAAATATTATTTAATTATTATTTAAATTACGCCTTATTATAAGATTGCGGGAAAAAATTTTAATACAAAAAACCTGCTCATTTAAAATAACAGAGTGCGTACACTCTTACCGTATCAACAATATACTTAAAAATATCTTAGCTTATTTATTAATACTAGAACTAGAATTTGTAGCTGGCTTACTATAGAAGGATGTGTTTTATACGCCTATGCTTATATCCTTTATACCTGTGTCGTAAAGCTTGGTAATCGTAATCACCTATAGAATTTACCATTGGAATGTCGTAATATTTACAGTCGGCAAAAAAATTTTTCATTTTATCCTTAATCATTTCCCGTACGTAAGGGAATTTTAACGCATCATGGAGAGATTTTATTGAAATAAATCGAGGTTTATTCAAAATTATTCGAAGGCAATGGTTTTGCACTCTTTGCACGTGGTTTATATTACTACTACTAGTATAAAGCCACACTGGGCAGGCATAGAGTAGCTTTGGTAAAATTACCTTTTTGTATAATAAAAATTTGTTTTGCGTTGAAAGCGCAGATCTTTTATTAAATATAGGAAATAGACAACCCATTTTCCGTATTGTTCTACTTACACAATCATTAATATGTTTTGTAAATGTGAGTCTTCTGTCCATGATGACGCCTAAATGCTTCACATGTTCCTTCCAGTCAAATTCAACGTTTTTTATTTTAACGAAACGATTTAATGAAGGCCTACGTCTGGTAAAAATTATTGACTCTGTTTTCTCATCGTTAACTTTTATTTTCCATTTATGGTAGAATTTAGACATGACATCAATTGCTTTAGTTAATCTATTACTTATAGTGTCTATTCAATAAGAAGATACCATTACAGAAGTGTCATCAGCATAGAGATTTATATCTACTCCTGGGATTGTCGGTAAATCATTAATATATATAATAAAAAGGAATGGGCCTAAGATACTGCCTTGAGGCACCCCAGCTTTAACGTACCTTATATCAGAGTTATGGTTTTTCAGTTTCACATAGAATTTTCTATTCGTCAGATAAGATTTAATAGTAAAAACAAGATATGGGGGAAATTATATTTAATTAATTTATATATGATTTCATCATGCCATGTTGTGTCAAACGCTTTTTCTATGTCCATCAAGACAACACCCGAATGTTTATTCTGGTTAAAGTTATCAGTAACTTTGTCACAAACACTGGCCAGTTGGATTGTCGTACTTAGTTTTGGTCTAAAACCGTATTGCGAATCAGCTATGATGGATTCTCTGTCAATAAATGCCCTCAATCTTACTAGTATTATTTTTTCAAAAACCTTACTTATATTACTGAGTAAACTCACAGGTCTAACATTTTGAACCGAAGATGAATCTTTCCCAGCTTTTGCCAAAGGTACCGTTACCGATACTCTCCACGACACAGGATAATAGCATAGGCGTAAACATGAGTTAAATAGAACCTCCAAGGCGACTATTGCTTTTGTTGGTAGATTTTTATGCTAATTTGATCGTGACCAACTGAATTTTTCAGCCTGAGAGTGGAGATAAGGCGTTTAACCTCTTTAGGTGTTGTAAGATCTACGAGTGAAATCACTGCAGGAGTGTTAAGTGAATAATTGTTTATCGTCTGTTTCACCTTACGTTCATGATACCGGGTTGACATCAACACATTTTGACTGTGAACAGTACTAAAATACTCAATTAAGATTTCTGCTTTATCTTCAACGGAATAAGCTATCCTACCCAAATTAATTGGGTCTTTAATAGGCGGTAATTCGGTTTGGCCTCTACAGAAGTATTTATTGACTCTCCATAAACTATTATCAATTGGAGAGAGGTTTTTGAGGAATTTATCATACTGTAAATTTCTTTCATTTATTAACTTTGTTTTGACTACCTTATTTAATTTGTTATACAGCTTCTTGTACTTTAACTTATTTAGATCATTTGCCCTGGAATAATTAAAAGATTTAGTTAATTTAACTTACTAGATATAGTAAACATTATCGGATTATGATCCGATGATAGTTCACTTAAAGATAAAGGGTTACTTAATTGATAGTAGTTCTTGGCAATGACAATATCAATGATGCTAGGCAAAGAAGTTGAATTCCCGGGGAAAAATGTAGGCTCTGATGGTGTTTTTATCTGAAAGTTTAGTTTGTTGCACATGCTTAGGAGTATGTTCCCTGCTCTGTTAGCATTATGACGATTCCAAACTCTATTCTTTGCATTTAAATCTCCAATTACTAAGACATGTGTTGATGTATTTAATAAGGATCTGATATCACTTTCGAGACTAGTAGTTTTTATCGGCGGTCGGTATGCTGCAAAGATAACTAATGATTTGTTTCCTAGCTGAAATTTCGCTCCCACAGCTTATACCTGACTGGTATGCGGTATGGGCAGGGGGTGTAGTGTAAACTGTTGTGAACTATTAAGGCTACTCCTCCCATTTTGTTTGTTAAATCATTTCGGAGTATTTCTATGAACATTTACAGGATCATGATGTCATAGTAGGGAGCATCGCATGTTGCTCACATAGTAGGGAGTATCACATGTTGCTCTTAGAATTTTGGATTGAAATTGTTGGATACGTTTGACATGTTTGACATTGATACTTGCTACCGGTGCCCACAATTAAATTTCATATTTCTATTTCGCTGCTAGAACTATATTGTAGATCAGCAGCATGAGGATTTAACTTTCCTTCCTAGAATGCAGTACAATAACTGAAATGAAGTATCTAAATTTTTTCTAACCTAGAGTATGTAGGTATCCAACTAAGTTTTGTATCCATAACGAGACCAAGATACTTTACAGTACCAGTCTGATTAAATGGCTGTTTTATTTCATAGTATACTGGTGAACACGAGCCTCTCGTTAATGTGAAAGTTACATTTGCAGATTTATCCGTATTGATTTTAATTCTACATTTTGTACAACATTCCCATTGCCTGTAAATTAAATAGATAGTTTAAGATGTAACTTCTGAACTTTTTTCAGCGATCATAATCAAAGTTCATCATCAAATGTAAATATTAATGTATGCGACGTTATAGGGGTATCTGCTGTGTATATCTAGTACAAGGTAGGTCCTAAAATACTTCCTCGCGACTCAGATGCTTGTACTAGATCCAGTCAGTGTATTTAGTGTTATGTCGTACGCGAAATTTTTTGTTTTCTAAATAAGATTTGATAAACAAGTATTAGTCCGCTGGTAGAAACCTTGAGTTTATATAACAAGCCCTGTTGTCGTACCTTATTAAATGCTCGAGATACATCTTAGATGACAGCAGGACAATATCGTCCTGTTTGAAAATAGGTGGAAATAGCATCGACAACCTAGTGACATTGATGTATAGTAGAATGTGACTTACGGAAACTGAACTGATGGGCGGGGATTAAATCTGTTTTTCCAAGGTTACGGTCATTTTTGACAATAATAGTTTTTCAACAACTTTTGATAATTTGATTACCTATATGATGTCACTGCAGAAGTGTGCTTACCCGGTTTAGGAACCATTATTATTATAAATTTCTTACATGTATTTGGGAAATAAAAAAATCGGACAGGACTTAAATAGGTTATAATGTATAAAATTGTATCATGTGGAATGTTTTAATATTTCTCCAATGATCAAATCATTTCCTGGAGCTTTACGAGTAGGTATTCGTTTTAACTTATAATCTACTTCTGCTAGGGAGAAGGAGCGTGCGGGAAGGGAAAGCTGTAAAGGGGCGTTTAAATAGTTGTGCACATGTTGCGTAAATTGTATATTTTCAATATCCTTGTTGCTGGAGAAAACATTTACTAAATATTCAGCAAAATACTGGGCTTTGTCAGCGTCTCTTCTGATCCATGTTCCACATTAGTTCTGCAAGGGAGCCTTTAAGGATATGTTTTGTAGTTTCCAAAATGGGTCATTCGCTGTGTTTACATTTTGCAAAAATACCAAACATGTGTTTTCTTTATACAACCTTATTTCTAATACGATCACATTCTGCACGAAACAAAATATATTTGTAACGCTGCCATAGTTTACGCGCTCTAATAAGTTCTCTAATCTTTTAATAGAAGATATTTTTATTTCCTGTCACAGTGGGAATAGGGTGTAGAACTAGCAGCATTATTGTTAGACTATGAACCTTTCTGTACGAGATTACGAAATAAATAACAATTTGTTGCGTTGTTGGTCAGTTGTATAATTTTCACGGACTGCAGTGGAACTGTAACCAAGAGGAGCACAACTGGATCATGATCAGACGTCAAATCCGGCATTGTTTTACAAACATTGTATAATTTTTTGATTCCTTTTATGACGAAGGGATCAAGTAAATGCGGGTGTCTGTTATCATGGGTTGGCCAATATGATGATTCGTTCGGAGCTATAAATTTCAATGATTTTTCTGATAATATAACTTTTTTAAAGGTTTTATCCCTAGGATTTATTATTATTGTTTGAATCACATAGGGCATGTTTGGCATTAAAGTTCCTTCCTCACTTGAAGTTTCGTCCTAAATTTATAAAATGATATTTAAAATTATATTCGTGAGCATTGTATCGCGGAAAATACATAGTGGCTAATGTTAAGGCAAAAAATTGATTTTGAAGTGTTTTTGATGAATTTGATGGTAGTAATTTGTTTAGTCTGTTGAACAGTCCCATCATACAACATTGTTTCAAAAGTGAGTGTTACGTTCAAAAAAATTAAACAAACTTTTTTCTTTGAGTGTCTTTTTAATTGCGTGAATAATTCTATGCATTAAATTTACAACAGAGAGATTACTTCGAAGCCAAAACATACGTCGGTACGAATTTCGCGTACCGTTTTAATAATAGCTTTCCAAATAATTCTGCGATGTTAGGTAATAACAATATTGATCAATATGATTTTATATCATGTGCAGCTTTTCCCGGTTTTTATATTAAAATTATCACGATACATTTCCAAATTCTAAGGATCTGTTCAGCCTGATCATGGAATTGGAAATGTGCGTATAAGCTTGTTTTTTTTAGTAAGATCTTTAATTGAGTTAAAAGCAATTGCCTCGTTGGCACACATTATTTTTAATCTCGCTTTGTTTCTCTTAGTGTAATAGTGTTTACATCGAGATTTTAATATTTGGCAATTTGATCAATTTCACATTGTCTAAATTCATATGATTTAAAAGTCTGTTCCAATAATTTTGCGGATATATTAACTTTTTCTTGATTACTTTTAGCTCATGAGTGATACATTTTGGTTGGTGAAAACTATATTGAATTTTGTAATCTGTTAATTCTTATTCATTATAAATAATCAGTTGTCGAATCTATTTCAAATCTTCAAGAAACGAAGCTATCCTAATCTGTTTGAATTTTCAAATTTCAGTCCATATTACTCTGCTGATTTTATTCATTTTAGTTTCATCTACCGGTTTTTTGTTCTTGGTAATTTTTTCCTCAACTTGAATTTTCCTGAAATTAAGTACCTAATTTGTTTAAGTAACGATTGGTGTAGATTCCCAAGCTGCTCATTGAACATTTTGTACGAAAGTTTTAAATCTCATTTTTTATATCATCCGAACCTTCGAGCCGGTAAGTCAGCGTATATTTCTAATTTTTCTCTAAATTAACACCAAAATATTTGTTTACTTAATGTCATGATTATTGCTGAATGTTGTGATATTAACGAAGTGTGTTCATCCATCTGTATATAATTGGATGAAATATTTTTTATTATAGTGAAATCGATCAGACCGGGTCTTTAGTTTTGATCCGTTGGTCAATAAATTGATTTGTAGAAAACACGAGGTAGTTATTCTGTTCTTACTGCTTTGTGCTTATTATTAGTAACACTTGCATCGTAAGAAATACTGTTAGCGTGTCCTAAGTATGAATTTCCCTGAAAAACAGATCTGTATAATTATCGCAATTTAATTTACCTTTAGATGGCGAGTAAATGGTTGCTACTGCTAACTTTTTGCATTGGTGGCAATTACTCGAAATTCATTTGTTACTAAGTTGAATTCATGAAATAACACCATGTTTTCATTGACTATAACTACATATCTCTTCATACTTATCACATGAGTATCGTATTGTGACGTATTACCTTCTTATATAAAGTGTGTATCCCAGACTATATACGTCTATTAGCCTTGATAAGGTTTATACAAATGTAAATACTGAATGTAAATACCTAATTTGAGTTTAAAGGTGTCATCAGAGCTGAAGAGAAATATTCAAAGTATAGCGGCTGGTATTAAGGTAAATGGGTAGATACCAATATATGATAATGACTTGCAGATAATTCTAAAAGTTATCAATATACACGCTAGAGAACCTGACTAAAAAATAGATGTGGATTAAAAACAAGTTGCTTGTTATTAGCATTGAAGATTCAGGATAAAAATCGTTTCTCAGTTCGATCTCGATTCTTTAGTAAACAGCTGTTATTGAAAATGCATAACAGGCTTCCATAATTATACGATCAGGATTTAATTTTTCAAGGTCCGATATAGAGTTATCAAGTGCTACATGCAGACAACGCTGCATGCCTCGAGAGGGAACAAAAACCTACTTACTGTGTCTTTGATACCATCCGTACAATGTCTGGCGTGAAGTCCTCATGTTCAACTTAAATGAAATGTAAGATTTTCGACTAGTTAAGCAAGTTCTCTACGAAAATAGGAGAAAGTTGCTAAATCGTTGCTAACTAATCAGAGCGCCAAAATTTCTGTAACTGATAGGGGTGTCAAGCGGTAGAAACCCGGTAATAGTCAACACTTTTGAAGCATCACAGTGTAAGAAGATATACACAATTATTTTATGGCGTCTGATTTTATACATACATCTGTCTTGAATATATTTCCGCGTCAATATGCTTTCTGTTGTGTATATGAATATTATTAGTTGTTATTGTGCATTTTTCATACCGACTTTTAGATCATTAATTGATGATTAATTCAACATTTCTTAAATAACGGTGCATCCTAATAGATAAAACCATTTTTTGCATGTATCAATAGTTTTATGTTATTTAATTACTATTATCTATCATTGGTTAGAGAACATATCTCTACATTATTTTTTCTTTAATCTTTTAACTGTATTATCCGGGAGTCCAATGAATTTTTAAATTTTGAGCAAATATGCTATGCATTCTGTTGTACTGTTGCTTATACCTCCCTAACCGAAGGAACATTTAGATCGTCCTGAATTGTATTGTTACAAATATAATATGGCGCATTGGCCATTATCCTCAATATTTTCGATTGATATGACTGTACTTTGTTTAGGTACGTCTTAGCAGCTATTGTGTACATTTCTAAGCCGTATTTCCAGATAGATGATAGTATTGTAAAGTAAAAAGAATTAGTATAGACTGCCTTCCTATCAGTGGGCATAACTGCTTCGGTAAGGGTCTCAATTTTTTTCGTGGTGTTAATGGCATGAAGATTCCACATAAGACGCCTGTCAAGGGTTAATCCAAGATACTTTACAGCTTGTTCTTGTGGTATTCTACGATTATCGTAGTTAACAGGTGGACATGTTTTACGTTTGTTTGTAAATGTAACATGCGATAACTTTTTCATTAATTACGATTCTCCGTTTGAGAGCCCATTTATGCAGTAAAGATAAATGATATTGAATATACCTTGACGCTTCGTGAGGATTTTTATATTTGTTCAGCAAATGTGGCCTGCAAGGTAAACAACGTGGTGGGTATATCTGCTGTACAATACTGATATATAGCCGAATATTTGATCTAAACTCGAATTGATGATTTGGGAGGTGTGCGTCTATCATCATGCATTATAAATGAATATCAATAACAAGTGTCTGCTTATATCTGGATGTTTGGTGTAATTGTAAACCGACGACCAATTGTGATGTGAATTAATTTTTTTTATATTAAGGTTATTAAAATATATTATAAAAAAAGAATTAAAATTGTCATAAAAATTTATTTTGAGTACATATTTAGTGAACAAATTATTAATATTTTATTTAGTTTAATTAATTATGATTTTGTCTATATGTATTTCCTAACTACATCTAAATCATTTTTTAAATATTTACCATATATTAGAAAACAAAATCAATGAAAATATATAATCACGTTTAAATTGTAATTTAAATCTTGGTTTAAATGTTCACATTTTATTCAGCTATAAATTTGATTTAATTAATTTTTATTCCATTTAAAATTGTTAATAATATTAAACTATAGAATATTTAAAGTATTATAGTTTATAATATTTCATGATGTTTATTGAAATTTCGAATATAACATATTTCATTAGTAAAAAATAAAAATACATGTCCCGAGTAGTTTATAAACATTTTTCTCACCTGACGTCACGCTATTTCGGTTGATATGATTTTTTAATATTAAATTATTTGGCTTGTTTGTAGCTTTAGATTTTATAATTTTTAAATTCGTTGAATTGTATGTTTTTAACGCTGTTAATTAATCTGATGTATGTTATTGTTAAATTTAAGTGTATACGGTTTTCACTATATTTTACACTCTAAGATTTATTTTATCGGTTTTTGGATATTGTTTAAAATAAGTTTTTAATTTTTAAATATCATTAATGAATGATGCTTTTATAAAGTAGCATGATAGGTATTGTTTATAAATAATGGAGCTCCCGTCAAAAAGTTCCGATACTTTGTTAGGAGGTAAATTTTTTATATTCACGATATTAATACTTTTATATTTCCGATAATAATACAAAAAATTTATCCTATTTTAAGATAATTAATATATGTTGTAATCGACTGCGGAACATTAGAAACTATGGTATATTTGTATATTGCGTATTTAGTTGACATTGTTTGATAATTTGTTAAATATGGAACAATCTTTTTTACTATTGTACTTATTAAATAAAACAATTTCTTCTTTAGAGATTGTTGAAATTTCATCGAAAACTACTGATATTAATGATATGGACGAATTACCTTCGTCGAAATCAAATGTTAAAGAGCAAGTGAAAAAAAGCAAAAGAATGAAGCATCAGTATTCAAGAGTAAGGACTTTTTAAGATGTTAATTTTTCGATAAGTTCACGTAATTATGAACGTTAAAAATATGTTTGCTGTTTATATATTTGTCATTGTTTGATTTCGTATTTATAAGATTTTAAAACGTAAATGACAATAATGCGAATAATATGCTTATCAGGATGAACTGATGAACATAAAGTCTGGCACGTTGTCTAATTTACGACCACAGTTTTTGAATGATTTTCGTCGATTAGAGAAAAACAGTTCATTTATTGCAGTGGAAAAAGACGACAAAAAAAAGTAAATATTTTGCATTTTCTGTGTTAACATATAATTGAATTTTAATAATGATTTTTAACTCTTTAGCTTTCGTAATGTTGGGTTTATTGTATATGCATTCACATTAATTACATTTATTCAATTTTAAAATTACACACATTGTATTTATAGTTTCCTCGGAACATACCTCATGTTTCTAATTTTTACACAATCGATATTTCAAACAAAATACATTGGTCTTCTTTAGAATTCGTATTCAAATATTATCAAAACTAGGAATACGTGGTATGTATATTTACCATGTTTTTTTTTTATGTAAAATATCTTTCATCGTACATTCTAGATTTCATCGTTGTGTATTTCGATTATAACATTTTTCTCCACTATAATGTAGTTGTTTTGTTTCAATAATTATATCTGCCTTCAAATTAATCGTTCATTTTTTTCTCGTAAGCTAATTGAGGCGTACACTGCTTTTCTGGTGATTAAACTAAATATAGAATTAAGTTTATAATTTAAAATTACATTAGAATAATCTACAATGTTATATTTGTTTGATAAATTGTTTTAAATAGAATTATGAGAAAGAAGCAAATATCATCTCAATCTGAAGAATACACAGGTGAAAAGTTAGATCAAAAGCATAATCAGTCAGCTTCAATAAATACTGTGAAAAACAATGGAAATATGGTTTCTAAAACTTCTGCTTCGGAAGATTTGGTGGGAATAATTTTTGTAATTTCAATTTATTATTTTTATTTATTTCTAATAGAAGAGTTTTAATTTTTGATTGCTGTAAAATAATATTCGATCAATTAAACTCTAAAATAATTTGCTAATGTGTTCTTTTTAAATTTATATTGACGTGACTAGCATATGTATTGCAAAATATAGGTTCAAAATCTAATTTTTAAACGATAATTTTCAAATATGAATAAAAAATGCATTTGTTTGAATATTATAAATATGATGGTCTCCGAGTATATTCGCTTTAGTTAAACGACACCATATGGTGAATTGAATTGCTGATAAAGCTATTCGAAATAATTCCTTGTAAAAGCACATGTATAGATTAATAAATGAGATGCTGAGCAAAAATTCACTATTCCTATAATGGGGAAAGAAAGCAAGCAGAGGATATGCCGTAAGGGTTACTGTTATCCTCCACTGCTTTTTTATATATATATATCAGATGTACCAACGAAATTCATTTCTTTCTAGTGATCGTTATCGTTAGCATTGTTAGTATTGTTATTTTGATATGGCAATATATTTCTTGATGTTGATGTATATGTTGTGTTATCAGTTTAACTGGATTGCCCAGCTATAAATAACTTACGGCTAAAGGTCGGTGAGGAATGTACGACCATTGTCGTTTTCGAATAACCGGTCAGCTTATCTAAGTGAGCTGATAATCAAGTCGACCGTATGCTATTTAAATTAAAATAAGTAGTTCACGTAATTCACACGCATACAAATATCACGTAATTCACACGCACACAAAGATCACGTAATACTCGCGCGCACGAGGTTATATGTCCATATTTAATCGAAATAGAATTACACGATAAGAGTACAGTAGACACGACATACGTTACCGACGCTGATGTGAGATCCTGAATTCAAGAGTGAAACAACATATGACTGCCGGGAGACAGAACAGACAATGGATCATATTCTGATGAGGTGTCAAAGGCGACCTCGGAGACGGACCAAGCGATGAAGTGGCTACGATGTTATAGTAAAATTAAGTAAATTTAGATTGCGATTAAATAAAAGTAAATATATTTATAATTTGATTGAATTTTGAAGAAATTGGGATAACAAATAAACTGGAGTGTATTGAAAACTTATTTGTATTTTTTTTTCTCGATTTTATCATCTTTCGTTAATGTAATTTTCACCTTTAACACATAGGTGAGTAATAAAAATGTTAAAGATCGTGTGAAAAAAGAACAAGATATCGTTTTGAGTCCTCAGAGGAGAAGTTTTAATGCCGGTTGTTTGATGCCAACTCGTAAACCGTCAGAAAATACGAATTCTAAACAACCAGAGAGGTAAAATTTTCATGCCGGTTGTGTATATATATATAATATAGTGTATAAATTGTTATTGGTGTGTACATTTATATTTGCTTTTTAGATGTTATAATAACTAATTAACACACATGGTGCGATCAAATTTCTTTACTTTATTCATTTGTGTTCCTATTACTTCGCTCGTTGATGGGGGCACCATGGTATATATCTAACCAGACACTACATAAGGATCTCGGAATCAAATATGTGACTGAAGAAATACAACAATCAGTCAGGAAACATATATCGAGACTAGAAGTACATGGCAATTCCTTCGCAGCGAAATTACTGGAACAATCAATAATCTCGAGGAGATTAAAACGAAAAAAAATGACTGATTTGGTCTAGTCACCGAGTCAGCACATCTCGGATCAGGCTTTTGAGCGTGTCCGAAATTTCATGACTTACATGAGTCAAAAAAATCTAGTGGATGACCTCATTGGTCAGTTCTAGATGAGAAGAAATTAAAAAAAAAAAAATGTGTTCCTGCATAACATTCATTCCATTATGACTGAGTTGAAGTTTTTCTGCTTAATATTATGATTATTAATAATAATATTATATTATTATTATATACTACTATATAATGTATAAACAATAACTTTTATGTAAAAGTAAAAAACAAAATTTATATTTAATTGTTGATTAACTTAGCTCGCTGTTAAGTAGCTTTAGGAATCGGAATCTCATTAATCCTGTAAATTCTTTTTCATTGTGTAGTTTAAATGTAGTGTACATTTTTTGCTTTGATAAATGTAGTCTGTATAGAAATATTATATACTGAACATCATATAAACTACAGTTTTCTTGTTAGAAAAAGTGAAATTGCTTCAATCGAAATCTAAATATTACGTTATCCATTATCTGAGTTTTGCTATTACTAGAATGGAAGCATTTAACTGATCAGAATTCTTTCAAAAGAATAAGCTAATGTTATGCGATCTAATCTTGATTAATAGAAGTTTTTTCAAAGAAAAAATAAATAAATTTTAAACGAGAATATGCAATTATTAATAGATTTTTTTAGGAAAAAAAAATTGCTTTATTAGAAACTATTTTTAGTTAATGACACTTTATTATAGATATTAAAACATAATGATCAAACATCTAAATTGTCTTGTGCTTTATTACTTACGGATAGTTTTTCATACAATATTTTTAAATATTCTCTTTTGGAAATTATATTGTTTTTCGTTATAATTTTACGTATTGTGTTCATTAGGACAATTTTTGTACATCAGTATGTATTCAAAGATATATAAAATAGTTTTAATTTATTTATAAAACAAACCTTATGCGTAAGTATAAAATTTAAATACATTTTATATTAATGAAAATAAAAATGAATTCATTAATGATCGTCTATTTAATTATATTACAGTCGTGACTCAAGACGTGCAGGAACAAATTCTCGTTTACCTTCTTATTATACTTTCGCTCGTAAATATAATGAAGAAATGTCGACTACGTCTGGTAATAAATACGGCGATTTTCGCACGCATCATAAATATGTTGATCCTCAAGGTGCATTCTCGGGCCCGACGTAAGTTTGAGTTTTATAAGTAATTTAGATTAATGAAGTTGACTATTAAAATTATATCGTATTAAAATGAAGTAAATTTATTAAAAATAAAATATGTTTTTAGTCCAGGATGCTACTCTATGTAAAAGAAGAAAAAGTTGTGGCAAGTGCTTCTTTTATTGTATTTATTTTATTAATGCGTTAAAAACTTAAATAATGAAAGTTTACGTTGAAAAAGCGTAGTTGATAGCATAATTAACTTTGGATAAATCATTTACTTTATATACGCTCAAATATCTTGAGGTATATTCATATATTGGTTAAACATTATATCTTTAATGCCGCTGGCCAGTTTTGTCTTAACTGTTTGTTAGATGAAAATCAATTTATCTCAAACATTGGAAATTGTGATTCTAGACATCTTAAATTTATGTATACTTAATATAAGCATAGGAGACTAAATCATAATCTATTGTAAATTTGTACTTAATTATAGTTGTTACCGTTTGTAATTAGATTTTATTGTTAACGCGTTGAGTTCACAATGGTATGCGCGTAATTACTTACTTATAATTTTGATAATTTTTCTAAGACAGTAAGTTTTTTTTGTTTCTTTTCATTAATTGTTTTTCAGATTTAATGATTGTATTATTCGTACCAATTGTTATTACAGTAAGGTGTGACCCGTATATAATTTATTTAATTTAAAGTTTATATTGTACATTGTTAATAAATAAGTATATCTATCATACCGAGAAAAATGTTTTATACCATAAAACAAGTTGAGCGTTGATATTACTACTACATATATGTTTCTCTCTCACACATACACATATATATGTATGTATGTATGTGTATATTTTTGTATTAACACAGTGTCATTTCTTTTATTGATTTTTTAATATATTTCATTCAGACTTGAACGCAGATATAATAATAATGGCGACAAGGATAGAAAACTAAGGGACGCAAAATATGGTAGAACATTCCATTATAATGGTCGCTATAATTCAGAACATCGACGCGAAGAAGAACCGGAATGGATGAAAAGTATGTTAGATACAAATATTGTTTTCATGTGTTATTTAGCTTATTTAAGATTGCTACTGACGTTTATCGTAATCATTTCATTCGCACATTATCAATTTTTCGTACAAAATTATACATTTTTATAAAAAATAGTTAAAGAAAATAAGTCAAGGGGCTGACAAACTTAAGTAATATTTTAAATTTTTAATATTTGGTATAAATATCTTTAAAATCTAATATTTTAATATACATTCTTTTTCTGACATTAAAAGGTTTTGTACTAAATTGAGAACATTGTGGCTGAAAGGGTTAAACCTGAAATAACTTTCAAAATTAATTTCCCTCTAATTTAAACGTTGCTTCGCTGCCAAAGACGAATTAAGAATAGTTGAAATAAAAAAATAAAAAAAATGGTGTTAATATACAATTAATTTTTATCAAAATCACGTCATTTATTGAATTAAAAAAATATATAAATAATACGTGTATATATAATTAAATGATTTAATACATCTCTAAACATCAAGTTCTGAAAAATGAGAGAGATGCTTTGAAATCTGAACTTGTGACCGAAAGTATCTAAAAACTTTTAATAATTAACAATCAATGAAATGTACGTAATGACAAGACTCTTTCTTAATAAAAGGATGTAGTCATTAAAACAAGTTTAATGATACGAATAAGTTCTTAGATTTTGTTTCGATTAATTAATAAATCCTATTTTTTTCTATTTTAGATGGTCCTACTTCGTTAACAGATTATATTGAATTACGTGGTTTTGAAGATACAGGAAGTAATATTACTCGGAAGGACAATAAATTGTCTAAATCTGGTAGGTATTGATGAAAAACTATATATTGTCACGAAATTTATTTTTTCTAAACGTGCATGCTTTTCTTTGTTCACTAATATTTACAATTTTGTTTGTTATCTAACGGATGTTGTTTTAATCATGACAAATATCGAACCGATTGTATTATCAGTTGTAAATTGTTTTATTTCATTGCAGAATTGACTGATAAAGCGTTTTGTATACTTATTCATTATTTTTTGCGAATTCTCCTTCTGTTTTCTTCCTGACCTAATAAGGTTCTGTGCTATTATTTTTAATACAGCATTGATGAATTTGTTATATTACAAGCTACCACTAATTTAGTAATAGTTTATTTTACAACTGTGAAAAAACGCAATTCTTGATGACTATTGTAATGCTTTATTATATGAATAAATAAAAATTGGAAATTATACACCTATAATATTATATTGCAATTTGATGACGTATGTCCATTCACTGTCGTAAATGTTACATTCGGTCTGAATTTTTTTAAGTCTGCACTTTCATTCTTTATCTTGTAAGATTTTCATTTAATTTGAATTAGATATACATACTTTTTATAAATTTAATTTTTCATATTGTTTTTAATTCGTATTATATATTTTTTAATGCGTCTTCTAAACAATATTAAGCTACATATTTATTTAATTTGCTATAAAGTTTTGATTTGTGTGTAATTGATAACTTGATTTTATGACGCATTAATAGACGAAATGGCGGACAAGGTTAAATCAAATAAATCCTTTGAAAGAACACAGATTACTGATATAAAAAATACGCTTAAAGAAGTTTTACCGAAATATGTTCCTCCGAATTCAGATTCCGAAAGTTCTTCTGTCGATATCGATTCTGTGGTTGGAAAACAAACCATATATGTAAATAACAGAAACTTTGATCAAAAATCAGAAGAATCAGATAGAAGTTCACCAGAAAAAAATGTAGACGCTAAAACAGTGGCGCCTTTGATAGATTTTACGTCGAGTGAAGATGTATGTGATCAACAATGTAACAATAATAATGAAACAAATAAGGAGCCGATAGTATCTCAATATAAAACCATCAGTTTAGAAGATATATTTAGAATGGATTTACCTGATATAATACCGGTAATCACAGTCTTTTTATATTTGAATACATGAATACGTAACGTGAAATTTCATACATTTTTAATAATTATTGAAGATATTCTTTTTAATATTGACTTTTGTAAGTATTGAAAATACGGATTATTTGATAGTTTATGTTAGAAATATTAAATAGAGTACTAAAATAATGAGGAAAAGTATCCTGCATCTATTTTTATCAATTAATTTTGTTATAGCGTGTTCACTTCACCAGCTTGTATTATACACATTAAAAATCGTATGTGTCTAGTGTATCAGGTTTATTTTGTTTTACTTTATTATACATTTTTTCTAACACTTATTTCATATCATGACCTAGCAATTTTGCATATTTGTCTTATAACATATTCACGAAGTTTATACGATCTTTTCACTTAATTTAGCTTTAGCCTAACTGTTATGTTATTCGCGATTCTATTTTCTCTCTCATATATATATATATATATATAAATATAATTATATGTAATTATTCTTCTTCTAGTGCATATCCGTTAAACGAAGAGTTCTGTGGATGTTGCTACAAACCATACTTTTAAATTCTTGAGCTAATATATTCTTCTTTGTCCGAGCCTCTTCATCCCATTATCTTGCCTTGAAGAATTCTCTACAATAATTCATATCTTCTTTCATTTCTCATCAGGTGGTCTAAGTATTCTAATTTGCTGGATTTTACTGTGTTCATGATTTCCAGTTCTTTGTTCATCTTCAATAAAAAATTTGGTTCCAGTAGAGATTTTTAATGGTTCGTATATCCTTATCGTCCAATCTAATTTCCCGTAGAATCTGAATCATCTTATACCTTCTGATAGTCGATGAAACATGCGTAGATGTCACAGTTAACTCTCTACATCTTTAGAATAATACCTGTATCGAAAACAATACTTCCCTTGTTCCCAAGGCATTTCGAAATTCAAGAATATTTGTTTCTCACATTATTTATAAGTATAATCTTTAAGAACACCTTGATGACTTATCAGACTAATATTTCTATTAAAATAAACACAAAATAATTTAAAATCACTAAGAAATTTTTCTTTATTGAAAAAACACAAAACTTTTCGGCTGTTATGCTATTATCAGGTGAATATTTAAAAAAAAAAATTGTATGAAAAAATATTAATTTGAGAAATGAAAAAACTATGAATAAAACAATTTAACAGTCAATCAGATTATTTTATTAATATTGTTTTTAATTTTGCTGATTTTGTGAATTGTAATCTTAAATTAATATTTTTTCATTTAATTGTTTTATCTTTTTAAATATTCACTTGATAATTGCCTAATAGCGAAAACTGTGATTTTTCATAAAGAAAAACAAATTAATAATTTTAACTTCTTTTTTTATCGTTTATTACATTCCACATTCTTCAAAATAATAGTTCTATACCCGTTGCATATTTTTTTCCTAAACTTTTTGACGAATTCTGATTTTAAACATTCACGCGGCACTTCTCCATTTTATTAAAAATACCGGTCAACCACCTTATCTCATTTTCATCCATCATTTTATTATTTCACCTTGGTTTATCGATGAAATATCCAGTAATTCTTCTTTTGTATGTTCCAGTTAGTTCCTTTATTTTTTAATACGAAGCTATCATGTTTTTTCTAAAGCTTTCAATTTCCCGGCACTTTACCTTCGCCTAAGTGTCTTTAGCATCTCAATGTTTATCTTTGTGAGCTTCTACATTTCATCGTATTTAAATTTTTCACTTTTCTTCTTTCCTTCATTAGATGAAAAATATCTTTCGTCATCCGTTCTTTCTTTTTAATAATGCCATCTTGTTTTATATTGTCGGTTATAGTTATTAATTCCTTTCGTAGTTTTCAGCCACCTTCCTGTTTACATGTTTTTTAATTTGCTTTTATTTCTGTGTTACTATTTTAAAGATTTTTTCGGTCATATTTCGGTATGATTTTATTTTTAATCTTGTTTTAGTTTAATACGTAATTCCCGAACTAGCGGATTATGATCTGATCCCGTATCACCTTCTGAGCAGGTTTTAACTGTGGTTATACTATTTCTAATATTCACCAAGATATAATCTATCTCATTCATTATTATTTTATCGGGGATATCCCCTGGTGTCTTTCACGTATATAGTCTTCTAGGAAATTTGAAGAAAGTATTGGTGACGAAGAAATGATTTTAAATACTGACGTTAAATAGATCTACGTTCGTTTCTTTCACCCAAACCATATGGGTCTATATTTCCACTAACCCTACTTTCCCAATCTTTGCGTCTAAGTCGCCCATTGTAAGATGTTACTTTGGTACTTTTTTTAAGATTTGGGATAGTTGTTCGTAAAAATATTCAATATCATTCTCATTGCTATCTGCCGTTGGCGCCATTAACATTTAGGCATTCTGGTCCGAAGCTAAAATATAGCAAAATTATATTTTCTGATACTGGGATAAAATTTGATACGTGTCTAGATACATTTCTTTACTTTACTGACGAATATAATACGCACACAAATCTCGTATACATAGTTATATTTTTATATCAGCATGCTGAAATTATGCATGAGCTAGACAAAGATGGAGAGGTAGAGAAACTGTCATGCATCCAGCTTAAGTACTAACTACTGCATACGATGTCCATCAACCGAGACGATCAACACACAGCACTGAGATAAAATGTGGTATTGATCAAAATTATGTTATCAGGCAGTTGTTTTAATTTGACTAAGTAACGCGCATACTATATATTGGGTGACTCACCGACGGTTTTATTTTTTGAATAGTGCAGTCGGTAATGTTGCTACAACGCAAACCGCATGCTCCGCGTTTAGCGTACAGACGAGAGATTTGTTTTTATACAGTTTCGGTTATCATAGCATCTTATAACGAGAAGGAGCGCGCGTTTTGCATGGAACGTTATTTTCAGCGTGAATCGATCACGACAGTTTGAAGAGAGTTTTGAATCAGAGTTACGCGATATTTTTTTGTGGAGATACGTTAAGAGCCGCGTCTACGAGACACATCCACGTTGTAAGCTAATTTCTCGTTTTCCAATTTTTAAATAAAGTTTTATCAAAAATTTTGGTCGAGTAATTTTTGAGTTATTCAAAAAACAAAAAAAAATCCTGTCCATCTGTTATGGGTCGGTCAATATTATATATACACGAGGGATTGGATGCATTTGATTTTTTTTTTTTTTTTTGTTATTGTATACTCAAGTTCCCATACACTAAAATGGAGAAAAACGTTGAGGTTCTTCAGAAGGTTGAAAAGGGAAAACAGCTACTTGATGTAATCAATGCTGATCAAACTCAAGTGATTCTGTTTACCAAAAGACCGCCGCCTACACAGGATCCTGTAATTGTAAATAACACTAGATTAGATTGGAAAACGCATGTTAAATATTTAGGAGTAATCCTAGATAAAGGTCTCACATTCACCAAACATGTTAAGTACATATCTAACAAAACACGTAAATTTCTTTTTAGTCTATACCCAATCTTTAATAGACGATGCCAAATTAGTTCTGTTAATAAACTAATTATCTATAAAACTATATTAAGGCCAATTATGCTATATGCACGCCCAATATGGTCGTATACAAGCCGTTCAAATGTGTCCAGATTACAACGTCTTTAGAATAATTGTTGCAGGATAATTCTTAAACTTCCTATCTATGCAAGAACGGATGATCGCATGCATCGTATATTAGACTTGCCGGTTGTGGGTGATATCATTAGGCAACATACAAAAAATTTTTTTTAACGATTGTAGACGCAACCAATACTCAATAATAAACAATATAGGGGACTATACGCGTACTAGTCTTCAGTTAAAATATAAAAGATATAAACATAAAAGAATAAAACACACGCTATTATAATGTATCACCTGCTTTTTAATCGTATGTAATTTATATATTTAATTTTATGAACTTTATTAATGTAATATATATAAATTGCTGAGCAGTCATATTATTTTGTTTATATTTATTATTACTGCCTTAAAATTCTTCATACAGTTGTCCTCAAATTGTATACAGGTTTTGGTGGTGGTTTTCCCCCTGTAATCTAGTTCATTATTACTGTATTTATTATTTCTTTTTGTTTTTCATTTTGTATATAAGAATTTGTTCGGTATACGTAATAATATTGTTTTGACATTGATTTTGTAATTTATATTGTGTGCTAAATACACTTTTTATTTATTTATTTATTTAAAATAAGAATGCTGCGATCGTACGACGTGTGTGTAGTACGTATACATATTATATTCCGCTTCAAAATATGATGGTGGAAGAAAAAAATTATCCTGGTTAAGAAATGATAAGCCGCAGTGCTGAAGAATTATATTTCATAAAAGGATTGTATGCAGTTAGTTCGTTATGATTGCCATTGAATAAAGTCAAGATTCTAAACTATAATTGACACCACAGAGAGATAAAAATTGAATTAAAGTTATATAAACGTTTGATAATATAATATTTTCTTTAAGATTATCGTGAGTGGCGCGGTTTGTATACCACACACAATAGTATATAAAATTCATGCGTCACGTAGTTTATACTGGTAATTAGTTTCTTATATTAAAATTTAAACAACTTTCGATCTATACCGCGTCACTTTAAAAAAAAAAAAAAAGTTTTTGAGTTAATTTTTTAATGATTTACAAAACATTAAAGTTTTTTTTTTTTTAAATAATTTGGGAGTCATTTCTCATTTTTTTAATGTTTTTTATTTAAAAAAGAAAATTATTAAAATTGTAAGTTCTTTAATAAAAAAAAAATCGGAATTTTAAGTTTTGTTTTTTTTTTTTATAAAGAAAAACATTGAAATTTAAGTTTCTTATATACAACAGGATTTCGAGTTGATTTTTTGCGATATCGATTGAAAGTTATTTTAATTCAATAATAATTATCATATCGCGAAAAACACAAACTCGCTTCGATCGTATAGTGCCAGTAAATAAATAATTCCTCCATGTTAAATTACGTCGTTATTTAAAAAGTGTTTATGTATATGCATTTGTTTCAGTGCAATTTAAATGAAGGAGAACCTACTGAGTCGAAATTTTCAAGGTGGTTTAGACAAGATGCGAATACGACAGAGTTACCTGTTCATGATGTGAAAGACTCCACTAAAGACTTTTTTAGCGCCTTCTTAAAAGGTATTTACTTATTCATTAACTATATAATATGCTTCGGCGTATATGTAATTACGTTTTTCTATCTTAAATTAATTGCCTCGATTACGTTGCATTAGCTTGTATCGAAGTGTTCATATTTTTTTAAGAAAGTTTATTTTATCATATGTTGTTAAACAGGTTGATTGGACTACATATTATGTCGTGCAATCAATCATAACATTTGTTATTTCATATTTGTTATACGTTTTTGTTTTTTTTTTTCGCGTGATTGTATTACGGAGAAGGACATAAGGACAGTTTCAATATCCATTAATTGATTAATTAATGCGCTAATCGATTAATTATGTAACATCTCGAAATTCATCGTCTTTCCAGATTAATAACATTATTTTAGACGAAATGCGAGGTAGCGGTAAAGAGTATAAATCTGTTGATTCTGTTATTAATACAGAAGATGCTGTTCACTATCCAAAACTCCGCCTCAGACTAGAGTGCCTATCGTGTACTGCTGCGAAACCTCAATCTTCCGAAATTACGTAATAGTACGAGATTGCAAGTTAAAAGCATGTGTAAGAACATTATCGAAGGGATTATTTTAACCGGTCAAGCTGCAGGAGAATCTGCTCTGATACGCCGTATCCTGCTGATTCCATCTTATTTCGATAAAACTCTTTTGCAATCACAATCAATAAAGCACAGTGGCGGACATTTAAGTGAATTGGTATAGAATGTTTTTCTCGTAACCAATTATATGTTGGAGAACTGGCCATTGAGTCAATATATTTTATTGCTCCGCAACCGAATGGAAACAAAAAATATTATTTTTCCAGAAGTATTTTAATTTCCATATATTACAATTATAAAAAATCAATTGAAAATTAGTTAAATCACTAATATTTATTTTCTTAAAGAAAACACAAAGCTTTTCGGCATTTACGCCATTATCAAGTGAAAAATTTTAAAACATCATCATTTTAAAAATATAAATTAAATATAATTACTTAAAAATATGTGATGGTAATTGTGAAAATATGATCCAAAAATGCTGTCTGCTTCTGTTCTGTCTATTTTTTGATTTGTTGAAATTTAATATCAATATATTTGTTTATTAATTTTGTTTTTTTTTATTAATTTTTTCTTCGATACTATTTTCCGGATTCTATAAAAGTTGTATACTGGTGGAATTTTTACATTTTTCATTTACTGTTGCGATGTATGATGTCCAAAAGTAAAATATAAAATATAAAAATATACAACCACAAAATTTTTTTAAAAAACACAATTTTACAAGTAAAATGAAAATAAATATTAAAAATCTGATAATGATTTAACTAATTTTCAATTGATTTTTTATAAAAAAAAATCACTACATTCCACATTATAAAAAATTAAAATTTACAATTATAACTTTAAAATACAAAAAATAAAAGAAAAATAAGTATACTAACGTTAAATTCAAAAATATATTCGATTTTGTGAATAGTAAATACGTGTATGTTATGTGCGGGCACATATTATGCGCAAAAGTTGCTATATTTTTGATTTGTATTCAAAATTATACTTAACTTTTTAATTATTGGGTGCGTAATAACATAAATTAAAGCAATTAAATCTTGTGTTTCTGTCTACTGTAACGCCAAATTATGATCGCCGTACGCTATTTACACTGTACAACAATATATATGTATAAGTAAGTAGTCGCCTACATCCGATACGGAGACGGCAGTTAATGATGATGATAAATTTAAACTATTTTGAAAAGTGTAAAATATATTACGGTGATGGATTAACTTATATATGTAAATTCGTGAATGTACAAAGATTTATTAATATAATACGGATGTTGGATTCGTATACAGTTGATGAAAATAAATTGAAAGCGATGCAATTTACGACGTTAAAAGAAACAAGTGTACTGTTTCATTTAAGAATATACCTTCACAATTTGCAACTGACATACACACACACACACACATATATGTGTGTATTTACTGTAATACACATACCTTGTAAAAATTGATTTCAATTATTGAAGGTGGCTCGTCCGAAGATCAAATTCGAAATGTTTCCTGTGTTACAACGGATACAACTCAAAATTTACTGACCGTATTGCAGCAAAGTGGGTCATTTAACGATATACCGGTTTCCCGCGAAACGTACAAATCATCAAGTTCGTATTTTACATATCTTCAAGCATGGTTTAAACTTTTAAATGAAGCGCGCGTAGTTTAAATTTTTAAATGAACAAAATATGAAAAGGGTAATTGATGTAAACACTTAGGATAATAAATGATGCATATTTTGATTGTAAAATTTATTACCTATCAACGTGTGTTAATTTGCAAAAAAGTATTAAATGAGAAACGCTTAAATTTATTAATAATCATCGCTAACTTTATTTAACAAGGTTAGATGAAATAATAATCAGAATAAATGCTATAATGTTCCTTGTTTTGAATGAAAATTTGCTAGTCTTCTGTGATTATTAAAAAAAATAATAATAATAAAAAAAAAATCAGCAGATGGAATAAGATTAATACATGTAAAACTTTTGTGTTTAAATTGAGCGTTGACACGATGCTAAATTAAATTTTTAATCTAAGACATCATTTAAATGCAAATATGGAAAATGTGTTTCACGAGATTCTGCCCGGGCTTGATAAATTTGTATTTTATTTTCCATTCGAATTATTAACAGCGTGTAGTGTACGATAATATATTTTTCGCCACTTCTTGTTCGAGTGCAAAAGTGAGATTTTTTCATGAAACTGTAAACATCTTACTCGCAGGATCACGGATTATTCTTTTGTGTTGCTAATTACCAATTCGGATAAAATTTAATTTTGTATAATGTTCCAAATAAATATTTACGTTTGGTTTTAGAAAACGTTTATCTCTAGTGGTGTATCAATTCTAGAGCTAGAGACGATGGTTCTTACTCTAACCACACGCCGGTCGTATTTGATAAATTTTTTATTAAACCTTTCCAACGCATCGTTATTTTTCGATATTTTCCGGAACTAAAAATTTACTTTTAATTATCGTTTAATAATTTATATTTCTGATTTTATTATCTTTTCAATTACCTTTTTCACTTTCCAGTTATTTCCTTTTTTCATTTACTAACGATAATTTAGTGTTAGATATAGATCATGTTTCAAAATATTGAAAACCTGTACAATATGTTTTATGCATCCCGTATTTTTAATAACCGATTGCAATTCTTCCTTAATATGTTTTATGCATCCCGTATTTTTAATAACCGATTGCAATTCTTCCTTATTTATAACCTGAGACTTATTTGTTGCCTTTCCTTATATATCGTTAAAAAGTTTGTCCTTTAGTAAATTTTTTCCACGCGCTGACTGTTGTCCCCGCTATTCGTTTCGTCCTTTTAAATCGATAATTGCGATCCTTTCCAACTAGTAGAGTTGTTTCATTGTTTTTTAAGTTCTACATTACAATCTACATTCGTATAATAGATTCGTAATCTAATTTACTACAGCGGATTCCATGGTATTCGAGCTGATTATTATGTCAAATCTTTTCTGTTCTCGGATTACTCGTCATTTAAGCACCTTTCCATTATTAAAACTGCACATAAAGAATACTGAAAAGTTACCGACAATAATCTCGTAATGTTATGCATTATAAATTGTATCAGACTGATCGTGCCTAGTTTTGTAATTATACAAATCAAGTTGTATTCGTAGTTTTATTATTGTCGTATTGTATAAGAATTCAAGTTGTATTATTTTGTAATTTTATTACTGTCATGTCAGAATAAAAACCGTCTACTTACTATACACTGTTTTAAGTACATTTTATTGTTTGTTATTTTTGCTCGCATACAGACACCTGCTATATTGCTTATACAAATCATGTTTTTCTTTGTCCCCGCTACCTTCTTTCTTGTGACACGTATATAATCGTTTTATGTCTTTGCTCATTCCTTTCCCCCGTGAATATGTCTTCCGTAATCTCCATTCATAATGCACACGTTAAATTTTTTTTATACAAGTTCATTCATATTTATCGTAGTTTCATTGTGTCACTTTAATAAAATATAAAATATAAAGTTCATTCAAATCAAAATTGTTGTACTAAAATGACTGTAATTACGTTAAAAACCAATTAAATTTCACGAGAGAAAAAATTGGTAATATATACTTATTAAATTTCTAAAATTTATAGCAGATACGGGCAAACTGCATTCCGTAGAAGAAATAGAAGCAAAAATTTTTGGGTCTAATAAAAATAAATCGGTACAAAATAAAGAAACGGAGGCGGCAGCGTTTAAAGAAATGGTAAGTAAATAAATATTTTGCAAATGTTCTAACAATTAGAGATAATATTTAAAATTGAAATTTTTATGTATTTCATTTCGCATTTATCGAATTGTGTGCTCACGGCTATATTCAACATCCGGTTCTATAAATATATATATATTTTTGCTTATTTATTATTAATATCGTATTTATAGTGTGTATATATTTTAACCCTTTCAGTCACACTTGAAATCTTGACAGAAAATTATAAATCTTATATATGTTGTTTATTATATAACGCTACTTTTTAGATGACTAGATGATTTTACATGAATATAATTAAAATTTGGACATTTCATGATCAACCACAAAATATATAATTTTGTTAGTATTAAAATTTCATATACAATATAGTGGACATGGTGGATGAAAGGATTAAGTATACACGTAATTATCTCTTCGTGTGTTTACGATGTGCCGATATGATAGGCATCCTAGAAGAAGAAAAATCGTCTTGATTATTTCCTTCGTAGTTATTTAATAAACAATCGCCACGATAATAATGATAATGATACTCATCATAATCTCGATGTTGCAATCATAAGAATTAATCAAAATAATGATGATAATAATAACAGTAATGATCATAACAATAACGATACTATAGACAAAATATCGTTTTATTCACTGCCAGTGCATGCTGGTAATTATATTTTAATTAAATGAAAAAGTAGAACAGTAATTTTAATTCTTAGGACACTTAAAAATTGTTAACTTGATGTGACAGTGCGTCTTATTTCATCAGAACTTATGTAAATTATATTAAAACATTTTATTTTTTTACCTTTCAGTCTTGAAATTTTTAAAAGACTAATTTAAATTTAAACGCCTTTATCCCAAATGTCATATATGCGACATCATTCACGATGTTTTCACATATATTTGTACATAATGCTTACAAGACGGTATAAAAAGCGCTGTTGAATTTGTGTTGCAGATATTAGGATGCTTCTCTTATTGCCACTTATACTGTCAAAATTAAGCTTTTAAGAGAGTTCTTTACCTACATTTATTTTGTTGGACAAATTAGTGCAGTGTAAAAATTTGCTACAGATATCGCCGCTTAATGTTCTCATTATCTATATTCCGATTATAACTGAAATCATTATTTCCTATTGTCCACGTGGCAAAAAAGAAATTATCTAAATTTTAATGATTCTTATATTATTGTTTTCACTATACAAGGAGCAATACAGAATGAATGAGGCTGCGATATTAATCAAGAATAAAGACTTACGATTTTTAAATACAGTACTATTAATAAAGGTTTCACTTCCGCTGAAATAACTACCTCTAACCTAACTAAAGAAACTGTTTTCTTCTAATATTCTTGATGCCTTCCGTAATCAATTCACAAAGAATTCTTCCTACAACATTATTTAACGAGCAAACATATTTCCAAATAAAATCGTTTACTTTCCTTGTCATTAACTCAACACCAACTTTAACAAATCTCACATATCTCTTGCCAGTCGAGTTTATCCAAATATCATGCTACGCTTCTTTGTCTTAATATAATTAACTTTTTTTTTTTTTCATAATATACCACCGGACAGTTTAACCTTAACAAACATAATATTACCTTACGTTTGACTTCAATTTGAATACTAGTAAATTCCTTCATCTTAATGGACAAAATAAAATTTGAATGATTCATTCTAACCCAATGTTTCTTAACTACATTTACCTAACTTTATTAATGTTAACAATAATATACTTTCCCAAGTCTTACTTAATAATTCCGACTGTTTATAGGAATTTTTTGAAACTAAACATTACATCTGCGCTTTCTCGTACTCCACAAATTCCTTACGTACACTACATAAATATATCTTTCCGATTTTCCCACCTTTGCAAATGTTCAGGTTGCTCTTTATGCCGATGATACAGCACTTTTTTGTAGCTCATACAGGCCTACTGCAATACGTAACAAGCTGCAAATAGCAATAAATCGCACTGTACGTTACTTTCACAAATGGCAAATTGATATAAATCCGGAAAAAGAGAATCCATATTTTTCACTCGTAGAAGGCCTTCACTTCCCGCGATGCTTGAAGTAAATTCTGCATCAGTTCGATGGTCGAACTATGTTCGCTATTTGGGTGTTACTTTAGACAAGAGGTTAACTTTCTCAGAACACATAAATCGAGTCATAGTTAAAGCTAAAAAAAACTATATGTACGATTTATCCCTTGTTTAAACGCAAGTCGCATGTTAACATTAATAATAAATTAATGCTATACAAAACACTTGTTCGCCCGGTGATTACGTACTGCTGCTCAGTTTTGAGCTCAATTTCTGTTGCTACTTACAATAAGTTGCAGCTTCTGCAAAATAGATGTCTACGATGTATTCTAGATGCACCCAGGTACAGCAAAATTGCCGACATGCATGCTGATCTTAGAATTCCCTATATTAGAGATTTTGTACTTTATTTAGCAAATCATTTTTGTGATAAATACTTAATACACACTAATGAATTAATTGCGTCGATCGGAAATTACGATTCCAAGCAGCTTGATTTCATGTATACCAGATATAAACATAGACGACTTAAGCATAATTTGCTTTAAATTTAATGCAATAACTAGATTTATAATAAATATTTGTATACCTAGTTCATACTTTGTCCATTTTAAATATGTTTAGGTTCACTTATTAATGTAACCCATATCATTTGTAATTCTTATTAATTATGTGTAATTTCACAATGTATCACCTTAACCGTAATAATACTTGAAGAAGTGCTTGGTTTTTATTTGACAGGTTTTTGTATTTTCCTGTTAGTATGTAATTATCATTATGCTTAAGTAATTAAAATTATTTTTCTGTTTACGTAGATGTGTGGTAAGCTTATAGCGGTACACATTTTTCTTTTTAGTGTAAATTATTCAATAAACTGTTCTGTTCTGTTCTGATCTGGCAAAAATCAATATACTGTAAAAATTTACATAACATTAATTTGTACTGTATTTCATCCCTATGGTTCAAATTAAAATTTAACCTGCATTTGAAAATTTGTTGCTAAATTGAGTATTATAATATTTTTATTTGTGTATTATGCAGCACATTTTAACATAATAAAATTTGAGTGTGATTAAACTGTTTTAGCTCGAAGAGGCTGTTAAGTTAATGGAAAATACTGGGATTACAAACATGAAAACTCGTAATAAAAACATAAAACAGCAGCAGGTATTTAATGAGTTATGATAAAAATATTCATATTTGTAACATTTACTACATACACACACACATATATATATATATATATATATATAATACAATTAATATTGTCTTAACTTCTTTCTTATTCTGACAATAAAACGATTTTGATTTTCGTGTACTAATTCGTAATTCCGGGATGTTTTAGCAATCACGAGATGACAATGTTGATCAGCAATTATCGACGTGTACAATGTCAGCTGTGACTGGTAAGCAAGAATTTTTACGTCAGATCTGTAATGTGTTATATTTTAGTCGTGCTTTATGTAATCGAAACCAAATGTTTAAAAATGTTATTTATCGTGATCATTTCAAACTCTGTAAATTATTCTGTATAAATTAGCCTTTCGCATTTTAGATTAATTAGATAAATATTCGTAACTTAATCTGTTACAAAAGAAGACTGCAATCAAGTTTATCTGACTTTGTTGGCTAAGTAAATTAAATTACGTAAAAAGAAATTATACCATAAATGGAAATTTTATAAATTTATAATTGATTTTTAAACGAGAAGGTTTGGTAAAATGCTATTAATGTAACTTTTTAAAATAAGAATTAGTTGGTTTCTACTTTTATATGCGTAATATATATATTTTTTCCCCGACAGAAGTGAATGGTATTTGATTATTAATTTTCACAAATTGATCAGTAAATTATTAACAAAAACTACACTGCAAAAATAGTGGATTGTTAAGAAATGTGATTAATTTACTTAGATATATACATAAAACCGAAACGTACACATAAATTATATTTCTGTATGCTTTAAAGATTTTCTAATTTTTTATTGAAAATGCTTATTTTTCAGAAACTAATAATTTAATAATATATAAAATCGTTTATTTATTATCATTTAATCAGTATTGTACCGATTAAAGGGATAATTGATGAACGTCACTTGCGAGCGTGCCAATATGAAGTACTTCGTATTATCTTTGCCAATCCTAGCAAGCTGGTACTTATTTACCGACCAATTTGATAAATCGTTAAGTTGGCTACAGGTCTTTTTACCATAAAATATTCTCGTCCCCGATGGGATTTGAACTAAAATTAAGCGAGCAGAATTTACCGCTATGCCATGAGGCTCTACTAGATGATAATTATTTCATTACTGTTAAATTTCTAATTTACTGGTACTTTTTGTGTACTAGTTTTTTCAATTATCGCTGGTGTGCTAATAGTACAATCGTTTATTAGCTGAATTAACAAACAAAAATTTCCACTTATGCAGCTTACGAATGAATCCAAAGTATGACGAATTTATCGTAATAACGTTAATGTTGTCATATTCACTTGTACTCCATAAGTTGTAACACTACTTAGGCCGGAAAATAAACATACAATGTAAATACACAACGAAACTCGTTGCATTATTTGATGGGTGACGGAATTAATGCAAAACGATTTTTGAAGCTAATTTTCAATCGTATCACGCTTACAATTTGATTTCTTTCAATAACCGTTCACATGCTGGTATTTGAATGAAATCGTTCAATTAGACTCTTTCTTAATAATTGAAACGTGAAATATGTTTACTTAAAAGAACCGGAGCAATCAATAATCGCAATTTAATCAGATTTTATATAATTGTTTTCTATGTGTTTATCGTAGAAATTAACACAAATAGTTCAATTGTTGCACCATTAGATAAAGATGTTGACAAATCTCAAAGTTCAAGTTGTTCCACGAGTAAAAATGATAAATCTCAGGTAGTATTACACGATTGTTTTGTATAATTTATTATTGTATTCTAAAAGTAACGAACGGATCAATTTAAAGCGTGTTTTTTAAAAAATAAATCAAAATTTTAAATATTAAACGTAGTCTATGTTAGCTTTAATATTATGAATTCGATTAAAATGACATATTTATATATAACGTTAATTTTATAATGTATATGTTTTTTTTCTTTTCATAACATAAAATTAATATTACTATGTGATGTAGTAATAAAATATTTATTCTTAAAATAACGTAATTCGTTTGGGCTAGAAAATTTTAAGGGACGAGAAAATGTTAAAACTAAGAACACAAAATTTATATTTATTCTTGTTAAAATGCTCTGTACAGAATAATTATTTTAAAACCTTCTCCTCATTGTTTCATGTTTTTCAAATATATACACTATAAATTTCGAATAACATAATTGCTTTTTCATAAGATGCTTATGATTTTTTTTTACATATTCGTATATATGATACATTTAAACGAGCAGTTTTTGTATATATTATATATTTCGGACATCTCGAAAATGGCTCTAACAATTTTAATATATGAAAATGGCCTGTATGGAAATTACGACGTATACACCCCATAAAGTTTTGGAAATTTTGATTTTTTTTTTTCATTGTCTTTTTCTTAGCACTTATCTAAATATATGTTGAAAATTTCAGCTCAATCGCATTTACCGTTTGAATGCTATAGAATATTTGACTGCATATGCAATGGTAAATATAATTAAAACTCTATACCAGTGTTTAGATTTAATCGTGAAATTATTTTTAATTTGCGAAAGAATTATTTAAAGACAAAGAATTCGATAAAAAATCGTTTCCAAAAATATAAATGAAAATTTATAAAACGAAATTCTATATAATTTAGTGTATATTTTCCAAAGGAACACAAAAAAAAAGCAAATCTCGATCTTCCAAGTATTATATGAAATAAATAATTTATATGTGTAAATAAAATTTTTTATTAATTTCGGTAAACTTCTGGCTGGTAATAATGATATATATAACTTGGCGTACTAATATATGTCCTGCGGTATATATTTATATATTTGTGTACGTAATAATTCTGTTTCTCTATCATCCTTCGTAATTGGTACTACATGCAGAAATTTTTGACAAAAGAAGCGTATGCAGAAGGAAACCAGGGGGTGCCGATATACACAAGTGGAATTAAACAATGAAGTGAAAATAGCATTACTGATCGCCAAACTCTGATCGGAAACGGCGTACATAAGAAGAAGAATCTGAATAGAGATGTCATGAATATACATTTATATTGTATATATGTCGTTTGTTATTTTTAAAACGGAATTAATTTTAATTTTTGTTCTTTTTTTTTAAAAAAAAAAATAAATATATTTCAGATTGATTATAAAGAGGAATTGTTTAATAAGTTATTAGCGATAGCTAATACGAGTGTAAAACCACCGTTACCTCCCCCATTTTCCAAGATAAATTCGGCTGCCGCTAGTTCACAAAGTTCGCAGTCTGAAATAAAACCTTCTACAAACGCAACAGTTCAACAGCCGTCTACGTTCAAAGTTCCTCCGGAAATCGATTTTTTGATCGAATTAGCACAAATAACAAAAGACGTGGTATTACGTCCCGATGTCCAACTTATTATGAAAAGTAAGTTATTTATATCAATTTTCTTGTAACGTATTAAAATATCAAAGTTATTACTCATCATTACTGTTCAAAATATTGCAGATATTAGTTTAATCAGTAAAATATTTTGATGTAATATTTTTTATGTATGCTTGAAAATGATGTAACTGTAGAAAAGCTTTGCAATAAAAAACTTTTAGTGATTATTTTGTTTGGTTTATAGTACATTGTAGATTGAAATTTTGTATATATATATATATATATATATATATATATATATATATATATATAATTTATTCTAAATTATTTTTCTATTAGAGTTAACCGAAGGAGAAATGACTTATCATCAGTTAATCGAACAGTATAAACGTACTCCTCCCCACCATGTTGAGTTCCGCGATTCATTATTATGTATATTGAAGATACTGAAAATTCAGTCCAATTCAGTACCACATGGAGGTAAATATTTTTGTGTAGAAAAAAGCAATCACTATAACCTTGAATTTTAAGTTTAATGTATAATACATATATGTATGCCTACACACACAAAAAAAAAATATTTATGTAACTGTATATATAAATAATATCATTTTTAAAAATGAATATTCGTGTGCACTAAATTTCTGCATTCATTAAGGATTAATATTATTATTATGTATAAATGTGAAATGTAAATAAACATTTAAATTTCATCTAAAGTTAATGGAAAATCCTTAGCCGATTCCGGTTATTGTAAAAAAGTTATGTAAATTGTATTTTCTTGAACGAACTTGTTTTTGATATTAAAATCTGGCTACAAGAAACATGTCAATTATGTACTATTATTTTAACATTTAAATACTATATGTATATATATATGTATGTGTGAGCTATAGTTGATATTTAGCGTCATTTAAACGAATGTAATAACAAAAAAATTGAAGGCGTGAACATTATTTATCAGAAACATAATTAGACGGATAGATGTATTTATTTATTAACAGTGTACAATATATGTTTTAAATTAACTTATGTAGCGGGTCACATCTTACCATGATAGCAATAAGTATATATAATAGAAACATTAAATCTGATAAACAAATAGCAAATACAAATAAACAGCGAAAGAAATATAAAAAACTTGCTACGTTAGAAAATTTATAAAAGTATATATAAATAATTACGCATGTAATTAGACGCATACCATCGTGAACTTAACGCGTTAACAATAAAATTTAATTACAAACGGTAACAGTTATAATTAAGTACACAATAGATTATGCTTTAGTCTCCTATGGTTATATTAGTAAACATAAATTTAAGATGTCTAGAATCATAATTTCTAATGTTTTGAAATAAATTGATTTTCATGTAGTTAAGAAAAAATTGCCGAGCAGCATTAAGAATGTAATATTTTTAAAGCTTTAACAATTTCAGTTATAATAGATTATACTTTAGTCTCCTATGCTTATATTAAGTATACATAAATTTAGTTGTCTGAAATCATAATTTCCCATGTTTAAGATAAATTGATTTATAAATTTACAATAGATTTTAATATCCTATGCTTATATTAAGTATACATAAATTTAAGTTTTCTAGAATTATAATTTCCAATGTTTTCAGATAAATTGGCAAATAGTTAACACAAAACGGGCGAGTAACATTAAGCTTATAATCTTTAATTCGTTTAAGCTGATTTTTTTATTGTAGGGTTCTAGGTCAGGACTTTTAACGCGAGAGTCTCTGTGTTGGTTATTGACCTAGCCGAGTGTAGCAATTGAAGGATTGCTGATAATGATCTGCAAAAGTGAAAACTATTTCTTTAAATCGATTTAAGGGAATTAATTTTTGCTGTTAAACATACAGAACCAGCTTCTCCGAGAAATGACGGCTTTCACATCAGTATGCTAAAACACGCTCATCGACCCTACAAATCTTTAATCGCATTTGGACCGATAAAAAAGTTTTCAGAGACTAGGAAATCTATAAACGTTAATCTACAATCCAAAGTAATTCTCAAGTAACGAACACGATGTGTTCAACTAATACCAGTATTATCTATTTGCAGTTCAGTTGGCGATAAAGGCCGCCTACGAGTAAACAAGATTTCTTCAGTTTTAGATGGATTAATATCGATATGCCACTTATGATAATATCGTAGTAAACGACATATAGCTGCGATTTTTTCCATACAAAATAATGCAGTATGATTAGCATATAGCGTTACGTGTTCGCGCCTTGTCACTCTGACAACCTGTTACAGTGTAAATAAAAAAGGACGTAACACATTTTTTTTACGTGCCTCAGCAATACAGGTTTTATTTTGCAAAATCACCCAAGCTTACACTAAAAAGTTTGTATCATTCGATAACGTTTTTGATCATTTATTGTTCAGATTACATATTTAAAAATTGAAAATATGAATGTCTGCGTTGAAAATATTTCTGAAGTTGCTTATATCCATAATGTGCATGTTATTCTAATTACATCTATAACAAATTGAACACCAGATATTCTTTAAAGTAACGTATCGGTGTGTGTATTTAGTTTTGTATATATTTTTTAATGTTGGCCTTATTGCCGAAAATTAGGGGCGAAAATATTTTCGAATCCAGATGAGAATCGTTTAATCCCTAATATGCAGAAGGCTTTTGCTGATCACGTCAGTGCAGATAGTAGTTCGCAAAATCACCAACAAAGTATGTATATGTTGTTTATTAAATTTGAATAAATCATCACGTCTTTTCATACGGAATTTAAATAATCATCGTAATAATGCAAATGTTTTAGACGAACCGTTAATCCCAAAACATCCTTCGTTGCAAACAGGTTTGTTGAAGACTGTTTCGGTGGAACAAAAATGTGTACCACTAAAAGATCTCAATCTAAATCGGTAAATATTCCTGTTTTATTTAATTCTATAAAAATATGCCAATAATTATTATTATTATTATTTTATTTTAAACATTCTTGAAAGATTGTTATGCAGATGCATTATATTGGTTTGTGCGTATATGTATTATCATCGCACGCAATATATAATATATAAATTATCCTTGATCGTATTTTACTTTCAAACTACGTGTAAAAATAGTTTGCTAAACATTTATAAAAATAAATATAATGAGACTTCCTCGTCGTGTTGAGCAATTTAATAATTAATAACTCAATTTACAATATTACAGACTAAAAGTATATCCTGCTAATTCAGTTCCTAATTTATTTAATGCCGCGATAACTGATTCATCGAGTAATATTATATTGCCGACAACTGTTACCTCATCAGCATCGTGCTTTTTTGATCGCGCGCTCATTATAAAACCTTCTGTCGATGAAAGTGTGAAATTGGAAGAAACGAAACCGATTAATACGTCGGCTACAGTTAATCAAACGCCAGCTACTCTTTTATGGAGTATGTCAGCCAACGATGATAACGATACGGAAAATAAGTCCAAGCAACATTTGCTGTTGGGTGCTAGTAAGTTATTTTGATTATTTGAGATATGTTTTTTAAAAAAAACGTTTATTCTTAATTATTTCGTATATTTTTTCATAAATTGCAATTTTAGAACAACGTCAGTTCGTCGATAGTGTGCAAATATTTTAATATTACTGTTATCGAAACTTATTATATTCAAACGTATAATGACGAATAAAGTAGAGAATAAAATTTTACGATTTAATAAAAAAAAAAACATACGTTTTAAATCATTTTATATCTATCGATTTAAATAAAAAATAAATCAAATAATATTTTCACGTAGTCGAAATAGGCAAAATAGATGAATATAATGTCAGATGCGATTGACGGATATCGAAAATTACTGTATAATTAGATTAATTCATTTTTGAAAAGGTTCAAACAACTTTCATTTCGAGTTAATTTAGAGTACGATGTCAAATATTGTATTTGACGTCTTACCCGAATATTATTTCAATTTAGGTATACTTAGTGATAACATAAGGTTATGGCGTGTATAAAACCATGTTCACGAGACGGCATGCTGTTAATGAAGGACGGAAATATTACATTTTCATAAATTAAATACATTTATAGCATCTATTAATATCGCGTGGATGAATTTTTTTATGAAAGTTATCGGTCTGTGTAGTAAATTAAGATAATTTACTTATTTATTCGAGATAGAGTAAATATATAATTAACCGCAATTTACGAACCGTTAATATACGAACGTAGATGGTGAAACGAAAAAAATAAAAGCAAAAAGTAATATTTAAATTCGATTTAACTCAATTAAATAAAAAAAAAAACAAATATGATTTTCAACGTGTAAATACTTAATAAAATTCCATAATTATCATCTGAACATCGAAATTATGCTAATTATGTTATTTAAATCCAACTAAACGCATTCGTTATCTATACCAGACGGTATTGCTCTATAAGATTGTACACTGGGGAGGAGTTGCAACATGTTACATGAACTCAATCATATTTTTACAAAGAGATTAGTGTTGAAAAACTTATTTAGAAATTAATTCGCTCATAGGAACAAGTTGCTTAACGTATTGCAATTATATGAATTGCAGTTATTGAAATTCGTTATTGAAACATGAAGATACATTTCAAGCTATTCGTGGACGTGGTAGAACCAGAATGGCTATTTCGCATTTGTGACACATTTCAACAAAACTCGTTTAAGTAATCAAATAATTTATGTAGAAGCTGTGCTCTTCAATAAGTTATCTAACGAAACAAGGATAGATTTACTTAATTATAAACAAGGATGTAAATTACGTACACGCATTATACTACGACATCTCTAGGATAACGTATTTATGATATCATTAAAAATGTCTCGTAGGGGTTCATTCAACGAGCTGACGACGGACGATATCTTTATGAACTTTTATAACAACGAAGTGTATACTTGAAACTGATCTTTATTATATATAAATGGAAAATATATCTGAATTAGAGTCTGTGTGTAGTTTTTTCATACTAGTGCACTAGTGCTTGATTGCGTGTTCTTTGCGTGTGAATGTTTTACCTCTATATCTGTGGACAGGTTGCTCTTGCATGTTTTATGCGTGTGTATTGGTATGATTTATTGATGAAATTGTCTATATATGAGGGATACACTTGTTCATTATTTTACGATTTCATGTACGTAGAATTATTTGTATCGATACGGTGTTTTAATTTTATTTATTTCTTACGCTGTAAAACATTGATTATGTGTATGCAGAGATGGTCTAAATCTTGCAATAATTTAAATTTCTTATTAAATATGTATGGAAGTATAATTTAATAATATACTTATATATGGCGAACCCGGTGCTCGCTGGGAAATATATTTCGCTTATTATACGGTATTATTTGTTATCTTTCAAATTGCTTTGTATAATAAAGTTTGATTTGATTATTATACTACTACATCGCCATTACTTATATTCGTGTATTTTATTTAATGCGACGAAAATGAGCGCATGTGCTTTAAATTTTAAGCTAAACTCATTAAATTATTTCTTCTTTAACGTGTTACAGGTATAATGATGCCGTATCGATATCCGCCTCCGCCGATGAATCATTTTCAAAATATGTATCGTCCCATTGGTCCGCAGCATATACCGATGGATTGGAATAACAGAGGTAATCGACGGGTTATTTTTAACGAATATCGTAAAAAGACTTGATTTTGCATTTTGGCTTTAAGGAAAAAAATTCGGTGCAGTATTTTATACACGCTCTCTTCTGTATAATATTACAGGGAAAAAATACAATAATTAAAACGAAAATCAATATAAAACATAGGAACAGAAAAATAAAAGGAATACGATTTAACTGCATAAATCAGTTATCGAATTTGATTACGAGTATAAAGCTACAACTAAATTAGCACGTGGTTTATTTATTGCTCCTGTCTTTCTACTTAATGATTTTGAAAGTTTAACCGTTGTTAATAAACTAAAATATGGGAATGGTTTTTTTTTTTTTTGTTTTTTCTTTAAGTTTTTATTCTTATTTTCGTACATCTTTTACGACATCGTTTGTTTTTCACTCAAATTACTTTCGAAAATTAGAAATTCCGGTTCAGATTTATTTCATTACAGACGTCCCGGAAAATTAATATGCTTATTTTACGAGAAACGGAATTTATTATTAATTATTAACCCTTTCGATCACGATGTCATTCACTATATGGTACATTGTAACGCTAACAAAATTCACCCGATGAAATATCTCAATTTTAAAAATATTTATATAAATACATGAAAATTATCAAAACAGCGTCTGCGGTATTGTTTAATAAATACCCGCGTCAAATTTATAATTACGTGTGCTAAAATTTTATAATGTGCGATTGAAACGGTTAATCTCGAAAATTTCTTTTCGATATATTTTCATCGAAGTAAAAACTATTTTTCATATCCGTATTATTATTTTTGCGTTACTGCTTTTAAAATTCGTTTAATTACAACGACCACGTTCGTTATTTCGAATATGTCTAAAGCGATATTTCAATTTTTTCTTAAATGTTTTTTTTTTTTTTTTGGTATTCTGCTGAGATATGTATGTTCAGCTTGTTTTTATTCTTTCATAATAATAACGCGCACTACTAACGTGTTATCTTTGTTTTTCCTGCCCGTTTCTTTTTCATTTTACTTAAAGTATTATCGATTAATTTCCCAAAAAGTCTGACTGCTCGTTTACTCAGACTCGTTTGTTTCAATAACCGGTTAAGATCATTAGATTATTTCTAAGCGTATGGTAAAATTTACATACATTGCCGGGTAATAAAATCGCTTATCTTTCTGCTAGATATGCGTCCTAAATTGATTTCGCGTATCAAAGCTCGGCTTAAATAAATAATGAATAACCTTTTAATGCTCACAATGTCCTTTATACGGTATGTAAACTTTTAATATAGGTTGACTCAGTGAAGACAGACGGTTTCGTTTTTTGAATCGCACAGTTGGTAACACTGTTACAACGGAAGCCACACGTGCTCCACGTTTAGTATACACACGAGAGATACTTTTTATCCTGTTATGACATTCTATAACGAGAATTAGCGTGGAATGTTATTTTCGGCGTGAAAGAGAGTTTCGAAAAGTATTCAAAGTTACCCGATTTTTTTTTTTTTTTTTTTTTTTTTGTTGGGGATACTTTAAGAGCCGCGTTTACGAAACACGTCCGCGATATCTGGAAGATCTGAAAACTCGAATTTTTTAAAGAAATTTCAAATGACCTACGCTCGGGAAAGTCTTCGAAAATAAAGACTGAATGAATTGTAAATAACGGTCATTTTAATAATAATTTTTAAATTATTCGAAAACCAACAAAACCGTGTCCTTCTCTGAATAAATTTTACATAGTAATTGAAGACTATAGTAAACAAATGTAATGCGTCGGATATATCTATTTCATTCATCATAAAACTTAATCATCCGGGATGCTTGGACGTATTTGTGTCTTTCTTACGAGTACACCCCGGGACATCGAGGAATCCCTGACAATGAAAGATCATTAACTAAAGTGGGGATCTTCGAATGGTGTAGTGTCCTGTTTAGTTTCCGCACATGATATCGTACGTTTCATACAGTCGTAACATAAGAAACTTTAGGAACAGACATATTCGGAGAATATACAGCAATCATCCCTCATTCGGTCCTATCAATTACAACCGTTTATCCTTAAATTTCCGCGGTTCTACTTTTTTAAAAACATCGAGCGTAAAGGAATTGTACCTATCAATAGATTGCTATTCGGACATTACTTGTCGTATCGCCTATTCCTTATATAATTTAGTGAAACTTCTCAGGTCTCTTTCCATTACTACACGTGCAATAATCGTGATCATGTGTTACTCGAATGTCCTTTAGTAATGTTACGTTCTGAACTATAACTTAAATTATTGCAATGTTTAGATTGTAGAATGTAGTGATTTTTTATACTTGATTACAAAAAACAGTTAAAATCACTAAACTTTATTTATTAAGCAAAGCTTGTTTACCACAGTCATTGTCAGATAGTTTTAAGTATTTATAATTCATTTACTGTGTAAAAATTGTGAACTTAGATTTAAATTAATATTTTATGTTTTTATATATTTAATTTTATTTATATATAGCTTGATAATGGCGTAGTTGCCGAAAAGCTTTGCTTAATAAATAAAGTTTAGTGATTTTAACTGTTTTTTGTAATCAAGTTAAATTATTGCGCTCATTATATAACGGTTAACTATACAATGCATTGTCCTTTCTTCATCTTGAGAATTTACATCTGTTTCCAGACATAACGATATTTCTAGGGAAGTTTTCTACGTTTATAGAAATATGAGTTAGTTCGTCACGTTAGATAAACTATACAGTTAACAACCCCCTTAAAAATTATATATATATATATATATATATATATATATATATATATAACGTTATATATTCAGTTTATGCAGTTACAACTTATTTACCCGACATTCGGTCATGTTATAAGGGTGACTTCGTTAATTTCGTTAATTCTGGTATTTTCATTATATTGTATTTCGACGATAGATTTTCTGAGACGTATACTCTATTATATGATCATTTACATTGTAAGTGCTGATGATTGTTAAAAAATAGTAATAATAATAAAGTTACACTCATCAGTAATGTTTTTATTGGTGAATCCATTTGTTAGGTGTACGATTATCATACGTAGTATAAACATAGTTTCATTAAATAGACACTTAATGCGTATCGAGCCGTCTATTTCTAGGATTCTGAAGGATTAATCGTACGATATGTGTGCGATGTGGAAAGAAAAATTAATAATTAATTATTATATATAAGGCGATTATAGTAATTACAAGGGTCAGTTTAATTTTTATATATATATATATATACACCTCGATCAATAGTTAAAATTTCTAATCGATGTTCCTATAAGTTCTTTCAGCATAATCGTACACTTGTTCTTACTTGTTATACGTATATTACAGGGACAACAATCGTTGGTTTGCCCTGTCCCGTTCAGCCTGATATATATAAATCAGCGATTATACCTATAAATCAACGTTTAGGCACGGCTGCAGTAAATCAGTGTACATGCTGCGCAACTAGCATGTGTACACGAAAACCTATTACTTTTGAGGAACAAGCGACATTATTCAAATATAATACACCACCTCCTGCTCCTCAGTTCTCTGTCGGAGGTAACCTCAACGACTACGTGCAAAAAATAGCATGTCTTATTTTGGCTATTTTATCATTTTGGTTTGGTTTCTTTTTTCGCCGTTATCAGATTCGCCATTTCATATTCTTTCTCTTTCGTTAGAATTTGATTAGGTTTTACTTATTTTTACTTAAAAAACAAATCACCCGCTTTTTAATTTTTTTTTTTTTTAACGCGCTTACTTTTTCTAAGTAATAAGTACTACTTTTTGCTTTTGAGTATTTTACGACGTTATTTAATTAATGTATTTATTTATTAATTATTTATAATAAAACGTAGATGTGGCTGGAGGAATTTTTGTTATTGCCGTCGAAAATTTTACGTAGTACAATTTTCACGCTTACAACTCTATAAATCTCGTGACTATTTTAAAAATTCCCAATTATCTGATTAAACTGATTTATTAAATATCATTATAAATAATACGAAATCAAGTAGCAAATCCTGTTCTGCCGGCGTACCTCAAGGTAGCGCATTGGGGCCTTTCTTATTCATTTTTTTTTTTTTTTCATGCATGATTTCCCGCATATAATTAACGTTGAGGTTGCCTTATACGCTGATGAAACAGCGTTATTCTGCAGTTTTTACAGGTCAAGTGTCTTAATTAAATTTAAATTACTGCTTTTCTTTTGTGATTTGTTCGATTTTTCCATCAATACTATTTATAGCTTATATGTTTATTATTTATCAATTTATATTATTAGTTACTTTCATGAATGGAAAGGGCGTTTGTTCCGTTACGTTTATTCAATATTAATATAACTTTTTAATATAATGTCAAATATATACTTTTACATTAAAAAGAACATACGGTCGCAAAATTGAATAAATATTTATATGCGATTTTCAACAATCCCAAATGACGTAGACAATTTTTAATTTATTTTTCGTAGAAATAAAATAAGAAGAAATAGGAATTTTCCATAATTTCATTAAATATGCCTCTTTTCGAACCACGTATACTTTTTCCACGGTGTAAAAAGAAATATAAATTTTTCATTGTTCCTTATTTACATTATTATTATTATTCCCCGGTGTCTAGCTTTCATTGTACATTGTTTAATTAGTTACTCGAATTAATTTATATTTTATACGATTATTTTATCATATTTTATGTACCGATATAAGATGCAATTTGATATCTGGTTTGTGTACAATCTATAATAATAGTCGTATAAAATGGTAATAATTTTTTTTTTATAAAATCTTTTCCTCGGTCATTATATATATTTCGCATTGCCCGATAATATGTTCAATCGAGCCAATTTTTCCGCATTCGCGTAAATTACTCGATAGCCGGAGTTCTTATACGGCCTGTACGTATTCGACATATATGCCCTACAAATTGTCCATTTTATTTGTAAGCCACGTCTTCTTCTCTATAGTTTTTCGAATTGCAAAATATTTCTTCCAGATATTTCCGCTGACTTTTTCATATTGTGTTTGCCATTTGCCATTTATTATCTACTTTATACGTGGTATATATATTCCATCCGTGGTATTTTAATTTTTTCTATTCTATTCGATTTATTTTTCCAGCTGCTCTATCCACTATCTCATTTGTGTCCAGGTATATCCATTTGAAATATATTATTTTTTTTTTTTAATTTACCAATAATATTTAATATATTGCGTATTATGTTATCAGTGATGCATTCTTTTTAAATTATTTTCTGTAATAGAATCTGTTAATATTAAAAAAAATATATATATATTTTGTACATTCCCGATTGTTTTTAATGCTTTCAAAATAGCTATTATTTCGGCTGTGCATGTTGAATAAATTTTTTTGAGAGTCGAAATGATTTTAGGTTATTTTTACTTTTATTATATACCGCTGCGGTACGCATACCTTTGTTTACATTATCAAAACAACGAATGTTAAAAATTACACCTTCGTAGTAACAAGTTTTTTAAAATAATAAAAATTTACATTATTGAATACGTGATATATATATATATATATTTTAATCAATTAATTGCTTTGCACGACATCTTATAAGGCAAGTTGTAGTCTGTTTTTCGATACTTACGATTGCTTTCGTAATATAATTTTCGTATTCGAATAGGTAAATTCTTGATTATTTCACGCTTCATGTTTAGTTTTGCTAATCTATTTCTCTTATATATATATATATATTTTTTTTTTTAAAGTAGTAAATAAATATTTTTTTACGAATACTTTACATGATAAATATTTTATTGTTGCGTTAGAGTTGTTTTTAGCATTTTATCGGGATTTGATGATTACATTCGGTGTATTTGCTCAAATAAAAAAAAAATTATAATAATAAATTTACTTAACATAAAACGTTATTTCGTAATTCACTTTAATCGGTAGTTTATTACAAATTTTAGCCATATAATATATTTGAATAGTTACTTTACAAAATAAACTTTATTGGATGTTTAAATTTTCGTACGAAATAAAAAACAAATATATAAATTACAGAATTTGTCTCGTTACAATTGTTAATAAAAAATTAATAATTTTTAAAAACAAATAAACTAAAAGTTAAAATTAGAAAAAAGAAAAAAAAAAGTACATAGACCAATATTGCTTTCAAGTTTTTATCCATTTTCATAAAATTGTTTTAAAATTTTCGCTCTATCTTAAATTTATTAAAAATTGTTCTAAACACTTATAATAAAAAATGTATAATTACCTACCGAATACGAGGGGCGACATCTTATTTCAAAGAGTATATATTTCTTTCATTTATTTTATGAAGCCGTTTACTTGATCCTTATTATTTTTTATTTTTTAGTGATGATTTTCATACAATACTTACATTTCGTGTTAACTTACCTAACTAATTTTCAGTAATTTAATTTAAAAACATTATAATACTTGAATTTTAAATAAGAATTTTTCTCCTAATACAGTTGTTAATATAATGAATTCTGGTCAGATTTCAACAATCTTGACAGATTTTCCGAATATTGAATTTTTTATTGCTACAATTTTCAAATGTTTTTTTTTCTTTTTTATGAATTTACTGAATTGTTTGTTCAAATTCTATGCGTTAGCCATTCATCATCTCGCTACTATGTTCTCTGGTGTAATTTCAACATTCGTTTGTTTACCATTTTTTCACTAGTAGGCTCCAAGCTTGTCTGCTGTTCTTTTTGAAGTTCATGTTTTCATCAGTTCAGTCCATTTGGTCTCTGAGCAGTTATAACTTTATCAGCTAGTTCGTCATTTTCCGACTATTTTAATTGTCGATATATGTCTTCAGTCTGCACCTATCCGATAACACACACATATATATATATATGTATGTATATTACAGAATATAATTAGAATATATTATTTTGCAGTTTTTATCGGTAAACATTGTAAACCATTCATAGTTTTCAAGTATTGGTTTAATTTAACGAACGCTATCGTTAACGATTTTTGAGAACTTTTTTCAGGCTGCTTTCTTAAAATTCTAGCGCGCGACATAAATAGAATTTATATCTCACCATTATCGTCTATATTGATTTTTCGGAAACTTCTTGGAAATTGTACATGAAATTCTTAAGGTCTCCAGCTCGTATTAAAGGAAAAATTACGTCTGTTAAAAAATGAACGAAATATGTAAATTAAGCAGATCTAGAAGGGAGAAGGTTTTGACGCAATTACAACCTGGAAGGAAGAATGTAAACAAACGATTACAAATCGAACTAGAACAATGGACATACTGAATTGCTGGTCATTTTTGGTCCAGAGCAAAAAAGGTGAGTGCGTCTGAACTATGTCTCAACTGACCATGAATATGCTTGCAAAGTGGAGTTTCAAAAAAATTATCCATCCTGTTACGGTCAGCTAGGAAGTCTGACAATAGATCGTATCTTCAACGCAGAGCCCTCGTGGGTGGACATTCGAGCCGTATATGGCGCGGTTATAACATGGTTACGAAATTTGGATGTGGACACTTAAGCAACCCGTAGACGTACGAACATCATCATATTAAAGATAAATCGAAAAAAGTGGGAAAATAGGTAAACTAAATACTGGTTTCAAATTTTATACATTTTCTCGAGTCTACATTCGGTTTTCAGAATGTTTGTAAATCTAGAATTAGTTTTCATGAGGAACGATTTTTATACAGGTTCGAAAAATAAAATCCATATTAATAATAAATAATTATTATTTAAAAGTAAAAGTTGTCAACAACTTTTAGAATAGCTTAAATATAATGAAAGTTTTAAAAAATATTGTGTGAAATTCATGACACGGTAAAAGAAGCGTTGTATTTAAAAATTATTTATATATATATATATTTCAACGTGTGCGCGTGTGTATGTGTTGCGTAAAATGTATTAAGTTTTATCTTTTGCAAATTTATTAAAATAAGTTTCATTATTTTAAAAACAGGGTTATAATTAAAATTAATATTAAAATATTCGTTGGAATAAATTAAAGTATTAAAATTTTGGAAATAACGAATATCGCTGTATAATGAAAATTCAATATTTCAAATATTAAACTTGTATAATCGAAAAGTGTATATGTGTACAAAGAGAACGAAAGAATATGGCCATGTGTGTGATCGCAGTATTTTTAGTTTCAATTAAATGTATTTTTATTATGTATAGGTCCGGTTCCTATGCAGCATTTTCCGTTTCGAAATATGACTCCTCAGCCGCCTCACATGATATTCAAACCTAATTACGTCTCTCCCCAATATGCTCATAAAATACCCGGTAAGAAATACTATTTTTTTTCCTCTAGTTCATTTTTAAACATCTACCGGAAAGTGTTTTAAAAATCAGATTTAGAATAAAGCCGATAAAAAAAAAAAAAAAAAAAAAATTCAAATTCTATTCGTACCTATTTTATAGTTCGTTAAATGTATTTTTCTTATATTAAAAATGTTCGTTTTAAAATTAAATTTTTAGTATTACATCCGTTTTCGAGCTATACAATCTGACAGTGTTAATATTCATTAATTAGTAAACGTAACATAATTTTGTGTTGTTAGCATTTCAACCGAATGTAAATTTTAATTTACACGGTTCACCTTTACGAAATATGACGCCGATAGCTGGTAAAGATGATTTGTTTAATCGGTCCATACATCCGCCCGATATGTTAGCATCACGTGGCCAGTTACCTAATTCGTCGCCGAATGTCTCGTCTCCTAATATGATTCGAGTAGATGAAATCGAACGTATCCAGAAAGCTACTGGAAAGTAAATGTAATATTATCTTTTCAATTATTGTTTCAAAAATACACTTATTATTAATAGGATGATATTATATAAATAAGTATTAAAAGTTAAAAAAAATATATATATATTAGACAGATATATTTTTTTTTCAAGCCAGAATTGATAATCATCATGGAACATTTTCTAATTGTATGTTTCCGCTAAAATTAGGCAAATCATTTAATTTTCTCGGCTTTTTATTTTCTGTTCACTTATAATATTTTTTCATTATATATATATATATTAAATTATGAAATTATATAATTGCGTACCAGTATCCCCGTATCGAAATCGAACTGGTTGTTTCTGTAACAAATTTAAAATAATATAATCGTTAATGATCGTTACACATGTAGTAACCAGGAAAAAATTATAATATACTATTTTAACTCATACTTCGGAGAAATTCAAATTCTATCTTTATTATGGTATTGACTATTTTCGTACTATAAGAAATGTAGAAAAAAATTATATAACAAACGCTTACAATATATTTCATAGTGCTTGTATGTGTAATGCGGAATAATTAATTGCCGTTTCTCGGACGTATGGTTTGTACGTATCTGTGTGTCTAAATTAAACGTGGTTTTGGTTATTTATTATTAATTCACGAAATTTTTATCGAGACAATCTGTAATAATTATTTAATGTAATTTGTGCTCGTATCGAATGTTGACTTATGATGGTAATGATTGGTTCGATTATTTAGTGGCACAAACTAAAAATATAGCGAGTATTTTATATATATATATATATATACATGTGTGTATATTTAACATTTTCTACTAAGTGGATGTTAAATATTTCTAATAAATTATCTGATATGAATTTTAAATTTTATATTTATTCTTGTTTACGTAGAATATCATCGGGTAATGAAGCAGATACGTTATAAGATGAAATTCTAACATTTACTTCGGTGATTATGAAAATATAAGTAAATAAATATAGCAACTTATCCAATAATCCTGCCGATATCATTTTATATTTTTCATTCATAACTATTACATTTGTCATGTGAAAACGTTTCGTATCTTGATATACTATATTTTTCGTTATATCTAATAATCTTGCACGACATCGTGTAGCTAATTAATTTAGGTTATTATAAATTCCGTTTGTTTCAAGATCAACTTTAACAAAAAGGTCTCCTCGTTATTTACACGTTCTTTAATGATTAAAGCCGAATGAATTTTATTTTATAAAATATTATTCCGTAGATTAATTTTTTAATGAGTCGAATATTTTTTTTTTTTTTTAAAGGAATGTCTTAATAATATTTTTAAAAATTCCGCTTTTAATTTATGTAATAGCGTACACGACGAATTGGTTCTATTTGTGTACTTATAAGCTTTTCGTCCGCATCACAGTTTATATATATATATATATATATATATATGTATGTATATATGTGTGTATTTTTTATCACTTCATAATTCTCTGTGGAAAAAATATATAATGTATTTGCACACGTTTAAAAATTATTTTTAATATAAACTGAACATTTTGATTTAAACTGTCCTTTTAATTATATATCCGAAAATTTAAATTTCGGATGACATCATTGTGCACGACACGCAACTGTAATATTACAATTTTTTAGCCCAGAACAAATTTTGGTATAAATTCTTTTTCCATCGACCTATGTAAAACGTAAACGTTTTGTATTCGTGTTGCGCACGACGGACATTATATATCATAAAAGGCATGAAAAAAATATCATATGGAATGTACGTAAAGTGTTGGTGATAAAGCAAAAAATTATATACAAAAATTTAAAAATGACAAAAAATTAACTCGCGTTCTGTGAAAAATCAATAGATACAGTATTTCACATTCATGTATTTTAATACATTTATACACATACAGATATATGTATATATATATATATATATATATATATATATATATATATATATATATATTTAAAATTGGCAAAACTTTTAAATATTACGGTTTTAATATTCACTTGGTGAAGTTTTTTTAAATAATAACTAAAAACATATATATTATGGGTTTTGTGTCGATTACAACATTTTTATACTCATTTATAACATTCAAAACTATTCGCGATTTACTTAATATATAATTTGAAATATAATTAAAATGTTCTTAATAAAATTTTAAAAACGCTTCCAATCCGCTAAAAATTATACCGTTATCGCAAAATATTACTTCAATCTTTTTTATATACAATTGAAATTAAAACAAATTATTTTTTTTTGCTTACAAAATGCATTTATTTTGTAATCATGTTGCCATGGACACACTTTTTCAATCCTTGTTAATATTAATAGTTTACCTTACACTGATAACATTGTGCTTTATAGACCTAATTCTGACCTTGCTGATAGTATACAATCATTAAATAATATCTTAGATGTCTTATTAAATAAGCGAGTCTCTTTCTCTTCCAATCATAAATGCGTTTCTGTTTTTTTTTTCACATAAGTAGAGTAACCACTGCATAATAGATCAGCTATTAAGAAATAATGCGCTTCATTCTTTAATTATCACAAATATTTAGGTTTTGTATTGAGTCGGAATCAATTTGCCCAAAACATTAAAGTTATATACAGTACGCCCACGTGAATTGCGAATAAGGTGTTTACTGTTCACAAATAAGGTTTTCGGTAGTTTCTTCTTCTTGTAAATCTATCTCGTGCCGTGTGAACCAGTGTAGCCGTGTCAGGCATATTGAACCAATCTTTAAGATTTTTCGTCTATGACCTTCGTCTGCGTCCTCGACATCTGCTACCTTCTATTTTACCCTGTATTATGGTCTGCAATGTGACGTATTTCCTATTCCGAATTATGTGCCCAAAGTAGGCTGCTTTGCGTGTTTTTATTGACACCATGACTTCGCATTTTTTTTCATTTGTTTTAAAATGGCCTCATTGGAGATCTTATCTATCCAAGGTACTTTCAGAATCCTCCGGTATAGCCACATTTCGAAGGCTTCTATTTTCTTGATTGATGCAGCCTTGAGCGTCCAACTCTGCTCCATGCAACAAAACCGCCAGCACGTAACACTTACCTAACATGCTTCAATCTTTGTTTTATTAGTGCTAAATTAACAAGTCTAAATTATTTCAGTTTAAAAATAGTTATCTCGAATACAAATGTTATAAGCAGTTTTAAAAAAATTGCTAATGTAGTTTTAACCCTTTATATTTAAATATATTTTATCAAAATAGAAAAAGAAATTAAAACTGTTGATATGAAATTGAAATTACTGGAGTGCTTTCTCACTGAGTACAAATTAGAAATAAAAATGTCTGTGTATATATATATATATATATATATATATATATATATATATATATATATATACTTATTCAATCACTCGATCCAAGTGTTTTGAATATTATGAACCAGTGTGCAAAACCGTTTTACGTCATCCATCTCTATCCGCAATGAATCGTACCCATTGATGTAACAACTTCCCGACCAATTGTTTTATTTAGTCAATATACCTTTCCACGTATTCTATTTTACCATAAATTATCAATTTTCCTAAGCTACCATTTCTTTAGATTTTTTTTTTAACTTATCGATACATGCAATCTGTTCCGCTAAATAATAGGCGGCACTGATCTGTTTTAAAGATATAATAGAATGCTTCCCAGCGGTCGCTATTCCTTAATTTAGAATTGTATTATATATAAAAAAAACATGTTCATTACGGTCAGTTTTCTAATTCGATCTGACTACGTTTCTTCAGTCGTCTGAATGGCACGTTATTGCGTAGGACGTTGGATGCTAGTGGATTTATGTGGGCTTAAAGCCGATGCAGGTATCTTCTAGCACCGCTTTTGGTTATTTCTTTAGCAGACCGTATACAGAGATCGTTGTGTATATTGTCGTTGCGAACATACCATAGTGTTGACACGATATTCCATAAGCCTTTAGATTGAAATTTTTGTATTATGTCTATGGTAGAGTTGCTCGTTATACCCTCCAAGTCTGGATACCATATGACCAAATTGTTTTTAAAATTACTATATAGAGTAATACTTATTTTCATGCGACAGTATTTAGTATTGGCCATCAGTCAGTACATTTTGCTGTATTTAATGTTGAGCTGTTTACATTTTGCAAAAACGTGATTTTTCCAGGTGAGTCGTTTATCAATCCAAGACATTTTACGTTACACGATTCGTGAATTGTTTGTCCATTTAGCTTAATTTGTAAATTTTCATCTTTAAGGTAAGTAAAACTTGATTGAAGTTTATTTCGTTAACATTGACATTTTTCTACATGTAGTAGATGGTTTTGAAATTGCTCAGCCGCTAAATTGTTATCAGGACGACTTCAAAGAGTTGCGGTGCCACTGGTAAACATAGCCGTGGTTGTATTTTCATTAACTGGGAAGTTGTATGTGTAGAGCTGGTATAGTGTTGGACCTTGCACCACTCCTGATTGTATTGAATGAATTACGTTCTATTTACAGATAAATTAGCCTCTTCATCCTTGCGATGCAGATCAGATTGCCGATAAAAACCACCTATTTTTCAGCTGCAACAGAATGTATCAATCGAAATTCCTGTCACGTATTGTAATCCAAGGAATCCCTCTCCCAACTAGTCTCAGATGTCTGTTCAGCTCACAGAATAATAGCGTATACATGCTTATATTTGATTACATATTAGCCTGTAAAATAAATTATTAGCAAGACATGTCCTACAGCCCTGGGTGGAATCACAAGATCACATTTAAAAAAAAAATCATGAACAAACCCGGTTAACATTTATTTATTTATTAACAGTATGTTAATTAAAACGCGAACACTGAGAAGTAAATAATTGAATAAAAGTATACAACTTAATTAAACCACAAACATTTTTGAAAGAAAAAAAAATAAACTTTGAAAATAATTTACACCAAAAAAAAACGTTTATACAACTGCATATACGATGCATAAACAGTCATTCACAACATTGGAATTTACATACAACGGGAAAAAAACAATTGTCCACACATGCACACACCCGCTACATTGTAAAGAGCTTCTTATCGTATTGGTAATGTTATATGCCTTTCTTTTCCCAATATTTCATAATCTGAACTGCCTCATCTGAGTTCCATTTATTCTGGTCATATCTTCCATCCTGCATTGTATTGGTAACAATGAGCAAGTTAGTAGGTGCTCTGACTTTTGTACCATGCCACATTCACATCTGTCGTCACCTCTAATTTTCCATCGTTTCATGTTCTTTGCCGTTCTTCCTGTCATGGTTCTTATTCTATTTTGGTTTTCCATGTCGACCACGGCAAATTATTACCGGGAGGTAGATGTTCGTTCGGTTGTTCCCATAATTTTAGTCGATTTTCTTTCAGCCTTCCCTTTCATAATTTCATCCTAGTAATTTCAGGCATTTGTTATTTTAAGAAAACTTTTCCTTGATTTTAACATGTGCTGAATTCCGCCATACTGCACTAACATATTCACATCCGAAGTAACACAGAGCTAAATCTGATGTCCTTAATTCATTTGGATCTGCACCCCAGGTGGAGCCAATCAATTTTCTAAGTAAACCATTCCTTGTACTAACCTTTCTTTTGGTATCTTCGCAGTGTTCTTTAAATGTTAAATCTCGATCCAATTTAACGCCTAAATACTTTGGGTTGTTACAGTGTTCCAGGAATATCCTTTGCCATGTAATATTTAATTTGCGTTTTGCATTCTTATTTCTCAGATGAAACGCCGTTACCTGGGTTTTATGTACTATCATAGTATTTTTCCATAGTCTCCAGTACTTCATTCAGATTCTTTTCTACCGCGCAAAAAGTTTTCTCTTGAGTTAATAATAGCTACATCATCAGCATATATAAAGTGTTTTGTTGAGCTTCCAATTGGCTGATCGTTAGTATATATGTTAAATAAGGTTGGTGCAAGTTTGTTTTATAGCGATACATAGAATCGCCGATTTCTCAACATTGTGCTCGTATACTTTTTTTATTAGTATTCTATGATTTACTGTGTCACATGCAGCGCTTAAATCTATGAACGCCGCCCCTGTTATCATTTTATTTTCATCCCCATTTTCTATTTTCTGGACTAGACTTAAGAGAGCTTACGTAGTCCTACATATGAACAGAGATACATGTATACACTAGTATATATTGTGTATACGTGTGAAAAAATATTACAATAATTTAAAATTATAAAATCGATAATTCAAACTTGCTGTTCACGAACAATGCCAACACCTTTGTTACAGTAATAAGTACATATAGAGCCGAAGTTTGATTAAAACAGGAAATTATATACTGCTTTGAAAATGTCAGATTTTTAAGTAGCAAGTTATACAGACGGAAAGTAGACGCCAACGGTGAATTAAAACGAAGATTAGTACGTGAACACGATTGGTAGAAACAGCAATTCATTCTAATATTCATCCTAGGTACTACATAAACTAATTTGCGAAATCCAAGATTCGTCAACGCGACCATTGTACAAGTTATGTAAAATTTTGTAATTTTCCGTCTTTTATATAACGGTACGTAAAGCATAACGTCACATTAGAGATCATAATCTATGTTGTCTGGATAATTATTCATTATACGAAAACATAAATATTTCAAGAACTTAGTATAAATCCTTTCCACATCTGTTGTATACTTACTGTAAAATGTATCCCAAATTATCGAACAATACTCTGAGAACTTTTATATAGAGTATTTAACGTTCTCGCATCACTGATTAAATTTGAATTTCTTAAGACGAACCCAAGAACTGAGGTAATATTATTTATATGCACCGAGAAACTCAAAGTCCTATCAAGGTATATTCCAAGATAAATAATATGAACGACCATATTTACAATATTATTATCAAGATTTTAATTAAATGTAAGTTTATTTATATTACGGCCAAATTTAGTATAATTGGTGTTAAGTCCATTAAGCCTATTCCACATAGTAAGGTTATCTAAATCTCTTCAAAAAGTTAAGTAATCAGACAATGAACTGGCCCATAAATTTTCAAGTCATCTGCGAATAATAGACATTTAGAATTTAAGTTACTGCTTATATTGTTTATAAAAGTAATAAATAATAGAAGTGCGAGATTAGATCATTGAGGAACACCAGAATCTAGTGTGTATTCATACAATAACCATTGTAATGTAACGTACATAACATATTCTCGATGTTAAATACGAACGAAAGATATCAATATACTCACTATACAAATCGAATACTTAAGTTTGTTTAATATACAATATAACTGACCTTATCAAATGTTTTCACAAAATCTGTATAAACACTATCTACCTGATGTCTACAATCCACCCCATTCAGTTAACTGATTGACGTAATTAAATTAGTTGTTGATTTACGTAATCTGAACCATCATGTTCAGAATTGAGTGTGCTGTTCTAGGTATCTACTTAATTTATTATGTAAAATAGTTTCAAGAAGTTTGGTTATTTACTTATAAAACCGATTTAAAATTAATTCTTCATCAAAATTTATCATATTTAATAAATAATTACTACTTCTGTTTTGTAATTTGTAATTTTTCTAATAATTTTTTTTTTAAATTTATGTTTTATGTGTAAAATTTTAATATTATCTGTAATGTTTTTCATATTACGTTTTTCTTCTCTACAATGTTTTCCATAAAGTGAATTGTCATTTTCATTTTTATATGAATTAGAGTGTTCTTAGTCTATTATTTATTTGTCGCCCGTTTCACCTATATATAAACTTATTACATTTTGTGCAGTTTATTCTGTATACTCCAGATTTTTTTCAACTCAATAATCGGCACGTAAATTTAACAAGTTATCAAAATTTCGAACTTTAACACGCAACTTCAGGAATCAAATATAAAATAATTTTAGATTGGCTTTTTAAAGTTTCAGTGATAATAATCGTTTCTTGTAATCAATTTTTAATTCTAATTTTTTATATTTTAAACGATTTATATAAAGTTAATCGTTTATTTCAATTTTTAACTTGGCTACATATTAATAATTAATTATTTAAAATTTTGCAATATGCAAAGTCGTTTGTGTACATACTTCTTTGTTATATATACTATTTAAACTTTTAGTGTAATTATTTTATTGTTTTCAATACAATTTTACCAGTAAAACTAAGTAATTTCGCAATCATTTTATAAAAATTGTGGACTACTTTTACTTACAGCTTCTAAATAACAGGCTAATTATTTTTTAAACTTTGGTAGTGTTACGGTATTAAATATTTGTTACACAAACGATCGGAAGTGGAGGTATTCGACATTTAGAAGTACGAATGAAATGGCTGTGTTTTTTGCAAGCTGACTATTATTGGCTATTTCCTAACTTACTTTGCCCCTTTCTAAGTTTATTATGATTTATATTGCGGAGCTCATTTTTTTATGTGTTAAATTTTGTCATTTAAGGTTTTAGAATATTCGTGAATTTAATGTGATAATTTTTTAACATCCAATGTATTCATAATTCTATGGATTTGTGGTAATTTGTTATTAATTCATTAATATTTAAATTTTATGTAGTCTGTTGTGAATTTTGTTTTCCAGTTAATTCTTTAGTTTGATAAACCAAACTGCTAATTGAGGATTAAAAACTAAACATTATTGTAGGTCATTTTGCGACAGTTTTTATATTAAAGAATGATGACTGATTAAGAATAAAATAAACTATAAGATAAGACAAATTTACGATATTGCGGTGTAGGAAGCATTAATAAAATTTATTTTAAAACTGATAAAATATGTAGGAAAAATTTCATTAAGTCATGTACACTTAAATATTGCTGGAATACTGGTATATATTTTATTAATGATACTATTATGTCAGCTTGGGAAAATTTTATACGGGACAATGATTAAATTTCGTCATGTAATAAAAATTAAAACTTGTTTTTTACATGAAAAATAAATTTATATCATTAAAGCAGTATGTAAAGAAAATTTATAAACATTTTATGTTTTGAAATTATAATGTGTGAAAAATATAGAATTACGTTTTAAATAACTATTCTTCAAGTCAAATTATATCTTATAAACATAAAAAAATTTAAAGTTTTTAGAATTAGTAGCATACTAAAGTGTTTTAAAGATTTGTAATTGAATCCAATTATGTTGGTTTTTTATTTAAATAAGCACTTGTATTTCCTACATGTACGAGCCTGTCTATTATTTATTTGCATTTTACTTATCGAATATAAATTTTTGAAGTTGTGACGTCTGATTAAACTGATACCCGAGCATTATATTCTGTATTGCACTGCGTGAAACTTTATCATTTAATATTATTAATAACTTTGAATGTGAAATTTACAAAATAAAATATTAACTTAACGGGAAAACTAAATGTGCTAATTCCGGAGGCAAATGTATATATTAAAAATTATAAATAATTTGTTGCGGATAATTTTGCTACTAATAAAAATGTATTTTTAAAACTTAAATTTTCAGTTTTACGAATAAGATTAATATAAATATAATTAATTTGATAAAACTAGTTGCATTAAAACATATCTGGAGGGGAAACATCATTAAATAAAAATAAATAATGGTTTTAATCAGTTTTGGGATCTATTATTTCAAAACTTATGGGCCATTTACATATTGAAGGAGGGAATCACATTTGTAGTAAATTTCTGTTTAATTTACATACACAATAATATTAGCTGTGTAGATAGAATAGTTCGTTTTTGTTTTAATTTATGGTATAAAGTATGTTTGATAGTTTTTCTCGATTTCCGATATTTATTTATGTTCAAACTATTCTTCATTTTTATAATGTACAACAGTTCTGTATTCATATATACTCATTACGATTACAAGTAGCAACAAATTTTAATTTTTGTAAATTTTAAGTTATCATTAATTCAGGAAAACCTGAATCGGCGTTTTTTATTTGTAAAATGTCTTCAAGCGACATTGTAAATAAATTCTATCACTTGTATGTTGAAATCATGTTCTTTACCCATGTCATACTTGAAATAAAAGGCTGACCTTCGGAACATATAAAGCGTGTTTTTCTTAAAGTTAATAAAACATTAAGTTCATTATTTAAAATCGTCTATTAATTAAATTAACAATAAATTAATTTTATACAAAACATTTATTCGACCCGGGTTTACATACATTCGTCTATAACCTGTGTTCTAATACTAATAATTGCTTACACGAACTCCTTATAATATCGTTTTTGTATCCTAACCATTTGTAACAAACTGCTTGTTACATTATAATGAATTAATATAAATTATGAACATTTATGCATAATAGGTATAAACACAGATGATTTAAGTAACATTTATTATAAACATTAAATTCGACATATTGTACTAAATATTTGTGCCCTTGGTTAACATTTTGTCGCCTATTCGGTTCAAGTTTTGATTACTATCTCTATCCATTATACTTTCTTTTCGAAACGCCTCCAATGTGTACGTTAATCTTTGTAATTATAATGTAATTTTTTATTATTAAGTATGCACATAATCGATCCTAAGTGGATAATAAGTAGCGTTAATGTTCAATTAAATTTACGAGTGTTATTAGAGTGATGCATAATAGCCGTTATACTTAATTTGAAGAACAAAAACCGTGGATGGACCTAATTAAAACCGGTTAAACAGTTCTACTTATGTCGATCTTTTAAGATGTCGGAATTATACGACATTATGTTTGAGATCTGCAATTAGAAGATGGACATGGTGTTTAAATATATCTATGACTATGAATTCTGAGAGCTTCCTTTAAAGTCTGGATATGTAAATCTTTGTGTAGGTTATCATTGCAAATATACCACGGTACTCTAACAATTATTCGCGAGTCGCTGGCTGTGCCACAGATTTCGATTCCATAGGTCCATATGGGTTTTAGGATGACTTTATATAACTTTGTTTTCTATGGATTAGTGATGAGTATTTGTTCACCAGCAAGTTCACACTTTGCAGTGTTTCCGTTTGGCTAGAATATTTTTTTTAAACATTTATCGACAAAAATTAGCCATAAACAACGGTGATCCGTGGGAATATAAGTAAAAAAAAAAAAAGAGAAAAAATAAATCTAACAACTCCAGCGAGTATATAAGATTCCTATATGAAAGAAAAACATCGGATCACATATTTTCTTCAGGGTGTTAAATCGGAATATTAGTGTTATGTACATCGTTCTTCAAGTGATTGGAAGCGCGTCGTGGAGCTATTTCCGTCTTGAACAGCGATGTGAGCATATATGGCATCCGAATTAGATGTGAATATTGCGATATCATCGGCATATAGTTTGATTGGAGATAGGCAAGTCGGCAGTATAGTTGGAATATAATAATGGTGCCAGCAGGATGCCTTGCGGTACAGAAGATCTGATTGAATGTTCTTTTGAAAATGAATTGTTTATTTTTACCACGAACGACCGGTTATATAAATATAATTTTAACAATAAATAGATGTTTTCCTTAAAGTATCGCCTTATTTTATACAAAAAGCCAGGATACCAAACCTTATCGAAAGCTTAGCTGACATCGAGAAATACAGCGGAGCACACCCCCTTGTTTTTCTAACGTTAATGAGATACTAGTCGATGACACTGCTGAATAGTAGAATGCTCTTCGTGGAAACGAAACTGATCGTTCGGCAGTATGTTGCAATTTATTATAATCGAACTCTTTCGATTAAGAATAAGTTTCTCCAAAATCTTTGATAGGCCGGAGAGCAGGCTTATTGGCCTATAAGAGGAAACGACTGATGGCGATTTTCCTATTTTGCGTCCACAGTTCAGGATATTACCCCAATCTTAATATTGCATTAAATATATAGCACAGGATAATAGATGCTTTATTCGGAAGATGCGACAGTATTTATCCTGTGATTTTGTCGATACTAGGGGCATTATGCAGTGCACCACTGCATAATGCTAGGAATGCACAGATCTCGTTTGGAGAAAAACTGTTGTTAGTATGTTCAGTATGACGAGGTTTTCTTAGCGCATTTTGTATAAGAGCTGAATGCTCCCTATTATAATCGGTTGTGGAGAGAAGACCGTTTCAAGATCGAAAGCTTCGGGTTTTTCTTTATCCGTTTTAGTTCATGCATCACCCACTAAGATGTTATATTGTTCTTTCGATTGTTTCAGTAATTTTTAGTACCTGACCATAATGATTTATTGTTGTTATTCAAATTTTGTATACGTTGATTCAATATTGTATTTTTATATTTGTTGATTTTATTTTTTAATTTGTTTTGCGATTTCCTGAATATATTTTTTAGTGACGGGTAACGGTTACGTTGCCATTTCTTTCTGGCTGCTCTGGTTTCTTTTATTAATTTTCTCATTTCGATTGGTACATAAATATTGTTACTTCAATTTAATTTTTATATTTATGTTGTTTTCGACTATATTTGAAAAAGGATTCCAATTTTTAGTTTTATTTTGGATTTATATTCAGACAAGCAACCACAGGAGTGTGATCGGAAGATAGTCCATAATTGTCCTACATTTATGGTTGTACCTTCGTAGGCTATTAATTATAAAAAATTTAATACATCTGGAGTTTTATTAGAATGTAGTGGCCAATATGTATTAGGGATAAGGTAAAAGAACAAATAAAATTTTACAACCCGTTATCTAAGATATACCGTTATTGATGAATTTCTTTTAAAAATGAACTTATACTAGCTTAAAATATAAACCACATATTTGTTTGCTTACCTTTTGGTATAAATAAATCGACAGTGTTTATTCTGATGTAATATATGTTTTATATGTATATATATATATATATATATATATATATATATATATATATATATATATATATATATTTTAACGCTATAATGCATATAGTTTATGGCTATTTAGCATGTTTTATGTCATTATACGGTTAACATGCAGAGCAGATTATCTAATGATAATCGCTCTCAACCAAATAACGTGATGTACTTGTCTACTAGCTTTATGATAATGCTATGCCCAATATGTTATCCCGTTTATGTCGTCGAACCTCCAAGGAATTATCTAGCAATCCGATGGCGCTGTTATTCGGGTGTCTTTCAAGTCTATGATAATAAATTTTAGCGTCATCTGATATTACTTGCCGAATGAACTTTATGTCAAGATCATCGTGTAGCGTCACATTTGTGCTTTAACGATCATTCGTAAAATTTTATTTTGGACCCGCTGTATTATATCAGTATTCGTCTTTTTTGAACAGTCCTATAATGGACATCCGTAACGCCAAATTGACTTTAATATCTGCTTGTAAATCATCAACTTGTTATCTATAGATAGCACAGATTTTCTATTCAGTGGATAATTCATTTTCGCTAATTTCACATTTATTTCAATTTTCTTAATTATTATGTGCTTCCTCCACGTTAAGCGCTGATCAAGATACACTCCAAGATATTTTGCTTCTGTTTTTTTTTTTTTTTTTGTATTGGTAAGCCATTTAATGTTATATCTTGTGACAGTTCGTGTATTTTCAATAACAAGCCACGATGTCATACTTTATCATAGTCTTGGCTTATGTCCAAAAATACCGCATCGCAGTACTTTTTCTCTTCAAACAATAATATTTACTACACGATGCACTTGCTCTATCGTGCCATGCTTTGATCTAAACCTAAATTGGTGGTCAGGTACCAGCTGTTTCGAAGTGACGATTGGCATGATTCGTTTCAGCAAGAGTTTTTCATAGGAAGTAACGAAATAGGCCGATATGATGAAGGTTCTGTTGGGGGCTTTTTTGAAAAAAAAAAGCAATTTGTGACAGTTCGCAGTCGGAGTGTCGCGTTAAAAATATATGTTAGTAATACAAGACTTTTTACTTTTCGTTGGGATTCCTTTGAAATCTTCGCTGTGATTAAATCATAAAATTTTTTTGAATTCATCGTTTTGATCACACTTTTTAATTCCCCGGGAGATGTTAACCTTTTGCATACATCGTGACAATACGGTTCTGATTTTGGCGTTTTATTACCAGCCGGATAAGGATTGAAGATTTCTGCGAAATGTTTTCCAAAAACTTCCGCTCTTTCCGAATCAGTTCGAGCCCATGTTCGGTCTGCTTTCCTGATCGGGTGAATTGCTGGTATGGGCCTTATGAGGGCCCTTGTTGCCTTCCAGAGCGAGTAATCACATATATCTTTGAGTAAATTTTCTTATATGTGATACTTTGAATAATTCATTTTTCTTATCGACTATTATAAGATTATAATTTTAAACGGATTTAATGTTAAAATTACACTTTGAAAAATGATTTCAAAATTTCAATGTAAAAAATAACACCGAAATTACCTTATCGCTAGGTGTGTGTACGTAATGAATATTATCTGAATATTCACATATTTCAATCTATCCAAGAACACGCTTAAAAATTTGAATCATCCGATATAAATACAAAATGAGGAAAGGTTATTTTAATGTAGCATTACGATGTACTGATATTATTTTTAGTAGTTTACGACATTTCGCTTGTACATTTTGTTTCTGTATTTATATTTTGCAAGTTATGTATTTCCTGTGTACTCGTAGATAATTGCGACATGGACATAAACGGGAGTTGTATACTACATTCCACAGTTCCAGAAGTATTGAGTCCCGTTGTTAAACAATGTTCAAGGTATGTTTGTTATTTCTAATTCTAATTATAAATATACTTTAATTTTATGTGCAGAATTTTAGTTTTCGTTATAAGGAATTGTTAAGCAAAAAGCACGCTCCTAAAATATTTGTAAGTAGTTATATATGTCTAATTTTATTTTTGTTTTTTGAAATAGGAAAAATAACATAGGAATCGTTTGAAAAATTCAGGAAAAAATAATAAACCAATTTTTTGTTATGGAAAGATAAAAATGCAATTTATGTAATTAGTAATTATTACTTTTATTTTTCACTTGCTCAAGTTTGTAACAAGTAAAAATTCTTAGGATTTTTTTATGTCTAAAATTTTATTTTTAATTTCCGTGGTTTCGTTTTTATAAGTAAAATAATCTTAAAATTAAACCATTTTCAAGTATAAATTTCGTTATATTTAATCGCAGGTTAGATTTAAAATTACAAATTTAACGTAACTGTTTTTTTTTGTTGTTTTTTTTTTTGAAGTCATATACATGCATAAGTTTATTATTAGGAACTATTCGTTGAATATTAAAAATAAATGTATATTCACAACCTTTATTTAAAAAAAAAACACAAAAAAACCACGGTGTAATAATTAGATGTATTTATCTGTTAATTCGAGCATAAAGCTTATTCGTTGCATCATGCTAACATGTATTTTAAAATACATAGAAAGGGAAAGAGTATTAACATCTTGTAAGTAAACACGTAGTTTGCGTCAACAACGTCCTGATGACCATTCACTAAAAAACGAAAAAAATATGTTCTATTTTTATATAATAAATTCAGCGATGTGCATTATTCAACCTTTATATATATATATTTTTTTTTAACAAAATAAAATTGAAGATAATCACTAAAAAATTTTTTTATTACACGAATACAAAGCTTTTCGACTATTAAGTCATTTTCAAGCTTTTGAAGCTTGAAAATGACTTAATAGTCGAAAAGCTTTGTATTCGTGTAATAAAAAAATTTTTTAGTGATTATCTTCAATTTTATTTTGTTTTGTTAAATTCATAAATCACTACTCTCCAATACATCAACATATATATATATATATATATATATATATATATATATATATATATATATATATATATTTTTTGCATCATCTATGGAAGAATTAAGTACAACTTTAAATAAACTGACGACAGTAAGCCATGAATTCGGAATGCGTATAAACAAAAATAAAACAAAAATTATGATAGTGGATTATAATAATGAAAACATATCTAATACTTCACAACAATTACACGGATATGAAGTCGTCAACGAATTTGAATATCTAGGTGTCCGGATCAACAATAAAGGAGGCTCAAGCAAAGAAATAAGGAGACGATCTGCGATGAGTCTAAATGCTATGAATAAGTTGCAACGTATCTGGCGGGATGGAAATATCAATTATTCTACAAAAATACAACTTGTTCGTTCCCTAATGTTCTCCATCTTAAACATGGGTAATAAACTCCACGGATCAGCAATATATTGATGCATTTGAAATTAAATGCTGGCGCATAATGCTGGGTATAAAATGGCACGATAAACAAACGAACGTCTCGATCATTAAGCGTCTTAATATAGATAAACGATTGTCAGACATACGCGATAAAATGCACAAATTTTTCGGTCATATAATGCGTGCACGAGACTTAGACAGGACAGTCACACTAGGAAGAATGAACGGACATAGAAGAAAAGGTCGGCCAATGACCCGATGGACGAAACAAATATGCCGACGTGTTAAACTGTCAATACCAGATTTGGTACACTCGGCAGATGATCGACAACTGTGGAGGAATTTGATTGCTACATAATGGTCACGACGGTCAATTATGATCAATATACGACTGTAGATATATATATATATATGTTCTATTAATGAGATGTAAAAAAAATTATTACTACTTTTTGGATACACAAAATATTATGTCTATAAATGTGTTATAATTAGAGAAAAAAAATCGTAAAAAAAAAACAATTTTTTGTTATTAATGATTAATATATTTTTTTTCGATAGTATATGAAAAAAAATCTCTCCGTATGTGTTAAAGGCGGTGCCGAATAAGCAACATTCAAGTAGTAAAAATCCTTTAAATATGATTCAAGTAATTACGTGAATGAAATATCAAACGCTGTATCGCAGTTGAATTATAAATTTTAGAATTATAGAACGAACATATAATATACATTGTCTATATAATGATTTTGTGTTTTCCGAACTATTTAATTTTTATTATTGTACCTCCTTTATTTTTTTTTTTATATCATTCGTTCAAATGAATTAGTTTGTGTACCATTTTTTTAAAAAGTGGCATATAAATAAATATGTATAAAAAGGATATAGTTTCTCAAACTTGAATAAAATTAATATATAAATTTGTATCTATCGAAAATACGAACGAAGCTTAATTTACATTTTTGAACGAATTTAAGTGAAATAACTGATCGTGTCGGTTTTAAAATTTCGTTATACGCCTAAGATGAAATTAATGATCGTATTATTATTTTCCAGCGCGTCTAAAAGTAAATCGTCGCACGAAATATCTACCTCGTGTAATCGAATTAATAACGGTTATCCGAAATCTAGCGCAATTCTAGCGCAGAATGGTAGTAGAAGTAATCGCGGAAACGAAGTTAATCGTTCGAATTACAACGAACCGAATGGAATGCAACTCGAACGCGATGCGGAAAAGTATCGTTATTCCGTTAGACATTCGATTCGCGATCGATTGACAAACGATATTAAAGAAATTCATAAAATCGGCCAAAAGGTTTCGAAAAAAAATGCTTCGAATATTATTATAGATAACTCCTCAATACCGACGATTGTAGATAACGACGACGCTCGCCGGAACGTGAAAAACGTATCCGATGAAACCGAAGCCGCCGGTAATGTACCGAAGAGAAAAGCGGTGGATAACGACAAAATTATTCACCGTCCGAATATAAGTACGAATAATGCGATTAAATCGCCGATCGAAATCGTCGAAAATCGTAATAAAAACGAAGACCCGAGTATAACAACCGCTAAGAGTATGAATAAAATGCGAAATTCTGGCGAAGCTGACGTAAATGCGCAAAAGGCAAATCCGATCGACGATAAAATCATTACGACAAAGTGGCGAAATGAAACTGTCGTAAATCGAAGTAGTAAAGATGAACCAAAACTAATTTACGCGGATAGAAACGAAGCGGAAAATTTTACCGAGATAAATTATCGGAGAGTCGAAGTTACGAATGCGATCGTAACGGACGTCAACTTAAATCATCGGGCTAATACCGGAATTAATAAAGATCCTAGATTAACGCCGAAAACGATTAGCAGGGATCCGCGATTGTTAAAATTAAATAATATACCGGAAACTTCATCCGGCAATAGATCAGATTTAAGTAGTAACTCTCGTAGTGAGATGACGACTCACTCGCCGTTAGTTAGTTTCGAGCAGTCTTCGTTAACGAATTATAATTACGGTTTTGTCGGAAATATAGGAATGCAACAACAGTACTTAAATAACTCGAGTAGTAGTACTAGTAGTAATTATCAATTACAACCGCAAATTCCGATCGGTTATTACCATCAGGTTCAACAAACCGGCGCCTATAATTATCAATTAGCGGCTCCTTACACGTCGTTACCTTCGGACGGTTACCGGACTGCTGCATTTTCCTACACCTCTACCGCCCCGATTACATTAAATTCATCTAACGTATCGGTAAATAGTTCTAACATTCCCGAACTTGGAAATATAAGAAACGATTCGTCGTCTTTCTTTAATCGATCTTCAGATTCGTACTCATTTCCTAATCGACGTCCTTCCGATAACTATAAACGTATAGATAATAATAACGATAGTAAACGGCGCCTATATTCGAATGTCGAATGCGATAATAAGTCGAACGATTATTTTCCCGTTCGCGATTCGCGTGGCGATAAAAGCCGTTATTATTCGTCCGAACAGCGTCGTTATTACGACAGTAACGTCAGAGATGGAAATGATCGTTACAGTAATAATAATAATAATAATAATAATAATAATAATAATAGGAATAGATTCGATACGTCCCACTTTCGACCGAATCGTTATTGTACGGATGCCGATAATAATGACGATCCGCGATTATACTACAGCGGTAGATCGTCGTCGGGTAATATACAACGATCGGGACAATGTACGAATGATTCTCAATTAAACGAATCGTATAATAATAGCAATTTTTATAATTCGGATAGTAGGCGAAGAAAAACGATCGAATCTGCGGAATCTCGAGTTTCTCATCGTAGTATTAGTCGCGTCGATGAGCAGCGACGTTCTATTACCTCTCATTCGGACACAACATACGCTCGTTATGTGGACGATGTCGACTATTTTTTAAAGAAAAATCGCAACGAACAACAGTCACAGTCTACTAATACTAATACTAATAATAATAATGATAATAATAATAATAATAATAATAATAATAGGACGGATGATAATGTAGTTTGTTCGACGAAATATAATAAATATAACGCTGCGACGGTAGTAGTAAATTCCGAGGCGGTGGAAGAGGGTAGGAAATTAGGCGGTTGTAAAAATGCAGACGATCGAGAAAATACGACGAGGACGGCGGTTAAATTACCTTCCGATATTACCATAGAAGACGAACACGTTCTTACTACGGCGAATATTCTAGACGACGACGATCGACAAATTAATTCGAATAGCTTAGAGAAAATTCACGACAAGAACAAACTACAAATTCGCGGTAATAACTGTAACATATTACACGAGTCCACTACAAGAAACGACGACGCTGTAATAGTTGAACAGAAAAATGACGCTAACAACTCCGTCGCATCGGAAACGAATTATAGTCTAAATAGTACTTTATCATCTACTTCCACTATTATGGAATTACTTTCGGTACTTCCGGACTTGGAAACTCGCGTACAGAAATTACCGAAAAAAAAGAACAAAGCCAAAGTACTCGAATTAGTCGAACTATTGAAGGAAACGTACGCGTTATACGAAAAAGACGACGACGGCGATATAATAACGACCGATGAAAATCTAAATGCCCGTTCGACCGAAATTACCGACGTCGTAAATAACGTCCGTACTGTCGACGAGTCCGGTAATTCCGAAGATGATAACCTTAATAAGCGGATAGATCTGAAAACAAACTCGTCCACTATTATTACTACTACTACTACTACTACTACTGCTACTACTACTGCTACGGATGCGAAGGAAAAAAAGCAAATCGAAACGTCGGAAAATGACGATCGTAAAAAGACGAAATACGTCGTCGACGATACCGAAACGAAAAACGACGTCCGAGATGGATTGAACGAGAAAATTAATCGAATTAATGACGACGAAATTATTTATTCGACTAGTAACGACGACGACGCGAAGAAGACGACGTTAAAACAGCCGACTACGACGAAATCAAAAAGCAGAGAATTAGACAGCCTACACGCCGACATTAAAAGCCTGAGTAAAACCGCTAAAAATAATATTTTCACAGTGGGCACTATGCGTAGCTGTCGACAGAAATTTTCGACTTACGACGATCGTCGTCATAATGTTCAAAAATCGACCGCGATCGAGGATAAATCGTTTAAATTAGATTTTAAAGGATTTAATAAAAAAAACGATAGCGAACGATGTTCGGTAATGCGTCGTGAAGTTATGAAAATTTTAAACGTTCTACCTCGTAATACCGGTGAATGTAACGAACAAGATCAGAAATTCGACAATGACGACGATAAAAACGAATCCGATTCTAATACTACTACCGATATTATTACTACTGCCACTGATACTGATACTATTGCCACGGATACTGATACTAATACTACTGCTACTGATACTATTACTACTGATACTGCTACTACTACTACTGCTACTGATACTGATACTGCTACTACTACTACTGCTACTGATACTGATACTGATACTATTACTACTGCTACTGTTACTGCTGTTACTGCTATCGAAAAATCTGCTAGTACGAAATCGGAAACGAAAAAGATAGCAACGTTCGAAGACAAAGTTGATTCTTCTTCGACATCCAGTATTTCCGAATCTGTTACTAATTCGGACGACGGCCATAATAATAGTAATGATGATGATAATAATCGTAATAATGGTGATAATGATGATGATAATAATCATAGTAATAGTAGTAATAATAATAATAATGGTAATTATATTATTGATAATAAAAATGTAGAAATGACGTACTTTCGATCAACGAACAATGTTAATAAAAGTACGGCAACGAGACGAATTTCTTCGAATTCCGAATTAAAATTAAACAGATTCCGTTCGAGAATGATGAAAATCACACGTCGACGTCGTTGGAAATACGGCGCGTGCTATAAACGGAAAAACGTCGGAAAATTTACTTTCGATCGTTGTTATTCGGTAAGTGAAAAGCGTCGAAAAAGTAGTATTAAAAATCTGACGACGACTAACGTTAGTTTATCGTTAGCAAACGACGTAGATAATTCGATGACGATAATCGATAATTCCGACGTTTCTGATCGTTTATTTAACGACGACGAAAATGTTAACGTAGAAAACGATAATAATTACGATCTGTCGTCGTCCGCGAATCGCTCGAATAACGACGTTGTTAGTAGCGTCGATATGAACGAATCACCGCGTCGATTACCTTTAACCGTGTTCGAGGAAACTAATCGAAATTCCGATGAAAAACAGTCGTCGATTATCGCAGAAGGTAACAAACTTCTCTATCGTATTTTTATAAAGTTTTTTCCGAATATTTCAAATTGAGTTTACACGTGTCTTTAACATTTGCCATTTTCTTTGGTACACGTGTCGTACCTTGTTTTTTTTGTTCGGTTTTTTTTTTCGATTCGTGCGGTTTATCTTATATGTATTTTTTTTCAAAATCAAATATATAGCCGAACTTTTTTATTAGATTCGAATCGCCAAATTTTATTCGTTCACTTTTTATTTTCTCGAATCCTGGAGTTATATTTGTTTTCAATTTCGATAACACATCTTTTACTTCCGATTCCATTATATAAAATTTGCTCATTTTCTGGTACACGTATGACTAGTGACGAAAAATCAAAAGTTGTCGAAAAAATTTAATTTTTGAAATCGTGTTTTTTGAATTTACTAAACCAACAAAATCGAAAGAAAAAACTTGTTATTTATCGGATATTCAATTTGAAATGAGACTAAATATAACTAATTAAAAGTGTGCACGCAGTTAAAGTACGGAATACTTTTTTTTTTAAAAATAAATTATACTTTTTTCAAACTTTTAATATTTAAAATAAACGTTAATAGTCTACGATCGGTATATAAACTCAATTTTTTACTTTATGAAGTAGGATTATGTTCGTTTGTTTTAACTATTCACGCGAGATTTCTTGTCCTTTCAAAATCATATTAAATATCCGATCTTTTCATTAGATTCGAATCGCCAAATTTTATTCGTTCATTTTTTTTCTTTTAAGTCCCGGAGTTATATTTGCTTTTAACCTCGATAACAAATCTTTTACTTCATATTCTATTATACGTTAACTCGTGTAAGGGCGACTTTATCGTAATTCACCGTTTCAGAATTAAATTTATAAATAAACGATCCGTTCCAAGTAATAGCTTCTTCTTGTTAGAAGATAGCATAACGTGTTTTATATTTTTCGTTCCCGGGTGATTTTATTATTTCATCAATTTTCTCATTCTTAAAGCTGTTGGTAATCATTTCGAGTCTTTTCCTCTCTCTCGTATTGTCTTTCCTAGTATTTTTCCTTGATATTCCTTCTCTTATTTTTATGCGCGAGGTATTTATCTTTCTTCACTCGACGTCTTCGACGGCGTTCATTTTTCCAATATCGTTCCTCCGTTGTAATACCTCTAAATTCGTTACTTTTCGGTATCCGACATATTCTTCTAAGCGTCCAAAACGTGTTTAATCTACACTTTCCGCGTTTAACATCCACGTTTCAGCAGGATATTTCAGGACGAACATTAACACCAGTTGACGTTCATCTTTATATTCATTTTTAGTTTCCTGTCTTTCAGCACACTTTCTAAATTTCTGAATCTTTTTTTTTTTTGGCTATTCCGATACGGTTTCTAATTTCATATCTCGACCATCACTTATTAGTAATACGCTTAAATATAGAACTTTTGCACATTTTTTTGTTTTTCGATTATTAACTCGAGATCTATGTTGTCAATCGTGTTCGTGAATTTTATAGCCCTTTTGTTTTCCTAACGCTTATTTTCATGCCATACTCCTGCGTTGTTTAGCCGATTCAGTATCATCTGTATTTGTTTAGTCGATCCTGCGTCACTAATACCCGATCATCTGCATGGCTTACATATTCGATTGAACATCCGTTTATTTTGAATCCGTAGTTATAAATTTTTGCTTCTTTAATGATCTCTTTTGAATATATATTAAATAGTCTAGGCGATAATGTACAACCTTGTGTTACTCCGTTTTTAATTTGATATATCAAATTCTTCTCCGACTGTTATATTCGCTGCCTGATTCCAGTATATAAATTTTAATTATTTGTAAATCTTTATTGTTTATATTATTTTTTCTAGTATATTTATCAATTTCCTATCATAATCTATGAAATATGCTATTACTTCCGGGTTTGCGTTAATTAGAGCTATTGCATCTATAGTGCCCTTTTTTCATAATGGAACCATATTGTGTTTGACTGAGTTGTGTGTGTGTGTCTAGCCTTCGTTCTATCCTAATGTTTATGATCGACAACAATATTTCGAGGGTGTAACTCGGTGCGATTATTCGATATTGATATATTTTTTGGGGGGATTTGGAATAAACGTTACGGTCTCTTGAAATCTTCAGAAACTTTTCCTTCATCATATATTCTATTAAGTAATGCTTTGTTTACATCTGGGTATAATATTCTTCAAAGTCTCTGCAGGTATCCGGTGTTCTCCTAGGATCATGAGTTATAAAGGTTATCCACCAATCTACGGATTGAGGAAAAGAAGAAGAAGTCGGCATGACGTGTCTAAATTTGGAAAATATTTATATTAGAAGACGTCTAAATAGTGATATTTCTTTTTACATGTTTATCTTCTTAAACTGTTATACGGACAAGACCACCTTAAAACCGGAAATACCTATCAGAAAATCTTAATTTGTATTTTATTTAGTAGTATTTAAGTACCTCATATACCCAAATTTATCGTTTCCCGATGAAAATTGATATTGCCTAACTGAAAGGGTTGAATCATTTACATTTAAACATTTTGTTGTTAATCATTTCTTATGAAACAAAATTTAGTTATAATTCATTTCGCACGGTTAATTAATTAATCTTTAATAAAATTTTCCATTTTCTTGAAATATTTCTCTTTTCTTAAAACTGTATGCATAATTTTTGCGCGAATAATTTTTACATTGTAATTTTTTTTCATTTTTTATTATTGTGTCTTATTTAAGATTTAATAATAAATTTTCCTTACATTAAGATATTGATCCGTATATTTTTTCACCATTCCAGTAATAATATCGATATTTTTATATAATTTTTTGAGAAATAATTCTCATTTATAAAAATACGAAAATTTGCGGTCTTATTTTTTTTCAGAACGTGCATTATTTATACAACTTTTTCCTATATATAACAGGGTCATTATTTAATGCGACAACAGAGTAATACAATTCGAAAATATTATTTTTAGATAAAATTTATATTTTCTTTTTTATTTCGATTATAATTTAAATACACCGTTAATATATCATTAAGGACCGCGTTTGATAAATTCATATTCCGGAAATTGATCTCCTGTTGTGGTTCCAAATGGTTACCATTTCTTCGGTTCGCATATTAATTTTACAATTTGTTTTCTAGACGTGGTTAAATTATTCGCATATTTATTTTCCTAATAATAATGTATTTTTTCCTTTCGATATTATTTACGAATGTTAAAATGCAATATTTTTTGACAGATAATACGTCCGTAGCAGATGATGGCGTTGCTTGTAAAAATACGACAGTTACCGATTCAGTTCAAAATTTACCCGAAATATCTCCTCCGACGAATATAAATAACTGCGAGGAAACGGATGAAGTTGGAGACGGTTTTGGTTTAACCGAAATGCCTCCTTTGATAAATATAGCTGATTTCGTGGAAACAAATAAGGACGGAAACAGCTCTGATTTAAAGGAAATTCCTCCTCTGGTAGATATACCTGATTTTATGGAAACGAATGAGGATGAAAAGAGCTCTATGTCATCGACGGTTATACCTGATATCAAAAGTACAAACCAGGATACCTCCAACTTAAATAAAAATATGTTATTAACCGATAATGTAAAAATAAAGTTTGGAATCGGTGATAATTCGAATGTGCTAGAAAATTGTTCGGTGACTAAAAACGAATCCTTATGTTTATACGCTGATAATGAAAGTCATGTCGTAAATAACAGTTTACCAGCAGATAGCGTGGAAGCGGAAATGGGAAAAAGTACAGATGATATTCGAAATCAGTTTGAAAATTCGGATGGAACAGACTTACCAACACTTCCAATTCCGGATACATCTCTTTATCCAGTCGTAAAATCTATTATTGATGAAGATATACAGTCGAAGGAAGAATCAACTATTCGAATGGGCGATGCGTTTTCGGTAATAATACGTTATTTTTTATTTTGTATACAACCGAGCGATACATTATGGATACGTTAATAGTCACATTTACGGTGTGACCTTTTATGAATAATTTTTTTTTTAAATATAAGGTGACCCAGAGAAGACGGACGGGTTTTGAATAACTCAAAAACTACTCGACCACAATTTTTGCGTGAAATTTTATTTAAAAATATAAAAACCAGAGATTAGCTTACAATTATTTGTGGAATACAATATCGTTCAGATGACAGCCATTTGGAACAATACATTCATTCAGCCTTTTTACAAAACTTTCGAAAACTTTTCGAGCATAGGTCGCTGAATTTTTGAAATTTCTTCAGAAATCCGAGTTTTCAATCTAGATCTCGTGTACGTGTTTCGTAAACACGACTCTTAAGGTATCTTCAATCTGGCAAGGGCGGCGGCCAAGCGAAATTCGTGTGTTACGCGACAATTATGCTTCTTTTATTTAGTACTGCGAGCACTTCTGCCGAATAGTGAGACACGTTTCATCATCTTGTTGAAACCAGATGATGACGAAGTGAGGTAAGCAAAAACGAGTTTATCATCTGGATATAGCGCGTTTCGTTGACAGTACCAGTAAAAAAATAAGACCCCCACGGTACGAACCGTTTTTTTTTGTCGTTTTTTTTTTTGTGCTGTCTGTCGATAGTTTTCAATCCACCTTAAAATTAAATTGCGAGATTGTACAGGTTTATATATATATAGCGTAACTTTGGCTTCTTTTTGAAACTCTCTTTACACTGTCGTGCTCGATTCACGTTGAAAAAACGTTCCAAGTGAAACTCGCGCTCCTTTTCGTTATATGATGCCATGATAACTGTAACTGAACAAAAAAACAAATCTCTGGTGTGTACATTCAACGTGGAGTACTACGTCACCAATGTTATCAACTACCTCATTTAAAAGCCGCCCGGCTTCTCTGGGTCACCCTGTATTATTAATGATGCAACAGTAGTCACGTTTACGGTGACTTTTTACAAACAATTTTTTTCGAAATATTTATTTACGTTTTCTTAATGTAAATTGTAGTAACTCAAAAGATAATTGCAGCGGATGATATATTATGTAAAATTTAAGCGAATTTATCCGAATTATTAACATTCCGGTAAAAATTAAAATAAAATATCGCAGTCAAAAGTTAACGCTATACGCTCACGAATAATAAATACGTAAGAAAGAACATATTGCTGAACTAATGTAACGTGCTAGACATAAATGAATTTGAAGATGTAAGATTAAATTTTTTGATGCTCACTTGTGCAGAAATATAGTTTCAAAATGAATATGCATAAAGGAAATAGTAAATGTTTGAATCGGCTTTTAATAAAAAGATTCACACGAACGATAGAATTTTAGGTTACGGTTGTTCATCATCATCATTAAGTATCGTCTCCGTATCGCAAGTAGAGGATTACTTACCTATACATATTTTGTTGTACAGTGTAAGTAGCTTACAAGGCAATCATAATATGACGTTAGCATAGACATTGGTTTGAATCGCTTTGTTGTCACGACACAATGCAGCCCCAAGTGTTTTTGTATATTATTATTAGCGCGCATATGGTGTTTGGTTTGCCATTGCCTTGCATGCGATAATATGAGGATTATTTATATTTTTATTTTCTGATGATAATTTTTACGTCGCCAATTGTATTCGAGCTCGGTACTTTCCGTATGGAAGTCTCTCGGCACTAGGCTATCCCGACGACTACGATTTTTCATAGTTTCCTGAATATATGGTAGTGTTGAAAAATATTTGCACTGTTGAAATTTTAGACGGCGTAAAGTAGAGGTAGTATTATGACGGCTTTATAAATTAGCAGCTTATTTTATACGCAAATTTTAACTCTGATTAAAGATAAGGAAAAGACAGGAGGATGCGCCATTTTTAGTGTTATGTAAGTGGTATAATTTTTGTAGGTTATGTAAGTGTTATAATTTATATAAAGAGGAAACTTTAACATTCTATCGATTATCATATCGATATATTTAATTTAAGCCGTTCATTATGTTATGACCATTTAGATGGTACATTTGTGAATAATGGTTCTATTTTGCATCATTTCTTTTTATTTTTATATTATAATATGGAATCGATGTTTTATGATTTTATGCAAGACTGATGTGTAAGATTTTTCAGGTCATTTGTATAGATGAGACACAGAAAGGTACCTCGAACACGGTTTGACATACGAAATGATCTGTTTGCGATGTACGAACGAATGTGTGCTGGAAAATTATTCGGGATGAGTTATAAGTGGTACTGTTATACCACGTTGTATTAAATGTTTTATCTCTATCGATATATTAATTTTTGTTTTAAGTTGTCCGAAATAAAATCATTGGAAAGTTATGGATAATTCGCATCTAAATTCAAATTGAAATGATAATATATTACTAGTATCGACGTGAATCGCCAAATATTACTCACGTTAAATAATAGACTTATTGGGCAGGTGTGTTTTTTATTTCGTGAAGATCTTTACTCAGCACGAGATGTGTTTCAAGGTGTAAGAAAATGCACAACCTACCAAGAATTAAAGAGACCGGCGAGCTGTACGATCGCTCTTGCCAATTTCTTTATCATTTTGAGAGGAAGGTTGCTGTAAATTTGTATTTATTTCCAGTGGAACTTGTAAATTCCTAATTTTTAAAATATATTAATCGATTTAAATGTTTTCAATTTGTGTGCACATCGTTAATGTCGAAACATTTTCAATATCGATAGTTATCGATATTAACGAAGCGAAATAAATAAATTTACCGATAATTCGAATATATATTTTGCATTTTTATACAGGAAAAGAATATGTTATCAACAGCAAAAAGTAAAAAAATATCTTTAAGAAAATCTGCGATTATTGCAGCTCGTGGAAGAAGCGCTGAAAATACTGTAATTGCATCGCATAAAAAAAATGTCTCTAAAACGGATTTACCTTCTAATTTTTTCACGTTATATAAGTGTACCGTTGAAAAATGTACATTCAGTACGGATGAGAAAAATGATTTTTACGAACATTTTAAAAATCATCGCAATGGTAGGTAACCTTATAAAGGTACCATTTACTTACTTTTACTTCATATATATATATATACGATCGAAGCGAATTTTGTAGCATGTTCGAAACGTCGTTTTTTGTGTTTTTTTAATACGGTATCGAGAATTTTTTTTAGCTTTAATACTTTTTCTTTTTTACATTAATGTGTAATGTACTACAATGCTGGTCAGAGTACGTGCGACTAGATGTTTTTGAAGAGGTTGCACTCGTTGAGGAATAGGAATAGAAGTGTTACCGTTTGTTATAGGAGAGCGTGGTAGAAAGACGTAGCTAGAATCGATGGAAAGCTTCAGCATTTCATGAGGATGTGCTGAAAGGAGATCGGAATGGTGGATGTGTTGGAACGAAAGGATTTGCTAAAGATAAAAGAATGAAAAAATTTAGCGTGTCCAATGCGGAATCGGTACAATGGTATCTTCTATTAGTCCACTGTGATACATTCTATTGATCTGTAGACAAGCGAATAAGTATTCGGAGTTGACGCCAAATGTGGATCATATACATTTATTTCTTAACCGGATTTCAAAAAAAAAAAACCCGACTGGAACATATTTTAAATACGTAATTTTTTATATTTGTTTTTGTTACCGACATTTACGTTATCCATGATTAATTGATAAAAAAATAACCTGATTTACATTTGTACGAATTTCATACTTAATATTATTAGTATAAAGGAATGTATCGTTTTTTTTTTTACAAATACAAATTAATGGTTTCATATTGTTTGTTCAACAGCTTACATATATATACTTTTTAAAATTTAGCCTGGTTTCCCCTATGCGATATTATACTAAATTTACACGCGCAAATATTTCTCGAAAATAGTTTTCATAGTTAATAGAACGATTTGTACCTGATGTATGTTTTTGTACGGCGATTTGTTTTATGTGGTAGTTATAAAAATGGCGTTCCACGCGAAAGCACTTCGTCATTTTCAAAGTTATAAAAATTTTCCATACGTCTATATGAACTTATCGTAATCAGGAATATATTCTACTATTATTTAAATATATTAACACCTGATAACAGACATCACATTTTTCTCGGAAATTTTGATATTTTAACTTGTACGTATAATGTGGATAGTATGTAATTTTTTGAATGATGTCCGATTTTTGTTTTATCACACACACGTATATATATATATATATATATATATATATATATATATATATATATATATATAATAATAATAATAATAATTTTAGACTAGAGTTATATTCTTAAATTTAGAAGAAAAAAAAATTATTTTGTTCTTACAGGACAATCAATAATTGTGAATTTAAGCTGTGCTTATTGTTTTCATTCGTTCAGTGAATCGCGTGATTTATGTAATCACATAGATGAAGTTCATAGTCCGTCTCATTATATGTGTAGTTATTGTCCTTTTCGGGCGATATTGCCGTGTTACGTTTTATGGCATCATGTAAGTATTTTGATAATTATCGCGTCAGAAATCGTTGAAATATTAAAAAATAAACTTCAGATTTAGAATACATAAAAATAAACAATATTTATTTAATCTATAATTTTATGTAGAAACAGTGCCATCCTCGCAAATTAGTACGAATATTGATGTTGGAGGAATCTCAGTTCACAAAAAGAAGTAGTCGCGTTCAATTGATTTATATTAAAAAAGTTGTGAAGCATTATAAATGCGCATTATGTAAGTACGCCGTTTATTATTGCTCGTATTTTATGAACAACATTTAATTATTTATTTACGTAAACGTTATATACTTACATATTGATGAATTTTATTTTTATTTCTGTTTGATATTTATTAAGTAATTCTCATATTTTTAGTACCAGTGTTATTTGTATGTTTCCTATAATCTCATTTCACGTGATATTTTCCCGTCATAAATATCTTATTTTTGAAGTTAGATTAATTTAATCGTTGATAGAATTACCACAAACTCTTCGGCTCATTAACATTTCCCTCTATTCTTCGATACACAATTCGTTGTAATTTAAAGATCACAATTACTGTAAATTTTTACCTCCTATATTTCGCATCCGTGTAATGACGATGTATTATTTGAGGAATTTACAACATACTAAAATATTAATTTTTTCGTAATTTTACTATTGTACAAAAACGTCTTCGCAAAGTGTTTCGAATTTTAATATAATTCGCATCTGTATCTTGATTAATAGCGATATTTCTTTCATAATTTTATCGGTGTTGGAAGTACTAGTATTACTACTACTTTCATATATTCAATGTTCAGAGATTTTAATATTTCTATTTCTCAGAATTTTTTTCCCTGCATGATGTACTATGATCAATTTTCCCGATACGACGAAGAAGAAGATTTATTTTACGATTTATTATTTCTTTTATATTTACTGACTGTGTAACTTCTCATTCTTTTGTTTTATTATTATTATTATAACTTTTTTTTTTCGCTGTATAATTTTTATATATATATATTTTCTTGCTCTCATTACATTATTTATATTAATTCTGTTGTATGGTGAGCCATCTTGGGCGTTACGTAATTATTATTTAAAATTTTTATTTTCATTATTTTCTGTAAATTATGCTAAAATATATACGTTGTTTTTGTAGATATAATATAAATTTTTCTCCATTATATTTTTTTTAATAATGAAAACAACAAATAAAGTTTTATCGATTATATTACAGTTTTAATTAACGTTTTACTTGTAAGTTTACAAATTAACGGAGATTATTTTATCGTATCTTGATGAAAAGATATATAAGTTTAATTGATCTCGGTTACAAAAAAAATGCTAGCATAATTGACGGGCTATTTCATAAGTATTTAAAAGATAATAATAAGTGAATATAAATTTTGCAAGAATGACTTTGATAATTTGAAATATTGAGGTAATGTTTGTGAAATCAGCTAAATCATCTATTAAACATCAAAATACGGTTAAATTACGTAGCTGAAAGTTTGTTCCTAAAATTTGTTACCGTTGTAATAATTCAAATTCTGTCAAGTTCGTTTTACGTTTAAGCAGTCATAAAAATTTATTCAATTTTATAATTATAATATTTTTTTATTCTTTATAATGTCGCAGGTGAAAATGAATCATTTTTAACATCCGAAAAATTATCACGACACGCTGTTAGAGTTCATAAAAACATTACACCATGTTACTTGTGCAATGAGCTGTATCATCCAACAAAATTGATAAGAGTAAGAATTATACTTCATATAACAAATTAATAATGATATTTAGAAAAATTAACTCTAAAATAATCGTATTTTTTAAATGAAGTAAATATATTAAGTAAGTTACATTTAAGTGTTAAATGGCTGCTGTTATCGCGCGAAATGTATCGTTGTAATGATTTAAGGTGGTATGTCAAATATGCTTTAAAGATGTGCTTTAAATCATGATGTGTATTTTCTCCCTTTTTTATTCTTACAACTAGCCAGTTTGGCAATCTAGCGAGTTTGTGTCAATATGAAAAAAAAAACTTTGGTTTAATAGATGGAGGAGGGAGGGAAGACACTTTTTAGGAAGGTAGTATACGAGTATATAGAAGTTGGAGAAAGTTTACAGAGAGATAGAGAGAGAGGAAAAAACGTGTTTTTCGTCTGATGGTCACATTTTGTTGTAGTAAGTTACGAACATTTATTTCGTAAGTTTTTCATTCGCGTATTCTGTCGAAGCAAGTTGTCGTGGTTTTACAATCGTCGAGTGTAATTTGAAGCTTCATCTTGGATGACCTCTTCAACATACATTATGTAAAAATATGTATAGAGAGGGTTATATTGGTAACGAATTACGGATCATTGATATTCATCAATTATCGCTCATTGACATGCGTTTAATATTTTCCGAATGTACTTGTTGCATGACATAATGATTATTTTCCGAAATTCAGTTAAACCGTATAAAGCGATGAGGATATTTATATTTTTGGTTTATTATTTATGTGATTTGTGGAATTATGACTTATTATTATTCGTGCTATTTTGTTCATTTTATTCTCAGATTCATTATTGTTGTCTTCGTTTTAGCTAAACCCTGTTTGTAATGCAAGTTCGTTTACTTTTAAATGTTTGTTTATTCGTTTGCTATCATTTTGTGTCTACTGCGAGTTTATCGCTGTTGCTATCATTTTGACACTGTTGTTCAATAGAGGACGTTATTCCCTGCATGAGTAACAATTGTTTCCATGTCCACTACATTGTCCGTTTAAATAGTTTGCGTTCATGTACCAGCAATTATCTCATCTTGTGCTGTAGTACTGCAGTTATACACATCAATGGGGCGGATTAAACTTTTCGCGTCCATAAACGACCAATGAGCATAACACCGATAAGAGAAATTAAATAACCTCCACTTATATGAAGCGTGTTAGTATATATTAATATTATATATTATATACACAATGTTATAAAACGTTTTACTACCTGACAGCATTGTAGTACACAAACTAGGAAAAATTAAATTTTTCTCATGTGAATGTGTCAACTAACGTTTATATTGGCGCTCCCTGACATTCATGTACTTTAGGTAATGCATATTTTATTCACAAATTAATCATTTTGTATTTATTTTATTTATTATATATATATATATATCATGTTAGTTTGTTCGTTTGATTAGTACACTAAATTATCATTCGTTGAAATTTAGGTTGTCTTATATTTAATTTGGTCGTATACTACTTATGATATACGTATTTTGTGTTGTTATATGCCTTAATAACGCTAAAATTCTAAAAATGCTTTCGTTAATATTTGGTTAAACAATTTTTGCAGCACTTAAAACAACATCAGTTAGATGAATTTCAGTGTGCATACTGTTTAAAAAGCAGCGATAATCAAAATGCACTTAAGATGCATTTGACTGCGACACATCCGTGCAGTTATCCAGTAATCCTTCGCCGATACTCGAAACCCAGTGATTTTGTAAGTAACTTATTTTATTATAATTAATGTCGCAGTTTCTCAATCTACTTCATTAACTCCTAAAATAGATCTCTGGTAATTTTATTGTACGCTGGCAGTTATAAATAAAAATAAAATAACATTTTCAGTATAATCGTGTATAATGAGGTAAACTATCATAGTGTATTATCCCACTTTAATACTAGAGTATGAAATTTATCCTGTCACTTTTTTTTTGTCCCAACTTGCGTCCTTTGGCAAGTTTAAACCTTTATCCAGTTAATGTATTTAAAATCTCAATGCTGCTACGTTTGATAAAATTATATAATCTGACTGTAACAGAAGACAATAGGTCGGAAACAATTAATTCAATACTCACAGGTAATATATGCCACTTTTGTAAAATATTGGATAAAATCTCATCTCTATGCTTTAGAAATTTCGGACAAACCTAAAATTTGAGTCGTCAACATGGCACGGGTCACATGTATCATCAGAAATTATGCATAATTTATTAAGATGTGAGGAGGGAGAGATTATGCTCAGTACGTAGTCTAAGTAAAGTTGATATATAATCCCTCGAGAAGTTCTGGCATAATTGAAACTATGGTTTACTGGAAACCGTATGTACCAAAGCGAAGTATTTATTCCCTTTATTCTGACTTTCAGCGGTGTAGTACTGTTGAAAATCTATTAGTACGGATTGTTTAATCTTTGGTAACATATCAGTTCAATTCCATTTAATATTCTCGCAAAGGACGCTTGATAAATTATAACGCGTTAATTCATCGACCACCTCGTTTCCACTAATGCCACAATGAGAACGGACCCACACGATCCACGATTAGAAAGCTGAATAACACAATGTCTCGCATCAAATTCTAACGCGGACATTTTGAGTTCTAGGAACTTAGATAATTGCAATATGGCACTTAAGGAATATTATTTTCCCTCACATCTTTGACTAGGAGCAAAGCTTTGTAAATGTCAAACAATTCTACAACAAATGAGGAACCTACAAAGGATAATCTGTATACTTTCGATATGACTTTTTCCGGGTAATATAAAGCAGAAGTGTAATTTGCACGTATTTTATCGACCGATCCATCTGTAAATATAATTTCATAGTGGCTAAATTTTTCATTGATTTCTTGCATAAACGCAGCGTTGTTAACGCCAGAAGGGAGAGTTTTAGCAATATTATTATCAAAAGAAATTAAGTCAACGTCTAACAAGAAAAATAAATCCTGAAAATAGAATCGGTAGAAGGGATAAGAAACATTTTGGAAAATTTCAATTTTTTCCAATTTATTATAAATGTAGAGAAGAGGTGGCAGACTTTTATTTGACCAGTATCTGTTATGCCGCAGTCTCAGTAAACATCGAATTTGTTCATTAATCACATGTGTTTTTCTCTCTTTCACTTTGAGATAAAACTTGCTCGATATATATTCCTTTCTAAGTTTTAACGGAGGTTCAGCCATCTCAGCGTTTAAAGTCTGCGTGGGGGATATCGCTCCTAAGCATATTCGAAGGGCCTTGTTTCGCACAAGTTGTAGTTTTTTCATGCGTGTTCTGTTGAGATTTATGATGGGAGCTATATAGTTAACATGAGTTCTGGGATTGATAAATCCGTAGACCTATTAATGGATGTGTTCCCCACTTAATACCTGTGATTGCTCGAAGTAGACTTAGGCCTCTACCACATTTAATACAAACTCCACCTCTGCATTCCATAACAATTTACTATCAAATACCACTCCTAATTATTTAATTATCGTATCAAAATTTAAAGTTTGTTTTTTTTTTCAGACGAAGTAAAGGAGAGACACGATTTAATTTCACAGTTTGTGTTTGCGTTGAAGACTTGAGTGTGATGAGTAAAATACAGATCTTTTTTATTTTCGTTATGTATTCTTCTGTCTTCTGTCCTGTAAATTGATACTGCAGTCCATCCTATTTTGGGCCGTCAATATAGCCTGCGTCTGCGGTCTGCTCTTTTGTCTTTTTTTCATTAACTTTTCCTAGTATTGTTTGTCGTTTCAGCGAGAGTACATTCTAAACGAAGTGTCCAAAAAAAAAACCTTCTCTTATTGTTTGTGGATGCGTAGTACTGCCGAGTTCATGCGGCGTATAATTATTTGCTACATAATTAACGTAGGATATTCTTAGCATTTTTTTGTATGCCTACATTTCAAACGCATTTATTCTGCTAACATTGTCTGCAGTAAGTGACCAAGTTTCACCAGCGTGTAAGTCGCTATTGAGAATATTTTATTCTGTGTTCTTTGCAGCTGTCGACATTATAACGGCCGATATTAAGCTACATTTTCTCTGAGTTGTTAATATTTTTTTCAACTTAGCACCATTAATTTTTATCATGTAAATACTGAAATAATAATTGAAAATCTCTCGAATAATATCGTTGTACATAATGACAAGATTATAATAATTAACGCCACCCATATTAGGTGGAATTTTTAGTTGTATAAAAAATATTTTATTAACTTTATCCGCTATACAAGCTATATGTTTATTAAAGTTTTTTTTTTTTTTTTTTTTTTTTTTGTATATAAAAAGTTACATTTTAAAAAAATTGTAACATATCGAAATTTAAAATGAATTACTTGAAGAAAAAAAAAGAGATCGTTAATAACACCATGGAAATACGTCCATTTTTTTCCAAGCTTCTCGTTAATAAGAAAATAAATCGTCGGTGAATCGGCTGAATAGAAAACGATGTGTTTGATTCAAACTCGATAAAATTATTAAGTTATTAAATTAAATTAACGTGTCATGCAGCCAAGGCTAGATGCACGATAGGAAAATAGATTGAGGAGTAGAGACCGGATCGGTGGAGGAAGATAATTAGATTCGACAATGAAACATGGTCATCTCTGAAGACGAGATGAAGCGAAGGAAGAAGATTAAGAGACGCTTTAAGTGAGGAGTATGAGGGATAACCAACTAGAGAAGATAATGTTACAGCCGGAACACATTGGAGCCAAAGTTTTCGATAAAATACTTGTCGAGTTATCGACAAAAAAACAAATCTATAAGCAAAATTTCGAGAAATTGAAGCAATTTTCAAAATAGTTAAAGAAATTGTTTGCCAAGCTTAAAATCTGAAAAAACGCAACAGTTTTATAGAAATTATCTTATATTTTACGGAAATTATTTTCATGTTTATTTCATCCCATTGTAAAAGTAGTTTTCTCGATGTTGTCCCGTTACATGTTTTTTGTTCTTTAAAAATAATGCAACAATTAATATTGATTTTTTTTAGGATTCAGAATTATGTAACGTAGTATACGATGATGGATTGGACGAATATATCGGATATATAGATATACTGCAGAGCGTTCATTGTAACCTACTGTGTCGTTACAATAATGGACAGTTTTCTCCGGTGACTTCTTTAAAATGTGTCGACGATCTTAACCAAGAGTGTATTCTCACAATGTACTTAACTGATAGTGATGACCACGTAGATGATAATTCCGCCGATATCGGTAATGTACATCCGATAGATGCCGATGGCGCAGATGATAATGGAAAAAAGATACAAGTTGCAGATAGTATTACTTGTAATGATTACGAAAATGTTGGTATTACCGCCGCCGGTATTCGTAATGAGAGTGGTGACGTCGACGTAAATACCAATAATAAGCCGTCCCCGTTCAATTCTCCGTTATTACTAATAGCGCCTAATTCGACTGCTATATCAACTGTAAATAATTCGCCTTTTAAGCTAAACGGAATGTTTACAAAAAAATCCGTTATCAATAAGCGTTATCGTAAAATTCTACCGAAACCTGATGATCAATTTGACGGTTATCGTAAGATTTTACCGAAACCAGATGTAGAATGTGATGGTTATAGCGAAATTTTACCAGAGTCTACTGATTATCGAAGTTTAACAAGTCAGAAAGATCATTACGATAATAGCCGTCCGGTTGTATTGCTGACAGCTCGTAATCAGCCGTCCGTCATCGAAACTTTGATGCCAAATACTTCGCTCGTTGATGTACGTCAGATTAATAATTTAACTGACCACTGTGCGTCGGACATCGATGTTCCTATTAGTGATACGAGTATCGAAATGTCGAACGAGAAAGAAGAAAGTTGTACATTGAAAAATCATCTATCGACACTTGATGCCGGCGATACATCGAACACTAATAATGGACAGGAAAATGACGATTATTATAGCGACCAAAATGAAAATAGCCATAAATTCGAATTGCGAGAATGTCAAAGAAAAAGTGTTGAAGTGGAAAACTTTGCTGCTACAAATCGTATACCGATGAGCGTTATCGATTGCGACGGTTATTCGGGAATGAATTTATATCGATGCGTTCTGCCGGGTACTATTTTTATTTATGTATTTATGCCGATATTAATTTTTACATAAAGTTAAAATAAACCGATATTATTTTGCCGTTCTCTGTAAGTAATTAACTAATTTTCACAAGAAATAGTAAAAGATTAGAAAGTGACGAAACAAAATCGTACATAACACACCGAATAAGTTATATTCAGATCTGAATGAGAAAACAATAGACAAATATTTTTAGTTCAAACTTGTGTAAAATCGATCGATTTACATTAGTGTTATGTACACGAAACGCATTTGAATTCTTGTTTTTTTGTTCATTTTTTTTTAAATTATTATTATTTAATTCGAAAAATGTATTCCGTAGGTTGTACTTTTGCAACGAACACCGCAACAAAACTATCAGCTCATCTGCACATTTGTAAATCCGAGGAAATTAAGGAATTACGATGTCTTTACTGCGGTAAAATGTTTAGTATGATTATAAAGTTAGTTGATCATCTTCAAGTACATGGCATCGCCAGATTTATATGTGCCTTTTGCGAATTTCGTTCTTGTTTATCGAGCAGACTAATGACGCACATGAAAACTTATCACGAGGTGAAGGATGCAGAATTACATCCGCTCATTCCAACCAATACCAATATCGACAATGACTTTTTCCTTGTTGTACCATCGGTATGTATTATTCATTATTTTATAAATATTACAATTCCTAAAATATTTATTAATTAATTATTTATTTATATATATATATATATATAACAACAAACGTATATTTACAAAGTAAAACATAATAAACTCAGAAAGTAAATAATTGTAGTTACTTGCCTGATCCATTACAACAGTAATATGTGGTGTACACATACAAATATATATTACCATTCAGAAGAATAAAAAAGTAATGGGATTACGGTAAAAATCTAAAAAAAAAAAAAAACTGAATTAAAAATAAATAATTGTAAGTTATATAAAGATGTTATAAAACGATTATTAAACAAAGGAGAATGATCTAATACATTAAAACAAGATAAAAATAAGATTAAATATTATGCAGAATGAATACTGTAATTGCCTGGAGTCATATCTACCAATTTCACATTAACCAGTTCGTTTTAATGCAGCGTATAATTAATAGAAAACTTTCGAGCAAGGAAAAGAATATAATTTTTGAGAAATGACAATCGTAATTCATTGTTTTTGTGTAAGTTGAATAGTTAAGAATAATCCTACAGCACCGGTTCTGTATTAACTGTAAGTTATTAAAATTATTATTGGAAATACGGCACCAAGCGAGACAGGAATATGCAATAATTGGTCGAATAAGAGTTTTATAAAGGACTAATTTGTTTTCTAGATTCAGAAATGATTTCCTGCAAAAAAGTCGATACGAATAGATCGATCATGTGTGCATTATTAATTTATTTGTAATTTGTACAAATATACATTTTTATACATTTATACGTTGTTAATAGTAGACAATTTATGAATCACCGTATGGAGTAAGAGGCTATCACGGGAAATTAAAAACTAAAAGAAATGAATGGAAAAAAATATTACGAATTTAACTGGATACCATTAATCCAGATTTGTGCTACAGAACAGTAATGATATATACAAAGAGGGAAAGCAATAATACAGCCTACAGAAACATCAAGAAATCTAAACCTTTTTTTTTACTTTGATCCCCAGTTTACGATTGAACACACATACACAATATATTATTAGATCATTCACCCCAGAGAGATATCGTGATCATGTAGCAATCTGAATCGTTGCGCGCCATACCATCTGCTCTTTAGCTCGTTTTACACACTGATACAAAGGCAATCCAGAATTATTATATCTGCCCAACGCTGTGGAGGACGACCTTTCGATCTTTTCCCTTGGGGCCTTCGTTTGTACAGTGTTTCTAATTTCCGCCCGCTACGAATGACGTGTCCAAAATATTTCATCATGCGTAGCACAACAATATTAGCTAACCGTCGTGGGAGATTCAACTTGCGCAATATTAATTCATTAGTTCGTTTCGTTGTCTACAGTATGCGAAACATATACATATATTAACAATGTTAACCTAAGCCTACATGAGACATCTCTTTTTTTTTAAAAAAAGGAATACGGCTCTGTGTTAATTTAGTATTATGTTAAAATTATCGAGTACGGTGATGTGATGATTTAGAATTCTAAAAATTACAGAATAACTCGATCAGTGTTTTCACATAACCGGATTTAATTCAATATGAATTTTTATATTAACGTGTAAAAATGTCTACCAACAGAATATATTGTTATCTGACAATCTAAATTGAAATTCAAGATGGTAAACCGAGTATTCTTTCATTTCAATAAAAGTCGATTTAAGAAAATAAGGTTTTTTAAAATGAATTTATGAATATATATATTTTTACAGTTAAAAATCATGAAGAAGACTATGGACGTAGCTGCACCCGAAACCCAGTTGGTGGTTAAAACGGTGGTTCACAGTTTGGAAGAGGTTGAACGAGATTTACATCAGTGGCTGTTCAAAGATTTTGTTGGTTGTGGTATTTGTATGGTCTATGTTACGAAAGTACGGAGTAACTTAATTGCTCACCTAAAACAGCATGATTCTGTTCTTTTCATTACAAAACGGGATATTTTCAATCCAGTTCCTTGTTTGAGTAAGAAAGAAAAAATGTTCGATAAAATGAGTAACCACGCTGCCTATCGTGCAAAGCCTTCTGTTAACCAAGATCAGTCTCTAAGTAAACCTACAGTAAGTATATTCGTGTTTCATGATACATATTTATGTACGTACATATAAAATGGAATGAGTGCGTGGTCGAGGGGATTAGTTGTTAATATTTAATATTATATATATATATACATTAATCAGAAATTGTTTCTTTTACGATAGCTGAATAATTTCAGGCATCAGATTGATCACAAAAATAGAATAAAATGAGATCAAACCTCTATTCACAATAATATCTGTCATAAGGTTTAAAAATATTATTAATTTTTACTTAAATTAAAATAAAGTAATGTGTCTAAGAGATATTGGAGATGTGAATTAGTAATTTTTTATTTTTTAGAATTGCGTCTAATTTTATTCCTGCATAATTCTCGCATGTAAGTTTATTGCGGGTTAAAATTTGCTGCGTAAACTAATATGGACTCAGAACATCACGAATTAATAGTTTCATAAAAATCAGTAATAAATTATTATATTATAATCTCGCGAATAATTTAATCAAATTAATAAAACAAAACTTTTTGAGCTATCATCAGAAGCCACATCAAACTAGTTTAGCACTACTACAAATAAGTCAACAATAATATATCTAAATTTTTTTTCAAGTGTTGCGAGTAACATTGAATGGTTTCTTCTAACATATATGCCCAATCCAGTCGACAATACTTAATCGTCGATATATATATATATATGACACATTTATTTTACATTTTGCATTGCTAAAAAAAAGTTACTTTTAACGAAATTGAAAATATTTTTTTATCACTTTTTAATAATCACCATACATTATATAACTGTTATTGTCTTATACACTGAAATTTAAATTAAATAATTTAGATGTTCGCTAGTTCATCAATTATACCTTATTTAGTACTAAGAGAAGGTTGTAGGATTCCTGGACGGTCGTGCAGTCGATTGCATGGTGATATACGGAAGTTCTTCAGAGTGAAATGAATGAACGAATCCTACAATCGATATAAGTGGGAAAAATGGCCGCTTAAATCCAGCAGTGGATAGACATAAGCGTATTGTGATACATATAATTCATGTTTGAATAATATTGTTTAATGATGTGCAAATGTGTGCTTCTACCACAGGTGAACTAAATTTTGAATTTCTCTTAATTCCAGTATATATCGTCATGGTACAAAACCATCACCCATACCTATACATATTAAATAATATTATGGCCAGTGTGTGAAATCTTGAACATAAACATTAACTGGTAGCTAATTACAATAGACAGATGAACTTTTTTTCAATCATTTTTTTAACGCACTTCAGTAATTTATAAAATTAGGAATTAATTTGGTTTTTTTAAATGTTTATCGTGGTTGTAAATGAAACACTAATAAAATGAAAACTGTTGGTAGGTAAAAAAAAGTTAGGAAACTAACTAAAAACATTTTTTTGAGTAATAATAATATTAAATCTAATAAATGTTTAATCGTGTGATTATGAATGTTGCTAAATTTGGTTATGTGGTATTTTTTTTTTTTTTAAATGGGGATGCCTTTACAGCTTACCCAACGTGATACCGTAATAATTACTAACTCATATTTTTATAAACTCGAACAATTTCTCTAGAAAAATCGCTATGTCCGGGAACAGATGTAGATTCTCAATATGCAGAAAGGACAATACGTTATAAGGAGGACTATTACGAGACGCGTGCAGTAATTTAAGATACAGTTCAGAGCGTAATGTTGTTAAAGAAGGGCATTCGAAGAACACGTGATCAGGGTTGCAGACTGCACGACCAGCATGTAGAGGGCAATACGGATTTTCTCTAAGCTGCATAAGGAACAGGCGGTCCGGCAACAAGCAATGCCCAAACCGCAATCTGCTGATAAGTACAATTCCTCTCCGCTTAATGTTTTTAAAAAAGTAGAACCATGGGAACCTAGGGAGAGACGGCTGCAGCTGAGATAGTACGCAGTAAGAGGCGACCGCTGTATACACTCCATATACGTCTGTTCCCAGAGTTTTTAGATTCGCATCAATTAAGGACGACAAGGATAGAAATACTGCCACACACACTCAGCTGTAAATGCGGAACAGAGATCAGATAATTTCTACGCCCTGGGGATGTAAACTGCTGCATCCGTTCCCTAAGCGGACTTCGATCCATCTGTATAAACAAGGATGTGTGTAGGAAAATTTTCAGCGATAATATTATTAAATGTAGCCCGGATCAGTGGCGGAGGCCAGAGAACTTAGTTCTCGGGAAAGAAAGATGTTATTTTATTGGCAAAATTGTATGAATATGGTAACATAAATCGGATGGGTATATGAATTCGCATAGTCTGGGCCTGAAATTCTTCCAACCTAGGTATAACTGAAGCCAGCAGGGGCATCTTGGTATTTGAAAACCGCCAGTTGGAATAAACTCGGTAGAACAAACTATACAACGGAAAGCGATCTATGTTCATTCTACTGATCAAGAGCTTTAATGCTAAATAACTCCGTCTAAACTGTAAGGGAGGAATCTTACACTCTGCCATCAATGCCGGTATCGGAGTACTTCTAACTGCACCAATACATAGCCTCACACACTCGTTTTGTACCCGATCAAGCTTATTTAATAATGATTCAGATGCTGATCCGTAAAAAACACAACCATACTCCATTTTAGATCGAATTAACAATCTATAAAGAGTTAACAGTATGAAAGGATCACCCCCCCAACGGGTGTTGTATAAATTACGTATAATGTTGACTGCGCGATTAATAGTTTTTATAATATTATCGACATGTGGCCGCCATGTTAAACGCGTACCTAATGTAATACTCAAATACCGAATTGATTTGCAAAAGGGAATGACACCATTTTCTGTTGTGATAGAGAAGTTATTGACTGTGTAATGCCTGTATGTAAAAACCACTGCCGCGCTTTTCTGGGCATTTAGAGTTAACCCCAACTTATACAGAACTCGTTCAATTAAATCAATATCAATATTAATGTTACATACGGCGTCGGAAAATGATGTATTGGAACCAAATACCGCGATGTCATCAGCATAGAGTTTTAGAATACAAAGGCACGTGTGCCAGTTCTGAAATATATAAATTAAAAAGCATCGGACTAAGAGAAGAACCCTGAGGTATTCCCCTGTATACTACTCGATGGTATCTGGTTGACAATGTACTTATTAAAATGTGGCCTTGCGAAAATAGTCTACTAATGAAGTGGCAGCAATGCCCCGGAATGCCTAGGGACAACCGTTTCTGCTGTAAAGTGGGCAAATGTACATTGTTAAAGGCGTTCATTATATCGAGGAAAACGGTAATATTGTATTCTTTGTTAATGAGACTATTATATATATTACCAACTAAATCACCCACGCAGTCCAGTGTGCTGGTGTTATTTCGAAAAACCATACATATTAGTTGGGAGGATTTCATTATACTGAACCACCAGTTGAGACGCAAAGCTATAACGGATTCACAAATTTTCCGAGGTTAATGCAATTGGTCTAAGTGATCCATTTTTCTTAGCACAGGGACGATAACAAAAAGCATCCAAGAATTTGAAATCTAATTAGTTTGCCAAACTTAATTTAAAATGTGAACGAAGACAGTAAAAAAATTTTCCGGTAGCTTTTTTAATGCTTCAAAAGAAACACCATCGTATCCTGGCGTTGTTGAACCTTTCCTTGATAAAATGTAGGCTACCTCCTTTTCAGTAAAAGGAGCATCTAAAAAGTGATCAGAGGGGCTACTTTCAGGTGTTATAACTTCCTCTAGTTCAGGTTCATGAGGTGGAGCCAGTGACTCAACAAATGAATAAAAATTGTCCTCTGACAACTGTCTAACTTGCTTATATGAAGAACTCCTGAATGATTTAGATAATTCCCATACCTTAGAAATTGATGTTTGTCGATTGAATTGCATACAAAACTGTTGCCACTTCTGCCTTTTTGCTAGTTTAAATTCCAGCTTAGCTAAAGCATTAATTTTCCTCCAGTGCTATTTTCCTTATATTGTAGAAAAGCTCTCCTTCTATCACACGCTGCGCGTTGACAGGAATCTGACCACCAAAGGCCTGAGTTACTTTTCCTCGTTTTATTATATTCACGCTCCTTTATAGTTGGTGTCGATTTTGATAGGGCTTCGCTGATACTTTCATATAACAACTGGAACTGGACCCTAGGGTCAGTCACGTTGCATATATTTAAATCATGCTTCTGAAGCTGCTAAGAAAAAATTGCCAGTTCGTTCGTTTGTAGTTCCACCTTTTTTCTAAAGACTGTTCAAAAAATCTGTTACATCATTTATACCTATTTCTATTAATATGGGGCACTGGTCAAGTGCCCTGCAGTGTCGAGCATAGTTTTCAAATGTGTTGGACTGCCATTGTTCAAGATGCAGCAGTCTACATTCAAAAAGACTTCCACGTTCCCCAAATAATTATTTATAAAACTACCTCAGGCTACATTATTCGCATTCCAGTCACCACCGATGATGAATGGAGTTTTCAATGAATTAAAAATATCTAAGAAAATATAAATATTTTGACGAGAGGATGGTTTAACATATATACTATAAATATGAATATAAAAAGACGAATTTATATTAATCTTAGTGCCTATCAACTGTATGAAATTCGAGCTATCTTGCGATAAATTGCAAGGAATAGGAAAAGTCGTGATGTGGTCCCACACTAAAATTGCCACGCCACCATATCCATAATGTCTATCGTTTCTATGAGTCGTAAAATTTTTATACTCGAATTGTTCGGCCATGTCTCCGATAATAACACTACATCAGCTTCGTATTCATCAATTAATCTATCAAGGCTGTCACAATTATTTTTCACACTGCGACAGTTCCACTGTAAAATATTAAGTTTCATTTTATGCTCGACCGTCCCTGGTTGACAGAGGTAGGTCTTTTCGCATAATTGTATGCTCGACCATCCGTAGTTGTGAGAAATATGTCTTTTCGCATATGAAAGTTATTATGCTGATTATGAGATAACGGAGCAAAATATGGCTGACCAGCGAAAGAAGGATTATATACACTTACGCGTACGTATATACGTTCACAATCACACAAACATACACATACATACTTTTACACATATTTACACTCATGTCTATGTAGAACGAAGCATTTGAATTATGGATTCGAGCTTATTCTCCAAATGAGGTATCTGAAATTGTTGTAGTGTGGACAAAAGTGCGGGCACCAAAAGATCGGAAGGAGGATGAGTTTGAACGGAAGATAACTTATTTTGGTTTTCAATAGTTTGAGGTACTTTAGGATTTGAAAACGAGGGTATATTATTGATAAGATCGGATAATGAGATAACAGTGTCATCCCTTTCTGGTGGGTACACTGATCTTGACTTAACATTTAAAGCTAAATTAGAGTAGTATTGATTACCCCAAATTTGACTTCTATTGACAATATTTCTATTATTTTTCCTATTTCTATTATTACTATATTATCGTTATTGTTATTATTATTATTATTACTATTGTTACTATTATTGTAGTGGCGACTGGAAGAACCTGAGCCGCTGCTATTTCTTCTACGTTTAAAAGAACTAGCCCTTGTACGCAATTCTGGGAAATTTTTGTTACTTGTCACTTCATCAAATGAAAATGCAGGAGTGACCACAGCCCCCCTACAAATCAATTTAGCCTCTGAGAATGAAACATTTTCTACCGCCATAACTTTCTGTAGCTTGAGTTGTTCCTGATAAACTGGGCAGCCGCGATCGAAAGCTGAGTGGTTACCGTTACATCTAGAACAAAACAGAGCAGATGGAGAAGTCTCACGATTAATGTGGCAATCCGATGATTTATGATTACCAGAGCAAAAGTCGCAGATAGTTTTGCTACGGCAAAGTTTGCTAATATGGCCGAATCTAAGGCAATTATTATACATTTTTGGTCAAATAATGCTAGGTTCAACCTTACATGAATAATAATCAATGAAACGAACACAGTCGGGTAATAAATTACCACAGAACTTTATTTCAATAAGTGGAATTGGAGAAAAGGAACCATCCTGATTTCGTTTATTAAGTCTACGTATGTTAGCTATTTTAGCGCTTCCAGTACATGATGCAGATAAGTTCCTCGATTGTAAGGTCGATCGGAACGTCCCTTACAATGCCAAAGCGAAAGAGTAACGTTTGAGGGACAAAACAATGTATATTAAGCTCTTTGTGAATACCTTCTGCCAGGAGAAACATATTCGCTTGAACTACGGAATTGAAGATTAGTCTGACTTGGTTACGACCACTCCTTGTCATATATTTAAGACCCCTAACTTTATTATGAATTAACTTGGCCAACGACATAGGATGGAGATTGCCTATATTATTATCTTTTCCTTCTATCAAAACTATAATTGGTCCCTGAAAATCATTCGGAAAAATAAAAACTGATGGAGGGGATATCGTAACTTGTACTTGATTAGTCGTAAAATTTGTATTAATATTACATAAGGTATCTTCAACAATTTCAGAATTCGATTCTACGCGAATATTACTTATCGAAGTAATTTCGTTCGTACCGATATCTGTTACAATAGCCTCGTTAGAAATATTGAGCTTCGATTTCTTATCTCTAATATTTCAAATTTAAATTTATTTTCAAATTAAAATACAAGATTACAAAGAAAATATATATGATATTACATCGATTATTATACCTATTACAATTAATACCACTATCACTACTACTATTACCGACGCTATTACTACGATCAATTTTATTATTACTATTATTATAATTGTTATTATTATTATTATCATTATCATTATTACTATTGTTATTGAACATATTCCCGTTATTGCCATGGATAACATTATTATTATTACTTCCACCGCTTTTAACGTTAATATTACGTTGTGTATTACCACCGCCACGACCGACGGTGCTTACCTCCCGCTTTTGACATTTATCGACTATATGTGTAGTCGATTTGTTACACACAAGGATTTGTTTTTACCAACGCCTGACTCCGCGACGACCGAATAAAATAAAATAAAACAAACACGAGGAATAATTGAAATATTGAATTGTAAAAATGACTTCTTCATAATGAATTGTTTATTTTTATCCGCATATATATATATGTGTGTGTGTGTTGTGTAGATATTAGGTTCGAACAAAGTGTGCATGCCGCAATATGTACCAAACAATACTCGCTATTCCTGCAGTGCTCCAGATTGCAGTTATAAAACAGTTAACAGCACCATGTTAAAATGTCATTATGAAACGTTACATGGCGATTTGGTAACTTTCAGGTAAAATAAAGAGTAACACATTTGCAAAATAAAACACATAATATACATTTCTTAAATTGAAAACTGAACCAAAGTAAAATATATGTGTATAGTGTGTGTGTGTGTGTGTGTGTGTGTGTGTGAAAACGTAATTGTATACTCACCTTGAAGGTGAAATATTAAATCTAATATCACAAATATAATAGTGATGTTGGTGACACCTTATATCATGCCAATTTATGGTTTGTTTTTTCTACTATTATCGTGCTCACACTTGTCCACACTGTTAAATGGTTTTTACTATTTCTTATTCAATGTACATAATTCTCAATAAAGAGTATTTCTCTTTGTGTTCATATTTGCACTATTTTCAAAGTGCAATTATCGAGTTCAAATATTGAATTACATTTCAAAAGTATATTCATTAAAAAAATAAAGTTCGGAGTACATTTCTTCGAAACTTGAATTTTGTCATATTCATTGGTTTGCAAGTTGTAACGTTTTATATTAATAAAATTTACTGATTTTATTTTATTTCTGTTATTCACCGATTTTGATCAGATAACGTTATCTTAAAAACATATGTATAAAATTCGTCACATGGTATTGGTTAAGATTAGATTATAGATAAAGGATCTATACGCGGGGACATATTAATTTCACCAATGTTGCTACGAATTATCTCTGCATTATAATGCAGCGGAAATAGAAAATTTATCTTGAGTCTTATATTGAACTATTCAAATGAAGAGTCAGCAAACGTAAGCGTAGTACCGCCCATTTATGGCATAACTATGGTAGAAGAACAAAAAGTGATTAAAGCTAGAGATTACTACAATCTAGCACAGTTAAACACAAGACATAGTGTTAATCACCAAATTACAATATTATTAAAAATCAGCTAAATATTTCCCGTTCATAAGTGAACAGCAGTTCGACTAAGTAATATTTAGTATAACATCTGAGATCCTGATTAAAAAATTTATTCGCCATTTTATTTAATCAGAATAATCTGAAGATTATACAACATCCATTACAAAATAATGCAGCTGATATGAAGAGGAAATAGCTGCATTTTTTAGATGCCACACCTTTCTCGTGTGTACACTAAATTATCCGTTAGTCCGTTACAATAGCAACAGAATACGTTTAAGATCTAAATTCATAGACAAAGTCTGTTCATCCGATCTGCTTAATGAACTGTCACGCATAAATATAATTAATTTGACATTTATTTTCAGTATATGTTTCGTGGCATGAGTATTAATCTAATGTCTTTAAAGTAACGCAAATTATAAGAAATCAGAGAAGTTTTCAGAATTAATTAACTTGTACACACCAATAACGATATTGCTTGCAATTGGTAAACTGTTTGAAAAACTGATGTTTGACACGTCTGCAGCCGATAGGTCGAAAATAACTCCCGCTCGATCGGTTTGGATTTCCTAAAAATATTCTGCAATCATTAAAGTACATCGCGTATACCATAATAAATAGGGTCTTACGGGAAACAATATTCTATGTCATCTTCTGAAACGTTGTATAGAAATTCAATAAGATGTATGTAATAAAGGTCTGATCTTCAGGTTAAGTCATCAGGTTCCACATAATTTTCGTCATTTACTTAAATTATAACGATCTGATACGTAGTTCAGAGTCACTCATATAGATGTAAAATTTGTATTTTATAATATATGGATTGATGTTCTAGAAGGAAATGTATTTTGGGGGATCTCTTGTATCGTTCTGTGTACCCAGGACTTACCTTGAAATTATAGTAATAATATTGCTGCTGTAACATGTGCTAATGATACAGCAAAGATTTGATTCGGTATATAATTGAAGTAAGATTATGCTTGGCTTAAATACGACCATGTTCTGTTTATGCTGTAGAGTGTTAGAGGCTATTATCTTATATATTTTGGTAATCAATTAATCCCACAGATCTGATTATTGCAAAATATGTTAATATGCATATGAATAAACGCATTTCTTAGGAAAGTTTATAAAAATGAAGATTTGACCGATTAAAACTAACGTACGACATTTGTGTTGGCTGATAGGTTGTGAAATCCATGTTAGATACATTTTGCAAACTTATAACTTATATTATGCGAATCAAATATTGAACTTATTTAGATGTTTTGGATTGCCTTGTGGGACTGTATTGTGAATTCTAATCAAAAAGTGATCCAGCGTCGTTAAAATGCCATTATACATGCAATTTTGTGGATTTAAATTGTTATTAACATTTTAATGATAATGTTGTACACGTTGGTTTAACATATTTTTGTTTCACTTCTCTCCTTTTCCCGGGGCGGAGTTATTTTTTTTTGATATTTTCGTGTTTCTTTTTATTTAGACGACTGTAGTACTCGTTAAGGATTGTGAATGTTATTTTTATTATTATATACGTATGTGTATACAAAGCAACGGCTCTGCGGTGTTTGCCAAGAAAAACATCTTAAAATATTACGGACATGTAATTACGAAAGGAAACTGCTTAGAAAAATACATTTTATTAAGTGCACCAGTTAATGGAGCAATATCATGGACGGACACGGTAACAGTAACAACACTGAGCGGTCAAACCCGGAGCGTGATCGTGAAAACCAGTCAAAATAGAAGTTTCCGGAGGCAGCTGGTACTCGATACAGTTCGCAAAAGATCACGACGCGCATATGAATTGTTTGCTGTTAAAATTTTTATAGCGATATTACTTACGTTGACTTAATCAGTACGTGATATTATTTTGTAATGCGCGTACTTGCATGCTTGCATATTTTATATATATATTACCGTCGTTAATAATATCATTAAGAAGTTTATGAAATACATGAACAGCGATGTATCATATGAAATATACTGCTTCACAATGATGCAGGGGGTTTTGAAAGTTCTAATTTAGTGACCTTAGTGCTATAAAGATATTTATTGGATGTATCGGATTGTATGTTAAATTTTAATTTTGTTTTGCACACTTATAAATAATTATTTAATGTTAAAGATTGTATCCTTGGTGCATAATTCCATATATATGATATATATATATATAATTTTTTATATAATGTGGAATGTAGTGATTTTTTATAAAAAATCGATTGAAAATTAGTTAAATCACTAATATTTTTATTTTCTTATAGAAAACACAAAGCTTTTCGGCATTTACGCCATTGTCAAGTGAAACATTTTTAAAAAATCATAATTTTAAAAATATAAATTAAATATAATTACTTAAAAATATTTGATGGTGATTGTGAAAATATACTCCAAAAATGCTGTTCTGCTTCTGTTCTGTCTATTTTTCGAATTATTGAAATTTAACATCAGTATATTTGTTTATTAATTTTAATTTTGGTTTTTTATATTAATTTTTTCTTCAATATTATTTTCCGGATTCTGTAAAAGTTGTATACTGGTGGAATTTTAAATTTTTCATTTAGTGTTGCGATGTATGATGTCCAAAAGTAAAATATAAAATATAAAAATATACGAACACGAAATTTTTTAAAAAACACAATTTTACAAGTAAAATGAAAATAAATATTAATTGATAATGGCGTAAATGCCGAAAAGCTTTGTGTTTTCTATAAGAAAATAAATATTAATGATTTAACTAATTTTCAATTGATTATATATATATATATATATATATATATATATATATATATATATATATATATATATATATATAATTTCAGTTACGGTTGATCACATCTTTGGAACGAAAGCATAAATTTCAAGTTACGTATAACAAATTCTCCCACATTAAGTATATTCGATCGCAATTCAATGTTAACTTTATTATACTTAATTATCGATTTCTTTAAAGATTTAACTTAACTGTCACGATATTTAAAGATATACGATAAATATGATGTCCTTATAGATCTCGTCAAAGATTTAATGGATACTCTGTTATTATTTACACATTTTATTACATTATTTAAATATGGGATATGCATATTTATACCGGCGATATATATCTGGTTCTCAGAACCACTAATAGTTTACATTTTGAAAAGTTAATAATAAAATTATCTTATTTTTATTCCTCACAGGTGCCCTCATTGTGATCCTTCGGTGGAATCATCACAAAAAATCGAGTTAGATAAAATAAGGGCTCATTTTCGAATGCACGATAATAGCTTATATAAATGCACTTACTGTACATTCTGCGATAAAGAAAAGTAAGTTGAATGCGATAATTTTTATGTGTGTTTTGCACCAGATTTATGCATCATAATCTTGAAACAATATTGGTGTATTCCGTCCATCCTGTATAGTATATGAACAACATTTGCTGTATATCGCACTAAAAAAATGTAGTTACTCAAATCGACTATTATGTCTGTAAATGTAATGACGACAGTGATGATATATGGAAAACGAATAATTTAAGCTTTTAAATTATTCGTATTTTTATGCGAGAGAGAAATTTCATATAAATACCTAACTTAATTGTTTAAATTTAAAATATTTCAGTAAATTATTTTATAATGGGCGTTGTAGTGAATTGCTTTACCTATTTAGTGCTTCTAGTAACGTATATGACAAAAATGGTTTGGAATATTTATATAATTTTTCTTTGAAAATTTCGATTGTAGCTGCCCCAAAAATTTGTAGAAAAATATTTTAGTTTTCGCTAATTAACAAAAATTACGATTATCAATTATCATGATTTTAATTATATTTAAAATAAAATTTGTTGTAATTTTACAAGTTTGGTGGTAATTCAAACCGGATATGATACCAAGTGGGGTGACGTCACTGGTGGCAAGTAGTGAAAAAGACTAAGGAAGTAAATCATTATAGAAAATCCTCTAGAAGAAACGAAAACCGCTAGAAGGATTTCCCACTTTTGATCATGGCTAGAAACCTTATTTAAATGACCGTCTGTCCGAAACATCTCCAGAGTGGGACGACGATATGAAGGATATCCCGTTGATTATGAATGGAAATAACAACACAGAAGTATATAGAATCATCAAATCATTAATAAAAAAAAAATCTCATCCGTATGGTTAAACACTGCAGTCTTTCCCATGTAAGAAAAATGTACAACATGAATGCCGTAAGGAAGAGGTTGAAAATGTGAGTCATATGATTATGCGAGATACAGTGGCCTAAACATGCGCATGTCAAGAGTTGTATTATTCAAGAACAGATTATACAAAAGTAATCGCAGATGTATGTATGTATGCTTGTTCCTAATTGACTTCGTTACTACTTAGGTTCAATACACATTTCCGACCATTGAATTTCATTCAAATCTATGCACCTAGTACAGATAAAAACGACAAATAAATTGAAAGTTTTGTTATCACACAAATACAGTAATAAAATGTACGCTGGAGACTGCTATTATAGCAAAGTTTGACAAATGTTTCAAGATCTACCAGTTGGTCCATACAGTTGGGTACATTCCGCACGATTAAATGATTCAGAACATAAGATTATAACAGAGGAGGTGAAACGTGCATTCAAACTTGTGAAGAATAGAAAAACAGCTGCTCCTGACAGAATGCAAAGCGAGTTGTTCAAGATGGTTCAAAATACCTCTTCTGTCGTAAATTTTCTATAAGCTTCTTCAACTTAATTTTGTCCAGTGAAAATGTCCCCAGCTATTGCAATGCACGTTTATTATATTGCCAAAGAAGACTGATGCAACAGAATGTAAAGACTGAGCAATATGTCGTATACATTTTAACAATTTTTTGTCAAAAAGTTAGTCAATTCCGTTTCAGAAGTGAATTTGGCACCCAAGATGCAATAATTAAACATCTTAGCTCAAAGGTGTAGCGATGTGACTGTCTAGAGAAATACAATTTAAAAGCGTTTTGCGTCAGAATGCATATTATTACCACATTGTTCAACACGTAGTATAAAGTGATTTTTAAGATGAAGAAATTAAAATCAGTTGAAAAGGGTATCCAACATTATGCTGTTATCTCTGACAATATCGAAACTTTAGAGTATGTTAGATACATTAACAAAATGTCAACAGTTCTTACGTCCAAATAAACAACGAAGAAATGGATGGTAGTTTACAGGAAATCCGAAGGGGCGATCATTAATGAGAAGAAACTATTGGCAAATTTCTGCACTCTAGAAAAACGGATTCCAAAATTCAAGTTTCTAGGCAATCATTTCCTAGATAAAAAAAAAAAAAACTGATGACTAAAGATCTTGATTTCCAGTTATAACTGACGCCTTGTAAATTGCTATGTCTAGTCGGTGATGTTTTATCACACGGCGAGCTGGGTGCTTACAAAGTAAAACAAGGTGGAGCGATTGGATTGTATTTGTATTGTCGCGTGTTGAAAATATCGTGCCGAGATCGCATAATAAACACGGAACTCCAACAACATTGAATGTTCAAGAAAAGTGGAATGTTGCACACAATCCAATCTTCTTTAGTTTACATGTACAAAATGACATCCGTTGGTAGCTATTGCATGAAAATCAATAAAAGATGATTTTCATACAAAATTTAAGAAATAAGAATAAGTAAATAAACCGATGACTACGAACGTTTGCTTGGGAACAGGGAAATGATTTATTTGGTGAAATGTGTCTTTCGGAATATTAAACTTTTCTTCTGTTATCACGTGGCAAGCTATAGAAAAGTCGCAATACCCATAGTTAAATCATTATGATCAGCATACATTGAAATATTAACGCATGTATTTTTCAATAATTTACTATTTATATCAACCTCATTCGAGCACATGTTTTTCTTTGTATGTATGTATATATATATATATATATATATATATATATATATATATATATGAGGTGTGTAAATAAAGTAATGGGACTGGCAATGTCACGTTCAAACAGTGCAACAAAAACTTTTAAGAAACTTCGGCAGGCCTACGGAGAGAGTGTTTTGTCAAGGGCCTAGGTTTTTCGGTGGTTTAAAACATTTTCAGAAGGAAGAGAGTCAATTGAAGATGAACCACGGAGCGGAAGTCCTACAACTGCAAACACCGATGAAAATACCAACAAAGTCAGGATCTTGTACGTTCAGATGATCGACGGTTGACAGTCAGAATTATTGCGGAAGAGTTGAATTTGAATCACACCATCGTTCATCAGATTTTAACCAATGAATTGGGGATGAGAAAAATTTGTGCAAAAATGGTTCTGAAAACCCGTTCTTAAAAGCAAAAAGATCTCAGAAAAGAAACGAGTCTTGACTTTTTGGGATCGAATGAAATTGATCCCCATTTCTGGAACGTGTGACGAGTGTTGTGTTTTTGAGTAGGATCAGAAAACAAACTGTAGAGCATGGAGTGGCACACTTCATTCTCTTCAAAGCCGAAGAAAGTACGAATAAGTAAGTCAAAGATCAAATGCATGCTGATTTGTATTTTTGATAGCCCACAAAGATTTTGTGCCTGAAGGCCAAACAGTCAATCAACACGTACCTGGGGCTTCTTGAAAGAATTCAAAAAAGAGTCTTTTGTGTGAAACTAAACATCAAGAAGAACTGAGCATTGCATCAAGATAATGCGCCATGTAAACAGAAATATCAATAAACAGGTGTTTGCCCAGTAAAAACTATTCACCAGATTTGATTTCTTGCGACTTTTTACTCTTTCCGAAATTGAAAAATCATCTCAAGGGAACTCATTTTCGGACACAAAATGTCTAAGTGACTGTAACCGACGAGCTGAAGGTTATTCCAGTATTTGAGTTCCAGCAATGCTATGAAGATGGAATTATCGTCTCCATCGCTGCATGGTTCCCAAGATAATTATTCAAATAAAGTTGTAATTGTATTTTAATAAAAAATTGAAAAAAATCACTCGTTACTTTTTTGCGCGTCTTTTATATATATATATATATATATATGTGTGTGTGTGTGTGTGTGTGTGTATGGATGTAATAAGTGTGATATATATATATATATATATATATATATATATATATATATATATATATATATATATATATATATATATATATATATATATATATATATATTGAAGACACTACTCTTTATAACATCATATGCGCATTTATCTGCATTATATATAGACAGAACCTTGAATGTTAGCCCATTTTGTTCGCAAAAGTAACGGATAATAGGCTAGTCATGTTCAGCAATGAACAGTACGACAAATATGTGTATATGTGTGTGTGTGTGTGTGCGCATATACATTTTTACTTCAATAAAAATTAATATATTTTGCACGCTAGTTGATATTTAATGCATTTCAATACTATTGATAGAATGAAAGCATTATTATTAAATTTATGTTGCTTAAATAGGGATATCCTCGTTCATCATTCGCGTGAGAGACATCCTGAATTAGTTATGGCGATTGAAACTATACGCGAATTGAATGCAGTTGAAGAACAGAGTGCTTTTATTAAAGAACCCAAATTTAGATCAGTAGAAATAGCGCAGGATAATCGCAGTAAAGGTTTTTTATTTTTATTTTTAACGCATAATGTTAGTACTTATGAGTGATATAATGTTATAAGTATCACATTGTGTATATGAAAAATATTATACTTTCATATATTATTAATAGAGTGTGATTTTTCACAGCGACCTGTGATTCGTTCAGTTTACAGGCTTTACATTCGCATTAGCCATTCTGCAATGCAGCCACGGACGCGTTTAAAAATGTACATTTCATGGCGTATGGTGAACGATTGGGGATGACTGTGATTATTAAAAATTATCCCTAATGTTTCTTATACATTAAGAGTTTTCGTTTGTAACGATCCGATGAAAATTTGATTTTTCACGGAAGTCTGAGTAAAAAAGTGTAGTTTTATGGTGTTTTCCAACTATCTATAGCTATCCAATGATTTCAATTTAATTATTTCTTACTTATTGTACTCGTATCCCTCATTTTCGAAAACCAATTAGTATGGTAGTAAAAAGCTTACCCTCCTCCTTCACAAGCTCCGAGGTTAAAAATTAACTAAAACCACTAATTAATGTACTACCCGTAACCCAATTTCATAAGAAAACTACATCTGATTTCATACCTTTTCCTATGTACTACTCTGTACCATTCTTACTCGGTACACAACAATGTCACATTTTCGTTTTGTTACATTTTTGTAGCTACTCTCGCTATTCCTCGCATTTGCAGCGTGTATTATTATTTATTGTATTATGTATGTGATTAGTAAATATAAATTATTTGGTTTGATTTGTCTGATCTGTAAGAAATCATATATATTGTACATACATTAACGTACGTGTGTGTGTGTGTGTGTCTGTATTTTAGATGCGGTTAATTTAAGCAGATGGTGTTGTAATATTTGCCATCATAATTCTGCTAGCGTTAAAGAAATAAAAAATCATTGTTCAAGTCATCATCATGTAGATTATAAAAGAAAGTGCGCTTACTGTGATTATACCGATATGGACAAAAGAAATATTACGAAGCACTACGAAACCGTTCATTCTAATTTAACTCAATATTTTTTTGATACGTATAAACAGGTACGTTAATATACTATTTGATAGTATTTTTTTACAATAAGTTTTCAAATTTTTAAACGGGTGTTTAAACTGTTTCAAAATAAAATTGTTCCGTCATATCGTACGCATATTATTTTTTGCTTGTTTTACGACTTTAAATTTGTGTTGTTTTTTTTTTTTTTCAATTTTTACACCGCATTAATCGATTTACGTTTTTGTTTTCTTTACGGTTTTATAATATTTAAATTTTTACGCGACATAATTTTATCACAGGTTATTAATCTATCGTGTTAAAAGATTGTAATTTTTAATTCGTTCTTGAATAATTTTAACTCATCTTCTAATTAATTTATAATGTTTTCTAACAATGTATCACTACGAATCTTTCGACTCTGATATACTTCATATCTTTAATTATCTACTTCTTTTCCTCAATCCGTAGATTGGTGCATAATCGTTATGACTCATGATTGAGTTCAACTAAATTTTTCTGCCCTCCTTTAAAGGTTTGCATTACTTGTTGCTCCCGTGTCTTCTATTATTTGATCTATATATTTACTCCTTTCCTCTGTATCGTTTTCATTCCATTTTTCCTTCAATTATACGAAATTCGGATTGCGTCGATATAAGTGGCCTATCTATTTAATTTTTCTGTTTCGTTTGCCACTTTTTCTGTCCAACTAATTTTCTGTAATCCACGCCAGTACCAAGTTTCGAAGGTCTCTATTTTTTTATATATTTGCCGGTTGATCGTCCAAGTTTCCGATCCATATATGCTCCGTGCTAGTTTCTATCTACAAAACAGAATTATACATTGGATTTTGGTGTGTATAGACGAAGATATGTGATTTTATGACACAGTTACTATTTAACCTCGCGCTGTAATTATATTTTGGTAAGTCGTGTTTTGCGTGATACTATATTTATAACCCAACTTTAAAATTTCAACTAGTCATTTAACTGTTCTATCGTTATCATAATTAAATTATTGATGGTTGTAATTATTTTGCGAAATAGTTTATTTTAGTTTTAAATTTTTATTTGAATGAACGAAATTTTAACATTTTTTCAATTATATTATTTGTTACTCTAAAAAAAAAAGTGTATATTTTATGCACGAAAAATTGATTACATCATTTGAAAATGTAGGAATTTCCAAAATTTGTTTGTGAAAATTCGCTACCGAAATGTAATGAACAAAAGCCGTCCATTGCGAACACGAGTAAGGCTGAAACGTCGGGCATGTCTAATGAACTAGTCGCTACTAGTATTGACGAAATTGAATTAGTAGAACGAAACAAACAATCGCCGTCAGAATTATACTGTCCACCGTGTAACGATGAATTTTGTTGTCCGTTTTGTAAACTTCAAATAAAATCCATGCGTTGTATGGTGAATCATCTTTACGACGAAATAAACTATCCCAGGTAAATTAATTACCCTTTTGCAGTTTGGATTTATTTTTATTTTTTTCATACGATTTGTATGCTTCTTCAGTAACGATGTACACATTTTCGAATTCAATATAACTTTTTTTTCTCGTAAACATTTTTTTGTTCCGTTCAAATTTAAGACATTATTGTCCTCATTTTAATTACTGCGTTATCGATGTCTATTAAAATTTGTACTTATAAGTCGAAGTTGTTTTAAGGAAATAACTAGCAGTAAGGTACCGTTTATATTAAAAATAAAAAAATAAAGTAAACAATGATATAACGGTTATTCAAATATTTAGACGAGTTTCCCTAATATTCGGCATTTTTGGGTTGTACGACTTAATTTTCTGACCATGATCTGTCACACGGCTGACCAGGCTGCGTCAGTCGCGTGCGATATTTACACAGTCGTAGAAAGTACGGTCAGTTGTCCTAACTAATCGACCGTATTCTGTATAAAAAGTGTTTTTATATCGCCAAAGAAGCGTTACAAATATATTTTTTTAAGAATATTTTATATATGTTTATTTTTATTAATAATACAGGTGGACATGCCTTGGATGCGGTAAATTGGCTATAGACGAATTGCCGTTAATAAAGCACGCTATTAAAGAGCACAAAAGTAAACAGCTCGTGTGTTGTCTTACCCATAATAAATTTATCGTACAATTTGTAAGTACTTTGAATGATAATTTTTACCATATACAACATTCACTCGCTTAAATTGTGTTAGTTTAGCTAAATTAAATGAAATTACATTAATTTGTGATTTATCATCTTATATTTCCCATGTGTATGCTGGAAGAGTTGAATACAATTTACTAGCAGAAAAGCTGCATCTTTTCCTGTTAGAATTAACAATGAATTAAGTGTCTAATCAAAACAAGCGTTAAATATCGGGGCTTACACTTTGATAGCCGACTAACATGTCGAAATCATATTCGAATGAAGAGGAAAGAACTAGATGCACGTATTAAAAAACTATTCTGGTTAATGGACAGAAATTGCTGTCTATTGACAACAAACGTGTTACCTATATTACGATTTTAACACCTGTCTGGACATACGGGGGTGCAGCTGTATGCGGGAACTATACAGACTGCCCAAAATAAAATTCTTCGGCTGATAACAAATACGCCTTGGTGTGTAGCAAACCAGATCATTCGCCATAATTTAAACATTCCCGTGAGGTCATTAAGCAATATGCACAAAGCCATGCTGTTTGAAAATCATCCAAATACTTTTGCATCAGCGCTGTTGGACATGGCCAGATGATATATATGCACAAAGCCATGCTGTTTGAAAATCATCCAAATACCTTTGCATCAGCGCTGTTGGACATGGCCGGATGATATAAGACGCTTAAGACGTTAGGATCTAATCTAAGGTCGTCGTTACCGGGTGTGTACCAGCGGGTACTATAACCTCCCTGTTATACTCTTCTCCTAAATACTGCTAAATAATCTTGTTTGGTCAGCTTGCAGTAAATATTAATGAGAAAAAATAATCATTTATTCCGAAGCGTATAAATGTAATATAGAATTATTATTTTTTTAACAACATCGTGTTATTTCTCTGGTTGAAATTATTAATATCAACTGTAACGCTTACCTACGTATATTTGTAGTAGGAATTGTCAATATTTTGTATATTACAATTTTTTTAATGTAAATTTGCATATGAAATATGAATCTTTCCGATATTGTAATATGTGTGTGTTTGTGTAATTTTTTACCGAAACAACTTGCTTGTACGTATATATTTAAAAGAGGTACAAATATCTTTTGTACGCTTTGTTGAAATTCAATGCATTCTAATAAATTTTTTTATAATGTAGAATGTAGTGATTTTTATTCTAATAAATTGTTCGCTAATTGGGTGTTTACAAAAAATAAGAACGAAAAATGCAGATATATTTAAAAGAGATCACTCTGAAGGACTTTTCTTCTTCTGTCTCTTCCCACATGGAGTTAAGGGATCATAATGGCCTGATTTATAATCTGTTCAGTTTTATGTCTGCCTTGGGCTATCCTAAACAATTCTACCCCCGTATATCCTGTCCAGTCCTTTAAGTCATGCAGCCATATTCTTCTTGATCGTCCTTTCTCTCTTTTCACGTTGATTCTTTATTTCATATTTTTCTTTTTTTTATTACACGTGCAAAATATTTAAACGTTCTTCTTTTTATCGTCTGTATTATTTCTGGACTACTGACATTTACTTTTCTTAGTACTATGTGACCTTTTCTTGTCCTTGATAACTTAGTCATCCTCCTGTAGAACCACATTTCAAATGCATCCAACTTTTTTTCTATATTTCTGGTTGATCGTCCATGTAGGACAAATAGACTAAATAGCGACTAATGGAAGCAACAAAAGCGGCAGGTGCGTTAAGTATTAAAAATAGTAATTGGAGATGGGGCGGACGTGTAACTAGAGGGGAAGACCGCTGGTCAACATCGTGGGAACTTGATGGAAAATGAGCCCTAGAACGACCAAAGATGGCGATAGATAGATGAAAATCAAAAGTTCAGCACAAATTGGCAGGAAAAAATTAGGGAAACCTTCATTCGGCAGCGGGGACTAATAATCGCTAATGAAGACGAAGTGTGTTTTTATATATGAACAAATAAATCTTTAGAGTAAATGTGGAACGGAAGTTCATTGGTCGCATTATGCTCTCAAATAGCGTGGCCAAACTAGCTGTGCAAGAAAACAGAATGTTAAATGAAAGGAAAGACGACTAGCAACAAGATGGACAGTCGTGACGGATGATGTATAGAAATTAGCGGTTTGGATCTAATCGAAAGGCACGGCACGAGAGGATGCACAAATGCACACGAACAGCTATAACACAGTTTCCACCACTTTATGACTGTTATACGATGTTGGATGATGATTTTTTATTTTTTTATATGTAGAAAATACTTTTTTTTTTATGTTCTTGCGATTCGAACAAGTATTTGTGTGTTCTGTCTTAATGAATGAGCTCATCTAATTACATTAAGTTTTTGTTTTTTTTTTACAAATATGCAATTTAATGAATTTCATTTGTTAATTGAACTGAGTAAACGTAACGAATTAAATTTATATTGTTTGTAAATTTATACGAAACCGTGTTTTATTCCGACAGATTCATAAAATCATGAAATATCAAGCATCTCTTATGAGCGTTGGATACGACGAAAAGCGATTTAACGTGAAATTTAATGCCCTTAATAAATTAGATAATCGAACTAGGAAGCTTAGATGCAATAGTGCGTTCTTTTGTTCGAAACGTATCGAAAATATACAGCAAAAAAGGAAACGATCATCTGAAAATAATGATAGTTCCGATTGTTCGGTTGAAATCGTAGAAAATGACAATCCCGTCATAAGCGTTAGCAGCGATTCCGAGGTAGACATTACCGGTGATGCTAGTAAGGAGTTTGATACGCTTAATAATCACCATGCCCACCGGCGCAATATATCAAATATGATCAATTCTCTGGTATTTAGTTTTTTTATACTATTTTTGCATATAAATATTTTTTTAAGATTACGCATTCGTTGGGCACATTTATTATTTTAAAATTTGTACTTATTTTACGCGTAAATCTTAAATCACCGGCTGCTTGCGTAAAATTACGATTGAATTATACTATAACAGTTTTTAAATACAAACTTTATCTTAAAATCAACTCGGAATTATACTAAGTACATACAACTGTGGGATTCTTTTGATATCTAGATTAATATATCTTTGCTGTATAAACAACTACAATATATATAAGACAAATATTTTACTCATCACGAACTCTATTTGCTATAAGTATTCTTTTGTATGGATCGCGTGTCATGTCGGGGTGCAAAATGGTGGCATAGTAGATCCAGTAGGACTTTCAGTGAGACATCACCAGTAACAAGAAATCATCTACACCATCAACATTATCACACATATTCTACGTATCGCAAAAACTTTTTAAAGCAGTATCAAATCAACTACCGACTCACGCTTCGTCTGCTTTGACAGTGTTAGGCGAAACGATTACTACATCGTAATCCATCGAAGCGGGTTGTAGTACTATATCACGTAACCATTTATATACGATAGTTTCCACAAACAATAATCAAATATGTGGTGCCTTCACCCAACAAAGCCTTGTCTAAACCTCGCACTATTATATATTATAATAATAGTCTTATAGATGATTTCTTCTGCAATGTTCTCAGCTAGATAATTAAAAACTTAGTACATAAAAATGATTATATACATATATATTCATCAGGAAAAAAAAATATTTGAAATTATTATTCCGAGGTTATCTTAAACAGATGAAAACTATATTTAATCTGTGCACATATTCGTTGTTAACTCGTTATTTTTTGTAAAACTATATTTTTTCTGCTATATTTACAAAGGTTTTCCAGCGAAATTTAAAATTTAATTACGTAATTTTTATTTCGTTGAAAAAATATTTTTTCAATGATTTGCTATTGTATCATTTTCTTCGATTTTCTTCTTTATTTATTTATTATTTTCTTTTTAAAAAAAATTTTTTGTTTCTTTTTTAAATTTCCGGCTATTGTACAATTTTGTTCGATTTTTAAGTTTGTTTAATATAGTTTTAATCCTTTCGGTCATAGTGTTCCTAAATGGGACATGGTATTTTAATCCTTTCAGTACTAATATGGTAGGTGAAATTTTAATTCGAACAAAATGTTTTATTTTTTGATTGACGTGAAATGTTGCAATTTTAATTTATATAAATACGTCCAAAATAATCTATAGTTCACATAAAAAGGGAGTATTGTATAATGAACAACTGTATAAAATTAAATGGTTTGTGTCAAAAAAAATTTAGATTTACTCTATGCTTAACGAAATATAACTAAAAATTGTTTATTTGTGAATTATAGTGTTTTATTTTCTATTTATTTTCGATTTTATTTTTTAAATTTTTTAGTGTTTTAAAAATTTTTCTTTTTGTAAGATCCTACTTTTAAATTACCCGAGTTCTACGAGAATTTTCAAACATACAAAACGTGATTAGATGAACAAAAAATGAATTCAAAAAGGAAAATTGTGTCGTTAAACAAGCAGGGACATTTTTTTTTCTGAAGTTTTTATTTGTCTGTCAATAATTTTACTATTATTCGGCGATTAATTTATATTAGTAATTTTAGGTACAATATTCAAATATATGTTGAATTATTTAATTCTGCAACATAGATGAAATCCAGTTATTTGTTGTGATTTCTTTTAAAGATAAACATACTTTTATGATTTATGTTTGATCGTTTTTTCTCTCAAAAACTAAAAAGTCAATTCGTGACACAATTAATTAAACTAATAATATTTACTCTAAAATCCCTAAATGTATGAATATTATTTTAGTTCCCGCATTCGATTGAAAGTGTAAATTTGTTTTATTGGCAAGATGGAATTTATTTGTGTTTTTTTTTTCACGACGTCTGCTGCATTCATTCTTAACAACGTTCAATTCAATTCCATGATAATGCGATAAAAGCAATGAGTGCTGTATAATGTACAAAACTAAGTAAAGCATTTGGTGGGTTGTGCAGGTCTCCTATGTGTTTTTCATTTTGGATCATGTGTTTTACAAAAAAATTTTTCACGATTGATTATTAACTGAATAGAACGAAATATTTTTAAAGCTAATACTTCAAGAAATACGTTATTTGCTAAATCATTTGTTTTTAATGATAGTTTTGTACATTTTATATCTATTTAAAAGCTTTTTTTAAAGTTAATATCAAATTTATATGCAAGATGGTGTAGCTTTACATTTAAAAAAAAAAATTGTTAGAAAATTTGGGCAACAAAAATTATGTAGCCCGTATGTACGGCCTTTTTAATTTGTGTGTTTTTTTTTAAATCATGTTGATTATATGTTTTTCCGGCTTAAAATTCTCTTAATTGTGATATCTAAGTAGATACTTTCTATAAATACAATTATGATTTTAATGTTCAAAAGAATACCCGAGTTAAACATCTTTAATATATAATTATGAACAATTATACGTAAAATTTATTTATAGACTTTGTATTAAACGAATTTTTATGCGATTCCGTGGGTTATATATACAAACAATTCAAATAAACGCAAAAAGTTTATTTATAATATGTACATACGCACGCGCACACATATATCTGTACATATTGTGTAATTTATAAAGTAAAGGTTTTAAAAAAGTTACCTGTAGGTGTCACAAAAAATCTGTCATCAGTTTTTGTTTTTTCGAAATCAGACAACTCTTCTTTATTTGAGATTGAAATTTTTTTTTGTATCATTTTATCATAGAGCATCGTTTTGTTCGTCCGGATATTGAATAAGTCTTTCAACGTGTGTTAGAGCTGCGTTACATAGCTTACTTGCTTTTTACCTCCTCCTCACTCTCCTCTGAAACCATGTCTGTTGTTCTACCAACAATTTGTTCATCAGTAAGACAGTAAGATGTTCAAAGCCCGGATCATTGACATCGCAATTAATCCGCCATCAACAATGAAACACCGCGGATAATTCGTAAAGAATCGAGAGTTTACAAACGGAAAATTTCATAAAAGACTTTATAAATGTTTGGAAAAAATGTAATCATTGAAAATTCAAATTTATTTCTCGGAAATTTAGAAGTAAATCGGTTTTTGAATTAAGTTGTTTTCCACACAAAAAATTACAATATTTTAAATTGAGTAATTTCTATTACAGTACAACACCGTTAAATGTTATTTTTAATTTCATTATGTTACCAGAATACGACCGATTACGTTCGACCAAAGAATATAATCCAGTCGATTGCCGATCGTATTCCTCCTAAGAATGAAAACGGATCTGGTATGACATTAGGAATTGTTTTTTTTTTTCGTTTACTATTATGGACATTGTAATTCTCATATATATATATATATTTTTTAATTTGTTTAACTAAATTACGACCGCAACGTCAATTGGTTCAGTCGAGGTAAAATTTGCTTAACGGTATGTTACATTAATTTTGAAATGCGTTTCCCCATAGCGAGGTTACAATAATTTACGAACGCTCTACAGTTCGAGATTTCAACCATTTACATCGTTTAATCGCATTATCGATAACCGTCTATATTATACTTTAAACGTTCTTTCTAGGTATATGACAGAATTCGCGGCGGATGCTACAAGATACATTTTAAGTCGTTCCAAATAAGTACCAAACTAGCACGGCCCGTTAATACTTGACTTAAAATTAATTCTTATAATTTTCATTAATCTTAATACACTGATTATTCCATTTTTCTCGCCAGATATTTAAAATAATTACGTTAATGTGTTTTTAAAAATGTTTAACATATTGTAAGTTTACGTTAAATTTATTATTATTATTAAACTGTTTGACCCATCTGTAGTGAGTAATAAATAATAATCTAAACATTTTATATTCCGCTAACAAGCCAGCTCGGTACGTGCTTAAGTCAGCCGGTAAAACTCCAGTAATGACTGCGTCTGTAGCCATCGATACAATTACAAGCAGCCAACACTCAACAATAGCTTCCTTTGAATTTTTAGAATTTTATTCATCGCAGAATCAGTTATATTTGTAATATAAATACTCGATCAGTAATTACAAATTACTCGAATAACACTGTTACACATTATTATTCTGTTATTATAATCTATTAAGTTAGGTTGGATTTTTACTCATTACCATCATATTTATTATTCGTGAATTCATCGCGCAGTATATTTACTTTTTCTAATAGCAAATATAATGTAAATGTAGAATTTATTTTAGCGTGAACAATTTTTGTATTTGTTGACCGAAGATATGACTCGAAAATCTTGTTGTGTTTTTAATTATCGAATTCTTACTTCTTCTTTTGCTCGGATATTTGTTTATCGTTAAATTGGCGATTTTGTTCTCACTGATCTCTACCACAACTTTTAATTTTTTGTTTTTTTACACTATTAAATTTTGCAATATCTTTTTCAATACCGATCACTATCGGAATATATTTTTTTTTTAATTTATACTGTCACATCTTCACTTTTTCGTTTATTGAAATTTAATTACAATATATTTAATATGATTTTATTAATAGTGGCATATTAGAATATTGCGTAAATATAACCTGTTTTCTTTTAGATCATATTCTCATTTAACTAAACGGATCTCTATTAATCACGGTTAGTTTTTAATGTTGAACTATCAACAAATTTGTTTAAAAAAAAAAAAAACACTAAATAATAAAAACTATATTTATAAATTAACAAAATTAATTTTTTTTTTATTATTAATTAAACACGAAGCTTTTCGACTGTAAAGTCATTTTCAAGCACAATGCTTGAAAATAACTTTACAGTCGAAAAGCTTCTTGTTTAATTAATTAAAAAAAAAAATTAGTGATCAACTTCGTTTTTATCTTGTTTTGTTAATTCATGAAAATCACTACTCTCCAATACATCAACATTATATTTATAAAGAATGAGTTCAATTTTCTCTCCAGATTTTCTGTTAATAGATAAACCAACGTTACTCGCATAATAAATCATATTACGTATGTATTATTTTTGTTGCGACAACATAATTTGGGTTTTATTTTGCAGATCGACGTGCTCTTGTTCGTGTCTTTTTCCGATGTAATAAGTGTCCTAGACTTTATAAAAATGTAAAAGAGATAAAAGATCATATTTCGAAGTTGCATTACGCGAGGTAAGTTATTTCACGTAATCGCTTTTATATATTTGTTTAATATCAATCACTATCATCGAATCTCGACGTAAAGACTGAGTTTTGTAGTTATATAATTAATAATATAAAGATGTTGCATCGATTTTAGATTTTTACATGAAGTAAGTTTGAAAATTATTGTTAAAACATATTTTTTAATATATATAAATGCGAATTTAAGATCGTATTAACCAATTTTTTTTTTTTAAGTAATGCGAATTCCGCGTTAATGTATCGATTTTAATTTCACTTATCAACTAATTCACCAAATTCATCATAAAGTTTTAAATTATTTTAAAATTTGTATCCATCTTGTTTAATAACAGACAACGTGGTACTTTTCGTCAAATGTTTAACATCATATAACAGACATGAACATGAAAAAAAATTATCTAACATAAAGAAGGAATACTAAACTAATTTCGATTTATTCCAGACACAAAAGATTATTCTAATGGATAGGTCTTGAACTAACTCATTTCGGTTGATGAGCACCAGCTCGGTGATACCAGTTAATGCGTTAATGCAATAGGAAATGATCTTGTTTAAAAATAAAATAAAATAAAAATACTTTTATATCGCGATATATATATGTGTATTTATATATATATATTTAATCAAAAAAGTCTACCAGTTTCACAGTATCATTGAGACTGAATTTAAAACTTCAATCTTTGGTAAACAAAAGAACCTGTCCAAATTCCAGAATTTGTTTGTTAACCACCTGCAGGAATTAATTTTAAAGAGCTACATTTATTTCTAGAATTTCAAAATCAAGTATTATCTTTTTTCATTCAGCCCTGAAAATAATAACCAGTAGAATGTTTTGTTTAATTATGTATATTTTGTAAGGTATAAAAGTATTTTTATTGTATTTAATTTTTAAATTTAAAAATGTATCATCAAGGAAGCACTACAGATAAAAATCGCCCAGTGTTGGCTTGTACAACGTCTATTGGTTAGTTCTCCGTCAGTTGAAGAAAAGTTTTTAGACGACGTCCCAACTACATTTCAAAATAACGGAATCTTCTGTTCATAATATGTATCTAAGGAAACTGTTTATTTTAGTCACACATTTGTTAATTAGAAATTTCGGTTTTTTTTTTTTAGTTAAACTTATTCTGTTGGGCTAACGTTATGTGTTGCGTGTTAGATGAAGGAAAATAATTTCAATTAATTTAATAGCGTAATGAAGTAATACTGAGATTTGCACATTTGAATAATTCGAATTATACACTCTAGTCTAGTATGTCAAACTGTTTTGATAAACATTGCATTTAAAACTATGTCGAATATTGAAATTCAGCATTGCGGAAACCAAGGGAGAATTTTCAAAAATAAATCTGGTACATCTTCATTACAACGACAGTTTTTATACTGACACATCTTTCAGTAGAAGTACGTGAAAGTTGAAATTTCCGTTGCTAAATTTTATAGTTAATGCATTCTATAATTTCAGCTGATGTTGAATGTAATGATTTAATAAAAAATAAAACAAATGTAGTTAAAATAACCGTATTTTATAAAAAATCACAAAGCTTTATTAACTGTTAACTCATTTTCAAATGGACGTTAATAAAAGTAATAAAAAAAAAATAAAATGTAAATATCAAAATTAATTAAATTTATAATTTACTTTTTAAAACTAATTGTTCATCCAAAAAACCGATTCCAGCAGAAACGAAGCTAAAATATTACGGATTTATAAAAATGTTATTAAGTATACTTTTCTTTAAAAAAAAAAAATCTCTTTTCATTTAACTTCTTGTAAAAATCAGAACGACTCTATAAACAAGCGCGAATATTCAAGCAGCTCATTTGCTCGGTACACTAGCAGATGTTAGGCGCCCTAAGTTTAAAAGCGGACGATTTAGTTACGTAAAAATACTCGGTGAATAAATTATAGAAATTAACTAATTACTAATTAGTCGTATATATATATTGCATTATTTAAACGTTAGTTTAAAATTGCAACATACATGTTGACTCAGAGAAGATCCGCGGTTTTGTCGTTTTTCGAATAACTCAAAAACTATTAGGCCAAAATTGTTGAATGAAATTTTATTATTTAAAAATAGAAAAAGGAGAGATTATCATACAATCATTTGTAGAACACAACACTATTGTTCAAATAACCGCCATTTGCAACAATACATTCATTCAGTCTAAAAATAATAATTTTTTTCGAGCATAAGTACTTGAATTTTTGAAATTTCTTCAGAAATCCGAATTTTCAAGTCTTACACATCTCGTGGACGTGTTTCGTAAACGTGGATCTTAAGGTGTGCCCGCACACAGAAAATGGCGTAACTTTGAATTTTTTTCGAAACTCTCTTTGCACTGTCGTGCTCCTTCTGATTATAGAATGCCGTGATAACTTAAATTGGACAAAATGAATCTTAAACGTGTTTTGCGTTGTAGCAGTGTTACCAACTGCAGAAAAAAAAAAAACCGTCCGTTCAACTTCTCGTATTTTTTATTTATTTTAATTATATATACCTTTAATTTCAGATACGTGTGTAGTTGTAAGCGTCGATTCTTTAATGTTTCGGAAGCTGCATGTCATCTTCGACTGACACATCCCGAGGATAACAAATTAATTCTGCAGTCTCTTCCGTCAGATTGGAAGGTGCAATTGGTAACTAGATTATATACGCTAGATTTTGTCGGCGGTTCTATCGGTGTAAGTCGTAATAATAATAATAATAATAGTTATAATAATAATGAAGATAATAATAACGCTGAATTTGTCGATAACGACGATGACGTTGTTATAACGTCAGTGACGATACCTGAAGAATGTTCCGCTGTAGAATTATCATCGACATCGTCCAGTAATACAAGCGAAGATACTATTAATACTGCTAGTAAATCGTCGTTATGGCGTCATGTTCTATCATTTCAACCGGCTAAAATAATATCCTTTTGGTGTTCGCTATGTCCGTTTCAGACTGTTGAAAAAGAAACCGCTTTTTTACATTTAATCCAAGATCATTTTTTAACTGGCGAAACCAGTAATAATGATAATGATAATACGGTCGCAACGAGTTATCGTTGTACTATTTGCAAATCGCGTCGCCAATTGTGTTCTAAATTTATCGCGATACAACACGTCTTGTCTGATCATTCGCAACGACTAAAAGGATGTTTAGAAATAAAAAGAATGTTCTCGAGTCCGTCCGTTATCGAAAACAGAATTCCGGCTAATAATTCGGAAATTATCGCTCGATCGCCTATTGTTCCTAAAACTGATAGCGATACCGATAGTAATATTAATACTACCGCACCGAACGTAATAAACGTCCAAGAGGAATCATCGTCCGTTTTAAAATTTACCAACGAATCGTCCGTTTCAACGGCCAATATATCGTCCGTTTCAACGGCCAATATATCGTCCGATTCAGGCGCCGGATCTAAACGGAAATTATCGTCGCCGATTAAGCCGTGTTCTTCGAAGAGAAACTTTATCGAGGTAAATTAACCTATCGAGACGATGGTTTATCGTTCGTCGACGACGATGACGTCATTTTTATCCCATTTCGACGTCGTAAGTAATGTTATCTCGTAACTCACTGGATGAATCTAGAATTTATGTAGTAATAATAATAAAAACAAAAATAATAATAATGATATATTTTTTTATTTACATTTTTTATCGGTCAGATCAACATCATTTATTATAACTTATTAGGTCGTTGGTGAATATAATTCGATAAAAGTAAGCGATTAATTATCTTCTAATTGTTATTCTAGAGAATATAAAATGGATGTTATATATTAACATTATATATATATATATGTGTGTGTGTGTAAATATGTATATATGTACAGAACTATGTTTATATCTGCGTTTTGCAATTTGATATTTATCATATTGCTAGTATGGAAGTTCCTCTGATAATTATCTATCAGCATGATATAATAATTACCAGTAATTGAACGTTATTATTAATTTTTTTTGTAATTTATGAGTTACGCGTGTGTATATATTAAATATTTCATAATTCGGAAATTTACTTCAACGATATTCCTGTTTCATCGTGGACAACGTAATATAACTTTCTTAGTTACGTAAAGTGTATATTTTATATGTACACATATTTCATAATTCTGACATTTACTTCAACCATATTCTTTTTTTATCGTGTATAATGTATAATATAGGTTTCTTAGTTCTGTTTATGGTGTATATTTTATATGTACATATATTTAATAATTATGAAATTTACTTAGACGATATTTCTATTTTATTGTGACACCGTATAATATTATAATTTTCCGCGTTAAGTGTATATTTTATACATACATATATTTTATAATTCTGAAGTTTACTTAAACGATATTCCAGCTTTATTGTGGACAACGTAATATAACTTTCTTAGTTAATACGTAAAGTGTATATTTTATATGTACACATATTTCGTAATTCTGACATTTACTTCAATCATATTCCTTTTTTTATCGTGTATAATGTATAATATAGGTTTCTTAGTTTCTGTGTATGGTGTATATTTTATATGTACACATATTTCATAATTATGAAATTTACTTAGACGATATTTCTATTTTATTGTGACAACGTATAATATTATACCTTTATTAGTTTCCGCTTTAAGTGTATATTTTATACATACATATATTTTATAATTCTGAAGTTTACTTAAACGATATTCCAGTTTTATTGTGGACAACGTAATATAACTTTCTCAGTTTCTGCGTAAAGTGTAGTCTTGACTAGCCGTTGTACGTTTTCAATTTTACGTATAAATGGCACTATTTAAATGCAACGCATATGTGTCGCACGTATTATGTTTAACGGAGTAGTGTGTCCTCTCTCTGATAATTAAGCGTTACGTACCGATGAAAAACTTCAACAAGCTTTTATTTTGACAAATTGGTTTCGAACCCTTAATCCAGCAACTATGCCACTGCGACATGTACATATATATATATATATATATATATATAGTCTAGCATACTCGTTTTCGAGTTTTGCCATCGTCTCTATTTATGTTTATGTCTATTATGCGATATTAGTCCTATTTTGTGACTTGTTACAAAACTATACAATGAACATTTGAAAACCATTTGGGGCACGTTACTATTGTTATCCGCTGCTATCGGCTTCAATTTTCTTCTTTTAATGTATCTTCTTCCTATTACTTGCTGGATTACTGATACCCATCGCTTACGATCCAATGCCACCTTTTCCCAGCGGTCAGTAGTTGATTTAATTGATGCCCCTTTCAAATCTTCAGAAATAACATCTTTGTAACGCCAACGAGGACGGCCTAGCGGCCTTTTACCATTTTTTAATACGCCGTATAAAATCTTTTTCGGTATCCGATCGTCGTCCATTCTAATTACGTGCCCTATCCATTTGACTCGTTTTTCAGCAATCATTTGTCCTACTGAAGCGGACGATGTTGTTTTCAGTATATATTCGTTTGAGAGACCATCCTTCCACGTAACCTCAAAAGATTTCTGAGGAATCTTAAGTGCAGGGTTTTCAGTCGTTTTTCTTGTTTTTTCATTATTGGCCACGTCTCGCTTCCGTATAGCATGATCGGAACCAACACTGCTCTGTATACTGCCATCTTTGTTGATACTGATAGATCTTTATTCTTAAATACTCTCCGCGATAATCTATTGTACGCCGCGCTAACATTCATTACGCGCGCGGAAATTTCGTAATCGAGAGACAAATCTTTGCTGACAAAACTTCCCAGGTATTTAAATGTGCTGACTGAGTGAAGATTGCAGCCATTCAGTTTAAAATCAGTTGTTTCACTATTGATTTGAATTACTTCGGTTTTATTTTGATTTATTACAAGTCCAAAATCTGCATATGTCTCTGTCAAACAAAGTAACATATGTTGTAGCTCTTCCGCTTTATCACTTGCAATTACACAGTCATCGGCATATTGAAGACATGCCAGTTTGAGCGATTTTACCGCACGTTTTGCCTTATATTTTGCTAAATTATACAAACCGCCGTCGAAGCGGAATGCTATTTCCACACTCGACTCTGCAAGTTTCCGATTGAATTCGCGATGTATAATACCCATGTAGAAGTTAAAAAGTATTGGCGCGAGAACACAGCCTTGCTTTACTCCCGTGTTTATACCAAATTTCTCTGTACATCCAGAGTCACATAGCACAGTTCTTGTTGTCCGCTCGTGCAATAGCTTCACCTGTAGCAGTAACGCTGGTGGACAACCAGCAGCCGCTAAGCATTCTCATAAGGTTTCTCTGTTGACAGAATCAAACGCCTTTTTAACATCAAGAAAGGCAAGGTATAGTTTTTTTCTCCATCAGCTATCTAAGGGAAAAAATCATATCCGTTACACTCCGGTTTTCACGAAAACCGCATTGTTCCTCGGGTAGGTATGGATGCAGCAGTGCTTTTAACCTTTCTTGCAATATTTTTCCGAATATTTTACTCGCTGTGCATATTAGCGCAATACCCCGGTAGTTACTACAATCCGCTCTGTCCCATTTATTTTTATATATTGGCAGTATAGCAGCTTCCTTGAAATCATTGGGTACAGATTTCTCCTTCCACATGCTTACAAATAATGTATGCAAACAATTAACAATTTCTTCGCTCATTTTATAAATATCGGCAGGTATGCCGTCAAGGCCCGTAGCTTTCTTGTTTTTTAAGCTTCTTATCGCTGTTCGAACTTCTTCTTTCGTTGGTGGTTCATCAAATCTTACATCGGTCTTCCTTTTTAATAGGTATTGCAACACATATTTATTTATGTTTGACTCGTTATTGAGCAGGTTCTTGAAATAATCTTCCCATCTAGACCTTATTTCATGTCTGTCGCGAAATAGTTTTCCTGCCTGATTTTTGATGGCAATTTTTTGTTGATACTTGGGACCGTATACGGTTTTTATCGCGCCATAAAAGCCTCTGGAATCATTTGTATCGGCCAATTTTTGCATTTCACATGATTTACTGTTCCACCATTCGTTCTTCAATTTTCTTATATCCCTCTGGGCTTTTGCTTTAACTTCCTTGTATTCGATCAGCTTTCTCTTGTTTGATTTGTCGGTTTGCCATTGTATAAACTTTGCCTTTTTAGCATCAAGCAATTCTTTAATTTCAATAGCATGGTCGGAAAACCAATCTGGCTGTTTCCTATGTTTAACGCCGAGAACTTTGTTACAGATATCATTTACTTTTTGTTTTAGACCATTCCAATAGTCTGCTGCCGTCATTTTTTTTCTTGTTGACTAATTTCTCTTAAAGAAGCATCCGTTTCTGTTTTAAAATTGTCTGCGATTTTCTTGTTTTTTAAAATGCCGACATTATATCTGCAAGGTTGTCTCCTGCTTACGTTTCCACCCGTGCGGCGCTGTGTTTTCTCATATTGAAAACGGAAACGAGAGCGGACAAGCGCGTGATCAGTGTCACCGTCGGGCCCTCTCATAACGCGTATTATTAAGCATTCGACTTTATTCCGCCGTTTTGTGATTACGTAGTCGATCATATGCGGCTTGTTCGACCGCGGATGAATCCAGGAATCTTTATGTATGTCCTTCAGCTGAAAATTTGTATTGGTGACAAAGAGCCAATTTTTGGCGCAAAACTGTAATAACCTGTTACCATTTTCGTTTATATTGCCGATACCGTGCTTAACGATTATTACTTCCCATAAGGCTGAGTTTCGCCCAACTCTGGCGTTGAAATCGCCTAAAATAATGATATTTTCTTTTGAAGAGGCGGTATCTAATGTACCCTGGAGATCCTCGTAAAATTTTCTTTTACTTCTTCTGCGCTATCTAGAGTTGGCGCGTACACGCTATAAATCCGCATTTCTCGAGTATGAGGTAACTTTATTTTCAAATACATAATACGCTCATTTAAAGTTACCGGTTCTTCAACTATATATGGTATCAGTTTGGTATCCACTACAATTCCAACACCGTACAAACGCTTTTTACACTTGGGCAATCCTTTCCAATATAGCGTACATCCCGAAGTGCTTTCTGTCATAACTCCTTCATCTGCTAATCTGGTCTCGCTTAGTGCAGCGATGTGAATATTATATTTTCTCAATTCTTGCAATATGACAGCTGTTCTTCTCATTGGAGCATTTTTACTATCTAATAACGTTCTTATATTCCACGTACCAAAGTTCCAAATTTTTGATTTTAAACACTTATTTTTAACCGCACGCAAACGTGTTCCCTCCTGGAGAGTGCCGTACCTAGTAGGTACGTGGGAACTCGAATCAGCCTGAGTTACCACAGGTGATCGTCCACTGCCTTGCGAGCTTGTTACGGCTCGCCCCGTGGATCCAGCAGTTATTTTCATTTGCGTTTTCATTTCATATATGTTTCATGTGTTAATTTTAGTGGAGAGATTGTAATAGAGACAACATAGTAACGCCAAAGAGGGAACATAGGAGCTGTAGCGTTTCAAACTCCTACGCTGCCTATTCAATCCAAGAAGGTGCTCCAGTGGCAAGGCAAGCCTAGACGACTGGCCGACCTGAACTGACACGATAAATCGTAGGCTAGAAAATGTAGAGTAGGTAAAAGGTAAGGGGGACGAGTGAAGGAAATAAAGAAAGGGACAAAGGAAGGAGGGTTTGTTCCCTTAGCCTTTGGGTAAAAAACCCTAACCGCATGGCAACGGGTGCTACTGAGGAGGTAGTTTTGTAAGGTTTTTACGGCGACCTTAACCCGCTGAGGGAGAGACAGTCATAAGATTTATGCAGACTTTTATGTTAAATTCGGGAATTATAATTAATTTCGGCTATAGCGTTGTAAATGATTTTTCCATCGTTGCTTTCTTTTTGGTCGGTTTCGTTAAAATTTTATCTATATTTTTGTTTATGTTGTCTTATGAAGTAGTTTCTTTTTTAAAAAATTTAATTTATGTGGGAAATAAGAAATAAAAAATTCGATTATAAATTTTTCGCTCTTCTTTCGGTTACACCGCGAGGTTTTGACGTGTAAAATTAGTTATTATATTAAGGGAAAATATTTTTTTTTTTTACAAAATAAACCTCCAAATCCGTTAAAATGTTAATATTATATATATGTGTGTATATATAATTATATATGTTACATGTATGTGTGCGTGTGAAAAGTTTCGCATGACAAACTAGTTTATATTTGTTATATCATTATTTTGATTCGTACGATTCGATTACGGGCTATCGGTTTTATTTGTTTGTATAAAGAAACAAAACTATTAAAAATTTATTACGAAAATGTGCACAATTGAAGGGTAATGTCTGTTATACACTTGCTACGCGACAGCGTTATTAATTCCGAAGGCTGTCAGGATGTGTTGTTTCTTAAACCGCCAAACAAATTTTGATACATAGAACCTAATGCGATGTTGGTATATATATATATATATATATATATATATATATATATATATATATATATATATATATATATGTATGTATGTATGTATGTATATATGTATATATGTATATATATATATGTTTTGACAAGTTGTTATTAAAAGTATTATAAAAGTTCTTTGAATTATATCCAGACGTACTTATTAATTTAAAATTTTTCTCTTTTAACGAAGTTGTCTTATTCCTAGTGACGTTACGTAACGCGTAATAACTTAATTACGTACCTGATGACTCAATGATATTTTAAGAGCAAATTGTCGCAAAATTCATTTAAAGATTCTTAAAAATCCTAATAATTGTCCTAATCTAATATATTTTGTTATGTTCGTCGCTATAAGAATGATATATGACCTTATCATCACACCTCAAAAATAATTTCCCTCCTTTTTTGCGAATAAACAATATCGCGTAATTAATGTAAAACTTGGGTTAACGTAAAGTAAAAAAAGTAACCATAAGTAGATAATACCACCCGGTTGTATCGATAGCGTAATATTTAAACGCATAAATAAACTATTACGTTGATTTAGTGGAAGATTTGATTAAATTAAATAAATATATTTTGTAAATAAAAATATACGTTCTCACGATAGTTTCCTTGCTTTTGTATATTAAAATATGATTTATAAATATAAGATTTTTCATTTTATATATGTAAATAATTTCAAATTGTATTATTTCTTTTATAAAAATATAAAGTTCTATTTTTAAAAAAAATGTTTTTTGTGTGTGTTCATATTTCCTACTGCAATACTTGTGAATGAGCATTTTTTTAAATTTGTAATATATATATATCTTATCCATTAGTTCTTTTGTTAAAGGCCAAGTTTCCGCTCCGTAATAATAACACGGTGTTGAATGCGTGGACAATTTTTGAAGAGCACATTCGCTGCTAACCAAATTATGGTAAGTGCACTAGGGGTGCTGAGTTCCCATATTTTAAATACAACCTTGTCAAGATGAATAAGAAAAAATTACCGATTTCCAAAATTTATGGTTAAACGTGCATTGACGCGAAATCGCATCATTCGCATATCACAAGGAGTTCACGAGATGCTGACGCATTTTTGCGTCCTGTGAAATATTTCTCTTTATTCGTGCGTTTTAATTGGAATTATCTGTTTCGTAAACCGTATGTAAATAAATAAATAAAACCTGCTACGCCAGAACTGCGTTCAAGTTTAAAAACTTAAGTAAATATTGGTAAAATGAAATATTTTAGTGTGCAATGGTACAAAGATTACAACTGGTTATGCGGATGTTTGTCACCGAAAAGTTATATTATTGGTCTTGTTTTCTATTTAATGTCAAAGAATCTGAATCGACGTGTCGATACGAGTAATTTTCATAATTTAAGAATCAGACGTACAAAATTGGTTTCCACGTTAATTGTATGATTTCTTTGATTACCCCCTTACTAGGTACTATCAATTACAACCATCTCCTTCTAAATTTCACTTTTTCAAAAACAATAAGCGGAAGTGAATTGTACTTATAAGTAGATTGCGATTCGGGCATTACTTGTTGCCGGACCGCCTGTTCTTTCTGCAGCTTACAGAAACTCCTTCTCCTTGCTGCCTTTTACAAGCTAGAAGTGCAATTTGCAATCCTGATCACGTGTCCTTCGAATTCCCTTCTTTAATAACATTAAACTCCAAACTAAACTTTAAATTACTGCGCTCAGCATGTAACGGCCCTCTGTAAAATGTATCGTCCCTTTTTCATCTTGAGAATTTACATCTATTTCCAGGCATAGCTATATTTCTAGAAGAAGTGTCCACGTTCATAAAAATATGAGTCAGTACGTACAGTATAACTTTAGGCTGTAAAGGCATACCCATTTTTAAAAAATGAAGATCGCTGTGGCTGTGCTATCGTGTATAATATACCCACTTTTGTCTTACTATAGTGTTTCATCATGCGAACTCTGCAATTCTGCAGGCTATACTAACTGCATCTTTTAAAAATGAGTAGGAGATTGTCATTGTCATAGACTCGCTGTATTCGATCAAACAGCTGAAAGAAAATTTGAGATGCATGCATTCATTGGCTGTGAAAATTAATTCGACAATCAACGAGCAAAGTCTGCAGACCCATGTGCTTTGGATTCCTGGACATAGGGGACATGGAAGAAATGAAGAAGCAGATCGAGCTGCGAAAGAATTCGCCTTCATGTCTTCTGCAGAATTACTTCCAGAAATATGTTCTTAATGCGTCGCTGCAAGGTTCCATAAATTCAAGGAACAAGCAACAGTCAGATGTTTCTGTTCACCTCAACAAAGTAGTATCTGGACTATTCAGAAAATTCATCGCGCAAATGGGATGAAGTGATACTGTTCCGTGTCCGCATAGGCCACACTCGCTTCACTCATTTTTATATCCTATCCAAAAACGATCCTCCTACTTCTTCAACCTGTAATGTTCAAATCATTGTAGCTCATATCTTACTCCACTGTTCTCTATATAACTCATTCGCTCTTCGTTACATGTTCCTATCACACTTAATGAAATACTTTAACTTAAAAATGAAAATAGTCTTATAGAAAGAGGCAGCCAATATCCCCAAGATCAACATTAGCCAGCATTTCCAATCAAACATTGTTGGAGCACCATAAGGATTTTTATATACTGACCGTAAAAGAAATTGTGAGAATTCACAGCGCTAAACATATCAAGCGACTGCAGCATCATGTTAATCTATTAGCTGTTAATGTTAAAGAAACCGCCATATAATTTAGACAGGTCAGAAAACATGTCTAAATTGAATTGTCACAGTGGTTCTAAATTATTAAATTATTCATTGAACAGTATTCGATTTAATAACAAAAACACTGCTACTTATTGTCCAAATGACATAAGCAAACAAAAATCATACTGTGTATTACATATTTCTCATAAATGTCTTGCGTGAGTATAAATTATTTCAAAGAGAATCGATGATTTTTAAAAACCTGTTGATACCAATTTGTATATAAGATAAACGTGGTGTTCCTATTAATACAATATGAAGAGACATTACATGCCATTACATTTAATGCACACGGTTAACATAAATATTAAAAATTATCAACATATATTAATTGTAAAGAAACAATACCTTTTCTTTTTTACAAATTTTTCATAAATTTATTGACGGGATGCAAATTTATAATAATTGGAAAAGATCCGTGTACACAGCAATTAAATAAATTTCTATTAAAAAATGATCCAAAATTGAAGCGATATATATTTTAATTAGTTTTAAGAATACTTTTGTAAAAAATGTTATTTTAGATTTTATAAATCCTAGAAAATATTAATAATGATGATTATAATAATCTTGGAAAAACAATATTCAAATAGCGTTTTTATTTAAAATCTCAAAATTATTTTAAAAACTTTCGAAAAATATTTTAAGGGCTATTGTAACACTGTGAATATAAAAGTCTAATAACGATAACTACTAAATTCATGGAAACTAAGCTAAGAGTATTATTAATTTTAACCAACACTATATTAAATAACCAGCTTTTCTGTTGACCTACATAAATTATTCTGACAATTTTTAGATGCCCTCTACAGTTTGTCCGTTAACAGTAATTCCATCGATACTATTTTCATCTTGTATATTTATTATTTACCAGTTTATATTATTAGAATTTTTACTTTCATAAATGGAGAGGGCATTTGTTCCGGTACATTTATTAAATATAACTTTTTAATATAATGCCCAATATACGCGTTTTACATTTTTACATTTTTGAAAAATTGGTGAAAATAGCTATACATTTCTTTCAGTACTTTTACGGGTTCATTCATTTTCAGGAATAAATTATTTATTAGTTTTACGTTTCAAGCGTTATATTAAAATAAAAAGAACTATATCTTAAATTACTGCACGCGTCTCATAATGATCCTCCTTATAATGTATTGACTCTTCTGCATATTGAGAATCTACATCTGTTCTCGGACATAGCGATTTTTCTAGAGAAGTTGTCCGAGTTTATAAAAATATGAGTTAGTAATTATTACGGTATCATGTTAAGTAATCTGTAAAGGCATCCCCATTTAAAAAAAAAAATTAAGTTCAGCTACATATATTTCGTAACTTTTACATAATTTAATAATGCGGAAATAATTAAAAATTAATATACAGAGTGTATTAAATACAAGAAGACACCTATTATATTTTATTTTTACACAATACTTCGCATATTTTTAAAATGTATAATTTATATACTTATAATTTTTGTACGTGCAGTTCTACATTTTTAAAGTTTGTGACATTTTTACTAAAAGTAAATAAGTTAGTACCTATTAATGTTTGTAATTTGTATCGAAAGGTGAAGCTTTTAAAGTGTAAAGTTGTTTTTGTGGTGTAACAAATTTTAATAGATTTACAGGTATTTTTTATTTGCATAGTTTATTATATATGCCCTTCTTACATATTCTGTTGTTATGAGTGAAAATTATAGGAAACGCGAAACAAGAGATTAAGAGACAATAAATAACGAAGATAATTAAATTTACAAAATATTTTTATTAATTCATTAATAATGGTGCCAACGATTTTTAAAATTAAAAATGCAAAAACTGCTAGGTATGGGAGGAAATTTTTGTAAATTTTTGTGTTGGTTTGACATGTCTTACACACAATGCTGTTTAAAAGAATTAGAATTTTAAAACTTATAAAAATTCTTACTAATTGTCGTTCGTTATTTTAGATAATATTCCACTCAAAAAATGTGGAAAACCAATAACCAATTTCAACAAATATTAAATGCAAATCAACATTGCTTGTATTTTTATTTTTAAAAATTATGAAACCTCCTCAAATTCAAATATTTTTACACGTGTAAATGATATTGAATAAGAATTTAATAATATGTACAGTGAAGTTAATAAACAAAAACATAAAATGTGATTACTTAACTAATTAAATGTTGAAATTGTTTCATCATTGTTTTATTTTATCCAAAGATATAGGTTTTTGTATTTTACGTGTGTGATTTAATTTTGCTCATAAGAAGATAGTACATTTTTGCTGTTTAGATATTTTTTTTCCACAAAAATCTCCATTGAAAATGCTATAAAGGCTAGAGGCACGGAAGTTATGTTTTTATAATCGGGATAGGTAATCAGTGGATATACTAAATAATTTCTCTTATTGGTTTCATTGTCACTCATTATTTCTTTCACAGAAGGTTAGGGGAGAAATGTATTGCGGATATGTTTGCGACAATCTAAAAGCGTGTGTTGAATGGAGATAAAAAATGAACAGTACTCGTATCCTGAAGGAAGAAATCTATATTTAGTGATATGGTTTTTCACGGAGGAAGCATTGAAGGATTATTTCATGAATTTTTGGTAAAGTTCAAGTATCTGACGTTAATGACTGCCTAACATAATGTTTCAGTATTATTGTTAGTAAACAAATGATAAGCTAAAGTATTTAGACAGAATAGAGTATGTTTAATTTGTTTAGACACGCCTAAACGTTTGTTTAAATTTGTATGTTGCTTAAGTGGAGTTAAATATAACTTTTAATTTCACAAAAGCCGGATAACTATAGTTTTGCTGGTAGAGAATGGATTCCGTTTAAAAAAAAAATTCATATAAAGTAGGGACTGAAGTTACGTTTTATGAAGGCATCTTATCAGTTGAGCTATTATAAGCTACTATTATTATAATAGACGTTTAAAATATGTTTCAAATGATTTATGAATTATTCGCATTACTCGATAAGCCTGTTTTAAATATATATATATATTTTTAATTTTATTATTTTCTTGCTTTAGAAATTAATTAATATGGAGAAAGCCGTTAAAATGCCGAAAGTTGCTAAAGTAAAAAATAAGACGCCGGCCGAGATACAAATAACGGCTGAACAACTATTACGAGAAGCGAAAGAACGCGACTTAGAAATCGTACCACCGCCTCCGAAACAAAAAATTTCCGATCCTGAAGAACTAGCGGATTATCAACGGCGAAAAAGACGCGCTTGCGAAGATAACATTCGGAAAAATCGTCAAGTAATAAGTAATTGGATAAAATACGCTCAATGGGAGGAAAGTCAGAAAGAAATTCAGAGAGCGCGATCTATATACGAACGTGCTTTAGACGTAGATCATCGAAATATTGCGTTATGGTTGAAATATACGGAAATGGAAATGAGAAGTAGACAAGTAAATCACGCTAGAAATCTTTGGGACAGAGCGGTGACTATTCTTCCACGTGCCAATCAATTCTGGTATAAGTATACTTATATGGAAGAAATGCTTGGAAATATAGCCGGCGCTAGACAGATCTTCGACAGATGGATGGAATGGGAGCCAGAAGAACAAGCTTGGTTGACCTACGTAAAATTCGAATTACGTTATAACGAAATTCCTCGCGCGAGAGCAATATATAAACGTTTCGTAAAAGTGCATCCGGAAGTTAAGAACTGGATAAAATACGCGAAATTTGAGCAATCTTCTAATAACGCAGACGGCTGCCGAAAAGTTTACGAAGAAGCGGTCGATTTCTTCGGCGAAGAATTTATGGATGAAAAATTATTCATCGCTTTCGGAAAATTCGAAGAATCGCAAAAAGAACACGATAGAGCTCGAATTATTTATAAGTACGCGTTAGATCGTTTGCCGCAAGATCAATCGCGCGAACTGCAAACAGCGTATACCGTTCATGAGAAAAAATACGGCGATACAGCGAGCGTTAATTTAGTTGTTACGAATAAAAGAAAAGCTCAATACGAACAAGAAATCAAATCGAATCCGATGAATTACGAAGCTTGGTTTATCTATTTGAAAGTTATCGAAGAGGATAAAGATTTCGAACTTATTCGCGATACTTACGAACGCGCTATCGCCAATATACCGCCGTCTAAGGAAAAATCACTTTGGCGTCGCTATATTTATCTGTGGATAAAGTACGCTTTTTTCGAAGAATTGGATGCTCAAAATATCGATAGAGCTCGTCAAGTATACGCGTCTTGTTTAGATATTATACCGCATAAATATTTTACGTTCGCAAAAATTTGGTTATATTACGCGAAATTTGAAATTCGTCGAAAAAATTTAACCATGGCCCGAAAAATACTAGGAATGGCTTTAGGCGTGTGTCCGAAAAATAAACTTTTCAAAGGTTACTTAGAATTGGAAATCCAATTAAGAGAATTCGACAGATGTCGCATTATTTATCAAAAGTTTTTAGAATTCTGTCCCGAAAATTGCGTTACGTGGGTTAGTTTCGCCGAATTGGAAACGTGTCTCGGCGATATAGACAGAGCTCGCGCAATATACGAATTAGCCGTTACGCAACCGAGATTAGACATGCCGGAAGTATTATGGAAATCGTACATCGATTTTGAAATCTCGCAAGATGAAGTCGAAAACGCGCGATTGTTGTACGAACGATTATTAGAAAGAACTTCCCATTTTAAAGTGTGGTTAAGTTACGCGAAATTCGAAATGTCTAACAATGAAGACGGTCAAGCTCTAGCTAGAAATGTATATTCTCGTGCTAATAAATGTCTAAGCGGTGCCGGCTCGAAAGAAGATCGTGTTAAATTATTGGAAAGTTGGAAGATGTTTGAAGCAGAACATGGAGATGAAGATAGTTTGAAAAAGGTCTTGAGTATAATGCCGAGAAAGGTAAAACAAAGAGTTCATTACGTTTCGAATGACGGAAAAGATGAAGGTTGGGAAGAGAAAATAGATTATTTGTTCCCGGAAGATGAATGTATTAAGCCGCACATGAAACTGTTGGAAAAAGCGAAAAATTGGGTTAAGACTACATCTTAAATTTCATATTTATCCGGTATAACTATCATCGTATTCGTTTAGAATCCGAGTATTTTGTTTATGTATGTCGAATTACGAATGAATGAAACATTATGTTACTGATATCTTTTAAATGCGTTTTGAATTACACGCTTTCAATTTTGTTTCAAGTCATTATCATAGAATAGAAATGTGAGCTTTAGTTTACATGCTAATTAAATATACGTACTTATACTAAGTTTTATACACCTCATATAGACGAAAATTCTATGAGAGAACAAAAAAAAACATTTAAAACTGAGTTTTAATGGATAATGTCCGCAAATTTTCAATTAATTTTCCTTTTAGATGTATAAATATTTTACTTGACATATCTGAATATATGCGACATTTTGAAAACTAATTCAGTTTTTAAGTAGATTTATATAATTTTAAAATAATGATTCGAACGTCGAAATGTTTATGTAAAAAAAAACACGTCTACCTCTGTAAAGTAGTTGAAATTTGGTCTTCGGTATATATATTTTTTATTAATCGATTCATTTTTCTGGTGAAATTAGTGGAAAAACGGTAAATTGATTACCTAATTCTTAAGGAATAATTAACAAAATAAAAACAAAGTATAAAAGTTACTTTATTAATGCAAAGCTTTTCGACATTAACCTCATTTTCAAGCATATAAAAAAAGTAACGTTTTTATATTTTTAATGCGTGGTTTCGATTGAATCGATATAAAATAAATATATCGTTTACATTATTTTAGAGTGTATAGTTGTATATTGTATACAAAATGTAAATGATATCGGATTTTGCGAACTTGTAATTTTAAAAGTTCAAAATAGAAATTTTTCAAAAAATTGAAATGATTTATAACATAAAATTAAAGAAGTAGAATAAGCTATCATTACTTAATTTAAGATTATGGTACAGATTATTCACATAAGTCATATGGTAATATGAGTTTATGGAATTTATACGCTAAAGTCTGTAAGGGGAAAAAAAATGTTAATGTTAATAAAACCAACGTTTATGTAAATGAAATTTAAAAGAAAAAGTAGGAGGAGTACAACGAAATTTTATATATATATATACCAAATTTGTTTTTGAAAAGTGAACTTATATTTGGTGTATTGTTTCTGTTGGAATACTGTGAATATTCATGGTCATAAGTTTATTACAGTAGATATTTATTTTTTGCATGTACAGATCAAGTTTATACTAGCATGGAAGCCCCGAATAAATTATTCCGGTTAAGGTTTTTAATTAAATTTTAACAAATACCTGTAAATAAAAAGTAAGTTGGTCTTCAGTTTTCATGTAAGATTAATTTTTTTTTATTATTTAGAACAGAAGTTCAAGAAAAGAAATACATTTTTGTGTTTTTAGGGCATAGCTTATTGCCCGAAGTGTAAATCAAATTTAGATCCCCTACTAAACGAGGTTTAGCGAAAAATAAATTTGAATGTACTGTATTGTTTAAAAATGAACGTAGGTATTGTAACAAGTTGATTAAGCGGCTTTAGAAAAAAATAAATGTATAATTGTTAAATTGTTTATAAACTATAAAATGTTTCGTTCATATACCTTTATTTATACTTAAATTTGTGCATTTATAGTTTTTTATTTTACTTTTAATAAATCTTGAGATAAAAAATTTATAAAAAAATGATTTATTTATTTGTATAGAATATAACAATTTTATTAAGTTTGATTTATATAATTGTTTTTGAAACCAGTTGTTTGTGTGTACTATTACAGAATGTGAGTGTAATATAAAATTTTATAAAACATGTTTTAGTATTGCCAAACAGAAAGTAACAAAATTATATAATTATAAAATAATTATGCCAATTATTTTATTGATATCATAGTCCAAGTTTTAAATTTTTTGAAATCAAATTATGAATTAATAATTTTATTATTGTTATACCGAAAAATGCGTAATTAAGTTTATAAAGTTCATTTTTTAGGGGTAGCGAAAAATTTCGTAACGAATCTTTTGAAGATTATAAAAAGGATAATCAACCGCTGGTAGTGTGCACTTTTTTCTTAAAAATTTTAAAATAATTATATATTAAGTATTCTGTATAAATAATAAAGTTACAAATTCGAAAGAAATATTAACTTTGAATCTAACGTTTAATGAATTTAAATGATAGTTTCTACTGAAGTGTACAAAATCCTTGCTACATGATATATGTTCAAGCTGATTTTGTAATTTCAAGAAAAAATGTTTCACATAAGTAATAAACTTAAATGCAAGATATATAAAATGGTAGTAAATCAAATTATATAATTCCTATATGTTATAAGTAATATGTAAATTTTTTTTCAAACTAAATTTTGTTTTCTTTTTTTATGTAAATAAGCACAGAACGCGATGTATTTATTTATAATTAACGAAAAAATTGCATACAATAGATTTCTAAAAAAATTGTTACATTTGAAAATATTTTCTAAGATGAAAGAACCAAAAATAAAAACGGATAACTGGGAAATTTTATTAAAAAATAGGCCACACAGTTTTTCTTCCATTAAACTTTTTTTTTTTCAAATAATAAAAATCGATTAAGTTATAAAAATATTTTGAGATATTTTATAAAAATTCATATAATTTGTAATGTTTAATGTTTTGAAAAGATTACACTACCATCGTCAGAAAATATTGTTTACAATGTCATTCTGAAACATTAAATAAATTTTAAATTTTTTTATAAAGTAGCACATCATAAATTATTTTTTTGATCATATCCCCAGACCTAACATAGATAATATAATTGGCAAGTCCATTCAAAATTCCACAGCTTCTGATATCTTCCGCGAAGAAGTTAGATGTGCTATAAAAAACCTAAAATCTGGTAAATTAGCTGGACCAGACAAAATGCAGGGCGAATTATCGAAAGTAATGTCAAACGACCATATAGCGCTAAAATCTTTAGTTAAATTTCTCAGCTAGGTGCTGTTGTTAGGCACTCTACCATCAGATTGGTTGAAGTCTGTTTTTATTTCACTACCAAAGAAGTATAATGATACTGATTGCAATGAATATCATAGAATAAGCCTTTTGTCGCATATCTTGAAGATCTTCCTCAAAGTATTTCACAGCCAAATTCATTAAAAATGTGAGAAAAACGCTTGTGAAAATCAATTTGGATTTAGAAAGGGTTATGGAATACGAGAAGCAATATATTCACTTAATGTACTAGCGCAAAAATGTGGAGATGTAAATCACAGACTTTACCGCTGCTTCATTGATTATAGCAAGACATTCGACTGCGTAAAACATGACAAATTAATTGAATTTTGAAGGCGATTGGAAGACTGGAAAATTAGAAGATTAATTGGGAAACTTTACTGGAATCTGACTGCAAAAGTCAGAAGCGAAAATATTGAATCAGAAGAAATACCAATTAAGAAAGGTGTGCGACAAGGTTGCGTACTGTCACCGATATATACTCAGAAGCAATTTTCAAGCCAGCGCTCAGGGATGACGATGGTAACAACATCGAAAACCGTCATATTTCAAACATAAGATATGCAGATGATACAGTTCTAATTTTAGATAACATTGATAAGTTACAAGAATTGGTTAAAAAAACGATTCATTCACCGATTATGTAACTAAGTTACTACTTCTTGTGGAAAGCAACTAAATATATGAATTGCCTAAAATACAGAAATGATCCGATCAAGAGACGTATGACGGATATTGGGCAATAGACGATGAAATAAAAAAACATAAATATTCGCTACTCATTGGCAGACACTTTCCAATCACGTAACATTACGTCACATCTTGAAACTAAAGTTCGTGATTATTTTAAACATTCCTCAGCAACCATGCATAGACAGATAAAACCATTTTCTCCAGTGGAGATAGAAGCCATAATAAAAAGAACTGAATAATTAAAAAGCACCGGGGTATGATTCCAAGGAAATCACTAGTATTTCTGACACACGTATATAATGCTAAAACTTCCAGTATGTTCCGATGCCATGGAAATTTGCTAATATTAAAATGATATTAAAACCAGGTAAACCTCCAGAAAATATTACATCTTAACGACCCATATCTCTCTTTCCAGTGTTTTCTAGTCTTTGAAAAATTAATACAAAAAATGCTTCAGAAAATTAATGATCAAGAGGGGACAATACCGAATCATCAATTCGGATTCCGCATTGGACACTCAACTGTGCAGCAGGTTCATCGAGTTGTAAACCAAATTGAACAGCGTCTTTAAGAAAAAAAGACTTGCTTCGCCGTATTTCTCGATTCGAAACAAGCCTTTGATAGAGTTCGGCATACAGGCCTTCTGTATAAATGCAAACAAATCTTGCCACCGGAATATTATATTTTGAAATCATACTAAAAGGTTCGATATTTTCAAGTAATAATTAATAGCTGTCAATCATCTGCCCATAAAATTCAGACTGGAGTAGTGCCTCAAGGCAGTATACCCTGGGGCCATTCCTATACTCAGTATTTACGATTCGGTAGGATAATTAATATTTTTATTTATTTATTTATTTATATATCGGATTTGTGATGAAATGTGTTTTTGTGTGTTCAGTATTTCTATCAATGTAAACTGAACATTCTCATTAATTATGTAGATAATTATTAACAATTGAAAATGAAGATTCTTCAAATTTTGCAGTCTGAGTCAAGCTGAGAATAACAGATGCTCATATTGGAAAGTTTAGAAATAGTCCTTTTAAGGACTCCCGCAATGATAACGACGTTAAAAACTCTTTATATATGAGTAAAGGATTTTTCAAAATACTAAGCTTAAATATAGAAGATCTATCCCAGAGCAAAACAGATTGTATTGCACGGATAATTCAAGAACACAATATAGATATAATTACGCTGCAAGAAACTCATACCATCTCTGATGAAGATATAACGCGAAGAGGAAATTTGGTCGGTTTTAAAATAGCTGCACATATCCCACATAGAAAATATGGTATAGCAACATACGTCCGTAATGATCTTCAATCAATCACGAGGATAATTCAAACATCAGATCGGAATAACATATTTTTCATAGTAATTAAAATATCGAACCCCCCTAATGTTAAGTGGAAAACCAAAATACTTCCAATATTTAAACATCCTTCGATCTATATTGGTGATTACAATAGCCACTCAACAAACTGGGGATACGCCAATGAAGACGAACACGGAAAGATGCTTAATAATTGGATAGAGTTAAACAATATGGAACTGATCTATAATGCAAAAGACAATGGAACTTTTAGATCCACAAGATGGAACAAGACATATACACCAGATTTGTGTGTTTCTACAAACGACATGGTAGACTGCATTGATAAACCTCAAAGGATAACACTGGATGCTTTTCCACACAGCCAACATCGGCCAGTTATGTTAATAATCTCACCTGGCATACCAGTGATAAACTCAGTTCCAAAAAAGAGATGGAACTTCAAGAAGGCCAACTGGGATAATTTTAGGGATCATATCGAAAATGCACTAAAAAATATTACCCTCTCTCTTAAAAACTACAACTCATTCCACCGTGCAGTTAAAGATGCAGCCAGATATAGTATACCTCGTGGTTTTAGGAAAGAGTATATTCCAGGTTGGTCAGCCGAATGCGAACAGTTACTGCAAAAGTTTAGACATACACAAGAAAAGGAGACGGCAGAAATACTACTTACAAAACTGAATAGCGAAAGACGAGTTGAAAACATCGATTTCATACATAGTAGTCAGAAGGCATGGAATCTTCTTAGAAGATTAGGGACAGATCCGGTGAACACGCGTAAAATTCAGGCTCAATTAAAACCTGATAGAATAGCTACAAGACTCTTAAAATTAAGTAAATACAAAATGGATAAGGAAGTATCCTCAGAAATTAAGAAACAATTGTATAACCTCAAAAGAATCCTAACACCACATAATATATTTTCAAAAAATATTGAAATTAATGACTTAGAAGCGGCATTAAAATCTACCAAGAGTGGCAAGGCCGCTGGCCTAGACGGAATTTACCCAGAATTTATGAAGAATTTGGGAGAAATAGCAAAAAGATTCATTATCACTATTTATAATGAAATATTAGATGGCGGCCAATTGCCCAGGGATTTCAAAAAAGCAAAGGTAATTGCTATTAAAAAGCTGGGAAAAAATGGGAACGACCCGGCGGAATATCGACCGATATCTCTACTATCTATCCCGTATAAAATTTTTGAACGAATTATATACAACAGAATATCCACAGAAATCGAAAAATACCTACCTGTCGAGCAAGCTGGTTTTCGTACTAACAGATCTTGTGTTGATCAAGTAGCTGCATTAACACAATTTATCGAAAATGGTTTCCAGAAAAACCTAAAAACAGCGTGTTTTCCTAGACCTTACAGCCGCATACGATACAGTTTTGAGGCATATTTTGTTGATTAAGTTGTCAAAATTAATACCTTGTTCCAAAATTATAAATTTACTAAACAGAATGTTGGCTGATCGTTTCTTTCGCGTGTTCCTCGGAGATAAAAGTAGCAGATGGCGAAGAATAAACAATGGTTTACCTCAAGGTTCCATTTTGGCACCACTGCTTTTTAATGTATATCTTCAAGATTTTCCAAACATACTGAATAGTACCGTATTTCAATACGCTGATGATATTGCAATTGCAGTGCAAGATAACAATATTGCCGAATGTCAAAGGAAGTTACAGACGGAATTAAACATAATAAGTGCATATATGGGAAAATGTAATTTACGATCAAATCCGAACAAAACTGAAGTTGCCCTATTCCACCTTAATAATAGGCTAGTAAATACACAACTAAATCTGACAATAGATGGAACGCAAATTAATAACACGAGGAATCCAAAATATTTAGGAATAACGTTAGATCGTTCGCTCACGTACAAAACACACCTAACTAACCTAAGCCAGAAAATTAGAACACGCGTAAATATCATAAGAAGATTAGCTGGTACGTCGTGGGGATCAACAGCTAAGACTTTGCGCATATCCGCTTTATCATTAGTTTATACAGCCGCGGAATTTTGCTCGCCGGTGTGGATGAACAGTTGTTATTTGCGGAAAGTGGACGTTCAGCTTAACGAAGTAATGCGTATTATCTCAGCAACGATACGCAGCACACCAACTGCATGGCTTCCAGTTCTTACGAACATTCAACCGCCTCATATTCAAAGAACCGACTCGTTGAAAAAGAACTCAGCAAAATTTAAAGAAAATGAAAATTTAATAATTATAAAATTTATAAGAGAAGCACCTAAAGTTAGATTAAAATCTAGGAAATTCCCATGGACAACTTTGGATCAAGCACGATTTGCATTCGATTGGAAAGAACAATGGACCAAGGAATGGAATTCGGTGCGTAATTCGTTCATAAATGGATCCCTCGTCGAAAACCCTTCGGAGCAACCTCTAGGAATGGAACTTCGACGAAAGGAGTGGCGACTCTTGAACAGAATCCGAACTGGTCATGGTAGATGCGGTCACCTTCTGCAGAAGTGGGGTATTTCTGATTCGGCTAGTTGCTGTTGCGGACATCCCAAGCAAACAATAAAACACATCGTCGAAGAATGCGAAGTATACTCGGAAAATGGGATTATGGTTGAAGATGTACATCATCTGCGCGGCGGGAGTTTAGACTGGCTTTCCCGTTTAGAGCTCGATCTATAAATCAACATCATACGATACGATACTAGGATATGGATATTTTTATCAAGTCTTTTACATTGTTTTCTTTCTAAATAACAATATTTTATGCACTTATGTGTAAAGTCTCCTTCTCTTACATCTTCCATGACCCTCGCAATTCACTTAATATTTCTACAAAAATACGCTACATTACTATTTAAAATCTTAAAAATATATCAATTTACAGTTAAATAAAATTTGATTGTTGTGAAATAAATGTTTAATATAAAACTATTTGAAAAAAAGGCTACAAAATATTGTTCATAATTACCAACATTCTCCTGTATCAATAGTAATCTATACTAACATAAAATTGTAATGACTGTCTGCGATTTGCAAACATTTCCATTATAATCACTGCATCAGACTATTTTTATCGCACATGAACAGAAAATTACTTTTTAAAAGTTTTATTTGTCTGCAATTCACACAGTCTATAGTTTATAAAAAATCAATTGAAAATTAGTTAAATTACTAATATTTATTTTCTTAAAGAAAACACAAAGTTTTTCGGCATTTACGCCATTATCAAGTGAACCATTTTAAAACATCAAAATTTTAAAAATATAAATTAAATATAATTACTTAAAAATATGCGATGGTGATTGTGAAAATATGATCCAAAAATGGTGTCTGCTTCTGTTCTATCTATTTTTTGATTTGTTGAAATTTAATATCAATGTATTTGTTTATTAATTTCGTTTTTTATATTAATTTTTTCTTCAATATTATTTTCCGGATTCTGTAAAAGTTGTGTACTGGTGGAATTTTAAATTTTTCATTAACTGTTGCGATGTATGATGTCCAAAAGTAAAATATAAAATATAAAAATATACGAACGCAAAATTTTTTTTAAAAAACACAATTTTACAAGTAAAATGAAAATAAATATTAAAAATCTGATAATCTGTTACCGAATTCGTTCTAGGTTTTGTGTCACATCGAAATCACAAATAGTACAGAAATGGCAACAATTTTAAAGTTTAAAAACTAGAGAAACAGCGATATCTTTGTCAAATCTGTTAAAATTCAACAGCCAGCTATTTTGTGATTTACATATATTTCCTTTATAATCACCGTATCGAACTATTTTTATCACAAATAAAGAGATATATTTTTAAAAATTTTGATGAATGAGTGAAGGTTTTCTTGATTTCAATCTTCATGGTGCATTGAGGTCTTGATGGATTGGCGAAGTTTTTCGATCATATTTACCTCATTCCTTCATTGCAGCTTGTTGCCTTCTGGTATGTGGTGGAGTTACATTAGATAGGACAGGGAGCCAGGCAGTTGGCGTTGATTTAATTGTTCCTGAGATTATGCGCATGGCTGAGTTTAACTCAGTGTCCACCCTGTTTGTATGAGCGCTGTTAATCCATGTTGGAGCTGCATATTCTGCTACTGAAAAGGATAGCGCCAATGCTGTAGTACGGAGAACATCTGCATTTGCACCCCAAGTTGTGCCCGCAAGTTTGTGGAGAATGCCGTTTTTGGTTCTGATTTTTGCTGCAGTGTTTTGTAGGTGTTTCTTGAATGATAAAGTTCTATCAAGGGTCACACCAAGGTATTTTGGTGTATCTATTCTTATCATCAACCTTTATGTTAAGTTTTATTTTGGATAATTGGTTATTAAGATGGAAAAAGGACACTACTGTTTTTTCCTTATTGAGGACGAGTCGCCAATTATTGAAGTATATCATTATTTCCTTCAAATCTTTCCTTAACCTGGTTTCGGTTGTTTTTATTCTGTTGTGTTGGATTGCCAATATCATCTGCGTATATGAATTTCCTTGCGATTGTTCTTGGCAAGTCTGAAATGTATAAATTAAACAGAATAGGGACAACACTGATCCTTGAGGCAGGCCGTTATTTAGTACTCTTTTCCTCCAACAACGACTGTGAAGGTTCTACTACTTATCATATTATTCAGCAGTTTGTAAAGTTTTTGGCTTGGAACTGCTTTCAGAAACTTTGAGAGGAGTCCTGTTTTCCATACTGTATCATATGCACAAGACAGGTCGATAAATGCTACCGCAGTTTTTTTATTATTTTGATAACCGCCCTCAATATGCGTGACAAGGGCATTTAACTGATCAATACAGCCCTTTTCTTTCCGGAAACCAGCTTGTTCAATTGGAATTTTCTGATTTATGGTTTCTTCAATTCTTCCATGGATTACCCTTTCAAGAACCTTAGTGCTATAGGCCTGTAATTACCAGGACAGGTTGGATCTTTTCCTGGTTTTGCAATTGCTATTATCCTTGCTTCCTTGAATATAGGTGGGAGAACTCCAGTGTCAATGATTGGTTTTCCCCGAACTTTTTAACAAACTCCGGAAATATTTCATCCTTTCCAGGAGCTTTTCCAGTTTTGACTAGTTTAATAGCTGTTGTTATTTCAGACACAATAACAGGGGTTGCATAGGTTTCATCTTGTATCTTACTTCTTTACTAAATTGTTTATTCATGTTGTCTGTATTCGAGGATTTGATGATTTCCCCGCTATCTTGTTTGGATCCACTGAGTCGTCCTTTCTAGCTGCAGTTACATCGCCTGATAACTTTTTCAGCAAGGACCATGCTTTACTGCTCGATTTTTGGAAGTTAATGGTCTCCATTAGGGTGTTCCATCATTCCTGCCTATTTTTATCCAAGGTGGAAATGAGATATCGAGAATAAACGTTATACAATTTTTATCACTTCCATCGTCTAACTTACTATTATCTGCGTACACACACAAAAAAATATTTTTTATCGTCTTCGTGAATACCTAAGTTCGCATTAATACTAATATTACCACTCTGCTTTCTACGATTAATCCTACGACCTCGGCAGATTAAAAAATTATTTTGATAATTGGCCGCAGAGTAACATCCACGTCTATAGCACTTGCGATAATCGTTTCGCCGCCGAAGATCATTTTCTTGTTGACTATATTGATAGGAATTACCAGGATATCAGCCTAGGTATCTATTTGTATTTCTTCTATTATCATGGCCACCACACGTCACAATAAATGACGTATGCTCAGATTCATTCTGCGAGTATTTACCTTTCAATTTTAATTTGGTTTCAAAATCTACCAACTGAGCCTTTGTATCGACTAATGACATTTTTTGTTTACCAGATAATACTTCGATAGCAGTTACAATAGATTCGTATTTTTCAGGTAAGCTGTTTAAAGCGAAGATTTATAAAGATATGTGTAGGGAAATCATTATTATAATGTTATTTAATATTTAGAGTATAAATAAAGAATATTATTAATATTTATAAATGTACTGTCAATATATATATTTTATATGATATAATAGAGTCTGTGTCATTTCAAACGTTTTTGTTCTGTGCGAGGCGTTGGTGTGGTTGATTGTTGTTATCTTAAAGTTTACTTTTTTAAGAAGATAATATCATGATTGTTTAGTATTAATAAATATATTAATATTAAATACTATTGAACAAATATTCACAATAGGTTATGGGCCTAGACAGTTTTCATTGTGTATTTTAAAGTTTTTTGTAAAGCACGCGTAAAAGTAAGTTCGTCGTGAAAAATTACAAAAAATGGATTTCGGTATTCAGAAACTTGGAGCTGATGGGAATAATTTCAAAATTTGGAAAATGAGAATTTGGAGTTCGTTACGGAGTGATCCTAAGTATTATGATATTACAAAAAGTAAAGTAACAGAGGCAGGTAAGAACATTATAATAATGCATATTACCGATGATTTATTCGAATGTGTTATGGACGTCCTACGAAAATATATGATCTACTTTGTGCTAAATTCGATAAGAAACAGGATTTTGCATTACAATTACATGCACGTAGCATAATTATAGGGGATAAATGTAAAGACAATGAGAAATTCGAAGATTACCTAAGTCGTTTTGAAAGAAATGTAAAAAATTATTAAACTACGGTGCACAAATGGAACCGAATGAGAAAATTGCAATGTTAATAAATGGCGTACCTAAACGACTGAACATTGTTTCTCGCAAGTACTCCTTCAAACTTGTAGCGATTACGATAAAATTAAACAAAAACTATTGTTAGAAGATACAAAATTTTCCATTAATAATAATGCTGATATGAACCGAGATCATGTATTTTTGGCAGTCAAACAGTGTAAAAAGAGTGGCAGGCGTAATCATAGTAGTAATGAATGCAAAACAAATATTAAATGTTACAATTGCAGTAAATTGGGGCATGTTATGAAAAACTGTAAAATTAAAAACAACGAGAAAGTTTTTAACAATAAGACACGAAATGAATATAAACCGCATTATTTCTTAGTTAAAAACACTATTGATGATCAAAACTGAAAACCGGGATTTAAAAATAATAAAATTTATCACAGATTCAGGTGCTACACAACATATAGTGAATGATAGAAATCTGTTTACTGAATTTACTGAGTACACTAGAATTACAAACAGCTAATGTAAACGATAATATAATGTATAATGGACAAGGAAATTAAGAAAAAGTTCAGAAGTATTTACTGTAAAAATGTCAGGTGTAATATATTGTCATTATCAAAAATAGACCAACATAACATAAACGTTATCATTAATAATGTAACGATAAAAATATATAAAGCATTGGATACGACAAAATACAGACAAATGAGATCAGAGATGGGAATTTATGATGAATAATGATTTTGGGGAGTGTAGGGAAATCATTATTATAATGTTATTTAATATTTAGAGTATAAATAAAGAATATTATTAATATTTATAAATGTACTGTCAATATATATATTTTATGATATGATATAATGGAGTCTGTGTCATGTCAAACGTTTTTGTTCTGTGCGAGGCGTTGGTGTGTTTGGTTGTTGTTATCTTAAAGTTTGCTTTTCTAAGAAGATAATATCATGATTATGTTCAGTATTAATAAATAAACTAATATTAAATACTGTAAACGTATTTATTGAACAAATATTCACAATAATATGAATGTTGGGTATGTAAATAATTTGATAAATTATGAAAAAGAAAATGAGTCGGAAGATAGATCAGAAGGAAGAGGAAAGTGGCAAAGGTTTATATCAATGAAATTTGATGTGATTCCATTGGTTTTACCTCTAGCTGCTACGGTGGACTTTTTAAGGCGTCTTTCGTCGACGTTAGGCTCAAATAAGAAATCTATAATACGCCACGTATCATGGATTTTTTATTTGAGCTTCGGGCCAATGAGAAATTTAAACAGGCTGACACGCCTCAAAAAGAACCGCGTTCCACCGTAGCGGCTAGAACTAAAACTAATGAAATTATATCAAATTTCATTGGTATAAATCTCTGTCGTTTTACTCTTTCTTCTGATCTCTCTTCCGACTCATTTTCTCTAACCTACTAGTTTGGTTTTTCTTCAGTTAAAGAACATTTTCCTAGACAATTATCATGCCCGCAATGATTTTTTTGAAATACATCGCTTGTGGTGTTTGATTTGGTAATTATCTGAAAATGTTTTTATACATTGAATTTAATATATTACAATTTATAATTTAAAATTAAACAATATAATTTATAAAAAAACTTATACAATTTCTATAATGCCTAACAAGTGCATTATAATAGTGCTCAAGTATGTAAAAAACGATTTCCTTGGTTTATTAATATTCAATAAAAAATACAAACGTTGTTTCCATGCATTTCGCAGAATAATCAATTATGGGACCCTTCCTTATTTACATCAAATACACCACTAATAAGCCTCATTGGTAGTTATAAAAAATGTAGCGACTATTTTTCGCCGAAAGTAACTTTTTTTTTAAACAACGGGTCTATTTTTACGAGATTAATAAATATTTGTATTTATTGTCAATAATAAGAAATAAAGAAAAAAAATGTCAAATTTCACTACATTTTGCATATTTTCTTAACCATACACAATGCTGGAATATGAACCACTCATTCAATTTTAGAATTCAATCGCTTTAAAAAACAAATTAAATTCACTGTCGTTCAACAAATTTTGGGTTAGTGTTAACAATGAATGCCCTCAAGTAACCAAGATTATTTTAACTCTGCTCTTTTTTATAACGATGAATAGACGCGAAACGAGCTCTTCAGCTCATGCATATATATGAAAAATAAATTCAGGAGCAAATTGGATGCTATTCCGGACATACACATACAACTATTTTACATTACACCAAATTTTAAAACAATTGTTAGTAACGCAGTGAAATAATTATTTGTTTAAACATTTTTATTAAATAAGATTTATTTACATATCTGAAATTGTGATACCTCCTAAGTCAATACAAAGTGGAATCGTAATAAAAGTTTTAATTCAAAAGGAAATAAAGATTATTTCATAACGGTTTCGCAATCATAAAAGTGTAGAAACCATTCTCTAATACACCATTTATCATTTATTGAGTATGGTATTTAGTTTATAACTTTTAAACATTTACACAGCAAAAAATTTTTTCATAACAATCATTTTTTTATATATTACACTTATGAACTTTTAAAAATGTTACGAATTAGAAAGGATATTTATATGATATAGTATTGTTTTACAAAATATAAACAAACATTTACATTTGATTTTTTTTGTTTGGTACAATAACAAGTAAATTTGTTAAGTTTTAATTTCTCCCACATATAAATATAAAAGGCAAAAACACTAGATATAATACAATAAATATTCATTTGTATTTCATTAATTGCTTAAAGATTATTTTTCAACAACTTTTAATTTTCATTTTAACTTCTATCGTTTCAAGGATATATTAAATGTTGGGGGAGGTTTGATCGAAACTTTAAATTTATATACCAGATAATTCCATGCTGTAAACTTATAAAAACTTTTTTACTTTTCCGCTTTTTCCATCTTATACATTTCTAAAGATTTTCAACTTTTCTTCTATTATGTTTATGTGTCTACAACGATTGTAACGAAAATTAATCCCTCTCAAAAAGTAATAATTACGTATGTATATATAAATTATGAGAAATATCTTCTCATGTATTTACTTTACTGTTCTTTCACTTGAACATTTACCGAAGGCTGGAATTCATACTTATATTATTTTACTTATATAACAAAAATATTACATATAACTTTTACGCTATAGCAATCACTATATTTTATGACAAGAAATCTTTAAAATCATTAATATAAACGGTCACTATCAATCTTAACCAGAACATTCGCTATAAAGTTTTCAAAAATTTGTATATACACACTTAACGTTTCTACAATATAAATAATTCAAAACAAATAACTAACCATTGAGGATGGATATGTCAACATTATTTTATTACTCCCTTGGCTCTTAATATTCCTTAATCCTTTGGACCTACTTCTGAAAAATCCACTTCGACGGCACTCGGCAAACATCTTTTTTTCTCTATTTTGTAACGTGTGCGTACGTTTTGTTGAGTATAAACAATTATTCCCGAGTTCAACATCGTGATTCCATTTTTTGAACTCTGATGTAAACAACATTTAATTCAGTGGATGAATTGTTTGTAATATTTCAATAAATTATAAACAAAGGAAAATGAAACATACCTTCATCATTTAAAAATTGCAATACTGCATTTTCTATAATGAAGTTGTGTTGTACATTAAGATGCTGATTAAAAACTGCTCCTCTGTAATAAATGTTTTAGAACTACAGGTATCCGAAATATGGTAAATCCGATTTTTCCGATATTTAAAGCTTTTATTGCAATTATTGCATACATAAGTCTCCATTTCAAAAATATCAAACGTAAAATTCAAAATTATACACACCTAAATGCAAATAAAAGTATCCAATCAATGAAATACGTTTAATGAACAAGCCCAGTTCACGGAGTAATTTATTCAAAAGCCAAAAAAGTCTGAAAAATGATCTAGACAGTCGTCCATCACCTGCAATCAACGATGAATCCATTAGTTGCGTGGCAAGTTTGTGTATTGACTTTAACAAACTTTAATTGCCTAAAAAATCATGTTACGTTGATTGACTTTCCTAAAAAATTATGTTACGTTGATTGACTTTAATTTTTTACAATTTAAAAAAAAAATTACATATTATTTTACATGTTATAACTATTAATTTATATAACTCCGTATCGTGTTTTAATATATAAAATAAATGTTTAAAATTATCACTGATAAAAATAGTACAGTGTTACGTCACAAATCAATTCATAATGCAACGTTTTTGTGATAAACATTTGATTTGCATGTACAATGATTATTTTATTTAAATGTAAAAAGTGCATTGTATAAACATAAAATTAAGTTAATAAACTTATCAATTTTTTGATTTTGATTGTTTTAATATTTTAATAGTTATTTTATTTTCATTATTTTTCTATAAATGTGTATACGTGACATTTGAACACGCGTCATGTTGGCGTTGTGATATCACTTATTAGACAACGTGTTTTAATAAAATTTGTGTTTCAGAGTTTCAGTCCGGTGGAATTTATAAACACAGCAATTGATTGTGATAATAAATTTTTCGTGGTAAATTTGAACTGTTCTGTTAATCTTCTCCTTAGTTTAAGTGTTATTAGAAATTTATCTGTGAAACTGATTAATTATACTTTAAAAATCGTTTATCGTAATGTTGACGTGAAATTGTTTTTTTGAAGGATGAATTATTTTTAAAAATTATATGTCAATTTGATCCGAAATGATTGTTTTAAATGCATAGTGAATACATTCAGTTGTAAAAATATGAATTATTATAAACGGGGTTTTCCTTATGAAATAAAATTTTCAGAAGAAAACGTGGCATTTGAATAGATGAAACAAATACTGAAAAATAATTTGTTATTTTCGAATGTGTTAATAAGAGTATTATGTTTTTTAGTAAGGAACTTGTATTATTTTGTATACATTTGTTGCAACCATTGCGTATGTTGCCTATTTATTATTAACGTTCTCATAATACGATTTTTGCACACAGTTAAAATTATATTGGGTATTTATAACTAATAGAACCAATTTAATAATGAATTTTGTTAAATAAAAAAAAGAATATAATTTGGTGATTGTGCACAATTTTAGAAATCACAATACTTTTTTTTTTTAAACATGATTTTTGGTACTTGGCGTGAAATGAAATCAGCAATTACACTATATGTATTTTATCGGTATTTTTAATTTGTCTATTTCATTTTCTATAAAGGATGCGCAGTTAAGGTAATATTAAATCGTATTTTTTTAGATTTTTCATTTTTAATACATAATGTGTATTATTGTAATTTTTTAACATATTTAATCTCTGCAAATTGCCGAAATATTTCTGAAAGTCGTAAGTTTATTAAATGTACTAATATGCCAATAATATCTGTACAGTAGATCTAATATTGAAAACAAACATTTACTGTTTACAATGTTTTAAAAAAACGAATGATTTTTATGTAAACATATTTATTGTTCATATTGTAATTTATTATTCTGAAGTTGATATAAATTAATATTCAATTGTTATCTTATATTTATTTGTAACTAATCATTTATGAATATGTTTCAAAAACTTTTTGCAAAATTGAGATATTTTACGTTAATAAGTAAAATGTATGATTAATGCTGGATCTGGTCCAAATACATATCTTAAAATACGAATATTTACAATTAAATGATTTTGATTTTAATCACATAGTAAGTATTTATTACTACTTATAGCTAGTTTTAATTTAAATAAAAGTAATTATTAGCATTGTCAATAGTTTCTTTAAAATATTCTTAGTTTCTGTCATGCTAGTTATTTGTATGGTTACTTATAAGTGTGTATTTTCAACGATTGTTCGTTGTTAAATATAACGCATAGGAAAATATATATTCATATTTGTATGTAGAATAACCGAATCTTCTTTTTAATAGCTTTGTAACGCGTTTATATGTTTGTGGATGAAGTTTGTCGACGTATTAACTTATAATAAAATGACGTTTTAAAACACCATTAATAATTATCCTTCATTTTTGTTTGTTAATTCAGCTATAATCACGGCTACGCGGTAGAACAAAATAATTTCTTGTTATAATGGAGAACCAACTTCAAACATTGGATGCTGGTGATAGAAACAAATTGTCTTCTCACATCAAAACCGATGTGAAAGACGATGTTATTATATCAAATCAAAATATTGAGTGTAGTGATTCTATTGAAATCAATCATACGAATACTGCTGATAAAACTGTCACCGAATATAATGAACAAAGCTCTCAGTACCTGGTTAATAATCGCCTTCCTTATAATGAAGTTAGTAAACAAAATGTAGATGAATTGTGTTTTCTGTATCCAGATTTTGTACAACTTATTAATAAATTATCAAAAAATAAAAATATTTCAGAAATACGTGAGATTATTGAATTATTAAAAGACGATGAGAATTTATCCCCCATCACAAAAAGTAACGAAAAAATTGTAAAAAATAAATTACCTGATGATGATTTAACTGATTATAAAACGACACTTAATGAATTGAATGATATAAAAATGAATAAGCAATTAGAAATTTGCCCATTCGCTATTTCTAATGGAAGAGATCTGACTTCATCAGCAGAGCGTATTGATGGATCCGAATATGGAGTATCGTGTATCAATAATACAGCGATAATTGATGATAATACGAAAATTGCTTGCAGTAATAATCAAAATAATAGTCATACGTTATCAGCAAATGGTATGGGTAAAGATATCAATAAATCTATAGATATTAATACAATAATTTCTGAAGATAATATATGTTCCATTGATAAAATTGCTCATAACATTAATGATCACAATGGAATTATAACAAGTTATCAGTCCAAATTACAGGATGAAGTACCAGATCTTGAACTAGGCGAAAGTGGTGAAAAACTACATAAGTTTACATTTAAGAATTTAAAGTTCTCGAGGAAACGGAAACAATTCCGGAGAAAGCAAATTTCTTTAGGACATAAAAGTGTTATTAATGCAAGCCAGCGTATGAGATTTAAACAATTGTGCAATTCTCATTTATTCTTTTTTCGCAATAGGCTGAGGAAGAAAAGAAAGATCATTTATAAAAATAAGTCGAACGATGATGTATTAGTTAGCGATAAGGACGTAAAACAATCAAAATCTGAGGTGGACGTAGACATATGCTCAGAACCTGAATTATATACAAGTAAGTCATTTTAACGTATCTTCTAGAAACGCTTAATAAATTTTACGGTCATAAATTAGACGTACCGTTTTATACAATAAATATTTTATGTCTAAATTTTCAAAATTATGTTTTTCTATTTGTAAACATTTTTTTTAAATATCATATGTGATATGTTGTGTTATATCGTTCAGTTTAAAAATAGAGTTAAATGTTTAGAATTTCTTTAGAAACTGATCGTTGATATTTGAATGAGATATTGAACGAAATTGATTATTTTTTAGTTTAATTTATAGTGATTTGAAAATTTTTGAATAATATAAAACTAGTTTAAACATAATTATTATTAAATTTTATTTTAACCCGTTATCAGAATTTTACGCATGCTTGTTCGTTTGTTTAATCTGGTATTTTAAATGAATTAATATGTCATGTATGAATAAAATTTCAACTTATATCTATTATCTGCAAATAATTTAATTACACTAATACGAGGCAGAATATATGTTTTTAATTTGGTATGATTATATTTTCGGGCGATTTAATTACCTATTTATGAATTGAAGTTTAGAGCTTTTATATTAATTTTTTACGTTTCATGTGCATAATGAATTAGTTTCAAAATTTACATGAATCGTTTTGTTAACAATTATATATATATATATATATATATATATATATATATATATATATATATATATATATATATATTTATGTTATTTAACATTTTCATTTGAAGTGAGATTTTTATATTTATAATGATGTAGAATTTTATACCTCGAATTAATAAAATTTATTGAATAATGTTTTTTCTAATAATAACTTGCTGTTCTTAACAGCGATGATCAACGATAATTTGAAATTAGAAAATATGCATGATTACCTCTTGGTCGAAGATATAGGCGGATCTTGTACTATTGATTGTGATTACAGAGAAAAAGAATTGCCCGTAGATCCATGTCGTCAAACGTGCACCAATACTGTGTTATCCAATACGTGCTGTAACCAGTCGGTACGTTTTATGAAATTTTAATTATATATATGATATTCTGTAAGTTATCGTACGAATGTAGACAATTTATTATTGGATGTTTTCTTCCGTTGAAAAAGTACATTAATGGAAGTCCGTTATATAGAAATCGAAAGAGTTAATTATCCAACCGTCAATTTTTTTTATTTTTATCGCTTTTATTTTACACAATTTTTACATTTTCAATATTTCATCCATTTTCAACAATTACTTTATCATTTGACTTTGATGAACGTAAACGTAATAAAAACTTTATTTTTTCCATTCATAATATTCTTCAGGCGATACCCTTAACCAGAATCTAGAAATCAGTAGGTCCTATAAATTATTTTTTTTTTGTTATATAAAATATGCATTTTCAACATCCTTAATAGAATTAAATAATTAGCGCCGTAAATTCCGGTTCTCGTATAATTTTAGGGCCCTATGTTTGCTCTTTTAAAAAAAAAAGTGTTTTGCATTTGTAGAATCTTGTTTTGATGTAACTTTTGGGTCACTAAAAAATAATTGTTTCTAGTTGAAATATGCAGTTTCGAAAACATGAACAATATGTGTTAGGAGCCAGTAATGTAAGGTTTTAGCGTCGTCATTAAATTTCAATTTTTATTTATTTTTTACTTGAAAATTACGATTAGGTATATAAGTTAGTGTGATGTTTGGTCGTCAAATTTTGTAATACTATTTCGGATCTAGTAAAAAAAATGATTTGTAAAAATTCTATTTAAAATTTGTTTGTTTCTTTAAAAATAATAAAGATTTGTTGTATTTTTGAAATTTCTGAATGTATAAAATCTCAAAACATTTGATTGAGAACATAAATTAATTACATTATATTGGTATGTGTACGCATTTTATACAATCGTTCCATTTAATACTTCTATAATCTCACTTGTTTTTTATTAATCTTTTCATGTTTACTTTTAGAACAACAGCGCGTTATCTAGTAATCGTCATAGAACTATTAGCAAAACTAGCTCTGATTCTGTAAACGATGAATTGAAAATATTACAGTTATTGGATTTATACAAATGCACTATGAAGAAGTGTTCTTTTTCAACGAATAAGAGACAAAGCCTGATGAAACATTTCGTTTATCATCATGGTGGTAAGTTTGTTGCTTCTTATAATGTTATATTCGTATTTTCACTTGAAGTGTTTTAAGTATAAATTATTTTTTAGTGAGATAAATAAGTACAATACAAAAATACCGTACTATTAAAATAAGTTAACGCATTTTAAATCATCATTATAATTAAATGTTACAACAAAAAATCTGGTGAATTATTTTTACCAGGTTAAAAATGGTTTATTCTAGAGAAAGTATTAAACTAAACAACAGTATTAAATATATCATTTGTATTTATATTTATGAATATATTGATAAAAAAAAGTTAATAAACATGCAATTACATATTTAAAAGGCAAAAACTAATTTAGATGTTAGTTTTGTTTGTCATCTTTAATTGATGTATCGTTTTTACATATGATTTTAATGTTCGCAGCGAGTGTTTCACTTTACTAAAGAATCATTTTGCTTGTGAATCTGGTGATGAATTAAAGTGCATATAGTTGTATGAATTACTGTGTTTACCTTACAGACCTTGTTAAATTCGTGACTTTTATACCTAGCGATACTATTACTATTACGCTCCGTAGCTGTATTACACAATTTGCCGACGGGTATATTTATTATAAAACAAGCATGAAGACAAGACTGAATAAAATAACTCAAGGAGTGCAACTGCAAACAAAATAAGTATACACAAAGATATTCTTAAAAATACTAATAAGAAAATCAGTAGTTATTTATCATCCGTTCTTTATCTATAATTATATTTGGCTAGAAACTGCTAATGCTTTCATTTACGTGCGGTGGATGTCATCATTATAAAATGTACAGTCGGTACTTATAACAAATGAATAATATACTTACTGGGAAAATACAGAAATCACTAAAGAAACAGCTGAATATAAATTTTCATTGCTTTTGATTAGACTCGTATTTACTTAGTCGTATTTCAATATGTTGAGATATGGTATAACTGTTCTTATATATTCACATTCTTGAATAATCGCTAAATGTTTATCGGTAACCTTTGTAAACGCTTCCCCTTTATTCTGGTCGTTATTTCATTCCGAATTTGAATAGTTGTTGCTGCAAGAACATATATCTTATTCTAGCGCTTTATTGCTCTATATACGGGTAATTGCGCTTCCCCCCCCAGGTTTATGAGATAATTTCTTTGACTTTTTTCACTCATCCCATGATTTGGGAAAGAATTGTAATTTCGAACATAATCTATAACGGTATGTTGGGTGCACTTTTTTGTTCCACTATATTAAAGCTTTTTGAGCTCTTTCCGATTCGTTTAAACACAACGCTACTTTTTGTATAACGGCTATTAATAAAGAAAGTTTTTTGCAAGAATCTAATTGTGCCTAAAAAAAGATTTTATCTTTTTGATAATTATGGGTAGTTTGTGGTTTATAATTTTTTTGTTTAGTCCTATGGATTCATTTTAATTATAGCTGAAGTACGTCATCCATGTTTGAAAAATGTAACGTTTATTTTTGTTTACATAAAGTCCATTATGTTGAAAAATCTTGATAATACCTGATATGTTTAAATATTACTTGTCCTAATAATGTCAAGTTCCTTATTTCGTAAAATATTTTCGATATACTTATACCCATTTATATTTTCAAACAATTTTTCAGTCCATTTATCGTTGTGTGTGGTATGGTCCTTAAATTAAACTGGCGTTTAAATGAAGTTGTTTTAATTTAGCTATTTATTAAATTTACGTGCACAATATTTTGAAAATTTTTAGACACACACACACCGCGTATATCTATATATGTGTATAAAACTGGAACAAATAAACTAAAAATACTATACAATATCACAATTATATTGAAAGACAGTTAACTAGTTTCGCTGGCTAGAACTGAATAATAAATGATAAAATTAACAAGTCAAACTTTGATAAACAAAAGAATTAAATCTGAAATATAGTACTAAGAATTCCATTTACTAATTAATAATGTTTAAAACATAAAGTACGGTCTAATTTTAAACTAGTTTAATTTAATGTCAAAAACTTATTCCATCGGTTCCCATAAAGAAAATTATATCTACAATTATATTCAAATTAAAAAAAAAAATTCCGTTGTATTTAATGTTATTAATGTTTTATCAACCTGTTTAGACCGGTCATATTTCATTTTTAATGAAATATTTTATCAGCAAACTGGTGGTCTCCCAACGGATTCTCTATCCTCTGTTTTAGCTGAAATCTGTATGAATGACTTCAAAGAAACATTATCTCAATCTAACATTGCATTTTTGAAACTTCGATCGTTATGTTAATTGTTGGAGTCAGGTTCCAATTGAGATTTGTCGAAATCTCTCGATAATATAAATAGTAAAAATATCCATTCAACTCCCTATGAAACATTCCATTGATGACTTAATTTTTTTGATTTATCCATTACTCTAACGAATAATTACCATATTTTCACCACTTTTCGGAAACCTACCTACATAGACTTATCCAATTTCTCAAAAAATAGTACGTTAATACGCTCTAATTCATCGTTTAAAATCGATCCAACTCAATCTAGAGAATTGTTCTACAGAACTAAACATTATTAAACACATTTTAACTGTCAACAACTATAACCAAAATTTACTTCATAATCTTACATGTAAGAAAATAATTAGTTTTTCAAAAGACGATAAATGTTCTAAATAGTGGATAAAATTACTTTTTTTTTCCTTTCCTCTTTTACAGCGTTTTTAACACGATTTATATAATAGTTCACTTTATAGAAAACTGGATGTAAAAATATTATTAATAATAACTATATGTATAAAATTATTTGTAAAGATTGTAATCAAGGAAAACTACGAGAAATTTTTAACTGTAAATTTATTTTTTTCAATTTTTCCGACTACCTTTTATACATAATGAACACAACACCCCTTTGATCCCGCTTCTGATTTTTAAAAATCTCACACGTCTCTATGAACAATAAGGTCATTTACTCAAAATTCTGAAAATAAAAGAATCCTTTTTAAAATTAAGTCATCAAATAGTTACATGAAAATCATAATCTAGGCAGGGTGTTTTTTTTTTAAATAAAAAAAATGTGAATTTTTGCACGCTATTAGTTTTATCGTTCATGTTGTGATACTATATAAAGAGTACTTTATTTTATTTTTGTTTTCAATATGTATCACATATATTGTTGACACACACATATAAATAAATAAATAAATATTTTATTAAATAATTAAAATACAGCCAATAAACCTTACCACAATAACTTACAAAATGAATTAATTAAGGTAAGTAACAAAAAATGCACTATTACAACGTATGAGAAAAATGGGAAAATCGCAAATAAAAAAAGTAAATATAATATTAGATAACTAATAAATATGTCAAACACCTTTTTTCTGCTTATTCTTGTTAAGATTTTTTAAACATAAGTAATCCTTAACTTATTATAAAATTTTTTGAGAAAGTTGCGACTATAGATCAGTAATTATATTGAAATAATCTTTAACAAATTTTTTTACCAGTTACACCATCTCCAGGTCGGAGATAGGTGAATACTTACATGTTTCTTGTACAGTGTAAGTAGCGTACATGGCAATCATAATATGGCATTAGCGTAGATAGATATACACACCCGGGAGAACTGATTGTAATCGCTGTGCTCTCTAACAACGATTACTTTAGACATTGTTTTTTATTTTACTTTGTGGTTGTTTTAAAATTTTAAAGCGAATAATATCATAATGAAAGAAAAATGGTGAATATAAGAATTATCTTATTACGTGTAACATATGTACGTACATCTGCTTTGCGTATAATTAGTGCCTTGAATGCTATGTAATTTTATATGCATGGCAACGAAGAATAGAACGATGATGATATATATAATAAATAATCAAGAAATATAGAAAATTCGTTTCTTAAAATACATTACTTGTTTATATTGAACAAAATAATTGTAAAATATCAATTTCGAATGTTGTCAAAAAAATTAATGAATCCAGTTTTATTATTATAATTTTTATTCTTTGTTTTCAGGAATATCTGAGATACTCAGTTGTATTTATTGTGGAGAGGTGTGCGCTCAATTCGACGGTTTATGTTCTCATATTAAAGAAATTCATGGTTCGTGTCAATACCAATGTTTATATTGTTATTACCGAGCAGTTTTGCCGTGTTTGGTTTTGTGGCATCAAGTATGTAGCCTTAAAAATATATACTCAATTACACTGTGCAGCTGTCTACAACATATATATACTGGAAATTACCACGGCTTTGCTGTGACACAACAATGATATGGGGTGGAAATTTTTGGGATCTGTAGTGTTTTCGTTCGGTTTCAATGAGGCGGTTACATTTGCCTTCTTCCGTATGTCAATTTTCTTACACATACATTTCACATAGTCTCTAGCCATGATTTTACACGAGGACTTGTTCCACTTCTTTAGGATCGTTGGTAAAGTTTTTTAAGATTCTCCATGTCTTTCGACTTGTTTGTTTCATATCTAGGTCCTCGGCCTTTTTACACAACTTTTCTGTTCTGGTCACAGCTATTACTTTCAATAACTTCTTGCCTGCAGCGATTGTATCATTGGCGAATGGATCCGTAGAAAACAATTTTTCATATGTTGGTCAGCAGTTTTTTCGAATCCAGTGATATTACGCTGGTATATTTTGTTCTACATCCTCTAAGAATATATATTTTTTTGTTGATATTGCTTTAACTAGACCTGCAAATTCGTCATACTTTTTAATGTTGCTTTTATCTGTATCTCATGGTACAGATCTGTAGTAAAGCTCTTCCATTTAGATTTCTTAAAGTTATAGCGCCTTTTGAAAGTATTCATTTTATGTATAAACGAATTTATCGTGCACGACATAGATCGGTGTTGAGATCGGCGAAACAGGTTCGTCTATTGTCTTTATATATTGATTCGTTATGAAATTTGTCACAAAGATGTTCAGATTTTAATGTATTCGTTTATGTTAAGTTTATTTTTAAAACTATTAATTTTGTATCAAACAACCTTTTGTAGACATTCTTGAATAATTGCGCAATTTCAGCTGACGTGCCCAGATATTGTGCGTTATTCATCAACTACAGTTGTGAAAATCTGGAATCTCTTTAAATTTTAGTTTCATATCTTCGAAAATAATTTAAATGAGTTTAAATTGTATTGCAATGATAACATGATGTATAATTTTGTAAAGAAATATTTAATCATTTTCATTAAAAACATATACAATTCAGAAAAGAATAATAAAAAAATTAATATATACTGAACCATTGCGATGTTTTAAATATCAACTTTCGACAATATATTTAGTAATCGTTTATAATTTCACTCGCCAATTTTTCGAATATTGACTGCAGATGGTTTGTTTGTTTTTAATTTTTTTGTTTTCAGTTACATTCTACTGATTTAATCACTCTATTTTTTTTTTTATAGAATTGTTATCACACGAATAAAAGTGTCAGAATATTGCTGTTAAATACCGAAATGGAACTCCCGCAAATAGATCAAATTTCCGTGGATCGTTGGAAGATATTATTGTTTTATAAATGTGCTCTGTGTAGGTATTTTTTTCGTCGCTTATAGTACGAAATATTTTTGCGTACATTAATGTTAAAAATTAGAATATTATATATTCGTGTTTTTTTTTTTTTAGGTGAAAAAACTAAATTTATTACAGGTGAAAAATTTTTATTACATAACAGTATTGTCCACGGCAAAATGAAATATTTACCATGTTATATATGTAACGGTACATTTCCTTGTGAGCAGCTTGTATCGGTAAGAATAACTTATTAATATTTGATTTGTGCACAAACAGTTAAAAAACTGGGATTGCTAGTTTGTTTTTCGTTATTTTAATTATACCTTTATTAGTTGTTATGTCATATTAAAAATATGTTGATTGGGTTTTTGAAAGATGCAAATATTTCTTGATTCATTTTGTGGAGGGAGAATTCAGAAAATAATATTTATTGTTAGTCGTTATATTGAAGATAATCGTGGAAATATGAATTCGTTTAATAGCTTAAAAAATTTAAAAACGGAACAATGCCCGCACGACATAAATATGTGCTACTAAAAGCCTTTTTAAATCAAAATATACATCTTCATCTTCGTCATGTCGGAAAACTAAATTACAATACCCAAGAGTCAATAAAGTCTAATATTTCTCCATCTGATAGAACGACGTATAAAAGTTGTAGCTGTGCAACTAACCTTTGCATTCGAAAATTTAGTTATATTATGAATAACAGATATAAAATATATTAAATGTTTTTAAAATAAATTTCAAAAATATATTTCAGTTAAAGAGTAACTAACAGATAATCTAGAATTATATGAACTTTGTGAAGTAAATCATCAATCGGTTATAACAAAACATACTAATGTCGATATTTTTTTTGCATTCCATATTCTTAAATTATTTAAATCAAAGTATAATTACTTATTGTTAAACTCCTATTATTAAATCCGAAAGAAACTTTGACGAACACAGTAGAAAAAACACACAGTAGAATATTTCAGTCGAAATTTGATTACTTCATTTCAATCGAACCGAAATAACCAAATAATAGAACCTATGAACAGATTATTAATACAACTAAATTCAATCGGATTTAAGTTATCCGATTTAAAAGTAATTGGTTTTTTATTCTAAACCACATCACACACTTCTTAACATATGATGTACAAATTAAATAAAACGTTAAATTTACTTTTATGGACAAAATAACATATTTACAGGCTTTATGAATATATATAAACATCGTACATAAAGAAAAAGGAATATTTAATCAATTGCTCAAATTAATAAACAAATTTTAAAAAATATTTTCAGGAAGCGACTGATTTATTTGGTTATTTTGGAAAAACCGAATTAGTTGTTAGTCAAGTCGGTTATATAAGAGTAATACATTTTAAATGCATATATATATATAAGTATTTTAGTCACAGTCAGTTATGCCAGTCACACACACACACATATTTTATATATATATATACACATAAAAAACAAAAACAAAGTTAATCAATATAAAAATTAATTTATTAACGCGAAGTTACGTTATTTTCAATCACATACAAAAAACTTAAAAGGAAATTATTAGAAAAATTACAAATTATAAAACGTAGAAGTAGTAATAATTCATTAAAATAATATGATCAATTTCGATGAAGAATTAACTTAAAAATTGGTTTTATAAGTAAATGTTATTGTTAAAATATATTTTTTTTAGTAAATTAAATTACATCTGGCTAGATAATCCCAATCGATATATATGTATATATATTATTCTGCTCGGTTCGTTATCCGATCCGGATGTCGTGACCTTATTTGATGCAAGTTACAAAACGTGGCTATTTATATCAATTCTGCGATAGATTCATGATTTTACTCATCGGTCTATCTTAACTACCAGAATTGTTTTCTCCAGCCCATTTGCTTGTATTACATGACCAAAGAAGCCTGCATGCGTCTTTCAATGGATTGTACTAATTGCTCAGTGGGTTCGATTTTCAGTTCTTTTAAAACAAAATCATTTGTTCTGTAGGCCGTCCATGGGATCCTTAAAATTTTTTGGTATCCCTTCATTTTGAAAGCTTCAAGCTTCTTCCTCATCGATTTATTAATCGTCCAGGTTTCTGAGCCGTATGTCACTATGGACAAAAATTAACGTTTTAAGGAGTAACAGTTTTGTTGTTTTAGAGATCTTATGATTTTTCCATATACAATTGAGTTTCCCAATCCCGACATTTGCCAAGAGCTAACCGTTTCCTTATTTCTTCTTCTGATCCACCATTTTTGGATATGCACGCACCCAAATAAAATAATTTTTCTTCAATTTCAGTATCTCGCAGCGTTGTCAGTGGTTGTTGGATTTTGTGTTCTTTATCAATGAGCAGCATTGAACACGTATGTTTATTCAGTATTAAACTAGCCTCTTTGCCAACCACATATATTCTTGATAGTAATTCAAACATTTCTTGCTCTGTGCTGACTAGTAATACAGTGAAGTCTGCAAATCTAATATTTGTAATTTTTTCCCTCCGATAGATATTCCTCCTTGCCATCCTTTCATTGTTTTTCTTACAATTCATTCCCCGTAGATGTTGAAGAGAATTTGTACTCCCATTCTTGCTGAAAACTCTTTCGATTTTTCGTTCTCCAGTTTAATAAAACCTTTATTATTTAAGTACAATTTTTGTATCAAATAAATTAGATGCTTCGGTGTTCTCATTTCTGGCAATATTTACCACATTTTCGTCCACTTGATGTTGTCAAAAGCTTTCTGGTAATCTAAAAAACAAAGCAGTCCCTGAATGTTATATTCGTTGCATTTTTCTATTATTTGTCTTGTATTTAATAGCTGTTCACGTGTGCCTCTACCTGGCACAAACCCAGCTTCTTTTTCTGAAATTTATGGTAGGAGATAGTATACATATATATATATATATAAGTTTTTGTTATATTGATATCTCTGTTAATTTATATTTAACGTTTTTGTATATGTTTGAAAATGACGATTGTCGAAATGCTTTGGGTTAATAAAATAATTTTTATATCGAGTAACTTTGTTATTATTTGGTTTTGTTAATTCATAAAATCACTACTCTCCAATACATCAACATTATATATATATATATATATGTATATAACGTTTTAAATGTGTATATACATGTATTTGATGAGTAGAATTAAACGAACGTTTCATGCGTTATTAAATATCAGAGCTCGGTTGTGTATTAAATAAAACTTATTAGTTCACTTCATAATCATGATGTGAAAACTAAAAGTCAAATAAGTAGAAAAGTTCTATGAATTTGTAAATATACTGAATATAATTAAATCTGATGCTAGCATGGATTTGTTTACAATTCCAGGTTATAAGTGGATATATTCATTTTTTTATTATACTATAAAAAATTAAATTTTTGTGGTTCGTTTTATTAATATTACTCATTAACTACGTTTTTAAAGATATATTTTCTGTATTGCAATATATTGAAATAATCTCGATTAATAAATGATGTTTTTTTTTAATTAAAAATTTTATTATAAAAGTTTTGAATTTTGCAGCACTTTATGGAACATCAAGTAGAAGAATTTCAATGCACTTATTGCCTGACATGTGGAATAACTGAAAGTGAGATCAAGATGCATTTAGTGAATAAGCATTCCTCTAAATATCCGGTTGCATTTCGAAGATGTGTTAAACGTACTCAGACGGTGAGTGCATGTTTTTAGGCTATTTATGCTCAGTATTTATTTATTCATTTTTGAAAAACATAAATTGTCGTTAAACGTAATAGAATTAGTATTACTATTTAGTATTATTATTTGCGTTATTGTTTATATTAGTATCGCGATGATTATTTTATTATGAATACTATTGTTATTATTAATGTTAAACTTATTATTATAATTAGTTGAAGCTGGAGCATTAACGGAAATTCTTGTATTTATATTTGGTGTGAGACTACACACTGGGGAAGATTTTGTAGAACTATGAAAGATTTTATGATTAGAGGATATTCTTTCGAGTAAATGTGCGAAGACTTTTACAATTAGCATATTGTATACCCCTGTGACACTGATATTTTTCAGATAATTTTTACGACCTAAAATTAAATCAGAGTACCCGTTAATTAAGTTTTGTTAATAATTCCTATTAAATCAGAGTACTCGTTAATTAAATTTTAGTAATAATTCCTCTTCTAATTAAACCGAACGATTTATTTATTCAAGATTTGTTTATAAACGAAATTTTCACATTATTCGTTCTTCCGTGATCTGACAATAATATCTTCGATAAAAATAATAAATCAAATCAAATGTATTTCTGTATCGATACTATACGAAGAAATATTAACAAATTTTAAATAAACAAATGATCATTATAAACGAGCGATATAGTATTAACAAAATAAATATGCTTTAACATATGTATCTGTTAGATTAATATATCCTTAATAGAATATTATATTAAACACTGTAAAATTTGTGAAAAATATCAAAAATTGAATCCTAAAGAGGCATTACTTAATCGTGATATTCCATTACGAGCCTTATTAAAAATTGGTATTGATTTATGCGAAGTTTACAATAAAATATATTTCATAATAATGGACTATTTTTCCAAATGGATTGAAATGATTTCGATAAAATCTGAAATAATTGATAACGTAAAAATTGTTTTTGATACTTTTGCCTTCCTAATGAAATCGTATCGGAAAATGTTTCGTTTAATAGTTATAAATATAAAGTATTTACTAAGGATGAAGATTTTAAATATACTTTTATAAGTTCGAAATATTCTCAGTCAAATAGGATGGTATAGAATGGAGTGTAGGCTCTTAAATTATTAATAAAAAAATTGTTTTGAGGAGAAATCTGATTTAAATCTTAAACTTCTAGTATATCGTGTAATACTCCTATTCAGACTTTAAAATTATCACCAGCCTAATTAATGTTCAAACTAAATTACCTATTCATAATGAATTATTACTAAATACTGAAATATTTAAAGTAATGAATGAAATTGAAGCGCATTAAGCAGTCGAAATATTATAAGAGAAATACTATAAATTTTTTACAACCTGGAGATAATGTAACGACTTTAATTATCTCACCAGAAAACGGCAACCGGGATTACTCGTTAAGTTGGCTGAACAGCGTCGCCCGTATTTTGTTAAAAATTTATTTGGTAATATCATTAAGCCTAATCGTGTACATTTAAGGAAATCATTTTTAGATTATAAAAAATCAACTACGAGTACGTTTGATATAGAATTTCCTGTTAATGTACCTAGCGATAATAATGATTAATAAGAACCCGAATAATATAAATAGTAATAATAGTAAAACCCCAACTAGAAGTGGATCGTTAGTCGTGCAATATCTAAATAATTATATTTAAAAAGGGAGATGTTAGATTAAGATATACTTAAATCTTTTATTATCGATATGTTCACTTCTGTAACACACGCATTGCATCCCGGTTATCAGTAATCATACAAGTTTTATAAAATTATGTGGTGTTTTTTTTTTTATTATTAATGTAATATAATGTTCGCTATTATAATAAAACGTTAATAATAATTATCATTTTTCTAATATCGAAACAGTATCTTTTTTGAAATTTATAAATCTAAATGAATAACTGCATTTTCTTTTTTTTTTTTTTTTTTTTTTTAAAAAAAACAATAATAATTAGATAAAAATCCGAAATTTTATTACAAAAAATATTTTTTTATTTATTTCTACGGTTACATATTAAATTACGCATTTATTTCCAGGTACCGAAATTTCAGAAACTTATATACGAAAGGACTGACGAATTCATCGTGTGCGTAGATATGAACGAAGACGTCGACGATAGATTGATTTATTTTTATCAGAAAGGTCGTCTTTACGGCGCTCATAAAAATAATGACGATGACGATATTACTTATACTTTTACTAGTGTTCATAATAATAATAACAAGTTAGATAATAACACGACGATTGATACATCGAGCAGTATTTACGGAAGTAGCAGAAGCAGTATTGTTACGATTGACGATGATGAACCTGAAACCCCGGAGGAAAATATTCCTCTTAGCGCTTTATTAATGCTATCGGAATTTAACCAGTCTGACGATACCGTATGTTCGAAAAATGATTTGGACGACGATGAAAAAATTCAGAATAAACTAACATTTTCATTTAGAACTGATGATCGACTATTATCGGTAGCCGACGATAAGAAAAATGCCATTATCGGCGATAATAATAGCGATAATATTAATAATGTGCCTGTTTCCGTTCTACCGATATTGCTAACCAAACCGAACTCCGAGCGTGAGGAAGACGAGGCCTTAAAATATCGAACATCGCCGATAAAATCTTACGATTCGTTTATTACCGAACGAACGGCCGATAATAAGTTTATACTAAATGACGCCGATAATCAAGAGGATAAAACATCGTCTTCCAAAGTCGATGCGAATTACGATAACATCTACAATTATCGTCGTTGTGATCTCAGTTCGAATCGTCAAGAAGAAGTGCTAATTATCGATAGTTCGGACGAAGAAATCGAGCTCGATAATAAAACTAATGAGAAGACGTTAGACATCGACGATAAGATCGCTGACAATCGACGAAGTATGGGTTTCAAAAACAGAATTGAAAAAAAAAACATGGCAGGGACGGCGCAGGTTGATTTATGTTCGGAGGAATTCCTTCGCAGGAATAATATTCTAGAATATAATAATGCAGACGGCGTTATTGTAGTTTCGAGGAAGGAATTGTATTATTGCGCAGTTAAAGGTATATATATATATATGTGTGTGTATATATATATATATATATATTTTTTCATTATACCGGCAAAAATTTTCCATAAACAAAGGTGATCGTGTAGGAGAAGAGAAAGAAAAAACAGGAGAAGGAAACAAAAAAGTAAAAAAAAGTAGGACTCCAACGACTATGCTAGATTCTTATATGAAAGAAAAACATCGGATGACATATTTTCTTCAAGTCTTTAAATCGGAATGTCTAATGTAAACACCATCGTTCTTAAAATGATTGAAAGCGCGTCGCGGCACCATTTCCTCCATTTTAGTCTTGTTTCTTTTTACTGCCAGATTAAGGCGCGATTAAATAGACGTCTTCATTAAAGTACTGCCTTATTTTATACAACAATCCCGGATGCCAAACCTTATCAAAAGCTTGGCTGACATCGAGAAATACAACGGAGCACACCTCTTGTTTTTCGAATGTTAATGAGATCGCATCGACTAGTCGATGGCATTGCTGAAAGTAGAATGCTCCTCACGGAAACCAAACTGATGGGTCGGCAGTATGTTACAATTTATTATAACCGAACTCGTCCGATTAAGTATAAGTTTCTCCAAAATCTTTGATATTGCAGAGAGCAGGCTTATTGCCTGTAAGAGGAAAACACTGATGGCTTTTTTCCTATTTTACGAATCGTGATAATAATCGACTTCTTCCAAAGTTCAAGTATCCTAATCTTAATATTGCATTAAATATATACATTGATAGATGTTTTCTTCGGAAGATGCGACAGTATTTCTCCTGTGATTTTGTCGATACCAGGGGTCTTATCGTTACCACTGAGATATAAGAAAGTTCGACTGCTTAAATGTGACGTCATCCAAAGAAGGCAATGAATTATATCAACCGTTTGCTACGATAAAAGTTGCATTTAGCTGCAATCCCATTAATAAACAGAAACATCAGCGTTCGAAGGAATCTGTGTGTTTAATTACAAAACTATCTTATTCCACGGTTCTCTTTCGGTGAAATTCAAAGAAAACATTTATACTTTTAAGAAAAATAACAATAATTTACCGTAATCATTTATCGATAGAATTTCACGATGTAGTAGGTAATACCATCCAAATATTTTACAATTAAAAAGCATTATTTTAAACCAAATATATTTTAAACCAAATATATTTTAAAAAGGGCGCATATAAAAGCGGAAAGGCAAAAATAGATTTACTAGATAAGAACGAATAAAAATCGATTACAAAGTACATAAAATAACAATTTGTTCTTTGTATATATGTAGTTTACTGAATTTAATGAACTACTACTTTAAAAATTTATAATCACGATGTAAAAAAAATCTAATTTTCTTTTACACCCCTTTCCAAGACGATCGTTTTGTTTGCTACAGTAATTTGTTAGTAATATGTTACAGAATTTATAATTATTTTTATAATGCTTTCAGCACTATGATTATTACATTCAGGAAAACTGTCTATTAAATTAATATATTTAATGTAATTTAGTGATAAAATTCTTTTCTGTTATGAATAATTAAAAACTTTTCTTCATAATTTTGCAAAATTTCATTAAAAATAATGTATTCGTATAAAACAATAATAACTATTTCGTCTTTAGGAAACTTGAGACGTCTGTGAGTTAAAGTTTTAATTAAAATATGATTATCTTCAACGTGAAGATCATTGTCGAGTGTTAAATAAACTTTACAAGTTGAACATTTAGAATTTCGTAAAACAATGTGACAATAACGGTAAATATATATGTTATATAAAATATATAAAAACAAATCCTAAAACTAACACAGAAGTTAATACAAATTCGGCACAAGAATAACTGTAAATATGTAAGTTATAAAAAAAGATAAATTTGTACACTATATAGAAACAAATTCCTAAAACTAAACTCAAACATTAAGACAAAACGCGCCAAATAAATAGTGTTCTAACAGCTCACAAATACGAAAAAATGTCAACAAACAACAAACCTGTTCGAACCGTAACGTTACAACTGAATAGAAATTGTTCGCCTTCTTTGTGTGACGTATGAGGTGACTGACGTCAGAGCAGTCAGGCCTTCTTATATCTCGGTGGTACAGTCAGGCCTTCTTATATCTCGGTGGTAACGGTCTTATGCAGTGGGTGCTCTTTAAGTCTTTTTTTGAGGAAAGCTCTCGGTAGTATGTTCAGTATGACGAGGTTTTCTTAACGTACTTTTTATAAGAGCTGAATGTTCCCTGCTTAATCGGGTTGTGGAGTGAAGACTGTTTCAAGATGTTTAGCGAAAGCTTCAGCCTTTTCTGTATCCGTTTTAGTCCATTCATCCTTCACTCTGGTGTTATATTGTTCATCCGATTGTCTGAGTAGTTTTTTAGTAATAACTGATCATAATGATTTATCATTGTTATTCAAAGTTTCTACACGTTGATTCAACATTGTATTTTTATATTCGTGATTTTATTTTTTAATTTGTTTTCCGATTTCTTGAAAATATTTTTTAATGATGGGTAACGGTTTGGCTGCTCTGGTTTCTTTTATTAATTTTCTTATTTCAATAGGTACATAAATATTGTGATTGAACAGTAGAATTTTTACATGCATGTTCGATGAGATGGGAAAAATTTATAATTAATGTAACGAATTCGTTTTTGCATGCGAATATATATATATATATATATATATAGCGCGTTTGGTATCTCCCAATTTGCCTGGCCCGCACGGGAGATTAGGCTATTTTCTCCCCAATTTATTGATTGGGGAGACCTACGTCCAGCAGTGGACCAATATAGATTAAAAAAAAAAAATTATATATATACAATAGGAAAGTGTTATTCAACGTTGCTGAGAGCGTGTGTATCGGTGTATGTTTTGTGAAAACGTGTGCATTGAGCGGATAGATTTTATTCGAAAGTGGGGTTATAGAGAGTGGTAGTAACGTTCCTGTAGTTGATATTTATTTTATTTCGTAATAATTTATCGTTTCATTTTGTCTAAATTGAAAAAATGAAAGATAGACTATCGCAAAATATAAATGTGATACGCGGTATAAATAAATTATAAATCTTGCGCTTCTCGTACAACCCAATTCGGCTATTGTTTAACCACCATCTTGCATTGAGTGGATAATCTGCTGCAGTCGGTTGGTATTTATTGCAATTTTGACTAATTTTTTTGATTCCGATTTATTTTTTTACGTTATCGGCCAGATCTTCTTTGTGTGTGTTTTTTTTTAATCATACCCAATGCTTCATTTGTGGTAGTTTGTATTTTTCTCCTCTCATAAAATGTCCGAAAAAGTTTATCTTCCGTTTTTTCACTATTGTCATTATCATTTTGTTAGTTCTCATTTATTTTAAAACTTCATTATTTTTGATCTTTTTGGTCTAAGGTATTTTTCACAATACATTTCGAATGATGATATCCGCGTCTTCATGTTTTTCTTTATAGTCCATGTTCCGCTTCCCACGTAGTAGCACCATACGTAGCATTTCGGTATCTTGTTTTTGATCTCTAAGCTTAACTTCCTATCGAAAAAGTGTTTTTTAATTTCATAAATTGTCTGACATCTCTGTAATATTTAAAAAAAATTAAATTATACATAAATAAGTCTATGAGTATTAAGGTATGAATCTTAAATATAAAGCAACGCTAGTGAACATTAGATAGGAACCGATAAAAAAGCAACTGCGAGTAAGAGTGTATATATATATATGTATATATTACATATTTATATATGTTACGGAAATGCCCTATTCTATATAGTAAAAAACATAGAGGGTTATAAACGACCGTTACAAAAATAATAAAGAAAAACAACTAATCACTGTAAATTTAAAAGCACTCGCGGCTAGAGTTCGTACTGATGTGAGAAAGAATTTCATCGTGTAAAAGTGATATATATGTGGCTATGAAATAACGAGACTGGCGCTGTTACGGAAAAAGTAAAACCATGAAGCAGCTTCTGTTCTTGAACTAGATGTGGATTGGTGTCACTTCAGTAACGAAAATTAGTGTGCTTCATCAGTGATTATAATCTAATTCGAAGGAATTTTGCCATTTCAAGTTTTTTTAACGACTAAACGTTAATCGCGAAGTGTAATTTTCGTACAAAAACTACTGCGCACACAAAATTTCGCAAGAATGTGAATGTAAATATTCTTGGTGTATTCTACGAATACTTCGATCGGATATTTTCAACGTATAAAGGTGAAGAATGAAATGCACATTCCTTTACGACGTACGTAAAATTTGTGGTGGCACCCTCCACTCATAATTACTTGAAATATGGTATACTTTTTTTGTCGCACCCTATACATATATATTTATCTATTTTCTATTTTTTACGACGGCTAGTAATATTGTTTTTTTTTTTTTACATTATTATCATTTTGTTCCGTTAAGGTTGCCAGTTCGAAGGTAAGAGTAAAAATGAGCTGAGATATCACCTGTTCTGCTGCTACAAAAGACATAAAGTTCCGTCTTTGTGTTGTCGTTACTGCGGAAAGAACTTTATCGTAATCTCGAGATTTTTGGATCATTTGGAAATACACACCAGTTCCAGATTTTTTTGCGCGCTCTGTAATTTCCGTTCGCGTTCATCGGCCGGACTTACTACGCATATGAAAAGTTATCATATGGTTATGTTTATGGTTCGGATTCCAATGTATCAGTCTAGAGACGACGTGGAAAAAGACTTATTTTTAATGCTACCGACGGTATGATTGAATCGATATTATTAAATAAATATTTTTATTTAATTTAATTTCGTGACATAGTAATCGAATGAAATTTATTTCACTTTCAATACGATACAGTGGTACATTTTAAAAAGTGACGATGAAAAGAAGAAATATAAAATAAAAATTATTACAAATTAAAAAATAAATAAAATAATAATGACCTAACATTTACATCATATCGTACACATTTCTTCTTTAAATACATATAAGAAATTAAATTAAAAAGAATAAAAACGCCTCTGATACTTCGCGAGCATCGGCTGGATTGTTATTATAATTTGAACTTATAACAATCAAAATATTAACCCAGACTTACTAAATTATTATAAATTCGTAGCCTTTATATAAACAAACACGTGCATGATCCTCCTAGAGAACAATTGATCACAGCGCTTGCAGCGGACTGAACAATGTGAATTTATCTCTGCTACAAAATACGCTAGGTATTAAATATATAATAATATTTTTTCGCTTTACTACAAAATTAAAATATAATATTATTAATTAGGTTAGACTTTTCAAATGTATATATTAAAAAAAAAAAAATGGTGTATATATATTCTTCAAAAAGAAATTCCATTGATATTTTCACTGGCGCTCTGTGAACGGGGGGTGAAAATATTACTTTGTAGCATCAAATAAAATTCTGTGCATACGTTATTATATGTTCGTGTGTTTTTTTCGTACGTCAACGGACATTCTATAATATGCGTGTATATTTATGAAAAGGCTATATCTGCCTAGCGGGTACATAATTTTAAGTTCATGCGTATAACTGCGAGTATATAAAATATCCAAGTTATATAAACGGTTCCATTTATAGAAGAAAGTTTTTTAGAATTCTAAAAACACTAAAACTTTCGTCGGAAGTATATATTTTAAATAAAATCGTACGAATTAATTAATTTATATATATATGATAACATTTATAGAAGAAGGGTTTTTGGAATTCTAAAGACCATCAAGCGTCGGCCAATTCGTCCGGAGGTAGGATATCTGTTAAATCAGTCGTCTACAGTGTAGAAGACGTTGAACGAGAATTTCATCGGCCATTGTTCAGCGAATTCGTTGGTTGCGGTCTTTGTATGATTTACGTTACCAAAGTTCGAAGTAACCTCGTCGCTCATTTGAGGCTACACGATACTCGTATTTTTATTACGAAACGGGATATTTTTAATCCAGTTCCTTGCCTGAATAAAAATGAGAAGATGTTTGATAAAATGAGGAACTACGCTGCTTTTCAACGCAAGATTACTTCCGCTAGTCAAAATAAGTCGTCTAGTAAACCGATCATCGTAAGTATCCTAAACGGACTGATGCTTTTAATGTAACTTACGAATTATTAAGATTAATATAATAACCGCGTAATCTGACGAATTGTATAATGTCGTTATTATTTGTTTACTTTAATTTGAGAAGCGTATAAGAGTGATTATATCGTGGACGTGCAGAATATTCAAGAATAGACCGGAATTCGAGACATTTGCACGCTGTCTGAATTTAGAAGATATCAATGACACGAACGTCGCAAGTTCGTGTCATATATATACAGTATGACATATTTAGACACCATTTTCGAGCGATCGCAAAATGCGTGATTGCGAAGACAATAAAATCTTTATTTAGTTAATTCGCTACTTACCGTTATTCGTATTCTAGGCGATTGCAATAAATTCCGTCTTTTAATTATATTTTCATCTAATTTGAATGTTAAGCGTCATAAAACTGTTTTTTTGTATTTAGAAAAGGTAAAATACCTAGTAGAAAATATGATAAATTTGTCACGCGCTGGTGCAACACGAGAAACTGTGTCTCAACCGAGAACGTTAAGGAGCTATGACATCGAACATACAAATTAGATGAAGAATTAAAAAATGGAATTTGAGATAGAATTGCAATCGCCTTAAATTTGAAGAAATATAACGACGATGTAACTACATAAAATTAGCACGATATTACGGAGATTTGTTAAATTTGCAAATCACAAATTTTACTCGTACGCTAAAGCGTGCGTCTCAATATGTGTATTATTGTCGCTCGTGCCGTCGTCATTTTACGTTACACGTACTATAATATACACGTTTTTCAATTTACGCCTAGTTTAAGAGTAGAAATTGTTTTATGCGCACTCGACCACAAAGTTAAAAAATTTAAATATAAATGTGTTGTTAAAATTTTTTAAAACGATCGATTTTTTTGTTAAAATCAATTTTTCTTTTCGTTACGAAATCAAATATAGTTGGTTTTTTTAAAATTGACGTCGATGAAAATGGAAAAAATAAAAACGTAAAAAATATTTTAAAAAAATGATTAAAAAATTATTGAAAATATGATATATATATACATTTAGTCAAATTGATGAAAATAATATTGGTCATTTTCCAAGCAGAATCCTGATTAATAAACACTCGCTTCAAAATGTCATTGCAGAAATTTCATCAGGTTTTTTGAGCTCTTCGATATTCACAATTGACTTTTCATAAATTTTATTCGTTATCTGATAACGTTAAATCGGCAAATCTAGCTAGTGATGTTTTATCTTTTTCAAGAGCTGTCTTCAAAAAATTGCACAAGGAATTTCATTGTATCTATCGACACATGCAGCGCCATCTCGTTAAAAATAACGCTCATATTGTTTCAGCAATACTGTAAAATTCCGAACGATTAATATCGTTTGGTATTAACAGTTTATGTCGTTTCGTACGCCAGCTTATTGATAAATAGTCGTATCATCTGTCACTTTATTCAATTTCTTGTCGAAACTTTTCCCTTTAAACTTCGTAAGATCGCGATTAGTAATACCGTCTTATCGCAAAAAAAGGATTTCTTAATGTGATAACTTCATTGTCATTGCTTTGTGTAAACGATATAACCAGCGTAAGCGTTCAAAAACTTAAATTGTTGCGTGCACTTAACCGCTACAATTTTGGTCGCTCTTACATTCACAGGTTAGTATAGTCTGAGAAATTTCCAGTAACATTGCGTAATAATGGCGGTTTTTAATCAATCAAAATAGCCATTCGATCGAAAAATGATCACGATGTTGTTTTGTGTACATTGAATAAAATAAAAATGGTTACGGTTCGCATGTATTTAATTTAATTAAGTTAATTTACTAGCGGGCAAAATTAAAATGCCACACTTAAATCCTATCGCGATTAATGACGCGAAATCGATTATTATTGTATTTTTACACGTTACAAACGAGCTTATAATGTGAAAAATATGATGAGAATTGTATCGTTATAATTTTATATTACAGCAGCATGATGCGAACGATCAGTATTACATTCCGTGTTACGTGCCAGAAAACGAACGTTATATATGTAGCGTCCCGTGTTGTAATTATAGGGCATTAAACGTTAATATATTGAAACGGCATTATGAAAATTGTCACAGTAATTTAAATTATTACAGGTAAGTTTTTTATTATTTCTTTTTATAATATTTAATTTATAATGCGTTCGTATAAGGAAATTACTGTATATAAAAAACAACAACAACTACAAGCGTCAGTTATATATCGTATATATATATATAATATATATGGGTCTTTTATCTGGTTTTCAATTCGTCATGTGTCAATATATGGGAAACAAGTTTACAGGGATCCTATTGTCGTAACTCGATCAGGGATCGTAAATAATTTTAAATAGTTCAATAAATCGAATTACAGTGGCATGTATAAAGCAATTTTAATTAAGAAATGAAAAATACAATGTATAATTAATATAATCAGAGAAACCTGTGAACTGATGTCCTGAGTTTGAAAAGTTTTTCATATTCGCATTTTTATACGTGCCTTATTTAGTGTGTCAATTCGCAACTATATTTCGTATCGATGTCCTATCAAAATGGAATTCGTAATTCAAATAATGGTAGTACAATTTTCTGGTTGAAATTCAGCTCGTTGATCGATTTGCTTATGAATCGAAATATTTATTTGTTCTTATTGAAATTATTTTGTTTGTTGGTGTACTGATTGTTTCTCGCGGTACAATTATACGTTGTGTAAACCGTTAAATCATACAATCTCATATATATATATAAGTATATATACAGACATGTCGGAACAATAAAAATTATTACATACAAGTGATGCGAAATAAAAATATTAGAAATACGTTTTATTGTGTGTTTTTTTAAGTTTCCGTTTAATCAGACTAAGTCACACAACGTGTGACTGAGTACAAATATGTATTAAATTTGGATTTTTTGTAGTATTTACGTTTTGAGGAAGTATGCTTGTAATTTATATTTTCGGATTTTATATTTATTCTATTTTTTGAAACGTGTTTTCTTTTTTTATTCGAGGAATGAAATGCGTATTTATTATGGTATATGTGAAATTACGTGTATATATATATATATATATTTCCCGTTTATTTGTGTTAACAGTTGTCCGCATTGCGATTCGTCTCTGAAATCTTCGCAAGCAGTACCATTAAATGAACTGAAGATACATTTCCGACAACATGATAGTAAACTATACAGATGTGTCTATTGTTCTTATAGCGATAACGAGAAGTAAGCTTATTTTTAGCGATATAAGAGAATTTAATTTTAACTTGCCGATAAGAATTAATAAGCAGCAGATATATAATGTGAAATTTAGTGATTTTAAAAAAATAAATAAACCACAAATTTTTTAAAAATTACTAACTAAATATTTATTAATAAAGCTTTCCGGCTATTATTAAGCCATTAATACATATAATAAAATATACAATTTATAAAAATATAAAAGGAAAAACAAAACAAAATATAATGTATGAAAATAATTAATTTGGATGTATATTATTACAAAAAGTCTAAAAAAAAAAACAGATTTGATTATAAAATAATCTGATAATGAATGTGATGAAATACAATCGACAAATCACCAATATAAAATTCATCTTCAACCTATATCAGAGTCCACTGCTAGTCGTAGACTTTCCCCAATTATTTCCAGTTATTACGATCCTGAGCTATTCTTATACAATTGTTTCCTGCGACTCATTTCAAGTTATCACACCAACGATTTAACGGTCTACCCCTCTTTCTTTTCTTGTTAATTGGCCACAATTCCAACACACGGTTTGTCCATCTGCTATCTATCTTCGAGTTATGTGTCGTCCGGCCCATCTCCAATTTATTTTTACCCTTCGCACCGCAACATCATGGTCTATTTGGTTTTATGTTCAGTATTAGTCTTTCTTACGCTACTTGTTTATCTTACTTGATTTTGTTTTTGTAAATATTCATGTTTGCGAACCATATATAAGAACCGGTAAAACATGGATTATATAATTTCCTTTTAAAACATATCGGTATTTCTGAATACGCTGTTTAGTTTTCGAAAGGCTATACCCGTGATTCTGATATCCATGCGATTCATTTCTGCTAGCATTATTATTCCTCTATCTGTCGTAATTCTTTGTCCGAGGTGTGTCTATTCATTTACTGTTTCTATATCTATGCAATCAATTTTTATTCTTAATTCCTTGTTTGTATTTGACATTACTTTTGTTTTTTGTAAATTTATTCTTAACCCCATTTTATTTCTATATGTATTTAATTCCGTTTTCATCCCTTGTAGTTCTTCAGCACTGATGGTTAGTATCACTACATCGTCTGAAAATCTAAAATTATTGAGATATTTCCCATCAATATTTATACCTTTCGAGTTATAATCTATTTTTCTGAATATAGATTCTAATACAGCAATAAACAGTTTCGGTGACAGTGTATCTCCTTGTCGTCCTCCTGTTCTCATTGCTATTTTTTATGTTTTGTCTCATAATGTTATCTGCATCGTTGCGAATTGGTGTATGGTCTTGATTAGTTGTTGGTCTATAGTTACCATGGTTTTCTTGTGTATCTCCTTTCTTATAAGATTATTTCCGCTTCTGTCTACTTATATGGCGTTATTTTTTCCCCTTCGGACATTTATTTAAATAACCCTCGTATCTTATTTATCAGCATACTGTCTCCGTACGTGCTCATTTATGTTAATATGCCGTCTGTGCCGGGTGCTTATTATTTTTTGAAAATCGTAGTGCATTCTTCTTTAGTTATTTCTAGACTATTTTCGGTTCTATTATTACCGTTTCGATTGTAGTTATTCGGTAAGGCCATGGGTTCTATTTTCGTATTGCACATTTCGGTCAAGTAATTTTCCACTTTTTCTGTTATCTTTTGTTTATTTGTTATCGTTACACCATCCTCAACTTTTATTTTCGTTAGCATATTTGACAATGTTCTTCTAAAGATTTTCGGATCTAAAATTATACATAATAAATTACACTAATTAGCCAGAAAAATAAAAACTTCCCGTCTAATATAAAAATTTATTAAATTTATAATATACTTCTTAAAATTAATTCTTCTCCCGATTTATCTTTGAATTTAATAATTTTTTTTTTGTTGTTTCCATTTCTTCGAGTAGTTTTCTCTGTTTATAATGTTTTTCTCTATGTAAAGTTCGGTTATTATTGATTTTGTGTTATTATTTTTCGTACAATGTTCTTTAAATATTTTTGTAAATTGTCTGCCTATTTGTCCTGTGTATTCTTTTTCACAACGATTACTAATTGATATACACTACTGAATTTTTAAATATATTTCTTTCTTTTATTTTGTCGTTACTAATTGATTTCAATAATGTGTTCTTATTCCTTGTTTCTAAATCGATGTTATTTTTTGTGAAATGTTTTTATTATTGTATAGATATGAATTCCTCAATGGCGACCTTCTGACAAGTAAATCTGGGAGGCTCTAATATAAAAATAAAACTGGTTTAATGTGTTCGAGTTCTGTTTAATTAAACGAACATGGATAATCTGTCGAATACACGTTTATAATTAATGAAATTCTACAAAACGTTGGAAAAAACAACATAATCATAGAGTCAAGGAAGGAATAATATTTATAGCGTAAAATTAAAGAAGGATTGCTTAAGGATGATAATAAATGATCATTTTGCAAAAGAAGAAAATTGAAAATGACGAATACTCATACTCGTGTAAATGATGGTTCAAAATAAAAAATTCATATTACGTAAAATCCGCTGTCGGGGGAAACAACGACGATAACGAATATTTAATCCGAAAAAATTACGCGAATTCAGTGAATAACAAAATAAGTGAATAACTAAAATCAGTTTTTTAAAAAATTAAACTTTTAAAAAAAAAGTTGAATCTTCTATCTTTTCTTGAAACAAAATTTTGAATGACTTTTCAACCAAATTCTGATACGTTGTATATCAAACTTTTATTTACTTCACTCATTGAATTCCTCAAAAACGTTTTTATTCTTTTAAGAGTGTAAAAACATCGTTCTGCCTCGGCAGTTGAAATTGGAGTAACTAGAATAATTTTAATCAGTTTTACTGTTTCACTGAACGTTTGATATAATTCGTTTTGAAATATCCAAGACATCGTATTTAAACAACCGGTAATACCTTGCAAATCTGATCTTGAATAAATTACTTCGTGTTCAGTGTTTAACTAATTTTATTCCAACATGGAATAAAATTAAATAACGGATTCAAAAATTGACGTAGGAACTGTAAAGTTATCAGTGGAAACTAATAATGCATCTTCTAAGAGCCTCCCTATAAGACAGTCTGCATTTTACTTGAAAAACTACGGTGTTACATACTTCTTTAGCAATAGCCGAATTTTTATTTTCTTGATCAACTTTTCTTCGGTTATTTTAAACTCCATTACCTTTTGAGTATCGAATAGTGGATACAATTTTTTCAAGTCTTTTTTATTTCTTAAAAGCTGAGTGATGTCTTTATTTTTAAATTGAAATTTATTTAAATAATACATCTACATGCGGTATAAGTTTATGGAATAAGATAAGCCAAAATATAAAATCTGGGTCTTGTAAGATACTCTGTAAACTATGTGCTTCCTTGCGTGTAATATTTTTGTTCTGGAACATTCTGTTAATTTTTTTCGATTTTTGAAAACAATATTATACTTACAATGTTTAGTGACGGTTGTAGGAATTTCTGATTTACAATTTCTTGTAGTACATCACATCTGTGAGTAGAATTTGAAAAAAAAATTGGTATAGCGGACAAATTTGAGAAAAAGATTCTAACTTTAGAATTCTGGCTTCTTTGCATAACTAAATACAGTGGTGTGCATAACAACGAATAAAATGAGCGTATTTATATTTTTGTTTTATCTTTGCCTGTACACCATTTATAAAGCCGCTCATTATATTTGCTCTATCTAAGTTTGAGCAATTAGTTTGAAAGGTGTGCCTTCAATTAATTTACATAATTCAGTTTCTGTGCATTTCGTCGAACCGTCAGTTGACCTATCAGTAATTCTTAAAAAACTTCAAAACAGTTCATGTATATTTTCACTATGTAAATATCTTAGTATTGTTACCATTTGACACGGATTTTATATATCTGTGGTTTGTTCGCGCCGAATGGCTGAAAATTCATTTTCCTTAATTTTCCACATTATATATAAAAAATTGAAATATATATATGTGTATATATATATAAAGTTGCGATGAAAAAATATAATCAATTTAGAAATGTACTATTCTTTCCGAACGATAAATTAATTTTTTATTCAGCTTTCAACGCCAATGTATATGTACTTCTTTTAAAAAGATTTAACTTTCTCAGTCGATTACGTTTATGTTTTGAAATATAGGGCTAAGGTTATGTGTCACCTGGCCGAAGACCATCCTAGTATGTCAGCACTGGTCGATATTATTCGTGAACTGAATACGAACGAATTTGACGAATATATGAAAGACGCGCGATGTACTACAGTTTTGACCGCTAGCGATAATGATTCAACTCAAGGTGGTTTTATTTTTGTAACTTTTCTGCAATAAATGTATATATATATATATATATATATATATATATATATAATATCTTAAAGGTCGAGGAAATCGCATGCCAAACCTTATGAAACACTTGTAACAACATCTAGGAAAACTGCAAAACATACTTTCTTTTTTCCCAGCGTTGAGGAAATCGCATCAACCAGTCGATGGCACTACTGCATTATAGAATTTTCAGTGCGAAATCTAAATTGATAATTTAGTATTATTCTACTACTGCGTATAATCGGCTGGATACGGCTCAAAATTAGTTTTTCAAATATCTTCGATAAGGATCAGGGTAAACTAGTGGGTCTATGGGATGATACTTCTTGCTCGGTTTATTACTATAATCGATTTTTTCACGTTTTAAGAAAATATCCAATCCATAGTATTCCATTGAATATGTATCATAACAGAGTAGCTGACTTTGTTGGAAGTCGTGAAATGATTTCGTCGGTGATGTTATCTACTTCAGGGATTTTTCGTAATGATACTTTATCGAATACCCCTTTTGCTGTAAAAATTTTTGTTTTTCCTGGTGAACAGTGTTCATTTAAGTTACTTTGTATATATTGAGAGTTTTCACGACAAATATCAGGATGCGGCGTAAAAACTGAACTGAGGTGTTCTGCAAAAGGGTTTAATTTTTCTTTAACGGTTCTGGCCCAACCATTATTTAATTTTATGTTAAACTGTTTTTTTCATGTTTTAATAATTTGTTAGTGTTTTACCTACAAGACTGAGGCGTCAGTGTTCATTGTCAGATACCTTTGGGTAGTTTCATTATTATATTGATTTATTTTGATTTTCAGTGTAATTTGTAATATTGTGTACTACTTCTTCAAATATTGATAACGATTATGTTGCCATTTTTTTCTAGCGTCTCGTATTTTCTTTATTAGTTGTCTTATTTCGATCGGAGTAAATTTGTGTTTCAAATTCTGTCATTGGTTTTAACGTCACACACTTAGTTTTTGACCCATTTATTGTCAAATTAATGTAATGTGCCCATTTGCTGACTATGTACATCGTTTTGCATCTTTATCTCTGCAGTTTTCATATTTCTATAAGTCATTATTGGACAACACTCAAAAATGAAGCTTGAGAATAAACTTTTAATATACAGAACTGTTATACGTCCAATATGGACCTATGGAATACAAATATGGGGATATGCTAAAGCACCGAATCCGAAAATAATCCAGACGGCGCAGAATAGGTTTCTTCGGCTAATTACTAATGTTCGTTGGTTTCAACTAAATGAAGTTCTTCATACAGATTTGTAGATTAAATGGGTGTCAATAAAGTAACTCATGATTATGCTCACCTCTAGCTACAGGCCGGGATGTCAGAACGTTTCAAGCCTCTTGATTTGGTCAATAACGATGATTACTTGAGCTTAGCCATTGGGCTATACCTTTGCGCATGTTAAATTATATATTTATTATGATTACTGCTTATTTAGATATATCTAAGATTGCAAGTTTAGAGTAGTGTTAATAATAATAATAATAATTTTAATCGACTTTCGACAACTATAATAAGTAAAACGTATGATAAGATGAGATAAGGAACGAGCTCACGGAATTGAACTGAAAACAGCCTGGTATTTTTTTTTTTTGACGTTTTACAAGCAAAGCCGATTGCAGGTTTATAAAGTCCACGAAGAAACTCGATATAAATACCCAATGAAAATGTGTTTACGCCGTATTTATTGTCCGAACTATTAAATATTTTCTCGTTCCGATGTGACTCCAGCTTTACTATTTCGATCTGATTTTTAGTCGTATTAGTTCCGCCTTCTTAAATAATAACATTTAATATAGCTCTCCAGATTACGGGACAAACTTCTCAGTATGTCGATATGCATATATGTTTATTTATTTCTTCTTTCTTTATCCTCCTCGAGAGGGTGTAGTGATGTTAAGAAACAACCGCATATGTTATTGGTCTCCACGTTAGCCTGTTGTGAGTAGCCAGCAACGCTTCATGCATGTTTAAGCCAATTGATGATTTTAACTGATCAGCCCAACGCGTTCTTGGACTTCCTTTTTTTTTCTTCTCCCGTTCAATTTCCCCGGTGATTATTAGACGTTGTAGAGAATTTACCAAGAAATCTTTTTCTTATCTGCTTGATGAACGCCTCTGATGCTTATTTATTTACAAGTGCTTATTTATAAATCGAAATTACAAAATTTAATGTGTTTAAAAAAAAAGAACCAATACGTACATAATGCGTATTATACTAGTGAAATAATTTTTTTTTTTTGTTCACGTTACAGCCCCGATAAAGGTAAATAATACACGATGGATGTGTAATATTTGTCTTCGTAATTGTGTCAGCGTTGAAGAGGTTAAAGTTCATTGTAAAGACATTCATCGTGTAAATGGACGGATAAAATGCACTTATTGTTCGTTGATGGTTAAGAAAAGAGGTGATTTCGGAAATCATTTTAAAACGGTGCATCCGGATTTAATTGAACATTTTGTCGACATATACAGCGAAGTAAGCCAATCGAGAACTTTCTAATTTATAACGATTTCGTCACCATCAACAATAACAATTATCCGTCAAATTATGTACTTTGCCAGTGCTAAATTTAAATTGTATTATGCTCCCGTCGTTATTATCAAACATTTGTCGGCTATTGGTCTATTAGGTACTCGTCCTCTTCGCAGGATTGAATCATATATTACTTTTAACATTTATTTACAGCAACATCGATTAGCTCTACGCTTCTTCTCTACGTTGATAATCTGAAAATTACACATGTATTTATTTTTAATTATAGCGTTTTATTTTATATATATATATATATATATATATATATATATATATATATATATATATATATATATATAACTTTAATAACTTCGTTCTGCGCAGTTATGACAAGGAGATTTATCGTTTAATTACAACAAATGTGTTCGCTCGACTTTTCGTCATGCTCGCCTATATTCGTGATACTGTGATTCATCGCGAAGTATATATTGATAATGGTCTTAAATTTTTTACCCATATCGATCATATTACGCTCATAGGACTTTAGGATATATTATACAAAATTATACGTATAGTATTAAATGATACTTTTTATACATCTATCGTATGGAATCTTTATTACATGTCGGAATAATAAAAAAAAGGGCAGAGTGTAAATGTTTAAAATACACTATCGTGCGATTGTCAGTTATCTGAGATATGTTTTTATAGTGTGTTACGTGAGCTCGAGAGTTTAAAAACTCTATGTAACAGATCGACTAGGTGCTTTAAAGAACAGTATACTAATAGAACCAACCTAGGTTTTAACTCCTTCGTTTAAATGCAAGTTTACATTTATTTAATCTAATTTGGATTTATCTTTTGATCGTAGAGAGATATTTACAGCTGTTTATCCGTTTCACTCAATAACAATCCTCATAAATATTTATCTTATTTACTCGGATATAATCATTATTTATGGAGTAGGGATTTCAGTCATTTTTTTTTTTTTCAATTTAATCTGACGTTCTTTCGTTCTTATTTATTTATTTTTTAATTTTGTAACGTTTTTTATCTTCTTCCTTTTTTTCCTTACATTGCACATTGTATTTTTTTTTTTTTTAATTTACGGATAACGTTTCGTGTAAATGTCGCAGGTGTATTTGAACTTCGTAATATTGGACACCGAAGAGCAAGAAAAAGAACATAAAAAAAGTACGGATATTGAAACAGCACCCGAGATGAAAAATGCAGAAGCAGTCGCATGCGACTCGCAAGAAATAACAGTTGAAAATAAATATGTTGATTTAAGTAAATTATACGGTTCGCCTCATGGCGATAAATTTTGTTGTCCGTTGTGTACTTTCGAAACGGAATCTGTTGCATTATTGACGTCGCATATTTTCGAAGAAATAAACTATCCGCGGTGAGGAAATTTTATTTATTCATTCGTTCTTAAATATGTTGGCCGACTTTTTAAGTAAAAGTCTCTAATTATTACTTTTGGACAAAAAAAAAAGAGTAATAATTAAGCACACACACACATATATATTTTTGTATATGTATGTATTTTAGAGTTAGTCAAATACGTTAAATTTAATTTAAAATTACGAAATTTGAATGATACTCGATACTTAGAAAAAATATCTATGACTTTTCGAAAATATGATAGAAAAAACGTATTAAGCCTTCGAATTACGTGTTATCGTACTAATTAGCATAACAAATTATTATATGCGATAAACCCGAAATTATACATATATATAAAGTTTCATGTTGAAGTACAACAAAATAATCAAACGTCTTCTCGGGTCATATTTTTATTTTATTTTTTCAATATTACGAACGTACGAAGTTATACAAAATAAATAAAAAGAATAATACGTTTTACCTGGCTAAATTTTTGCTTATATAGGTAATAATAAATCGAGTCTTACACGTTTTAAATAATTTTTTAAAATCATGTACGTACAGATTTTTAAATTGAAATGTTTGAATTTAAATTAATTTCGATCGCTATTATCGAATTTAAACCTTTTAAGAAAATGCTCGTAATAATACACATTCCTGTTATTAGAATTTCAAAATTAGTGTTTATTTTTATTTCGATTATTTCTTTATTTATTTTTTATAAAAATTTGCGTGTTTTCCCAGATAAAAATTAGAATATATTGTCTATATACCAGCTACGAATTATATATTAGGTGTTCAAACTGAAATATTTAACTTTAGCATTCATTGTATATTTCCTCTAAGTATTATTGATAAATTGGCGAGCGTTAATTCTGCGTTATTTGCATGTATAACTTGAAAATGATGTATCGTTTTATGTACACCAATTTTATAAATGTATATAAAGTAGTTGTGTTTTAATTACAGATTCGTATGTATGAAATGCGCCAGATTAAGTACTACTTCAGACCAAGTGATAAAACACGCTAAAGAAGTTCATAAAAGTGGACGGGTGTTTCGTTTGCTTTCAAACAGTTCGTTTGTTATGAACTGGGTTTGTATTGATCTAAATAAAACAATTTTTTATCATTAAAAATGTATAGAGAAAAAAATTTAATCTAATGGACGTTATAAAAACCAAATCAATAATTTAACTTCGATATATATATAATGAAAACGATGCTAACAATATGAAATTTAAATGCAGTTTTAAACATTAATAGTTAATTGTCCAAAAAAGATTTTCAAAAACATCTCAGTTTTTATTGCTATGTAATTTCTCAACAACGTATATAAATTCATATGTTCAAGACAATATAATAATAATAATAATAATAATAATAATAATAACAATAACAATAATAATAATAACATTAGAGGGACAAATTTAATTATTTGAATCTTAGTTTCTCGTTAATACGATGAGATAGACAAATTTCAGGAAAAACACGATCTACTGAACTTGCACAAACATGTGAAGGAAGTAGCTAATATATACAGGAGTACTAGTGCAAACATACTCCTTGATAACAACGGTAGAATGCTGATCGGACTGGAAGAAAAACTTAGAACATGGGAGACGTATATTGGTCAATTATTCGATGATAACAGAGCAATAGAACCGCATGATAGCTATATGGACCATAGCGATACTGGACCATATATAACGAAAGAAGAAGTTATATATGCAATAAAATGACAGAAAAATGATAAGGTGGTTGGTCCAGATGAAATACATGCTGAGATGATCGAACTTTACATTTCCAGGCATTTATCTGTTGCCTATCACCTTTCCGTAGTGTCCACGTTTTCGCGCTGTAGAGAAACACCGAGAAGACCAGACTATTGACCAATTTTATTTTCACATTTTTTTTTTTTTTTTTTTGATACAACGGGATCTGCCCATATACGTTTTAGACGTACCATCACACTTTTTATTATGTTTACTCTACGTCTAATTTCTTCTTCTGAACCTCACGATCGAACCTAGATATCCATATTGTTTCACAATTTCCACGCCGTTAACAGCGTGTAATCCCGGATAATTATCGTTCTGTCTATCAATAATCATGATTATCGTATTTTCCATATTAATTATTAATCCATATTTTGCGCTGTATTTTTCCAGACGACTTAGAGTTTGCGCCATACTGCTTAAGCTATTAGTTATCAGCGTACTATCATCTGCCTACCGGAGATTTGATATCTTAACTCCTCCAATGGAGAACTCAATATCATGGGTCTGTTAAAACTTACGCATGATGTACTCTCCATAGAGATTGTACAATAGTGGAGACAGAATACAACCTTGCCGTACGTCGCGTGATGGGTGAAAATCTTCGGAGTGTGTATCTTTGCTTATTCGGACTTTAGCCGTACCTTGTTTATATAAATTTATAATTAAACGTACTAAATGTCTTGGTATTCCCATTTCAACTAAAATTGGCTAAAGTTTGCTCCACTGAACACTATTATGAAATGTCTAGAAAAATAGTTGATGTGCCATGTGATCCGGTTGGCACTCGGCGTTTCGATTCTCGAGCTCGAAATGTGAAAAACATATGTATTACATACAAAAAAATTGAACAATTTTTAAACATAATTTAAATATTGTCCAAAACAAATTACTTATTATTCAATAGAAAATCCACCCTCCCTAAAAAAAAACGATTACAATTAATTTAAATTGCGTAACAAATATAAAGTATTTGGGGGTTAGCAAATAATAACAACCTAAAATTTGATTATCATTTCAATAACGTAAAAAATAAAATAAATTCACGCGCATATTCAATAAATTATACAATAATAATAATAGAAATAATTATTAAAATATATATATATATATATTATATAAATCTGTAATAATACCAAATATAAGGTATGGTAGTAGTGTTTATAGTGCTATGTTAAAAATTAAGATGTTTATAACATTAATGAGATCCTATCAAAGAATTATAGCTTATAGAATGATCAAACCATACAGACTTAGAAATAAAGAAACATGTTAATTTATTTTTAAATAAAAATAATATTAAAATGGAACACGAATTTAATCAAGTAAGATGTATTAATAAATGAAAATAAATCAACGTTAAACAGTTTAAAACTATATTAAATCAACATTATATTTTTCAATATAAAAAAATGTGGAATCAGTATAATGGATTAGCGTACACAAACTTTCCATATTTAAGCGAAAGACTTAAAAACCAAACATTTCCCCCCCCCCCAATTTTATAAGGTACATCACTGGCCATGGTAGCTTTAAAACATTTAAAAAGATTTGGCATAATAGAAACAGAAAATTGTATTACACGCAATTTTGCGAACACCTGTTACCACGTATTTGCAATGTTAAAAAGATAGTGTTGATTATTGTATGGAAGAATTAGTAACAGTTCAATTTAACTATATAAGAAAAATAAACAACAGAGAAAAAAATTTATAATTTGTTATTAAATAACATTTATTTAAAACTTTATTTAGAAAATATTACAATTTAAGATACAATTAATGATATCTTAAGAATGAATTATTAAATGTTTATAATTAGATAAAATAATTTCGGAATAACCGCTAATAATAAAATAGAACAGTATATTAATATTAATAAACCCGAGATTACGTTTCAAGCAGTTTAGTTCTGATGATGAGCGCGGCATGTTGCTTGAAACGTAAACTCGGGTTTATTAATAATATTGTTTCATTTTATTATTAATAAATCGTTTTTTTCTAAATTGTACGCGGTTATTCCGAAATTATTTTATGTAATTATGAATATCGACCGCGAAAATAGGTTTAAAAATATTAAATTTTTTTGTTAACATGTTCTATTACTATATATTAAGATTAACACGATTGTATTAATGTTGTCATTATAATTGTGTTTTATTCTAAATAGAGTTTAAAGTGGTATAACACTTAATTCGATTATCACTCGAAACTATAAAATGTATTTTATTAATAAATGTATTCATTTGAAAATAATAATAAATTGGCGTTGATGTCGTTTGTTATAGATTTGTCAAATTGTGAAATATCAGTTTTCACGCATGGTGACGAAGAATAACGAACAAATTTTAAACGAGTTAAACGATTTGATAATGAGCGAACAATCGATCGAATTAAAACGTTACTTAATCAATACGATTAAAAATGATGATGATGATGATGATGATGATAGTTCGTCGTCGTCGTCGTCGGTGGAAATAGTCGAAAATAATGCCATCATTATAGATATTACCGATTCCGAAGAGAATGTCACTACTGTGACTACTACTTCTACTACTAATACTGATATAAAAATGAGTAAACGACCTGCCCGTAGATACCACAAACTGATGACCGATGCAAATGTCGTTGTGGTAGGTTTCTTCTTATTTTTTAATTTACTTAGAAAATATAATTGTATTTTGGTATATTTTTTAAAGTATATTTAAAAAATACGCGTTTTTTTTTTAAAAATTTAAAAATTATATATTTATTTAAAGACGCTCGACTTCTGGGTCATTTGCGTCTACGATACAATACAATTTAGATAATTATAGATAATATAGTAATTGAATGAAAGGTTATATCTTCTACTACGAATAATTCTACCATATGTACATGAAAAATACTTACAGATAATTCGATAGAAATTAAACGGAAAATTATGTCTTCTATAAGTTTACATAGTTCGGTAATTTAAAATAGAAATAAAAATAATTATCTTCCCGTATAATTTTATACTTTTTAAAAATCGGTTAGTACTTTCTACTCCAGCTTCGTCGTTTCCAAGTGCGTCTTCTGTAAAAGTTCTTGTTTGTTCGAATGAAAAAGGTTTCTTCACTTTTGGACGTACGTAGATGATATGTTCAATGGACAAATTTTATTTGCCACAAAACATACATGGTGATGAAGGTTCATTTTGAAATAAGTGTCCGTGAGTTAGTTTAGTGTGGTTGATGCGGATTCTGCTTAATACACGTCTCTTTACGCGATACGAAGATTCCCAATGTTTTGGTACAACTTTAATTTCTCGTGATAAATTGTTGTTCAATTTTGTCTCCCATATGTTTTGAGCGGTGTCCTTGATCTCTAATATTAACTGATTTTTTAAACTTAATAAGCATTTAAAATACGTTGATACAGTCTGTATACTGTTATCACAAGGCTGATTTGTCGGTTCGAGTGAGGTGCGGGATTTAAATGTAGGTGTCCGAAGTGGTTGGGATATCTGACTCCGAATGGTTTATTTGTATCGCGAAAAATCTTATGTAAATTAGGATGAAACAGTTTATTTGTATATCGCGTAGTAAATAAACAGTTATGTGGGGCGTTCGAGCTTTAAAACATCGTGTTTTTTAGGAAATATATTTAAATATGAATCGCATACTATTAAAAACTATTACATAACCATAACGGTTTTAATCGTGTAGAACTTCATTTCATGGTTATAACCCAAAATTTCAGTTTTAACAAATATCGAAAGGAGGCGCGCCATTAATTGATTTTTGTTTTTTTTTAAACAAATTTTGGAATTTTTCGATTGGATTCTTCCCCCCCTCCCCCCCCAAAAAAAAGAAATATTTTCGTCGATTAAAAAATATTTAGGTAAAATCTGATAACTCGAAACGGTACACGAGATATAAAAGTTACAACACATATGTGGTAAAAAGCACATTTATAAGTTTATATAACGTTCGAACGGTTAGTGCGATCGAGCTGAAATATATATATATTTAACGGCAATAAATAATATTCGATACGCGGATTATACTGTTTTAATATAGAATAATCTACAATAATTACAACAGTTCTACGTAGATATCTTCAGCATAGTATGCAAAAATACGTGATAATAAATCGAAGTAGTAGAAATTTAAGAACAACCAGTAATCGAGTATAGTAATGTAAATGAACAGAATGGGATAGGAGCGTGAAAATAAAAATACAGATATATTGCACAGTAAGAGTAAACGTTGAATTGAAATTAAGATTACCACGGTGTTATGTATTTTCTGTATTACTTGCGGTGTTCAAAGTTTTACATGGGAGAAGAAGTTAGAGATTTTTAGAAATGTGGCTATATGATAGAATTAACAAAACGAAATAAATACAAAATTAATCGCCGTAAAAGTTACTTTATTAATGCAAAGCTTTTCGACATTAACGTCAATTTCAAGCAGATACAAAAACGTTACACGATAGAATACTACAAATAAAGTGGACGGACAAAATAATAAACTGCACTGAAAGGTATACAGCGCGTGCTCCACGTTTTACACGAAAGACGTTTTTGACCAGTTTCAGTTATCATGGCATCCTATAACGAGTAGGATCGTTTTGCGTGGTACGTTATTTACGATCACGACAGTGTAAAGAGTTTCGGTTAGAATTCAAAGTTACGCGATTTGTTTTTTGCGGGCATATCTTAAGAGCCGCGTTTACGAACCATGAGATCTGGAAGACCAGAAAAATCGGATTTCTGAAGAAATTTCAAAAATTTAACGACCTACGCTCGAAAAAGTTTGTAAAAAGACTGAATGAATGTATTGTAAATGGAGGTCATCTGAACGATATTGTGTTCCACAAATGATTGTAAGCTAATCTCTCGTTTTCCTATTTTTAAATAAAATTTCATTCAAAAAACAACAAAACCGTGCGTCTTCTCTCGGTCACCCTATATAATTATTAGTCATAATTAGAAAGAACATTTTTGTAAAATTACATATTTACGAGATTTAGTAACTGGAGATGAGAATATGTTATTATACTCCGAGTATATTATTTCAAAAGTTTATCTTGTTAATGATAAATAAAGAAAAACATTATTCGAATAATAACGCAATCAAAACGTGTAGGTTGTACACGCTGATTTTGACAATAGACACATCGGGTATTATGTTTTTATTTATTTATTTTTTTAAAGAAATATATTTAACCAAACTCCAATTAAGTTTTCGCGCATTTTGATTACAAAAATATAATACGCACAAAATTTACGGTTTCCTCATTTAAATAATAGAAACTGTATACTTACTGACATCTTCATTTGCAGTAGAATTGTTTGCCATTTACAAAGTTTTGCACCTAGTTAAAGATTTTGAGAAAAGAGAATATTCTAATCATCTTTGATTCCTTTTAAGTGTCCTATTACAATTATCTAAGCTTCCAGAACTTAAAATGTCCGAGTTAAAATTTCGTGTTGTTATTCAGCTTTATAATCGTGGATCTAGAGTAAAGTTTAAGTGGGTCCCTTCTCATTGTAATATTAGTGGAAACGATTAACGCGTTATAATTTATTAAATGTCCTTTGGGAGAATATTAAATGGAGTTGGACTGATATGTTACTAAAGATTAAATAATTTTTACTAATAAATTTTCAACAGTATTACCGGAATAAAGGAAAAAAATACTTCGCTTTGATATACACGGTTTCCAGTAAGCCATGTCGAGGGATTATATATACAGCGGATACATTTTTTATCTTTTAGAAAAAGAAAAAAAATACTTTAATTAAATACTGTCGTGCGATAATGGAAAACTAAAATTATATCAAACGAATACTTACGGTGTCCCAAGAACTGTGCTATTATGCAACATTATTCGTTAAATTGTACATAAACAAATACATATGGCTTTTATATATATGTGTGCGAATTATAATGACAAAACCTATAGCTCAAAGCACACGATTGCATTTAAACCCACAGTTAAAATCAGAGGATTACATTTAAACTTATAGTTGAAACAGGATTGTAGTTGATAAAAATTTTCTTGCAAATTTAAATCTATATAACGCTGTAATGCACAAAGTTTCATATTAATATAATTCTCGAGGTTTATATAACGTATCGTAGAATTCGTAGCTTATTTGTAGTAACATTATGAACCGTAAGGTTACATATATATGTATAAATTTGTGAACTTATATTTAAATTTATATTTTGTGTTTTTATTTTTAAATCTTTATTTTTATCTGAATTTAAATATCACTTGATAATGGCGTAGTTGCCGAAAAGCTTTGTGAAATTCAAGAAAATAAAGTTTTAGTGATTTTAACTGATTTTTGTAATTAAAGTACGTAACCTGAACTTATATTATTCCTCTTCGATGTTGAATACGCGAAAATTTTTAAACAAAATGAGTTCGACATTTATGCAATTCTGTTTGGTTTTTAATATATTACTTAGCGTTTTTATTTTATTTGCAGGATAAAAACAAAAGTACCACTCAAGACTTAGTGAAATACCATTCGGATCTTAATCTTGAAAACACTACTAATAATAAAATGATCACCTCGGGTATGATATTTTTATTAAATCTATTATTGTTGATATATATATATATATATATATACACTAAAAGTTACCCACGGTTTCGCCGGTGTAATTATTATTTTTAAATACAATATCGCTGTCTCTTTTATTACACGAATACAACTATTCCAGAGAATGGGTCGATGATGAGATATTTTACAGATGGTGTTTGACACAGATACTGCTGTCTCTTTCATTTACTACGCAAAAGCAAAAAATCCGGAACGGTTGGATGATGGTTTTTACAGACGGTTTACTACTGTTTACCGATTTTAAGTGGCTGTTAAATTTGAAACGATTTGACAGACATATCGCTGTCTCCAACTTTTTCAAACTTTGAATTGTGATAATTTCAGTCCTATTTGTGATATCAATATGAAGCTATGCTTAGAACAATTCCAATAATATGTACGATAAGCTTTGCGAATTTCATCTTTATTCCTTTAATAGTTTTTGACTTAAATCTGAACAGACAGGCAAACATTTTTGAAAATAGATTTTCTGTTTATTCGTGATAAAAATAGCCTAATGCAGTGATTATAATGAAAATATTAGCAAGTCGCAGGTATATATATATATATATGCTAATAAAATGACTGAAATCAATTTGAAAAAAATACGGTCGTTTTAATCCCATTTTTATATTAATAACTGCTTGCAATCTGTGTCTTAAGGGACAAAAAGCAGCATTGCTAACAATATGTTATTAAATGAAAGCTGTACAATACAGCTCTATTCGCAGCTTCTCTCATTATTAGTTTATAAAATCAGAGTCTGTAGTACAGTTCAATTTGGCAGAATCTTTTCAGACGTCTGAACCGCGTACTATTATTTATTAAATTGACAGCTAGTTGATTAAAGTGTTGTTGGTCAAGTCGTTGTTTATAATTCTGGCTAAGAGATCTGATGGTTTCCTTTATCGTAGATATTTGTAAGTCTCTATATAAGTCGTCATTCTTGACAAACCAAGGTGCTGCGCATACTATATTCCGTAAGGCATTCGCCTGGAATCGTTCGATGATCATAAGGTTTAGAATTGCTGGTTGTTCCATAGATCTAAATGCCATACGTCCAGATAGGTTTTAAGACTACATTATATAACAGCCTTTTATTTTCTACTGATAATGCAGAATGTTTATTCATCAACCAATTCATTTGTCGAAATTTAATATCACGATATTTTCTTTTAGCAATAATCTGTTTCTTCCAAGTTAATCTTTGATCTAAATGCAGTCCAAGGTATTTTACCTTGCGTGTGGCAGGAATCACTGGTCTGTTCAGATGAATATGTATACATCTTTTCCTTTATTTAATGCGAATAATACGCAAGCTGACTTGTTTGGTGTTCCACATTTTGAAATACTAAGTGTGTTAATAAATGTTGCTGAAAATGCTTAGTTGCCATTGCAAGTTCACTATTTGTTCGATCCCATTGATAATATCGTTTTCAGAACGTATAAACACAGGTAAGGGTTATTCAATTTTTAAAAAAATTGAAAAATTAAAGTATTTCCCTAATCGTAATATAAAAAATCATTTCAATTTTAAAGCTGAAAAAGAATATTTTCAAATTGAAAATCATGTAATCCTATTTTACATTCAATTGTGTCCTAATAATGCTTAATGCACGAATATGTCTCAAATAATATAGATTAGTACTATGTGATAAGTACACAAATTGGGATGTATTCAGATACCTGCTGGACGATTCTGTAAATTTCTCAATTTCACTTAAAACCACTGAAAATATAGATGACGCTGTCAATGAGAACAAAAATAGTAAACGCGGCTTATAAAAGTGCACCGTTGTTAAAAAAACAAACGCATCTTCACAATCTTTGAGCTATCCAGATTATGTGCGTGAACAAGTATCAATTAAAAGAGAGCTGAGAACACGTTGGATGAAAACAAGATGTCCAATTGATAAAACAGATTTAAATAGAGAAGTTAAAAAATTTACGTTGCTACTTAAAAAATAAAACTCATTTAGAGAATATATCTCACAAATCTGTCACTCATGAAGGAAAGTAATTACCCGCTATGGACAGTCATAAACCAATACTAATGAACCGATAAAAGCGAATAATAGGAGCTGGATTATAAATAATACCGCTAAAGCAGATGTGTTTGCTCTACATGTATCAGGAATCTTTAAATCGCATAATATAAAATCGCCCGCCGAAAACAACGTTTACGAATATTTAAAACAACCTTCGAATTGACCAAACAAAATCAATTTAACTTCTCCACGCGAAATTAATAGAATAATAAAGAAGTTGAGCAACAAATAACTGAATGTATTCTGAAAGAATTACCAAGAAAAGCACTAATTTCGCTAACCTATATTTTTAATGCTGTTTTATGAATTCAGTATGTTGTTCGAATATTGTGGAACTTCGCTAATGTAACAATGATCTTAAAACCAGGTAAACCTCCACAAAGTGTTTCCTCTTATCGGCCAATTTCACTTCTTCTAATGTTAGCCAAAGTGCTTGAAAAACTGAAAAAAAAAAGAATACAAAAAGTGCATAGACAGGAAAGATATAATTCCAAATCACCAATTTGGATTTCGAACTGGGCACTCAACCATGCAACAAATGCACCGACTAGTTAACAAGATTGAAGAAACGTTTAAAAAAAAAAAACAGCAACCTCGACTGCCTTCCTTAATGTACATCAAGCATTTGACAAAGTATGGCATCCAGGAATCCTCTACAAGTGCAAAAAACTGTTAGCGACTCAGTATTTCAATATCTTGAAATTTTATCTAACATACAGGTATTAGTGATAATAAACCGAACAGAATCACGCATACAAAAAATCGTGGCAGGTGTACTCAGCCCACTATTGTGTACCTACTGTTTACATGTGATATGGCAGATACTTGATGATGCAATTTTCGCTGATGACATAGTGATCATGACAATGCGTACAGAAAATCTACAAAGTAATTTAAATAAACTAATAAAATGGTTGATTAAATGGAAAATTGTAATAAATGAAAATAAAAGCAGTCGCGTCATCTTCACAAAAAAGAAAGTCGAACGTAATAAATATCATATAACTACAAACAACAAGCAAATACACACATACTCATCCGTAGAGTTAGATGAAACATTTACACGGCTTCAGCATATTAAGACCAAAATAAAAGAAGTTAATTTAAAAACAAGTGTTGCTATATCGCATGATGTTAAAACCAATATGGTTGTATGCAGCCGAATTATGGGGATATGCGTCCAAAAGTAACATTAATAGAATACAATGCTATCAAAACAAGACCCTGAGGGCGTTGGAGAAAGCACCATGGCATTACGCTGCATCAAGATCTACAAGTAAAGTACGTTACAGAAGAAATAAAACTAGCTGCCTCCAATCACTACAACAACCAGTACAGGTTGAGAAGGAGAAACGTTGTTGATCTTGTATGAAGGTTCAATAAATAAAATCGAGATTGTGCTGATGAGCAGATCTTGAAAATCATGATTCTGCATTAATATCTAGTAAATGAATATACTGGTCAAGAGTTCTAGATGTGAAGGAGATTAAAAAAAAAAAAACGATTAGAATTTAGCTGGTTATAGACGTTGTACCACCTTACAAAGCGTAGGTTATTAGTTATTGAATGCTTTTTTTTTTTTATATATTTTATATATATATATATATATATATATATATATATATATATATTTATATATATATATATATATATATATATATATATATATATATATATATATATATATAATTTTTGTTGTAGGATTCGGTGCCAATAGAATACGTTGCAATAATTGTTACGAATCGTTCCCAAGTATGGAATCAGTTCGGGAACATGTGTTAAAAACTCATTTAAAACCGTAAGTATATTGAGACGTATTTTACATAAGTTAATATATAATATACACATACGCGTCGCTGAAAAATATTGTCCTCTATTCTCCCGTACTGATCCTTAATCAGCATTATACATTAGCTTTTCTTTATGATGCCCAGTGAATTGAAGGATTCACAAGTCTATTAATATATATAGTAATTTCTATCAATATATATAGTAATTTCTATTAATATATATAGTAATTTCTATTAATATATATAGTAATTTCTATTAATATATATAGTAATTTCTATTAATATATATATAGTAATTTCTATTAATATATATAGTAATTTCTATTAATATATATAGTAATTTCTATTAATATATATAGTAATTTCTATTAATATATATAGTAATTTCTATTAATATATATAGTAATTTCTATTAATATATATAGTAATTATTTATGATATGAAAGAATTTAAATCCAGACGATAAAACAAGTTACTTTTTTTTTTTTAATATACATTTTATTGGAACTGCGTAAAACTAAATACATTTACCGCAAATAATTATAAGAGAATTTAACGCGGGACTTATATTATTTACATAAAATAATAAATGTAGAAATGGACTGCTTCAACGTTCCGATGAAAGTGAAGATATTTGAGGTAACTGCGTTCACCTTTTAGGAACTGAATCATTGTTCAGATCGGTACAAAGTCAAAAGTTGGTGATAAACTATTTTTAGATCATTTTTTCAACATATCAACATTGAATTTGACTACCTCCAAGATCTTTGCGTCGTATCTCTGTGCTGATCGGAGAATTGAAGCATAGATGAGCTTCTTGATTTCAAGACGGAGCTCAGAATGAACCTGAAAAAGTCGTCGAAAGTTGAAAAGTAGAGCGATTTCCGTCAGTTAAGCTTGCAGTCAAGGTGAAGACATAATAAGTAGTGAGCGGAGTTAGAAACTAGAATCTGGTTTTCTCGTACCGACTTGTCGTTATTAAATTTAATTTTCCAGGAATGAGCCACAAGCTTTGTCCACAGCTGTTTGAAGGACAGATACAGCCGTTTCATAACTGTGACTATGAGATATGATTGTTGTGTCGTCGACAAAAAAAACCAAACTAAAAGTTGTTTTTGGAGTGCTTGAGGAATATTCATAGTGTACTTCATTTTTATGCTAACAATTTTAGACGATCGATATGTTTATAACATAATTTTATATATCATTTCGATATATTAATGTTTAATTTCTTTTAAAAAACGGAAAATGCACGTGATAATAAAAATAAAAAAAATATTTAATTATAATATCGATATAAAGCTATATATATATATATATATATATATATATATATATATATATATATATATATATATATATATATATATATATAAAATTTATCTGAATTATGGCTCTGTTAACTCGTTCGCAAATTTTTTCTACCCATTACATCCGTAATTTATAGAATATCATTAGAGAAATTCACGTGCGCCAACCAAGCCCACAGCGCGATATTTCCTTTAAGGTTGTTCACCACTGCAAATTATTCGAAGAAATTTGTTTTCGGTTTTCCGATTACGCTCATTAGTAGTATATTCGTTCATCAGATTTCGACGTATCTTCTGATTATATACGTTTCCAAATTTATGCGTATATTTTTCCGAATGTCGACGTACGCTTTTGCGTGTATATACTTTATCGTCCGCGTCTTGTATTTTGATCCCTAGTATCGACCGTATAAAACACCTTAACACCTTAATTTCCTGTCGCGAAATACATTCTTCACGTCCGTAAATATATCCCGAGCTACGTACGGTTTATTTTTCAAAAGTTTATCTACAATATTACGGATAAACGGTGAAATTTAAGAAATATTATATCCGACTTTATTATTTTTCATCTAATATCGACGTTCGTTAGTTTCGACTAATGCGTATATTAAAATTTTTGATTCGCTTAACGTTCGATCTTTTATCGATAATAGAACTGAAGTAACAACCCTTACAATGTCTCATATTATAAATCGCTTCAGACGGGATCTTTGCTTTGGTTTTACAATATACAGATGTCAATTAAATTCGTCTATTCGTAAATATGCCGACTACGATTCCGGAAAAAATCGTCAGCCTTCTTCGCTAAATGAACCTTATTTCCGTTGCTCACATCCTGCAGATATCAACCTTATTGCCGACGCAGATCACATATTGTTCGTCCCATTATCTCTTTTTTTCGGAACGCATTATTCGATCAAATCAACTGCTTAATTCCTTTCCACCCTAAACGCGTTTTTCTTACTTGCTATACTTCTAACGTACGTATTTATATTTTTGTCTATACACAAGGTTCATTCGTGAATTTGAATAACTACTATATTATTATCTGTTTTATATTAAAATTTGTAGTAATCGGGAAACTTTGTGGAATTCCGTAATAATAATAATAATAATCATATTTAACATCTAGTATAAATATCGGCAGTACTTGATTTATTTCATATTTAATTCGATATATATTTGCAGTTCTACGTTTCCATTCGGTTCGACGTCCGAACAGTTGAATCGGTATTTCAAGGAACATTTTCGTAAACGGGATGTAATTAAGAATTTATTACCGACAGATCGGAATAAATACGAAACCCTAGTAAGCGTAAACGACGATGCCAGTGTTAATACCGTTACCGATTCTAGCATTACAACTACTACTATTAATACTAGTCGTAATAATAATAATAATAATAATAATACCATTAATACGAATAATGATAGCGTCGTAAAAAGTGATAGTAATCGTAGTAATAGTACCACCGGTAACGAATTTCTTCATAATACGTATCGACGCAATAACGTTGTTAACGACAATGATTTTAAGGCAATTTCGTCACTGCTACGCAATAACGACGATACGCAAACGATTTCTTCGGCTACTAATAATAAATTACAGCAAACTAAAATGATAACATCGTTTTGGTGTTCCGCGTGTCTGTATAAAACCATATACAGAAGCAACGCTTTTATGCATTTAATGGACAAACATCTGATCGAATCGTCGTATTCGGATTTTGAACCGGTCGAATGTACGTTTAGTTGTCTTCTTTGTAATTCTTTTTACGATATTTCTAAACCGACGGTGAAGAATCATATTATAGATCGACATAAAATCGAAATGCGAAAAATGTTAAATAAAGTCGAATTGTACATTCCGTATAGCGAATACTATCCTATTACGAAAACCGATATAAATTCGATTCGTCTGAAAAAATTAGAAAGCTTCCGAAAACCACATTATCGCGTCGTATCGCCTAACGTAGTAGTAACGGTCGTTGATAACATTAATAAGAACGGTAATAATAATAATAATAATAATATGAAAAGCAGTAAGAACTTTGCCGTCATGAAAGATAAATTCGAAAGTTGTTTCGCTCGTATAAACGATACCAAGAATGAATTTTTAAAAAGTAAAATTATTAAAAATCTCCATTATCCTCGAAATGACGTAAATCTGATACGTTCGAATTTAACTAATCGCGATGCTGACCTTACGATACAAAATAATAATAATAATAATAATGGTATTATCGATAATCATCGTGGAGGTGCTAAAAAAAATATCGTATCGGCTATCGAATGTCCATTTTGCCAGTACGTCGATACACGATATACGAATATCATATCTCACGTTGAATCCGTGCATCCGGATAAAGCGAGAGGTTTTCAAACTAATAATAATAATAATAATAATAATGATGATGATAATATTTTCGTCGAGCCGGAAAAGCAATTTACGACCAAACGTAAACTTTTCCAACACGAAATGACCAACGAATTAACGTCGACCAGAACGAAGAAAAAGCGCGACACGAAAATCGATAATAATTATGACGATGATAATTATCAAAATGTCACGGATGTGGTCACCGCGTTCGATGATAATACTGCTATTAATAATAATAATAGTAATAGTAACGTAATCGATGACGACATAGTAACAATAATCAATTCCGATTCTATCGATAACTATATTCGAGAAGAAGAACAAGAGGAGATAGTTATATGTTATCCAGATAACGATGACTATTGTTAGAATTGTATTTTTCTCGATTTTTTTTTTTTTTTTATTTTTAAATTATTATTATTACTACAAAACAATGACTGATTATAAATTACATTTATTATATTTAAAATGTTGTTCCAAATGTATACTTTTTTAAATTTATATGTATATATAACGTGTAAAGTCATCAGTTCGTTTTTGATCAAATATGAAAAATCATAATATTATTATTAAAATATGTTATTTATTTTGATTTACTGTACATGTAATACTGCGCTACATTTCGTGTGGTTTATTATAATTTTTTATGAAGTATATGTAAATAGGTTTATTGTATTCCATGCTTTTTCTTAATTAATTGCCGGATTGACAAAATTTATTACCCGGTACGATTTCCTTAGGTAGTGTTTCAGCCGGTCATTAATTATGATTTTACTAGTTTGAGAGGTTGACGCTATCGTTCTGTAATTTTCACATTGTATCTAGTCGAGCCTTTCTTATGCAATGGTATAAAAACAGTTTAAATCCAATCATGTGGCCATATTCTACTTCATACTTGGTTACATAATGTATGAATTAATTTAACTCCTTCACAGGGATGTACTTTAATTAAATATCATCATTATCGACAGATTTATTATTTTTCATTTTTCTAATTGCATGTTAGATTTCTGATATTGAATATGTCTGGTTCGCATTATATTTCACTTTCATCTCGATTTATTTTCCGCCTGCTTATCTGCATATCGCAATATTATCGTCAACGTTTTGCCACTTCGTTGCTGTTTGTGACTACTTAACCGTCTTGTCATTGATAATCTAGTTCCGTGATTTGAATTCACTGGCTTACAGTTTTAACCTAAAGAAGTCGCCAGATTCATTTAGCTCTGCATGCCGTTCAATCTCTTTTTGCATATGGAGATGTGTAGCTTTGGTTGTAGAATTGTTTTATCTTTCGATTTAGAATGCCGCATAACTTCGTCCCTGTGTTTATCTTTTGATTACCTTTATTCTTTGTATGTCTTCTTTCTTGAATTAAATGTCATGTTAAATCTGTGATCCATGCTTTTCTTGGTTTATTTGTTACATTCCCGTTTGTCGATAGTGTCCGCCGACTACTTTATGCTTTCCTCCAATTGCATCCATATTTCTCCTGGATTATTTTGATCTTTATAATTATATATATATATATATATATATATATATATATATATATATATATATATATATATATATATATATATGTATATATATATATGTATATATATATATATATATACATTTATTTTTGTTTCTTTTCAAATAAACGAGCTAATGCTCGAAATTATTAAAAATTCATTGTCCCTTCTCCATCTGGATAATCAACAATTATTCCCCATGTAGCAACATTTCTAGACAAGTCAGCGTCTTTGATTACAATGTAAATAGTCCCCACAGTATAACGTTTGGTAGGCCGTAAAGGCACCCCAATTATTTTATATATATTTAATACGACATGTCATAAATAATTTTTTTTTTGTTTTATTTCGATAATTGATAATTTTCTTCAAAAATATTTTATAATCTGAGTTGTCAAATAAATCGTCAGAAATTAGTTGAAGTAGAGGTACTTTTAAATGTAAACTGTACATGACGAAAATTTAATGCGAAAAATGAATAATGTTTACAGAAGTTGTTTAAAAACTTAAATGAGGCTCATAAGAGTCCGGTATAAAAACATTTTTAACTTAAACCTGAGATATACTTGAAAACGCGTTTTATTCGAAATATTCGACATATTATAAGTTACAATTTTTCTTTATTAACTTCTTCAAATGCGGAATATATACATAAAGGCTGTGTGTTTAGTCATCTATAATTTCCCAAGGAACTTCTGGTCTTTCCTTGGTTATTGTATCTCTTGGAAACAGAAGCGGTTTTGGTTCACTAAACGTCAATCCATTTTCTTGGCAGATATCGATAAAAACAGCGAGCTACAAATAATTTCCGCACAATTTTATTAATTATAATAACATAAATAATATTATTGCCTGAAAATTTAGGAAATTATTGTAAGAAAAATTCATTTTAAAAACACTTTATTTTAAAAAGTTTATAAAATATGTATCGAAAGAAAGAAAGGTCACTAATGTATCTAATTAGTAATAAAATTATGGATACTTTTCCATGGAAAAATGGGTAATTTTAAATAAATTATGCCAACGCTATAATTCAATATAAACACGCATATGTAGTATGCAATCGCTAAAAATATCATTTCGCGTCACATGATTTATTTATTACTAAAGCATAATAACATTCATAAAATAACTACTTTCAGATATAAAAAAATGAAGAAAGAACATTAGGGTTTTTTTTTTACGAGTGGCTATTGCCTATAAGGTAATTACGCGAATTATCAATTACTTAGAGATAATTACAGAGCTTAGCATTTATTATAAAGTTGGTGAGAAGGTGGCAATTGTTCACATCCGAGATGCTTGTTTTCAGCTGACTGCAACGATACTGAGTACATTTATGGCAGATTACAACAATATGATAGACCGTTAGTGGTAAACAGCAAACTTCACATATTGGCGGTGGTTGGACACTCAGTAGATACGAGTACGTAGTCAGCGTGTGACCAATATATATTCTGTTGATAGCTGTTTCCAACCTTGATGAACAGATTTTACCAATTTTTGAAGGCCAAATTTCTAAATCCTTTGGTCGGATATGGAAGGACTGATTCCACGCGTCTAGAATTTTCCGGTTATAATATTTTGCGTTGTTTTCAACTAGCGTTATCGGCAAGTAAATTTGGGTAGGCCCTGGTCGTTGCCTATTATCCCTCGATGACTCAGAATCCAGACGAAAGTCATGACGGTGTTACAGTTGATTCTAGAACGCTGTACAATATTTGATTCGCCATTGACACAGTAATATTTCTCGCTTCAATGCACTGTAATGTCAAAGCTGAGTCAGTCAGCAGGCAAATCTGCGATTCGTAGCAAACACTGGAGCAAGGCTATCATCTCAGCTGCTAGGACTGATGACATGTTCGGTAGACTGAAAGAATGAATCTCTTGCTTCCGATTGAGAACGCACCTCCAACATATTGTGATGTTTTAGATACATCGGCGAAGCAAACGACTGCGTTGGGCTGCTGTTGCAAGACAATCAAAAGCTTCCTATATAGCTCTTTCATTTTAACGTCTATTGAAAACAAGTTTCAACAGATACTCGCGACTAAATTGACTCCAAGGCGGTACCACTACAGGTACGCTACACAAGGTACTGCGTAGAATCTTTAATAGGCGTTGAATATGAAAAGTCTTATTACTCATCATTTTCATTATATTTAATAGTGGCTGACACTTTTGTCTAAGTGCAATTATGTGGTTAGGCCAAGTCATTTTGGGATCTAAATGTAACCCAAGAAATTTATAATTCATTGTACATTGTAAGATCGAATTACTGATGGTTAGTTTTAATATAACTTGGTTTTGGTTTTTTGTGAATATCATGTACTTAGTTTTTTTTAAGAAGGAGAACTCTAAACCAGTAGTTCTGCTTCATAACTGTAAATTATTTATGTATTTCAACATCGTCTGTTAGTAAAGTTATGTTGACGTCATCAGCAAATAGTCTGATTGGGATTTCGGCGATGGAATATAATCTATAATCGTATTTATTAAGATCATGAAACAGTACTTAATACACTGCCTTGCGGCGCTCCATTTTCTATAATAAAGTATTGGGAATGTTTATTTCTGATCGTACGGTTTGAAAAGAACTTTCTTACTAAATTGAACTAATCGACCCTTCAAGCCTATCTTCAGGAGTGATTGAATTACTTTGTATCGCCATGTTGTATCAGATGCTTTCTGTATATCGAAAAATATTGGTATAGGATAATGTTTCTGCAGGAAAGCCCTCGATATTTCCTGTTGCAGATTATAGAGTTGCGTGAGTGAATTCCCATATCATTTCTAAATACCACAATAAACGACGTGCTACAAGTTTTTCCATCAACTTACCGGTAGCGCAGGTAAGAGAGATTGGTCTATATGATGATGTATCGGTACGCTCTTTCTTAGGTTTCAAAATAGGAATAATAACTGCTTTGCTCCACAGCCGAGGGTAACAGTTTTCTGTCCAGATTTTATTAAAGATATTTAGCAGGTTTTTTTTTTCATATCCAGGGGCAGATTTCTGAGGAATAGGGTGAAAATTCCATCTAGTCCAGGGGCAGAATTTTTAACTGTTCTATTCATCGCTTCATGTGTTTTTCTATATCAAAGTCAATTTATAGTGAAGAATAATAAAATTATTCGTGACAAATTTGAAACAATTATGTGTGCGGTATATCAGTTGAACTTGTACGCATTTTTATTCACGTTAATCATGTAGTTAGCGTGTTATACAATTTATTGGTTATTATTAGAGAAAAACAAAATAATTGTTCCGAATATAAATATTAAATAATAATAATAAAATATTTAAAAAAAAAAGTAAAAAATATGGAAGCTCGAGATGAGCAAAAATAATCATATTTTTAAAATATAAATTTTATTAAAATGATTATAACAACACATACACAAACATGCTCATTGCTTTTATCTAAATTCCAGTTACGTTCTGTCTATTCATAAAAACTGATACACAAATATTGAAAAAAAAAAGTTAAATTCTCTATTACATTATTATTAATTATTGCAATCAAAAATGTAAAAATTAAAAACTATTAAAAAAACTCACCTTCGTGTAGGGCTTAATGTCATAAAAACACGACATCTCTGTAATACCACATTCGAGGCAGCGACGAGCAAATAGTTGCGCTAATAATATGCAAGCTTTTTTATCAGTCGAACTATAAAATAAATTTAAAAAAATATCGTTTTCAGTGTAATATCAAAACGTTTAGAATAAAAATTACGAGCACTCGTAATGTATCTCGTTTCTTCGAATAAAATTATTTTTGAATTTTATACATTTCCATGAAATCTAGTAATATTTCATGTCTGATTAAACTGACGTCTGTATATGCGCCACATACAAATATACATAAGCAGATTTACGTATTTAAAAAAATGTTTATAGAGTATCTTTCAATTACTTGAAGCAGTCGCTATTAGATAGTTTTCTCTTTGCTAACGACAGTGCGTCGCGATATTTTGTTCAAATAAATATGAAGTTATTTTTAAATTTAATAAATTTCCATGAAATCCGGTAATATTTCATTAATTATTAAACTAACGTCTGTATATGCGCACATACAAATATACATAAACAGATTTACGTATAAAAAAAAAATGTTAATTTTGTACCAAAAGAGTATATTTCAATTACTTAAAGCAGGCACTATTAGATAGTTTTCTTTCTGCTAACGACAATGTGTCACGATATTTTGTTCGAATGAATATAAGTGTTTTTAACTATTCCGAATTTCAGCCATTTACATTATAAAAATATTACATGTTGATACACTAAGGTAGCCGTATGGACTAATAAATAATGAAACTCTGAAAAGAGTAACTTTTTATTATAAATTTGACTTTATTCACAAATTGGCCTCAATAATGTCATTTAGCGAGATTTTTGTGAGGTGTTATCACAAAGTATTCAATGGTGTTCACATGTTAGCTATGAACCTAGTCAACATCCAAGTGTTTAGCGCACTTCTATCTTCTAATATCATAGAAGTTTGCGAGCAGTTCTTCTGATGAAGTTGTTAGAATATGGCTTTACACTTTATTTGCGTATGTCTGATTATATTGGTTTATAATGTCACACACGTATGGTATATTTAAATCTTTACATAAAGTTATGTTAAATACCAAGGGCGAATTTGTAATTTCTATTTTGGTTTGTTCGAATATCCGTCTCATAATTATCAGTCATTCTTTGTTAAGGGACACCACACTATTTCCGCCTATGAGCCAATTTATGTTCTTAATTCGGCTATTGAGATTTTTTTTCTTTTGTATCTGTATGATTACGTGTACCCATGTATTTGACCTTGGTCATCAAATGAACGCATAATATTCGTATTGAATGTATAATATAATCTCAAGATAGTATACCGAAATTTATATCGCAATAATATACAGAGCTGACAAAAACCGTATTTACTAGGCCATTATTATAAACGATTTTTAACTGTTATTACTAGAGGAGAAGTCAGATTTGAATGATAGGAGGTTTCATCAGTTTAAATTTAAGGCCAATATTAAATTTCGATTTGAAAACAGTAATTAAAAAATTGTCAAGATCGTATAAATTATCGCGGTATGTATAAGTATGTTGTGCGAAATATTCGTTGGATTGCATCCAGGTTAATGGAGGAAAATCACTTGATTTATATGGTTTTGCACTGTCCATGATGCAGAGATTAACGTACCTATATGGGTATATGCATTTACAGAGACCACGGGTTAAACAGATGAAATGAGTAGGGACCAGATTCACTGTAGAATGATGTTTAAATCGCAGCATACGTAAATACAAATGTATCGTGGTTAAAAAGGAATTGACATTAATGAAAATAAAATTGGTGCTCAAATAAATTCATCGAATTTGCATTATACTCAATTTGTTTGTACGCCATTTTTAAATACATTTCAAACGTTTTCCTTACTTCTTTAGACTTATATTGTAAAATATGTTTTTAATTCTAACAGATGAATCCCTCTCAAAAATCCTGAAGTAGCAACGACATACAAATATAATTTTTAATGTTTTTTTTTTTTTTTTTATGACTAGAGTGTATTTTACTTTTAATCTAATGCAAATAATCATGCACAAGAAGCCAGAAAAGTAGCTGAGGAAATAATGTCATATGGATCTAGCTCATTACTACCACCATTAAGTACGAAGCCCTTTGATAAATTAGTGATAAAAAGACTTTCATCACTTGTTGGAGATAATTTACATCTTTACCAGTTCGACTTCAGATGAAAATATGCCACAACACATAGAGCTGTTACGATTATAAGGCACCAGAATAAAATACTATCCTGCCGTATTTCCTGATGAAGCATTTCACAAGGTCTGGCCAGATTTTCTATTTTTAAACTAAGCACTTTATTGTAAAGAAATCTTTGTAAACTGCTACCTGTCAGTGTTCAGAGTACCCAACGAAGATGCCAGCATTCATTTTCTATACTTCCAAAGGAGTGTACTCAGACCTCTCTTGTATTTACTGTATATGCGTAATCTATCTGTAAGTAATAAAACCACAACACCAATATTCGCGGAACAGATATCACAGATCATGACTACCGAACGATCAAAACGTCATATTAGTTACACGTGATTGAAAGATTGAGAACTTAAATCTGTTCATGTCACTTAAACATTCGGACAGCCTATTTTTCAGGTTAACGGCCAAATATTTATGTGTGAAATATTCACATCAAGGTGAAAATCAAACAGCTGACTTATTAACAGAAGATCGGAACTGGATATCGGCTGTAAACTTTTGCTTTATACGTAGATTATAAAGTCCATGGGGTGTGCTAATGTAGCAAGAATATTAAGATCCAATTTTTGTAAAAATCTCTTACAAGTTACTAAAAAAAGAATAGCATAAAACAAAGTTTAGGCAGCCTTCTTACAAATTTTTAAACTTATTTCTACTTCACGAGACACCATATTACAACGGTAATAAATTATTTATTAAAAGTATATTGTTAAACGTCAACATATCAGAAAATTGAGAAACCAGAATAAATTAAAAAAGACAGATGTATAACTTCCAATAACTTTCATATCATATTAGCCTTTCCAATATTCTTGGAATTAGCATAAATAAAAAATGTTTAGTATTTTAAAATTTAAGTGGCAAATTTTGTTTACTCTACTAAAAAAAAAAAAAAAAAAAGAAAAAACATTACATTTTGTAACACGCTATTAATATTGTTATATTTTGTATAAGGACACTGATATTTACTATCATTTTTATATTATATGCAAATACACACATGCTATATGTAGATATAATTATAATACGAACGATGAACAAACGTAAACATTTATATGTACATTAAATAAACAAAAACTGAAATAATCTTCAATTCCAAAAAGCTCTTATTGTAACAATTTCGCATAAAATTAATGGTATGCGCGAGAGTGCAATTTTTTTAATACGTGTACGAATAAGATGCGGAATTCGAAGTTAATATAGATTTGTATGCTGCGTATACTTATAATCAGTGTACAATTAATTTTTAATGTACGATAAAAATTTTTTAAAAAAAAGAACTTTATAAATAAGTGGCTAGAGCACGGACTTCTATATAGAAAGGTACCTAGTTCGAATACGATCGGCGGCGCAAAAATTAACATAGGAAAATAAAAATATAATCCTAATATTATCGCGTGGAAGGCAATCGCAAACCACCACGCACAACACCATATGCGCGCTAGTAATAATATAGTAAACACGCGGGGCTGCATTGTGTCGTGACAAGAAAGCGATTAGAATCAGTTCTATCGGATGTGTGTATCTATGTCTAACGCCATATTATGATTGCCTTGTACGCTACTAACAATGTGCAACAAAATATGTATCGGTAGGTAGTTGCCTACCTCCGATACGGAGACGACACTTGATGATAATGAAGCTCTTTAAAATGAGTAAACGATGTTTTAATTTAAATTTGACAAACGCATATATAAACACGTAACAACGAAAATATTTTAATTGTTCGTTATATGGATTTATTATGAACCGTTTTAAAAATCCTTACTACTACCCAAACCTTGCGTCACACACACATTTCGTTGAGATAAAATTATTATCTATAATAGACATAATTAGGTACGTTCATATTGGGACTATAGTTTATTTCGCTTGTATTTAATCTAAATTTTGACATGAATCTTTGACGTATTCGTATACTAGAAACAATAGTACAAGAATTATTATTTTATGTGTACATACACACATGCATACGACAGAAAGCGAAATAAAAGCGTTACGAAGAATTTTAGGCTTAGCTAAAGTAAGCGAGAAATAAAGGTAAAGAATGATACAAATATTGATTCACGCAATGACAAGAAAACAGATTGTTTCATGATCACACAAGACGTTCGAACTTTATAAGGTTAATTGAATATTTAACTGCATTCAGAGTCTAAAGAATAGATGGAGTTGGGTGAAGAAAGTAAAACACGTTTCTCGTCGCCCATTTTTGTGAGATTTAGTGATAAAATGAAATTACTATTTAAGAAAATTGTGGACCGAAAAAATAATACAACTTCAACAACAGAGAAGAAATCAAAAAAATTAGACAGTGGCTTAAGTTAGCCAATTCTGATATATATATATATATATATATATATATATATATATATATATATATATATATATATATAATATGAAACCCAGTGAAAAAATGTATATAATCAGAAGGTCGAATAATTTTTAGCAATTATAATTTTTTTTATTCCGGATAAATGTTTAAATAATTTCTTTAACTTTGTTACAAAAATTAGATTATTTAATTTTTCAAAATTCGCATTTTCTTACGTATAGGAGGAAAATTCAGAAATAAATATTTTCGTGTTTCGTTTAAGTATATTTATTTTTAATAACGAAAATTAGATAAATGAAAATATACGTAATTTTAAATTAATACACTAATCTAAAATAATTACATGCGAAATGCATTTTCTAAAATATAGAGGGCGTTGTAGAAAACAAATGCGTTAGGTAGAGCATACTAGAAAAGGTTGTTGCCACTGCTTCTATTCAACGGCGTTTAATAGTACGAGGTCGTTGGCGTTTTCGTTCAGCGGCCAAGTTCACAACCGGTTAATAGCGAGGTCTTTATCCCTTATTCAACCACCGTAAAGTGTAATAATCTAGAATGTGTCACACGCATATACCACTTACACACACACACGCACCTATATAACACATATAAGATTAGAACGCTGGAATACGCGGGAGAAACTTTCAGTTTGTTCAACTCGAAGCAACCGGGTATTTCCCGCTACTTTACACAATAGCAGGACGAACAAAATGGCGGGACTAGCGCAAGAGTAAATCGCGTCAGCACAACGTACAATACGATTAACGCGCGAGGGCTGTTTCACTTGTTAATCGTAGCTTGTTACGACACGTTGGTCACTTTTGTAACAATCACTCTTAGTTATCATCAGTGTTGATTTTTTTGTCTTGATTTTTTTTTAATAATTAAAACAAGCATGAACCGTGTTTTACAGTTTCAAAACTCATCATCAGAAAACAACGAATATAATGTACAATATAAATTAATACAATTAAGCCAGAAAATTGGGTACCCAATTCATCAAGTAAATGGTCAACGTTATTTTGGACCACCGAGCTCTTGGAGAGGAAATACACCGCAGAATGCCGAAGTTTTTATTGCACGTTTACCGAAGAATTGTATAGAAAATGATATATATCAATTCTGTTCGCTAGTGGGTACTGTTTATTTAATCAGAATGATGGTCAACCATGATGGTAGTAACAGAGGATTTTGTTTCGTTACTTTCGCCGATCAAGATGAAGCTCGAAAAGCGATAACTATATTGCCATACTTGAAATTTTTAAAAAAATACACATTGTCCTTGGAAAAGAGCGATGAAAATCGTTCAATTGAAATAATTCGAATCGATCCTTCTTTCAGCGATGAAGAAATAAAACAAGTAAGAATCCGTAAATACATTATAATTTATTAAAATTTTTCTAACATGATTTACAATTAATTTTTATTTACACACTATGCAATAATAATATTTTTTATGTTCGTAAATAGATATACAAAATTTTGAAGTGATTTAAAATATAATAAAACTGTATAAGGTTAATATAAGACACTAAATTAATCGCTAAATAAAATTTCTAATATCATTTTTATACATTTACTACCCGTAACTCACGTGTACAGGACGATCTTCAATTCTATCAACTTATTTCATTGTTGAAATGTTGTAAAATAATAATGCGATAACTTTTGAAACAATTTAAAACAAGGGATTTTTCGTACAATTATCTTAAAATAGGTTTTTAAAATCGAATAAAAGATATGGCCGTATTAATTCAATGTATTTTATTGAAAATATATACTGATTAAAATTAAATTTTCATTTTTCCAGGAGCTGTATAACTTGTTACAAGACATTACACACGTCGGTTTGAAAAGATGGCCTGATAGTAGTTGCAAAGCATTCGTGTACTTTGAGAATCATCAACAAGCAGCCTATGCAAGAAGAAAACTAAGCGGAATAGTTGCCCAAACATTTGGAATTGGAAGTAAAGTAATTCTCGTGGACAAGAAGATGAAAGAAATGAAGAAAAATGGGGTAAAAATCTGAATACATTCGAAATTTTAAAAATCTAAATTTTTTTATTAAATGTACAAAGAATAATTACATTTTGTGTATACGGAATTATAAATCTGAATGATGAACAATTCATAAAACGCGTGGCTCATGTAAGATCTCCCATAAGATAATTTTATAAAGAAATTGAAAAAATAATACTGCTAGAAGAAATAATTTTAAATGTTATTGATTAATAAATATTTACAAACGATATATTTATATAGGATCGGTTTGTTTTTGAAATTTAGAGTGCTTTATTAAAGGCTTTCTAACACGATTAATAACTTTATATTTGAATAAAAAATTAGTCACTTTCAACACGGTCCTAATTAGAATGTTCTATGAAATTTTTTAAGAAAATTTTTGAAGAGATGATATAGCAATAATTTTTTACGATTATGAATGATGGATGTTTAGTTTTTAATTGATATTTGTAATATTTAAAAATACTTTCAGTTTAATTCAAAATTTTGTTATTTCATCCAAAAATTTACCATTTTTGTTTTTTGATGATTCGAAAGAAATAGTACAAATTTTATATACAAAATGAAAATAAGTTCTTCAATTAACAAATTAATTTTAAATGTTTAGTCGGATTTCGACTGAGACAGGCTAGTTAAGATATAAAGAACAACATCCTAAATGAATGACATAATGTTCTTCAATCGGAAGCATACACACACACCCATATATATATATATACACATAAAATCAAGTATACACAATACAAATGTTAAGTACATGATAAATTAGCAAATTTTTTTTCATTGTGTAACTGAAAATAAAACATAATAATGGACACAAAATAATATTAAATAAATTACGAAAACTAACAAAATGCAATGAAGGTAAATTCAACAATGAACATGTGCAGCAAAATCAAAGAACACCAAATACGGGTGCATAATGCGCGTTGCATTCGTAATTTTTCCTATTTTTTTTTTTTATTTACACGTAAAATTTAATGACTTCTCAACAAAAGACAAAAAATGGATTGACGTATGTTTCCATTTTTGTAAATATAACAAAATTATCATTTTAAGTAATACTGTCGTACTTATAATGATTTGCTTTTTAATTAGCCGTGCAAAGAAAATGCGGATATGCGTCCGAACGATGATAACCGAAGTAAAGCTGCGAAAAACGGCGATTTTAAAACGCTGAGTTCGATACAATTCAATACGATGGAACAATCGTTTAAGACGGGTATGCCACAGCCTGAAAATCTATCGCCTTCATTGATTTTCAAATACGGGGACCGTAGTAACGATCAATGTGGTTGTTCTTCTTTCAAGTACTTTAACGGGAAAGACGATTTCATTCGATGCAATACACCCGCCAATGAATCGAGCAGTAGCGGTAACAGTTTGTGGAATTCGGAATTAAATTTTGGACAGTCCGATGGTCTACGTGTAAGGGAAAGTTCATTTTACGGTTCTCAATTAAACCCAGTAAAATTGAGTACTGATGGGAATCTAGAAGATGAAGCTGGGATAACGTTTAAAACACGTTTTAACTCCAACAATGTTGACAGCGAGAAGCTAACGAATCCATCGTTATTTAATATAATGAAAGCAAACCAGACCGTTTACAAGCCTATCACACATGCTGCAACTGATTATAATATTGGTACACCATACCATCCTTACGATATCAAATCACGCGAGGAGATGCGCTTTATTCAGACTAGTAATGTAAACGATGAGAAGTTTCCGGATAATGTTAAATACATGTGCAGAAATCACATCGTTGAAAATATTAAACAAATGATAAAATAGAAAAAATCAAAAGCTATTTATTCTTTATACACCATTTATAATTTCATCATATTTAAAGAATATCACGCACAATAAATTACATTAGAAATCTATGTACGTTCTTCTCTAATAGGAACGTATATCAATTTAAAATATTTTAAAGAATATTTACATTATTGTATTTTCATATAAATATAATATCAATATGGATATATCTTTCCATCATTATTTTAACGAATATAATGAATATAATATTTTTATGAAGTATTATGGCGTTCGATTGTATCTTAAAAGTTGCGTTTTTAAATACAATTATCCACATATTTCTCCTGTACATGACGCATAATTTTACAAATTTTAAATATATTTTACGTTTGATTTAATATAATGCACGTTTTTAGTGATATAACAACGCACGATTATATTTTTAAAATTATGTTTTTAAATATAATTAAATTTTATATATTTTTATGATGTTACCTTCATGATATATAGTTTTCATTTACAAAACTACGCATTCTAAATATTTTATATTTGATTTAATATAATTTACGTGTACTTTATATAGATATTATTACAAATACCTAACATACATTTTAATGTACACATATATTTGTGGTTTTAAAATGCACAATTATAATATTTTATATTTAATATAATTAACGTATACTTTATATAGATATTATTGCAAATATCTAACATACAGTTTAATGTACACATACATTTGTGTAAATGTTTGCATACGCATAAATACTATTCTGTTATTAAAATAAATTCGTTATTATAATTTCTTTTTGGAAGTCGTGTGAAAAGAGTTAGTTTTATACGAATGTATCGGCTTAAAATACTTTACAGTTCACTAGAAAATTTTGAACTCACCTAACAATTCATAATATAAAAACACAACTTTAACTGAAATGTGGAATATTTAAATGAAATATTAAATTTGATTAACAATTTCTTTTTTTTTGGCCGATACAATGTAATATATTAAATAAGATAGGATTTACTTACCTGGATAAAAATTTTTTTACACAAAATTCGCTAGTAGAAGCTGTTAGTACTACGATATCTGTATTATGGATTAGAGCAGCTGAAAAATGCCTCGACGACTGTTTAACCGACAATCTGATAGCATAAAAAACAAGAAACAAAATTGATAAATTATACACATAAATTTTGCACACAATATTTCGGAATTACGAAATAAATATTACTAACCTATGCCAAAAAGATCGTCCTGGCTTCTCTAAATGATAACCTTCATTTTGGTGAGCTAATCTTAACCGTTCGAGATTTCTAGGATTTTTGTTAAATACATAAAAATTTATTCCGGAAGGTGGAATAGCATCGTGTCTATACAGATATGATAAATCTTTACACTTCGCAGCTGATAATGTTCTATATGGTTTTGCTTCCTGCTCCGGTGGTTTATAAATTTTATGTAGATCATCCTTCGATTTTGCCAAACTTAGTTTGTTCGAAGAATCAGTTAATTCTGAAGTGGAATATGAATTTTTGCTATATGCATTTGAACGTATTAAAAAATTTCTTAATTTTAACATTATACGTACGAATAAGATCCTGCGAAATAAATACCGGAAAATTCAAAATATTTTGCTTATTAGCTTTTCGTACTGTATTTTGATTTACAATGCACAATCGCCAAAGTATAAAATATAAAGTGTTGGGAATTTTAAAGAAATTTAAAATGTTACGTTTCATTTAAAAAACAATTTTTTATATGTATATTCTTAATAAACTTCTTGCAGCATATATACGAGTATAAGTACATCTGCTTATGTATAAATTGTGAAAAAATTCGACTCGGAGATTATATTTTACATTTTGAGCGCCTGTATATTGGGTTATTCAAATTTACATAACCTTGTTTATTACTCATGCCCACCCGTGTTTATTTTTATGTCTGAATAATTAGCATCATTATGATGATTAGAAGTAAAAAATTCCACAAAATATTCCATGTCGATACGTAAACAACAGAATCATTTATATACAAATCCAATGAAATTTATTTGCATTTAAGTATACATCCTAATTTTTAAAATGTTGGTTGATTATAGCGAAAGTGATAGTGACAATAATGAAGATAATGGTAATGAAGGATTTTTACACTTAAAACCATTAGGACAGCCTACAAAAATTGGTACAAACATATGTGCCGCTCCAGAAGTTAATATTATGGATACTAGTAAGTGTTTGCGTTATATTAATCATGATACGAAGGAAATTACGACAAATTTAACATACGACGAGCTGTTTGCTCCGGAGTTGGGACCTGAAAATCCGTTTTTAACGCAACAGCAAAAAGCAAAACGTAATATATTATCGGGATATGTAGAAGAAGCTTATATTAATGAATTTCAATTTGAAAATCAAAGAAGAACATTTAATAGTTACGGATACGCAATTGATCCAACTGTAGACGAATGTGGAGCTACAGGAAATAGTATGATTGTAAATAATGTTAGTACTACTGTTAGTAGTAGTCGCATTAGCCAAGAAGACAATCATTCTGAGATTGAATCGAAAACGGTTTTTGAAAAAATTACAAAACGTCCTTTAGATAAACGTAAACGCGAAAAGAATGACGATCCCTCCGATATAGACGGTTTTTTAGGACCATGGTCTGCTTACGTTGATGAAAAACGTGATGTAGAACCTAGCCCGGAAGAAGCTGCTGAATTAGAGGAGTATTTAGCGAAAAAGCATAAATTAGGTAAGAAAGTAGAAGATAAACCCTTAGAAGAAAAGACTGTATTACACATTAAAGATGCCGTTGATTATCAAGGAAGATCATTTTTACATCCACCTCACGATGTTGGAGTAAGTTTAAGAAACGATCATGTACCGGGAAAATGTTTTTTGCCAAAAAGCCATATTCATACGTGGGAAGGTCATACCAAAGGTATATCAGCCATTCGATGGTTTCCTAATTCGGCTCACCTTTTGCTTTCATGCGCGATGGATTGTCGCGTGAAATTATGGGAGGTATACAACGACAGGCGCTGTATTCGGACTTACTACGGTCATCGACAAGCGGTTAGAGACATTTGTTTCGATAATCCTGGAACAAATTTTTTGTCAGCTGCATACGATCGATATATAAAATTATGGAACACCGAAACAGGACAATGTATAGCGAGATTTACTAGTCGAAAGATACCGTATTGCGTTAAATTTCATCCGGATGATGATAAACAGCATTTATTTGTAGCCGGGACATCGGATAAAAAAATTATTTGTTGGGATCTTAGGACTGAAGAAATAGTACAAGAATACGATAGACATTTAGGAGCGGTAAATACCATTACATTCGTAGATGAAAACCGACGTTTTGTCACTACTTCTGATGATAAAAGTTTAAGAGTGTGGGAATGGGATATTCCGGTCGATATGAAATACATCGCTGATCCTAGTATGCATTCGATGCCTGCCGTTACTATGTCACCTAATCAAAAATGGTTAGCCTGTCAAAGTATGAATAATAAAATCGTCATATTTTCGACTTTAAATAGATTTAAATTAAATCGTAAAAAAACATTCGATGGTCATATGGTGGCTGGATACGCTTGTTCATTAGATTTTTCACCTGATATGAGTTATATTGTATCCGGTGATGCGGATGGAAAATGCTATGTTTGGGATTGGAAATCAACTAAACTGTACAAAAAATGGAAGGCTCACGATGCAGTTTGCATATCTGCTTTATGGCATCCGCATGAAACTAGTAAAGTAGCTACCGCTGGTTGGGATGGTCTTATAAAATACTGGGATTAAAATGTGAAAAGTAATATTAATATATTTTTATATCTACATTTAAGTGATTTTTTAATAAATATTTTGACTAATTAATCTCTCTATTTGACTAGTTATACAATACTAATAAGGATGGTGTAGCCTAATAAAAAATTCGATTGTTTAGACGAAAATCTTGCTGAAAGTCTATGTTTATCAGGTTTTACTTTTAACGTTACAACATTCCCAATGTTCTCTGTTGTTTGATTTTATAATAAAAGTACGTGATTTTTTTTATCAAACATGTATTTCAACCTAGTTTTTAATGGTGCGAATTTTGAAGTTAATTTCTATCTCTATTTTTACGTATATTTAATATTTTTTCAACATATTGCGATCGCGATGTCTTAAAAATTATATGTTTTTTAATTACATGTAAATAAATTTATATGTTATATCTATATATTAGAGATGTTACTTTTAATGCATATTTGCAAATGACTGAGAATAAATAAGATATCCAATGCCAGTTATTTTGTGTATATAGAAATGTAAAAGTCGCTTTATCATGTAATCTTATCTGCTTACTCTAATATCGTATACGAGAATTTTATACAAATATCTCTGAACAATCAATACGAAAACTTTAACTAAATAAATCCATTTCTTTATTTGTAATTTTTTAACGATTACTTTCATAATATTATGTTTTAGGTATAATAAGTAAAAAGCTTACTAGTTCATAATTGTCAAAGTAGGTACAATTTTCAGGGTTTTGTAATCAGTTCTCAGGACCCTACAAAAAAGTCTCAGGGTAATCCAAAGTCAATTATTATATCAAATTAAATACATTATTCCATTTTTGTAGTTCTTCAGATAAAATCAATTTAGAAATATTTAAAAAAGTTCCTCCCCGAAATATCTTAAATATTGGGAAAATGAATAAATAAATTTGAACTTTATTGAGTTACTTCAGGATTATTTGAGCATTTTTTCATTATCAAGTAAGTTAAATTGTGCCGAATTAAGATATTTGTGATTAAATATTGTCTCATGGAAGAATAAATCATGAACATCTTTAGTTAACAAAAAATTGTAAAGTATTATTGTACGACACGTAAATAGCCTATGATATTTAGTCCAGTCCATACAAGTGCCAACATGCCACTTTTACAAACAAGCAGGTAACAATTCCCTGCAATACGTATCGAAGGCAGTGAATTTTCGCAGACGCACTGTGGTAAGCTATCTTGAAATGGACATTCACTGACAGCTAACATGGCGGTTTCATGTGGTTCAAACCAGAAAAAATATTCTTGCACGAACCAGATTGTTGTATTTTCTTCTTTGCAGGAAATCATCTTTAAACTTCACTTCGAAAAGAAAAATTTGTTTAACTAATCTGGAAATATGGAATTGAAATATATAGTACTGCATGCAAAAGCAACTTACTGAGAATATAGCAACAACAATCGAAAATGCTGCATATTTTCACATCTACATCAAAATATGTATCTAATTTAACTCTCCACAATGATGTAAATATACCATACATTAATGGAGTACATATACACCGACTTCCTTCTCATTCGGTTATCAATATAATAACAAACATGTATTTGGTTCGATATACTAAAATAAAAAATATAATAAGAAAAATATGCAATTGAGAAATTTTAAAGTAAATATGAAGTAATATTTGAACATAATTGTAGAAATACATGAACAAGTTCGAATCAAAATAATCATCTTTCTCTTACTATTAAGTTTATATTAATCTATATCATGTAACAATATTAACATGACAGTAATATGTGGAACTTTGGTGACTTGTTGCTTACTGAGCAAAATATACTAATTTGAACATATTAAATTTATTAATTTCGTAAAAAAATGCAATTTCGTCGAGGAGCTGAATAAACTATTTAACACAATTATTCAAATTCAAAAGTAAAGATTTTTCATTAATTACAACCTTAATGTACCACTTTTCATTTTTTTTTGTTTTACTATGAAACGTTATTATATTCAAAACTAAAAAATAGTATCATATAACTGATAAGAAAATTTATCAGTTTATTTGATCATGAACTAAGTTATTGACAATATTAATCCAGGTAGACGTGTGGTTAAAATTTTCATAAAATGTACAATAATTTCTAAGAATGATGTGTTTCCCATATTTAACTCGATAAAGCTGGTTGCCTTACAACCTATAATGAAAGCTCGCTAAGTTGAAGCTTCCATCAATTATATTAAAGCACATTTTTCAATCAACAATGAATAAAGAATTAAAATCTCAGAGGTTGTATTGTTCTTATTTTTACATCAATAGATGTAACATACTAAATAATCATTGTTTTTTTGCCTGCAAAAATTAGAAGCTATCCATACAGCATTAATAATAAAGAAATTTCCCTAATATCTATAATAAAATCTTAATGATTACATATAAATCAAAATTACGACCATGTTTTCATCATTCGTTCTACATCGAATTAGCTTGTGTAGAGAAAGTACAACAAAATTAATATTATTTTTAGTTTATTTCATTGGGCCATTTGTTGTTTATAAATCGCCAACCTGATATTTATGTGCTAAACAAACTTTATTTATAAATTGCTCTAGAGTTAATCAGAATCTTATGTATTTTAATGTATTATTGTATAATGATGGGCAACGTGAAATTAAATTTTTAACTTTCAACGCTTCGACAGAAACCATATTTTTTTAATATAAAGTTTCGAAAATATTTTTAATTTCTATTTTTCAAATAATGTAATTGTAAAAAATGTTGAATGCGTAAATTATTTCATTTTAGAATTTTAGTTGCGTGAAGTTTCAATCATTTAAAGTTAACATTTTTCGACGTCCCTTCAAAAAATTGAGGGGGTTACTTTTTAATTTAATGTATATGTTTATTTATCCTACAACTAGCCTCTAAGCTGTGAAGTTCATATATATTGGACGTTCTAAAAATTGCTGACGTAAATATGTTACACTTGCTTAAGCATTTGTTAATAATAGTGATTTCAACAGATGTAATAGTATTCTACGACACAGTACAAATATTTAAATTACTAGATTTTTATGCAAGAAAAGTAGTGTTATATTGTAATAATAAAACGAGTGGGCATTTATAAAATGTTTATAACATATACATGATTTAGGAAGAAAAATTATTATGCGGACGCATAACACATTATCGTGTTCTTACAATTATACGTTATGCATTATCTAGATAAATAGGGATTTCAGGTTATTTAGCCTATCTTGTTATTACTCCCGATTTTTTTTTAATAACATAAAATTTAAACGAATATTTCACTATTTTAGTGTTGGTTAGCGATTTGTTAAAGAAATGATTAATTCATTATTAGGATTATTCTGGTTGAACATTTTCAATCTTCGTTATTACATTATTACTTGATTGCGGAGCAGCTTACGAATATACGACGAATTAAATTAATTCCGTAGTATTATTTAACTGAAAATGTATATTTTTAATAACTGGCTAGACTAAGTGAAACAATTTGATTATTTGCACATTTATTGATGAGCGGAATAATTAATATTATATTGTAAATTAAAAAAAAATTGGATTTTCAGAAAAATGGATACGGATGAGTGCACATTAAAAAATCCAAATACGAATAAACATGCGGAAGATGAAAAACCTACGTTCGCTGCTGAAAGTAATAGGTATTATAAATAAAAACTTATTTATAATAATTTATAACATTCAATCACTTATAAAAATTGGCGAATTAACTTTTAAAATGCAATATAATTTAAGATCAAATTTACATTGTAATTTAATAAATTAATTTTTTATATCAAATGTTAATCGTTGAATTTATAATAACTTATGATAATCATGAGTAGATTTTAAAATGCACTACGCGTAATAAATCAATAATTAATAAATGCCATATTTGTAATCTATTTTATCATTGATAATAAGTTTTAAATTTTTTACAAAATGCAATGTTTTATATAGGATTGGTATTAATTTATCGCTATTGAGTTGTTATGACATAGGAAAAATAAAATGGGTCACTGGAACATTTTATAAAAATTATGGGTATCCTGAATTAAAGGAGATTAAAACGCATACTACAATTTTTCAAGAAATTTTCAATATACAGTATTTCTATTGCTAGGAAGCAGTTAGTCAGTTTTTTTTTTTTCAAAATAAGTTATTCTCAAAATAATTAGTTTATCTGTTGTATACAATAATTAACATAGGGATGTACAAGAATTAATCGTTGATCAATCTTGTTAAGATTTCAAATATTTGTACGAAAGTACGTATTAAATTTGTGTAATTCTATTTTGGTTTTCTGTTTTAATATTTATAATTAATTTGATAAGATAGTTCTACAATAAAACTATTACAGAATTTTTGAAATAATGATCTTACGTTCATTTTCATGATTTCGTAAAATTTCGAACACTAAAGGGCTATTTATTACGTTTTATCATTAAAATGACATTTCGTTTACTTATAGCGTTCTTAATGATTGTGAAATATTGTACGATCTAAACGATGAAAACGAAAAGGTGGATGACTGTGATTTGAAAATTTGCGTGGACAAAATAAATAACATACAAATTGATGAAGATTTATGCGACGAAAAATTAACTGATCGAAGCGTGAAAAGGTATAATTATGTAGTAAATATTTGGTACGCCTTTATTTTTTTTGTACATTTTAAGATTATAAGTTTTAAACGTAAATATAAAGAAAAAATTCTACTAAGTAAATATAATATTTAAGTACGAATATTGGAATTTAGGATAATATATACCTAAGCATTGCGAAGAACGTGAAGTAATTTGATGTTTATGGGAAAAAGAACATTAAGAAAAAAGTAGGCTGATACTCATTACAGAAATGACTATAATGGAAACATTGGGGGACAACTAATGAACTGCATCCTATGTAAAGAAGAAGCAAAACAATTGTTGCCAAATTTGAGTCGACAAACGGTAGTAATAAAACTTTCCACCTAGAACTATGGATAGCGAGTATGTAGGGCTGAATAGATTTGTAATGTTTTGCTGAATAAACAGATTTTCCCAATATTGAAGTAACGAATAGGTCTAGTATAGGTCAAATGATCAGCTAGTGCATTATCATAAGTACTAAAGTATGTAGGAATACATACAAATTTAATGTAGACCTCGAGCGAGCTTAACTTAAATATGCGATTGCAGACTGTATAACAGACGATGATCAAAGATTAAACTGTGAATACTGCAATGCTAGAAAGAATTATAATATTAGTTGAGAAATGATGGTCAAAGATGTTGACTGCAGAATAGAAGATCTGTCAGTAAGTGTAGAACATGATTTAGAATAATTTTTTTGATGACTTTAAGTGTATGATGAATCTGAAGAAGGTAAATTTTAAAATAATATATATTCATTATATTTTTTATTAGGTTGACGGAAGCGTTGAAAACGAATAATCACAGTCGCGGAGTACACAACTTTTTAATTCCCGAAGGTATGCCGAATAAGTTTTACGAATATTTTCATAACGGTGATTAAATTTCAGAAGACACAGCGTTGTCATAATTATTAATAAATATAAAAAATATAAATTATTAAATCATTTTTTTTTTGTTTTAGTTAAGCAATATTATAATATAGCGCGGAAAGCTGTCAATTTGAAATATGGCGTAAAATCGCAGACTGTATTACTAAAAATAAATACGTTGGAAAATTGCGAAGAACTATGTTTCACAGAGGATGAAGATGATTGCGAATGATTCGCGATGTTATTGGAAAATTATGGATCATGCGAAAAATACCATAGTATAAATTTTATTTGATTCAAATTATGCAATTTCCAATAAACGTTTGTTAGTGTATACATATTTCTTAATAGTTAAAATTATATATTTAAATTTTGTCTTTAAGAATAAAGTACTTTTTTTAGAGGCACTAAATGCTTTTAAAAGTAATTATTTCGGACATCATTAACAGAGAAAAGAAAAAAGCAGTAATAAAAATTAAACCGCTGGGAATAACTAGAGAAAATATTGTATTAATAATTAGCGGTTAACTATTATCCTCAAAGTGGTAATCGACTAATTGTTTCGTTTTTGTAATTTTAAGCAGGAAAATCGTTTACTATTTTTCAGTGGAGACAAATAATATCTTCCAGATAGTTACATTATTGTACATTCGCACTACATTTTTCAAAGAAATGAATTTATATTAGTATCTCATTGTATATCTGCGACATATTAATTTATCGAAATTGTACTATATTGTATCATTATTTCGTAAATTTTCTTTCTTTTTTAAATGTCTACACAAAAATAATCATACGTCTGACATTAAAATTAAAATTTAAACAAACGAATAAAGCGTTTATTATAATAAATATAGATCGAACAGGTCAGTAATAAGGGAAAAATTTAATACACACAAATAAACATATATATATATATATATATATATATATATATATATATATATATATATATATATAAAGCTTATCTATTAAAAAATTATAACGATAATAAACTTTACAAAAACCCGTTAACGAACATTTAAGATAAAGTTAAAACTTCTAATAGAAATGAAAAATAAAAATGCGTAGAATGATGAAATTATTTCTACCGTATACGAAGGAAAATCAAGTTTAATTCCCTGTGTCTACTTATGAAAAAATTGAAATGTACGGGGCATGACTATATCTTGTATATTGTTTCTTTTTATATATTCGAGAGTATTTAGTAATTCTCGGACGTTAATTTTGAATAACTTGAGGGGGGGGGACTGTTTTATAAGTTAAATTATATATAATACGTGTACAAAGGAACTGTATAACCGGTTTGTATACGATTAATTTATTAGCTACGCTTAGATTTGATTTTTCTTTTTTAATTTAACATTCGTACCAGTTTTATTTATGCAATAGGAAACAGGCGCATTGAATCGGATGTGACTTTTACTTTTGTCTTGTCAATACATATTACAATTCTTTGATGGAATTGCGGAGTTCATAATTGGTCTTCTTTAAGAGAAAATTTTGACGGAATTGATGTCAGAAACTAAACCGAGTATTCATCGTTCTTTAATCGATTCTTCCTAATATATCGTATCAGTAGCCTGATCATTTAGAATTTCTTTCCTCTACACAGACCTTTGATTTCCTACTTTTTATTCGTTTTTTAAATTATTTAATTTTGATTATTCGACTACATGATTAAAGCGAAATATGTTTTACTTTTACGAAAGAAAGAAAGTATATTTGACATTAATTTTACAATTTACAGATATCAATAACCATATAATAAATGTTGCCGGAAATGATGGTCCTCTCCATTTATGAAATAAAATTCTTACATTATACAATTGAAATAATAATAGTATGCCATATAACATTGTATGGAGAAAAAATTAATAATAAAAACCACCGCAAAGAAAAAAAAATAAAAGATTAATTATAATATAGATAAAGAATTAACCGTACGTTGAAAAAAGGAAATATTATATATAACGGGAAAATAATGAAACAAAATAAATAAATAACAGAGAAATTATGTTTAATTCGTCGGTGCTTATATTTAGTGTACCTAACACTTAGTTGCCTGGAATCGTAATTTGCAATCACTGAAAGCAAATCATTGTGATGCGAACTACACTGTCAAATTTTTTTTTTATTTAATCTCGGAATCTGCAAGTGCATATATGACACTTTTGTGTATATGGGGACATTAAGAATACATCTGAGACATCGATTTTGAACTAATTGTAATCTCTTAAAACTGGCATTCGAAACTGAAGACCAAACCGGACATGCATATGTTAAGATAGGCCTAATCAATGATTTATAAATGATTAATTTATTATTTATATTTAAATAAGATTTACGATTAAGCGTCGGATATAAAGTACAGATTACTCTATTTGTTTTTAAAGTAGCATGGTCTAAATGCTTCATAAAAGTTTGTCTCTTGTCTAAAATGACGCCAAGGTAACGTATATGGTCTGACCAATCTATATCAACGCCGCTGACGTGAAGTCTACGTGGTAAAGAAGGCCTTCGACGTGTAAAAAATATTGGCCGAGTTTTCGCCGGATTAATAGCAATTTGCCATTTAGAAAAGAATTTGATCACACGATCAATATCAGTTTGCAGCCGTTTGTGAATAGTGCTCGGCCTGTAGGAACTGCATAAGAGCGCAGTATTTCGTCAGCGTACAAAGCAACTTCAGTGTTGTTTGTTACCGGAAAATCATGCAGATAAAAGGTAAATAAGAATGGCCCTAACACGCTACCTTGCGGTGCTAAACAGGCTTTGCTAGATGACAATGTATTGTTTATAGAAACATAGAAGGATCTATCGCTTAAATAATTATTGATAAGTTTAACTAAGTAGCGTGGAAACCTAGTCTCTATCATCTTATAAACAATGCCCTCGTGGCAGGTTGTGTCAAAAGCCTTTGCTACGTCGAATAGCACCATTCCAGTGTGTTTGTTGAAGTTAAAATTATCCGTAATAGAGTCTGCTATTCTCAAAATTTGCTGTGTTGTAGAATATTTAGGCTGAAAGCCAAATTGTTGTTTAGGTATTAAATTCTTGATATCAGCGAAATTTCTTAATTTATTTAAAACTATCTTTTCAGCAATTTTACTTAAATTGCTAAGTAGGCTAATGGGACGAATATTGTCTAGCTGGGAACAATCTTTATCTGGTTTTGGTAATGCAATTATTTTTGCAACTTTAGAATATGCGGCCGATGCCTGTTTTGTTGAAAATTATGTTATTACGCGTCATTGTATTTTTATATTTCAAATGAATGAAGACGAATTATTACAAAAAGATTGTTGTAAATAGAGCAATATTCTCTGGTAAGTAGTCATTCGAAGTTTCATCGACGGAGAAACGAAACTTACTTTTCCACAAGTATAACGCTGATTACGAATGTTAAATCATAACTCCCAATGAAGCGGGAAATCGCGGTCCACTTGCAGAGCGTGTTCATTACATCAAATATCGTTAAACTTTTTTCCGCATAAAGAACAATCTGCTATTTGAAACTTGCTGTCCCAGTCGTATTAGTGTATAGGAAACCGGGTCTTTCCGGTTAAAGGAGTAATAAATTCATAAAATCGTCGTGCAGAAGGCAACGGAAAATCAATACGGTATCTATCCTAGCATATCATGATGGTGAAAATATAAATGGTCCTTAGCCCTGCGTAGACTTAAATGGTCAAAGGGTGCGCAGAATCTCCCTGCTCCATGATAATATGAAACGAGTAAAGAACGTGGGACATTATAAGTTTGTGTTAACCAGGAAAATTTCAAAATATATCCTAAAAAATGAACGGATTGGTGTAAACGTCGTAAAGTGGACGTCGACGAGTACATATGATTAAAACGAAATATCGTATAAGATATGGAGTTGGCATAGTCGTTAATGCGAAAGTAAACAGATTCTGCTCGATATGCAAAATGATAATGATGTTCCGCTTAGATACTAGATTTATCGAGTGTTACGTGTGGACCATATATAACGTACAAAACATAGACGTTGAACCGATTAAGTTTCTAGAAGCAGTTGAAGTGCAAATTATTGGACTGTTCTACCACGAGTACCAAAGAAAACAGTTACTTTCCAATATATATATATATAAAGATAAATTACGTTACACACGTTTACAAATGCGTCTAATATTTGAAGGAAAATTGTGCCAAAACATCTGTAGGTGGAAAAGGTTATCCAATTTTGGAATGTTATGGCAGAAACGCTTTGTAATTTTTCACGTTAATAATCACCAACGCTCACACTTTTTATTGGTGAATATCTCACAATCATACAATAGTATTAATTACACATCTAACGTATGCGAAATTCTATTCGTAATATAACGTTAATTTTATATTTAGAGTATTTATATTTAATTCGATATCGAGATCTTCTGTATCGATTAAATTCAATTTTTTTTTTTTATAATATCTTTAAATATATATCGAATAGCAGCGTCGATGACAAATTTTTATGACGCTTTTCTATATCATTTGTTGATGCGGTACTTTATCATTTATCTTTACTCAGACTTCGTACTCGCAATATGTGTTCCGAATTATATTTTTCAGTACTCTGAATTATAGTCTGTCAAAGGTGTTTTCAATAATACATAAAATTATTGTAACGTCGCTTTCGATAATTTTTCACGAGTACGTTTAAGATAAATAAGGAAAAGGTTACTTCTAATTTATCCGATGACACGGTACGTATTCAATATACAACCGGCGTATCTAAAAAAATAAAGACAATCAATAGAAGTAATTATTCGAAGTCTTGCACAAAAGCATCTGACACACGGTGCTATATAACTACATCAATCACAGATGCATCATCTTTACCGAGAATTAAATTAATCGAAACTAAAAACGCAACATAATGTTTTGTTTTATGAGAGCGGAAAACTTTTTATTTGTAATTTATTGAGAACATTTATCAGATAGTATCGTCATTTATAAAAAAACCCGGTTGTATACAGTTTTCAGTAACATTGAGATTAATCGTTGAACATTTTTAATAAATTGTATTATTTTTCTATCATTAAAATAAAATGTTATTATTATGATTTTCGATTTTAAATTGATAACTTACGCACACACACACACGAAACATATTAAAAATTTAAATAAAATGCACGGAAGAAAATACGGGTGTTTTAAAATTGTGTTACAAACAGCCGTATTCGATTCACAAGAAATAGTTGTATTGGTTTTATATATATATATATATATATATATATATATATATATATATATATATATATATATAATATGGATTTCTCGGCATTTCCCGAACCATTTTGCTACACGCTACAAAAGATCTGACAACAGACGAATTCGAATTGGAGTTCACTGATTCTATAAGCCGAATTTTATTTTGTCAAAAAAGTACCGAAAAGAAAATAGACCGAAATTGAAATAAATGGCGAAAATGATGATTTGTACTTTTTTTTTTCAACTTTTTTCACATATTTAAAAATGTATCCATTGAAGAATTTTTTTATGTTATTTTCGATTTTAGTTATGTAGAATTAGAAAAGTTTGTAAGGTTGTTCTATGACATATTTTGTGTCTGTGACTAGTAAGTAGTGTGAACCGCCATTTTACTTTTACCGTTTAATTTTTATTTTCCATTTATTTTTTTTACGTTGTTACTTTTAACTTTTGTTACCTGTTTTTTCTAATAAAGGTGCGTCGCGCTTATATTTTAAATTTGATTTTTTTTTTTTTATTCGTTAGATATTTTAATTTTTGTTTACTTTGTGTTTTTTCTTTCAAAATGCCAAAATCTTAATTATTTCTTATTAACGTCAAATTATTTAAGTAAACGAGAAAAATGAAGGAAAGCTTTTCTTAACACGAAAAACTTGATGACTCGGAAGAATTCGAAATTACAACTACGGATAGGTCTACTGCGATGTTGCATTTAGTCAATCCTATTATGCAGTAAGGAAAGCTGGGTTCTCATAGAAATCCTGAAGAAAATCGAAGCTTTTGAGATATACGTTTATCGCAGAATGCTAAAAATATCATGTCTAGATCACGCGACCAATAGGGAAATGCCGAATAAAATGTCAAATCGAGTTGAGGTGCGCTATACCATCCGAACCGGAAAGTTTACCTATGGATACACGGATAGACATCCAGAAAAATATCACCTGTTCTATCTTGTATAATATGGTGAAATTATTGGCCATAGAAAACCTGATAGGCAAAAACTTTTTTTTAGGAAACAGATATGAGAAGATAGCACCTCAACTGCAAGAGGTGTCCAGATGATGATCGTTGACTTAAGAGACTGGAGATGGCTTAAGAAGAAGAAGAAATGTGTAATATTTGTATGTGTATAGTTAATAAATTCATAATTTCGTATAGTGTTTTACTATATTTACTTCGGTTCTCAATACTCATGATATAAACAAATTGTTATAGAAAATATTAGCCCCTTTTTTATGAATGGCGAAAAATCCACACATTACTACTAGCTATCGAAATGATTCTAAATATTTTTTAAAGTATCGATTCAAAAAATTGTTATGAAAAAAAAATATTTTCTAAGTATATATATAAACACACACACACACAACACACACACACACACACACACACACATATATATATATATATATATATATATATATATATATATATATAAGGCAACGAACAAAATATTATATATATATATATATATATATATATATATATATATATATATATATATATATATATATATATATATATATATATATATATATGTAAACACTTAATAAGTTTGAAGTAAAAATGTAGGATACTTTTTGATGAAATTTCGACGGTAATCTGTTCATATTTTAGTAATTTAATTCATTTCTAACGGCGTGGATGAAGTTTACTTTTAACAATCACTTTCACCAACAAAACTTATTTCGCCCAAAGTATCGATTTCAAATTTGGAAAATACGCTGACGTCTTTGTGAAAGTTGTTAGAATCTTTCGCAATACGACGATTTTCTTTCGAAAAAGTTAATCGTCTACCGATGCTAGTACAACTATTTGCACTCGACGTGTCACTGTAATACAAAAGTACGCCATCATTTAACGATATCGGGTTTACTTTAATCACAAAAAGCTTTTCGGCTGTTAAGTCATTATCGAGTGAATATAAACAATATAAATTATAAAAATATACACAAATTTGCAAAAATATGAAATGTAAAAAAAAATACTTAAATACACAATTTACAAAAATTATTAGTGATAAAACCGTATTTTTAAATAACCTGAAAACACAATAGCAAACGAAATAAAAATAAATAAAAATATCCAACAATATAAAATTTATATATAAACGAGACGATACCATAGCAAACTTTAACGATTTTAACTCAATTTTTGTTGTTTATTTTTTTTAAAAATCACTACACTTCAAACTTTTCAAACTAGCTAATTACGAAGCGTATATTAATAAAACGAAAAAAAAAGAGTTAATTCCACACCGTGCTTAGCTGGTAAAAACATTTTCGTTACTTTTGGAGTAAAGACTAAATTTTTATGGTAACCAGGCTACGGTGAAAGTTAACAAACACACATCTGTCATATATCCATCATGTAGCAGAAAATTATTTTTTACGTTAATAATAAATTAATTCTGTACAAAACACTTATCCGTTCCATAATCACGTGTTGTTTACGAAACAAGAGTCTTATGCGTGTGTACTAGATGTTTCTAAAAACTATAGAATCGTTGATACGCATACTACTCTAAAAAAAAAAAAAAAACATGCTTTATATTAAGAACCGTCTAATAAATTTCTGCGACGACTGCTTAGTTCGAGCGTGATAATTATTTAATTTCTACCATGGGTAATTACGATTTTAGCCGATTTATGTATAGTAAATATAAAGATAGGAATGTTTTGTAATGCGATAATAGAGTTGGACGATGAATTCGGTGATTCGAGTCACCAAATATTTCGAATGTATCGAGTCAGTAAAATAAACGGATTTTTGTCACTAACTCACGATTCGTAAAATATCATGCGTTTTGTCACATCAGGTTTATCCGATTATGTGTTTGGTATAGAATTATTAATTTTCCAAGTACATATTTTAGAATTTTAGTTTCGTTTACTTTTATTATTTAATTAAACTTATTTGCGTTATAAATTTTAAATTGGTCTATTATACACTTTAACTAATATTGTTCGATATATATTAAAAACAAAATATAAAATATAATCTACACAATTGTATTATTTTCTTATGTACAAATACATGTAGGAGCTACATACTATGTAATATTTCAAATTTTCAAATCTTACTTTAGTTTACAAATTTTTCGATTAAAATATATGTACTTACGTACAGACACTTACGATTACATATTGAGTAAAGCATAAATCATATATATATATATATATATATATATATATATATATATATATATATATATATATATATATATATATATATATGAGGGAGGATAAGTGAAGACTCGATGACACTGACTCGTAATAACGTGACTAGAGGATTATTTTTAGAATAAAACACGCCAGGCAGTTAGTGATTCGATGATCAGATGAATCGAATCAGTGTCTCGAGTCATTCAAAGTAAATGAAATTTAGTTATATAAGATTTGTTTTACGATTTATTTATTGTTTTGTATTTACTAATTGTATAACGTGTCGTTCTTTTGTTTTATTATTATTATCTTTTTCTTTTTCGTTGCTGAGTTTTTATTTTATAATTTCTTACGTCGTTACATTATAAGTATAAATTTTCATTTTTTATAGTTTAAGAACGGAATTGAATTATACGGAACACTGCGTACAAAAGCAAATTATTGAGAAGACAGCAACAATCGTACCAAGATATATATCTAATTTAACTCTTCGTAATGATCTAAATATTCTGTATGTAAAACCGGTATAGAAAATTCGCCGATAAATTTCAATAAAGTACAAAATATCTGAACTATACTTCCTGACAATTCCGCAAGATAATTAAAAAAGACGAAATGGTCCACAGATACTCTTCCAATAACTTGAGAACGAAATAGTTTACAATGAATCAAAAATAAAACGGTAAAATTTGCTATGTAATTCGGTTTGGACGCAATTCAGAGGACCGGTAATTAGTATTTAGGCTTGATGAAACATTAGCAAATAATAAAAACGACAATTGTATCTCGCGATGATCTATTAGCGGAATAAGAATTTATTTAAAAGAAAAATTACAAGTTTATCCGAACGTTTTATAAAAACACTTCAACTTACCGCGATAGATAAGGCGACACTGATTGTCGTTTTTTATCGGTAATTCTTCGAGCTTTGTTCGGTTTTAATTTAACGGAACGTAACATATCGACGCTGATAATTGGTAATCGCGGATCGGTATACACGACCGGTTTGTATTCGCCTCCCTTCAAAGAACACACATCTTACAGTTTGTATTTATAATTATTAGTATTTTCATAAATATAATTAAATCGTTATTTTTTCGTCAATCGTCTAATTTACCTTATTTAAAGTTAGCGGCGTTTTTTTCAATTTAACGTTCTTAATATCGTCAGCTGTTATCGTAAACTGACGATTGGTCTTAAAGTGTTTATTATTAGTCTTCGACGCGCTGCAACTAGAACCGGACGACGCGGAAGATTTTTTAGATATCTGCGAAGGAGACGAAATAGTGAATAGCGGAAATGGAGGAGGTGGAGGTGGCAATGGTGGTATCGACGTCGCGACAGTGGAAGATGAACTAATCATTAGTTTATCGGTACCTGAATGATACGTCAAACGCAATTATTATTGTTATTCAATAAAATTATATGTAGCGATTAAAAAAAAAAAAATCGTACTATTTACAATGAAACATCGTACAACAGCTTAAGCAGATACGAAGATTTTAAAAAAATTGTCACAATACATAACGTGAAATGTTTTTTGCTTATTTCTGAATGTTGCCAATATATTATATTTATACATCGGTGTATATTTATAGATATTTGTGTATATATAATAGATTTTATGTATTATCTGTGTGTGCGCGCCCTCTTTTTTCGAATGGTAATAATTTCGTCGTGTACGCACGTATTAGGTATGTATATTTGGCTTTCGTAAATTTTTTATTTTCTCATATAAAAATTGTCGTCCTCGTACTCTAACGTGTTATCGTTAAATAAATAATTTCATAACAAAATTATCATTAAATAAGAGATAGGCTACAAAAAAAAAAAAACGTTACCTGAATTTCGTTGATTAACGGTATTTTTCAGTGTTTGCATATCTTTCTCAATTTCATCGAGACGCGTCCTTATATTTTCTATAGCAGAAAGAATATGATTGGAGTTTGAATGATGGCAACAATTTACACATCGGGAACTTGTATTATTACTATTTGAACCGCTACTACTACTTGACGAGGGTCTATTACGCAATTTAGTATAATATTTTTCTTGAACATTACGTCTTTTAAAAAATCTCTTGAATATATTCAGTTTCTATAAAAATGTATACAAAGAAGCGATAAAAAATGTTAATTTTTTTTTTTTTTTTTTTTTTTTTTTTTTTTTAATTAATTACACGAAAACAATGAAACAAAAAACGAAATAATTACCGTTTTATTACGAATTCGAATACATTCTACTTCAGCATACAAATTTAACTAAGTAGTTTTAAATATTATTTATATAGATTAAGAAAAATTGGGTAACATTATATGTATATATATTATATATATATATATATATACATATATACACACACACACTAGAAGTAATTATTTTTTCAAGCTTTGTTTCGCATTGATATCACAAGTAGTAAACAGATGTACCTTCACTACCAACACCCGCAATATGAACCACGTTTTGTTGTGTTAGGGGCGTGGCCGAAATAACGGACGGATATATATGTATATATGTTTGTAACGTTAAGGGCGTCGCTGATATATACGTATACTATACTTAATATATAAAACTGTTAAAAGAAAGAGGCAGCGATATTTTAAAAATTTAAATCATTGTAATTTCTGTGCTATTTGTGATATCAATGTGAATTAAAGTTTGGAACTAATCCGAGAATATAGGCTATAAGCTATGCGAATTTTATCATTATTGCTTTAATATTAACAGACATCAACCGTTTTGTGTATTTAAATAATGACGACGATGACGATAATACAAAGACAGATAACGAAACGAATCATATGTTAGGTTAATCTATAAATAACTGAGAAATTTTCAAATTAAACCGTTTGCTTCACACGTTTGTAACGATTGAAGAGCCACGAATAGACAGCTAATTCAGTGTATGGAATATCAAAATTTTGGTCATACAAAATCCTACTGTAACTTCCACCTCGGCGTGTAAAATGTAGTGGTAAACACCTAACTTCTGTCTGTCCTAAAAAATCGGAAGAAAAGCCAGTATGTCTTTTCTGTCGTAGTGATCATCCCGCCAGCTATAAAGGATGTGAATATTATAAACAAGAATATAATAAAAAGTTTAAACAAAACGTAATAAATAAAAGTTTCTTCGAACGCGCAACAGTTGATATGGACGATACCAACACATTTACATGTATTAATAAGAAGTCGTCATCAAACTCATATGCTAGTATTTAAAAAAAATATACTTCTTGTTCTGTTCACCCTACATCAATAATAGCACAAAAATATAATGGTTTACAGAGTATCAATGAACAACAAGAGATTAGCGAAACATTAAGTTCATTCCTTAATGAGTTTCGAAATTTACTCTCACCTTTAATATCTATGTTAACAAAACTCATGTTTAAATTATTATGAATTTAAACACCATAAGTATGAATTCACTAACAATAGTATTACGGGATGCTAATGGAATATTCTATTAACGGAAACCCATATTATTACTCCAGCCAGCTTTGATTTATCAAACTACAAATGCTATCATGGAACTCATCCTTCCGGTACAGCAATGGGAGATATTGCGGTACTCGTAAGAAAAACCCTTAACCATTATATGCATTTTATTCGTCAAACGGAGGCATATCAAGCTGTCGCAGTTAAAATAAAAACATGTAATAATGAGGAAATAACTATGACATCAGTTTATTGTCATCCAAAGTATTACATACCGGATGAAGAATTTACGAAACTATTTTATCATCAAGGTAGCGAATTTATATGTGGAGGTGACTACAATGCATAACATTGTCAATGAACTCAGAGTAAACGCCGAAAACAACTTTTCAAGCTGAATAGTAAACTGCGTCTAGATGCTGTTTCACCATTTTCACCCACTTACTAGCCAAAGCATACCAACCGGCTTCCAGACGTCTTAGACTTTTATTTTACTAAAGACTTAAATAATACCTATAAAAGTTGCACTACTCTAGTAGACTTGTCATCTGATCATCCACTATACTGTAGAATAGATAACAGATTAAATAACAAGTTTACCAACTGGAATCAATTTGAAAGTACAGTAGAAGAATAAGTAGACTTGAATATAAAACTAGTTGCAGGATGATATTGATATAGCTGTTGATTACTTAACGGACGTAATTCAAGATAACTGTAAACAACCAACACGACTGGCAAAATTTACTGCCAATAACAGTGATATATTGTCTATTGCAATACGTGAGTTAATTGGCAAAGACGAAAAGCACGCAAAAAATGGCAACGTAACAGATATCCCCATCTAATTACCGAGTTTACCGGGAATTCTGTAGGCAACAAGCAAGCAATAGTGAACTACAAAAATCAGTGTTACACTCATTACCTATTCACCTTAAACAACTCAGACGGTTCAATTTGGAATACAACTAAAGTACTGAAGAAGAAACATACTACATCAAAAAAGTAAATACAGATTGGGCTAAAACTGATGATGAAAAGGTTGAGACGTTTGCCAACTATCTTGAAAACATTTTTCAACCTCATGATATGGAAAATCAACAACATACGCAACAAATTATACTAAGCAATAGTATCACACAGCACTGCCAAAATTATACATACATTACGCCAAATAGGTTCGTACATGTATCAAAAGTTTGCAAAATAATAAAGCCCCCGGAGAAGATAGTTACAAATAATATTTTGAAACATCTCCCAAAGAAAGGACTTTTACTACTTGTATATATATATATATAACGCTATGCTACGATTATCATACATTCCAAGCAGATGGAAAAAGTCACTAATTATACTTAGTCACAAACCTGGTAAGCCGACTACAGATGTTTTATCCTATATATCGATAAGCTTATTAGACACATTTAGGAAAGTATTTGAGAAACTAATTCAACCATTAATTCACAATATGACAGATGCACATTCCAAATTATCAATTCGGGTTTAGATCGAAACATTATGATATATATTAGTGCCACCGAATTGCTGATGCGGTTCTGCAGCGTGGGGAGTACTGTTCAGTAGTGTTCCTCGACGTTGCAAAGGCATTTGATCGTGTCTGGCATGATAAAGTCCGCAAGATTTTCCCGATTAAAATGTATCATCCGTTGAGATCTTATTTGAGCGACAGATCTTTTCAGGTCAAAATAAACGACGTCCTCTCTAGTCAGCGTTAAATACTGGCGTCAGTACCTCAAGGTAGTGTCCTTGGACCACTACTTTACAATATATATACTGCAGATATACCCACCACGATGTTTACCTTGCAGGCCACAATTGCTGATGACATTGCTATATTAGCCAAATATAAGAATCCTCACAAAGCGTCAAGGTATATTCAATATAATTTATCTTTACTGCATAAATGGGCTCTCATGTGGAGAATCGTAATTAACGAACAAACCGCATGTTATATTTACAAACATGTCCACCCGTTAATTACGATAATCATAGAATACCGCAAGAACAAGCAGTAAAATATTTTGGACTAACCCTTGAGACAGGCGCCTTACATGGAATCTTCATGTAATTAACATCAGAAAAAAAATTAAGATCCTTACTAAAGCAGTTATACCCACTGTCGAAACTAAGTCTTGAAAATAAAGTTTTACTTCACAACACTACTATAGCTCCTGTCTGGAAATATGGTTTAGAAGTGTACGGAACAGCTAAACAAAATGTAGTCATATGAATCAAATATATTGAGGATAATGGCTAGTGCGCCATATTATATTCGAAACAATATAATTTAGAACGATCTAAATGTTCCTTCGGTTATGGAGGTATATAAGCAGCGGTACAACAAAATGCACAGCACATTTGCTCAAAATTTAAAATACCATCGGACTCCCGGATAATCCAGTTAGAAGATTAAAGAAGAGGCAATGTATACATGCGTTGTCTAACGAATAATAAGTAATAGTAATTAAATAACATTAAACAAATAAAAGAATAAAAATATTTACACATGCAAAAAACGGTTTTATCTATTGGGATACACCGTTATTCAAGAAACTCTGAATTAATTATCCTAATTGCGTTGATGACTTAAGAGTCGGCATGCAACAAAAAAAAACAAAAGATTTTGAGTTAAATCGGAACAGTCAGACAGACAAAAATTTAAAAAAATAGATATTTTGTTTGTGTGATAAAAATAGCCCTATTCAGTGACTATAATGAAAATATTCGCAAATCACAGACAGACACTACAGTATATATATATATATAAAACCGGTTTCGAAATGCGGTTAACAGATAATTTAACATAGTTATGCGATGCGACTTATTTTTATTTTATTTTTTTAAATTTTACGTTTTATTGCAAAGAAAAATAAAAATATTAGAATACGCAAATATTAAAGTAGGTTTGTTCCGAATTTTAAACGGATAAAAGAAATTAATTTCATTGTAAACCCGGCTAATTCGATAATTTCAGTATACTTACAAATCATGATTTCTTCAACAAGAGCTGTAATATATAATTATTCGTAATTCTCCACTTTCTCAGGTTATGTTTTTACCTTGCCTCTAAATAAGTTGACAACTCTAAGTTTTTTCGGTTAACTTAAATGCAAACAGATTTTTTTCTATTACTAACATCACTCTAGTCAGTATTAAGTGACCACCATTGGCGAAGCTAACTTATTCCTAAAGTTCTCAATATAGTGAGCAGGACAGATAAACATGAATGATCTACCCAGAGAGAGAAAGAAGGAAAAAGGAAAATATATGAAATAGTTATAACAAAGAATTAATAGATTAATTATTTCTAGAAATCGCTGGACAGCAGTTATAGTATAAGATTAACCAATCCTAAGAAAGTCTTTGTTCCAAAGCCTTTTAAGTTTTCTTATCGGATTTTCAGACAATGAAGGCCGCTGCATATTCGAAATATTGCGTTTGGAGCCGGTCCACAGCATTTGTTGTAACGTCTGACGTGATAATTATGTACATATTCAACGCGGGTAAAAATGGTACGATTTGAGATACAAAAGAACGGAACGTCGACCATATGAGGAAGAATCTTAGATTGAAGATGCTGAATGCGATTTATATTACTTCTCGCAGATGCATCGTAGATTTCAATGCCATATATCTATATCGGAGCTATACCGTCAAGTACACTAGAAATTTGCAGGATAACTTTATGACTTTCTTTCAATTATGCTGCTCAACAATTTCAACACGCATATTGAATGAATTCTTCACATAAGACGGCTGTGCTAAAACAGGCTTAAATATTTGATTTTAACTGGTGGACAAGACTTCTTGTTCAGTAAAAACGTTACTTGTTGACTTTAATTTCCCGCTGTGTAGTCCATACAGATATTTTATCCAAATGTTCTTGCATAAGAGCAGATGCGTGTGAATAATCACCATGTGCCGTGAAGGATACAGATGTTATTAGCGTAGGTAGCCAGCATGGAAACGTTATCTATTTTGCTATTTTCCATATACGTATTTGTCAATATGCTAATAGAGTGTCGGCACATAATTGAATGTTACGTATTTTTTTTTTTAATTCATAAAAAAGATGCTACTTTAATACATAATTAAAATTCAGGACAAACAAGTGATAATCACTGAAGTAAATTTTAATTTCGAAGTAATATAAAAATGTTTGCATTAATTAAACTGATAATTAATGTATAGTTACTGTCAAAATTCGATGTAAAACCCTCGCATATTACACACACAAATATATATATATATCACTTATGGGTTTAATTCCATAAATATCTAAAAATTAAAGTAGTTGTATATAAATCATAATTCAGTTCATATTTAAATTTAAAAAAATATTTCGTGGAAAATTAATTTAGTTTTCATTATTGGAACGGACATTGTATAATAATTATTAGTTAAATTAAAGAATATAATTTATAATATCGTTACATACACACTATTAAATCGATAATATTACAACAGTTAATTGAGTATGCAAATCGTTGATACATTAAAAATATAGCAGGAATTAAATTTGAAACACAAATAAACCGGAATAATATTTTTTAATACAGTAAACATTAAGCCAAAAGCAAATATTATAAATAAGTGTAATTCTTAATAATTAAAGAAGAGTCTCAGATGTTAATGAAGTTATTCTCAAACAATATTCTAAAAGTAAAATACAGACACCATCGGCGTGATAAAAAATTGTTTTGGTCCGATGTATTTGAGACTTCAAAAAGTAAAATGATTATTGTAAGAAAAGATTGATATGCTAGCCAGCCCTGGTAAACAATGCTTATATATATATGTATGTGTGTGTGTGTGTGTGTGTGTGTGTGTGTGTTTATATATTTGTATCAGCATAATAGAAAATGATTTTGTTTCGGGAAATTCTCGATTTTAAAGTAAAATGAAGAGAAAGTGTCATATTTGTGGAATGTGTATCCGTTAAATAAGTTTGTTTTTAAATCGTAGTTTGAAAAATTCAAAGAACCAAAAACTTAAATAAACGATGATTAATACTGGTTTAAAATTTTATCTTTGTTGACAGTTTAAATTGTCATCGTGTTCTTATTATTCTAACAAAATACTATTTGGGCGGTTTGAAAAATGCAAAATTGTTTCATTTCTATTACCTTGGAATAATTCCTAGTAAAGCCGCTGACCAAATCGGGAGGTCGTGCAAACGAAATATGTAAAGGCAAAGTAGGAGGGATTCTGCGTAAAATTTTTAACTTTAATATCTTCTGCAATAATGTACGATTTCTTACACGTTTCGCCTAGTTAAAGAAATAGGAAGAAAAGACAAAATATATACATATTAAGAAATACGATATAAAAATTAATTAAATGTGATAAAAATAAAACACATGAGCAATTCTAAAGGAAATGTTACCGATTTTTTTGGTAAAGTAGATTTCATCCAACTCCTTTTCGTACATTTACTACTTGAATTTGAACGGCCATCAATGTTATTAGTCTGAAATGTAACAGAAAAAGTATAAATAGTTTCAACGAGAATTTTGCGATTTATTATTATTATTTTAATTAGAAGAATTTCATATACTCGATAAATTGTAACTGGACCATCGTATACGGATATTTTTAGTATTTTGAATTTAGTAAATACTTATTTTTTAATATACAACTAAATACGGGTTATACATATAATCAACAAATCTAATTATCATACAACGAAAAATGTAGACAAGAAACATATATCTTCTTCTACTTCTCACTCGTTTTCGAGTGTTAGGTTGTCCTATAATTAGGGTGCGGTTTAGCCTGCTGATGACAGTGCCGGTTATGTGATATAAGTCCTATTCGGTGTGTTGAGTCAAATTTATATTTATTAGACTTGAACATGCCACTGTAATTATATATATATATATAATATAGTAGCCTTATAAAGAACCAATAATTTATTATAAACGAAAGTTAAAATCCAATCTCTTGTATATACTCTGGATTGCTATCGTCTTCTTATTAATTACTTCTAACAAAATATTCGAAATAAGTTGATGATTAAAAATGAAAATTGATTCGTTTTTATTACTTTGGAATAATTCCTAGTGCATAGTAATAAGTAGATTTGATAATATATTTCTAATACTATACATATAAACTTATGAAGTTAATAACATATCATTGAAAATTATTCGAACTCAAACAATGCTTTTCAGCTATTAAGCCATCTTCAGGTTATTAAAATTGAGGTAAAAATCTACGCATAACAAATGTAATTAATTTATTCATCGTTAATAACAGCTTCAGCTAGCATGCCTAGTTCTACGCCAACACATGACACTTTAAACTGTAATATTTTTATATTAAATTACAATATATACGGAAAAATATTATTTGTAGTTTATCTCTGTAAGATCATGATTTGTGTGTATATATGCATATTTCGGAAGCACAGATACGTACCATGAAACTGAATTCATCCCTAGTTCCCAATGAATCGCACTGCTCTAAATTAAAGTAATTTTCGGTTTCGGAATAAAATGTTGAATTAGATAAATTCGGAGTTGTAGTAACGTAGTTATTCATTATATCGCTATGTGTAGAGATGGAATTTTCATTTTGCGTTTTCAAATTTCCATTCTGAATGTTACAAAACGTGACCTGCTTCTCAGGAAAACAATCCGTATTATTACCATGATTAGCAACGTAGGTTCTGTTTAATTTGTTAAATATAGACGGTTTAATTTCAGAAAGTGGTGTTCTATTATGTAATATATCGGACTTCAGCGTTGGAGTAAAATACACTGAATTGTCAAAATTTTCATTTTCTTTGTCAATCTCCGAAAATAATTGATTGCATTTTATTTTTAAGTGATCATTCTTATGTTCAGCGCTATCATAAAACATATTATCTTCGTTTAAATTATTAAAGAATTTTTTATTATTTTTATTACCATATTTTTTTTTACTTTTAGGTGTTTCATTTAGGAATGAAACACAAGGCGTTGAATATGTGGATTCACCTGGAACAAATTCGATTTTGTTATAATCCTGATTTGGAGTGGAATACATACTTTTATTTTGAACGATTTTAAATGCCTAAACAAAGATAATAAAATATTACTGAATTATTGTAACAGAAATATAAAACTTTAATATTTTATGCAGCATTCAAAGTAGAAATGAATAAATGATCACTAAGAATGGATTCTTTAAACTTTACAATAAAAACCGAACTAATTAAAGTTTTATAATTATTTTAGGACATCTTAATCACTTTTTAAAATATACATCACCTCATAGAACGCATATAATAAAATATTGACAATCATAAAAAATGTGTTATAATGCATATATTATTTTTCTACACAGACCAAATAAAAAATGTTAATTATAAAAATAAAATGAATTTTGGTCAATTACAAGAATGAATTCAGGATAACATGTATAAAAACACTACATTAAATTCGTTATAAAAAATTATAATGTATTTAAGTTTAATAAATAATATTGTATACCATGATGCAATAAAATATGCGGTAAAATTAAAAAATTAATAAATACTAATTGTATATAAAAATTATTTTTTTATCTTAATTAATATCGTCACCTTCTGTAAATATTGTATTATTCGAAAACCGAACGATTATAGAAACTTTAATAACACAAAACCAGTATGCGGCAAATCAGCTGGTTGTAGACGTTTGACAATTTTCTGAAAACGTTTTTTAAATTTCTTCGCCTATTGCGCTAGTAGTGGCAAGTTTTAAAAGCTTTGACTGTGTGTTTGGCTTTGTAATTTGTTTGCCTTTTTCTCGGTCTTACATCGTGTTATCAATATCATTATCAACATATCAACTAAGTTTAGTAATTAAGAATAAACATATTTCTTTTTACTTTTGAATAGTTTACGAATGCAACACACAAATAATACTAGGTAACGAGTTTAGAATCCATCGTTTAAATAGCTTGAATCAAGGCCATAACACTAGATTATTATGTTCAACTATTTACATTTTTGGCAATACTGAATTGTTGGTCATTAATCAGAAGGAAGTCATTAATGCAAGGAAATTCATACCACACACATGAGAAATTTATTTTAAAATTGTATAATTATGTGATATTTTTTCGCGCGCGTTATCGCTTAATAGCACACACAAAAAAAGATACATAAATTCCTTCGTAAATCATGAGCCACCAAGGGAAAATAAATTTAGTTCTGTTTCTTGTACTAAAAATTTTTTATTATGAAAAAGTACACTACAAATATTTACAACAATAATGTTGATGTTTTATAGAAACTATAAATAATTTTGGAATGTTTTAGGAAGTTTGCATTACTAAAATTAACATAATTGAACATGTCAAATTCGAAATGTGGTTATTACTTTGGTTACAACAAAAAATAAATTGTTAATTGTATTTCATTAAATATTACTATAAAATTACATAATTTACAATGTTAACTTTTGAAATAAAATAAACTTTTACAAAAATTTAAAATTGACGATTTTGGTAAATCGATTATTTTTGTCCCAATTGATAAAATAAAATTTGTTATTGAGCTGAATTTGATAGCAGTAGCAGTTGTATTTCAAAGTTGAGTGTGAGTTTGTGAAGGCTAATTTTTAGTTTAATAATTAGTAATGTTTACGTGGATTGGCGGTTGAAAATCTGTAATATATATTTTTTTGCCTGGAATGACCTGATACTTTAACGTTATGACTGATATCAAACTATCTCAAGGGGAAGCTGATATGAAAGGATGGCTATTTAAATGGACCAATTATATTAAAGGGTATCAACGAAGGTGGTTTGTTTTATCTAATGGAGTTCTATCTTATTATAGGTAATTGCGGATAATTTTATGAGTAACGATATTGATAATAATTTGAATAAACTTTTATATTTTTTCTACTATAGACATTTCAGTCATAATATTTTATGATTACGACTTACAATTTTAGTAAAAATTAGAAATTTTGGACTTAATCTAGAGGATGTAAAACAAATCTACTATTAATCTATAATAATTAGTAATGATTGTATTCAGATTTAAATTCATAAACAATGTTTGCTATGGTTTAAAAACTAATTATAGAGTGTAAAACTAAATTTACGTGCATTCATCGAAGCTACAAATAGTACTCCTTAATTAGTTATGGTGGTTTAAAATTTAAAAACAATTTAATTTATGAATTCGAAGTAGAAAATTCAGTTTTAGATTTCTTGATCTGTTTCCAAATAGATGATTATTAATTCGATATATAATCTAAATTGAACGCTGGTTTTGTAATGTATGCTCACATATAATTTGATTTGTCGATTTATTACTACACACCAATTAATAGTTAAACGATCCACGTCGTGAAAAGTAAAAAGTATACTATAAGTAGAAATTTATCTTTCATAACAGAATGTGTTAACTACGTAAAGCGGGAAAGCCTGTGTAATGTTTCTTGTGTATATGTATATTTAAAATCACAGTGACTATCTTATATATTTAAATGAGAAATTCTTGTATATCAGGTATCTCAGAAACGGATAAAATTTCATACGTACATGTAGCGTATTAATTGAGACTAACCTGTATGGAAATTACGAATTTTTAAAAATTTTGGTCTGCGAAAGAGAAAAAAAATTTAGGAGTATCTTGTGGTTATAACTTCGAGCAATATATGAAACGAAATTTAATATCAAGTACACGTGCTAGATGTAATTTTTAAGTGTTTATTTTGTCTAATGACTATTTTTATTAATGCATATTTTATATTGCCTATCTTGTTCATATGAATTTTTTGTGTTTGTTATTGTTTAATGTTATTTAGAAATCAAGCTGAAATAACACAAACATGTAGGGGAACCATTAACCTTCACGGAGCAATGATCCATACTGAAGATTCTTGTACTTTCGTAATTTCGAATGGAGGTGCTCAAACATTTCATATTAAAGCTGCTAGTGAAATAGAAAGGCAACGATGGGTTACCGCACTAGAGCTTGCTAAAGCGAATGCAATGCGTGCCTCGGAATTAGGTATTCGTTATCATTTTGCAGTCGTTCTTATTTACAGCTTGCTCTAATAAAAACTTATTAATTTTGCTTGCTCATTATTTATTATTCTGCTGCAAAATTTCTGTACATAAGTGTGCGTCTGTGTTCATTATTAGGTATGTTATCCAGTCATTTTATATATTTTTAAACATTTCAAAATTACATCGAGGTATAGCCTATACATGTTTTTTATGAGGTTTTTTAAGGTGTCTTTAATTATTTTCAAACGCATTTTTAGTTTTCAGTATAAGAAATATGTTACCACTTCAGTTCACTATATATATATATCGGATTAATTACAATTAAATTAATAAACTGCGTATACAAGTATAGTAAACATATTTCTATTAATGCACAACTTAAACACATCTAAATTGTTATCTACGTATTTTATTCTTTCATCAATTCTCAAGTTTCTTCATTATATTGATCGCTATTTATGCTTTTTCATTTGTTTATATCATTTTATTTGAGATAATTCTTTGTTTTACCTGTTTTATTGCATTTTTTCTCGGACAATATTAATAAACGAGTATATTTTGGATCTGTTCTTCACTGAATTAATGTGTTTCATTTGTAAAATGTTTAGTTGAAGAGAGAAGTAAATGTAATCGTTACGAAATTGATTAATATTATTTTTGATAAATTAATTTTTCGCTTCCATGATTATAACTTGTTTTTTTTTTCTTTTTATAATAATAAAAATTTAGCCATTGTATAAAATTAAACGCTTTAATATTTTATTCTTTGTAAATGATCGCGGTTTTCGTAATTTTTTACATATCTCGAAATTTACTTAATCGGTTGATAATAAAAAAAATCTATCCTGTGTTTTGAATTTTAAATATATGGCGATACTGATATAAAAAAGTTCTAATATACTTACAACCGGATGTTATAATTAATTTCTGCAGCATAATTATTTTAATGTACTTGGAAACGTTTACGTAATAGTAAATATTTTTAAACATTAAATTTTTCCTATATTTCGCGATAAAAGTTACGTTTAATGTAAATATTTTATGCGTTAAACAAATTAATTTGAACGGGACAAAGCAAAACTGCTTATCTTTTATTTATAAAGATTGATAAAATCGTACGTAATTTAAATTTATATGCTCACCTATTATCTATTTGAGATGGATTTCAGGTATTTTTTTTTTTTAGTTTTACGAATAGATATGTATAATTGTCAGTTGAGCAGAATTGTCGTTTATACCACTTTTATGTATTACGCGAGTCGCAAAATGTTTCACATAGAAAATAAATGCTGCTACCAATTCTTTTTTAAAAGCAATATCGTAAAGCTGTTGTGAAATACATTTTCCATTGTATCTTGTTTTTTATTTAAAATGTCGCGATGATTGAGTTTTTACATATTTCTGATTTGAAGTTCAAGATAAGTATACTAGGGCTTTGATCAAAATTTATAAAAAAAAAAAACCGTGCGGTTGTTTTAGCGATCGGATTTGCTAAAATAGCGAATAATTAATTTAATTCAAGAAATGAAAGGATAACAAAAAGGAATTAGTTAATTTTACGATAATTATCTGACGTGTACGTGTTTAGTTATCATATTTAAATTATTTTTTTATCGACGATTTGGTTTCTTATTCAGTTGTAGAACTTTTTTTTTCATAAGTTTACAACTTACTCTTATTCATAGAAATTTCTGATTCCCATCGTGTTTTTTTCATTTCACCTTCTCCTGTTAATTTATAATTTGTGCCGAATTATTGTTAGTATTTCATATTTTCACTGATCCTCATTTCTTACATTTCGCTTTTCGGTTTATTTTTGGGTTCTTTTGTTTGCATTAATTTTCTATACGTGTATTTAATAATTTTTAATATATCTTTTTTTATTTGTTGCTACACTTTTTTGATAATTTCGAAGAATTTAGTTCAGTTACGAGTTTCATGTTTCGTTACGATACACGTATATAATCGAAGCGAGTTTGTGCTTTTCTATTCAAATTTTAAAAAAACTTTCGGTCGATCACTATTTTGAAAAAAAAATCAACGACGTTTCGGACATACAGTCCATTATCGAAACAGAACATCAACTGACTTGAGTAATCGAAAGAACATCTATACACCTCTGAGCGGCCGTGCTGTTTCTCAGGCGATATTTGTAACTACTATTACTTCTACTACCAATATCATGGATTCGTTTAGGACAGCTGCCGGGCGGTCTGCATTTTTCACATTGTTTTTTACTTTTTGTTGTTTTTTTTCCTAATTTGACTTAGGATAGAATTCCAAGTATCGCTCAAGCGAAAGCCATCCTCTTTATTGAAATGATATTTACTAATTTCAACAGCTTTTCGTGCTAACCTTGCTTGATATTTATTCACTCTTGCCAAAATGAAGACGTCATTGAACTTGATGACGTGATTTAATTTACATACATGATCGGTTGCGGCAGACTTTTTAGTTCTAAGATATTTTACAATTTAATTTACATACATGATCGGTTGCGGCAGACTTTTTAGTTCTAAGATATTTTACATCTGCTATATGCTCCTTAATACGAACATCTATTGGTCTTTATGTTTGATCAATATAACACTTCCTATATGAACGCGGAATACGATACACACCTGGAACTTATCCCCATGGTAAGTTATCTTTTATATTTCTAATCATATTTCCAATTTTTCGGTGGGTATTAAACGCGGGTTTAATTTTTTTTTTTGCGTAACGCTTTTCCAATGGTATCTGTAATGCCTTTTATATAAGGTAGGACTACGTTAGAATCAAATGTTTTATTTCCATTAATGTTTTTTTTTTCAACGTACTAAATATATTGATGAAAAATTCAGCCTCTTTGCCATTATATCCATTATTTACCATGAAAAGCTTTAAATTATTCAGCTAACCTGATACATCACCGTAAGTTTCTTGCTAGAGTTGTCGAAGTTTAGAATCCGCCAAGAAACGTATTTGGACGATTTTTTAAAATATATTTTAATTATTCATTTATTTATTTATTTTTGCAGAAGATGAATGTAACGAGTCCAACGAGGATGATGTAAAAAATGAAGTGACCGTCGTAATGAAAGCGTTGAATATGAAAATAGAAGATTTACGCAATTGTAACGATTTAATTATTAGACACGGAGCCGCTTTACATCGTTCTTTATCCGAATTAGAATCGATTGATTCGATAAATGATATTTCAGCGAAAATAAAAGCTTTGAACGAACGAGCAACTCTCTTCCGTATAACTTCGAGTGCTATGATTAAGGTAAGCGTAAACTATATGTTATTAGTTACACAGGCTCGTTCTATTTAGAGATCAAACGGCTGAATTGCCCTTTTTATGGTTTATTGTAGATTTGATTAGCATTAAGAAAATTATGTATTAGGCTAAAAATTGCAAATATAAAGGAAATTACGAGCGATTCAGTTGGCGATCACTGATGAGAAAAAAACCGTCTTTTTTCCCCATCATTCAGCTCGTGAAGTAACTCTTCCAGTTGTTCCGCGAACAAGTCGCTCATCTTTATTGTTATCCCTTTTTTTCTAGACTTCGATGACGGACTGAACACAAACAATTGTACAGACTGGTGACATTCCTGTTCGGATATATACTCTCTCTATTTTGACTTTATTAAGACGGGTTAGTTTTTTTTTTCTCTATTGCAACCCGGCGAATTCATTTCTTAAAAAAAAATCCGTTTCTAACAAAATATTTTCGAATCAATGATTTTACCCTGTTTTTAATTGCAAACGAACTGAATGGGGGACGATCGGTAAATTTGGAAATTTAAATGTTTTTTCAATTATCACACGTCTGTCGGAATGTGCGACGAGTAAACATTTGAATGTTTAATTGTATATCTGAACAAATTTATAAAATAATATTATTCGCGTTTTTGTAAAGAATTTTATTCGTATCCGTTATAGACGAGCGCCGAGTATCTAAAGCTAACTCAGTCTCAAAGTAGAAAATGGCAGCGTATGTTACAGCATGAAAGACAGCAACGGATACAATTGGAGGAGATGGTAGAGCAGTTGGCAAGAGAACAGACAGCATTTGAACGGGTGTCTAAACAGACGTTACCGAATTCGGTAATACAAGGTATTATCTAGGTTACGTATATAAACATGCGATGTAAATTTTGAGTTATCAGCAATTTTTATTGCAACTTTTTATCATACAGTTACTTTTTTATCGTTTCGATTTTTAAATATTTGAAATATTATTAGTTTGTATCGAATGGAAGATGAAATCGATAAGTATTAAAACAGAAATGTTTATAGAAAAACTCTTATTTGAATTTTCATCGTAATCGGTAAATATATCCAACCTGTATTATTTGAACATGTAAATATTATTATTTTTTTTTTTAGATCGTATAAAATATTTTTTTTTTAATATTAGATTAAAAATGTGAAAATAAAATAATAAATCGGTACATCATTGGAAGTATAGAAATTGTATAATTTTGTTCTTGCGAACAAAAATATCAGTTTTTTTAACATTTACAAAATTATTTCTAATAGTTTATATTCAATTTTTTGATTATATATATTTTTTAATTATTATAATTGTCAATTTATTAATCTATGGAAAGAGAAATAAAGTGATTTTTTAAAGTATATTGACATTGAAATGAAATTTTCAAAACTATTTATGTGAAGTATTTTTCTTGCATTAAAGTGATTTTTTTAAAAGTATATTAGCATTATCCGAAATTAAATATGTAATCAGGTCTTACAGATCTCGCGGACGTGTTCCATAAACGCGGCTTTTAATTTATCCCTACAAAAATAAATCTGAAGCGGTTAAATTTGACGAGCGCGGCGGCCAACCGAAATCCGACGCATGTGCTTATCAAACGCTTCTTTCAGTACTGCGAGCGTTTCTGCCGAACAGGGATACGATGCATTATTGAAACCATCTACGGCCCAGACGACAGCGAACAGAGAAAAAATAAGGCCTGGTTATTCCTCACTTAGCCACTTCAGCCCAGATAGTTACTCGCTCGTTGTGTGATGACTTCTGTTCGATTGAATTCGGATTAGATTCTGACCATTAGCGGTAGTTATGTTTGTTTACAAACCGGATAGCTGAAAATGAGCTTCATCGCTCATCAAAAAATTGTTTAAAGTCGATCTCTTCGTCTTAGATTTTTTTTAGCTTCGTTTCAGCAAAAAGTTTTCGTTGTGCATTAATTCCTGAGTTATTAACAGTTTATAAGGATGAAATTTCAAGTTTTCCTGCAACAGATTCTCTCCACAGGTTTAAAGAAGCAGGATTAGCAGATTATCCGGGACTCCGAATAATCGTAAGGGTACGACTACCCTCTCTTTTTTTTCTTAGGACGTTTGTTATTCGTGGCCGAAGCTGTCTCTCTAAAGTTTTCATCCTACCTTAAAATTGAATTATGAGATGAGTTTACCCCGCGTAACTTTCTACGCAAAACGCGCGCTCCTTATCGGATGCCACGATAAGTGAAAGTGGACAAAAACGAATCTCTTGTGTACACTAAATGTAGAGAACGCGTTTTACGCGTGGTAGCAACGACGCTATTAGAAAAACAAAACCATCCGTCTTCTCTGGGTCACCCTGTATTATTAACGTATTTATATATTTTTTGCAAAGTTGCTCGTGTAATATTTTATAATATCGGAGTACTATAATTTGTTGCAATTCAAAATGATAATCAAACACTAGGAGAGAATAACTCTGTTGTTTTTTAAAATTTATTTTCCGAATTATTAATGTAGACAATTTTATAAATAATCTCTTGTGCGACATGCTTAGATTATACAAATTGTTGCTATTGTAAATCGCTTTAGTTCTGTGAATAATTTATATTATTTTTCAATGCTTTAGATGGTGTATCTTCGGAAGATGACGAAAATACAGAGTTTTACGACGCGCAATGTGGAGAAATTTCCGATACGCCAAGCAATTACAATATCACCACCACGTCTCGTAGACACAATTCGTTGTCTAATGCCCAAGTAAATATGTTGTGATGGTACTTGTTACTTACATTCTTTTATTTTACGTTTCGATATAAGTACGAATCAGAATAATAATTGATGAAATTGAGTAGACGTCGAAAATTAAAATATAATGTGCTCTCACATCTCTCTGAGACTCGATTTTTACTGGTCACAATACAAATATTAAAAATTAACGCGATTTGTTTAATGTTTTTCATAAAACTATTATTTAGGAATAATTTAATAACCATTTGGATGTAATTCTGGACATTCAAGAAAACTAATCATAACTTCTAAAATATGATAATACTGTTAATATTACGAATTTTAATCATTTCATTGCAATAATAATTTTACATACGAGACAAGTGGAATAGTCAGAGTGATGGTAGATGATAATACTATTAATATTAGGAATTTTAAAAGTATCATTGCAACAATAATTTTAAATATAAGGCAAGATAGGTGGGACAGTCAGAGTTATGGTGGATTAACGTATAAATTATTAAATGATATTAGGGGAATAATTAAATTAAAGTAATTATTAAAGTTAAATTTTTATATGTCAAGTCTTAACTGGTCACGGTAGCTTCGGCACATATCTGGAGCGTTTTAAAATTACATCGTCAAGTATTTGTGAATTTTGTGCATTAGACGTTCCCGATACAGTTTGTTATTTCTTGTTTGAATGGTCTTATACTATTGATACGCGTTTAAAATATAAGTTAAATGGTTATAGTCTCGTTGATGAATTAATTATTAATGATGGAAACTGTTTAAACTTATGTAATTGTAGGTCGTTTGTTAACTATGTTAATTATGTTATGAGAAAGCGTATTGGAAATAATATAATTTAATCTAAATTTAAGATTGTACTCTACGAATACGATGACTAAGCCAAATTAGCATTAAATAAATAAATAAAAATAAACTTATTGAGCATAATAATAATATAAATGATTAAACGATTTAAAAATTATAAATGAATAGATAATAATAAATTTAAGTAATGTAGAGATTTATATTATGCTTTAAAAATTCTATTAATTACGCACGTAGTGAATGCAATGTATAAATTTGCAATAATGTACAAAACCATATATTTGTTATAATTTTAAAGTGGCAGACTGAATGGAATTTATAATATGTTGAAAAGTGTATTATATATATATTTGGTATGGATAAATCCATAGATATCGCAGTGAAACAGTATAAACAGTGGTTTAAAGTAGTTATAACTTTTGATTTTCGCATCGTAAATACCCCTGTTTCCCAGATTTTGAAAAGGCCGTCGACCGAGTTATTCATGAAAAACTATTCCAAATAATCGACACTATTGGTCTAGATGAAGCAGATAAACGCTCAATTAAAAATCTTTATTTACATCAGAGCGTAGTAATTTCGTTAGAGAATAATAAAGTGTCAGATCCAATTTGAACAAGGCATGGCTGTATACTGTCCCCTGTGTTGTATAATATATACGCGGAACAAGTCTTTAAAGAAGCTGTAGACAACAAAAAACATGGTGTTAAATTTGCGGTAAAAGTATCAATAACATTAGATATGCAGATGACACAGTTAGTTCTGATGACGGAAAGTCCAGAAGACCTGGCTATGTAAATATAATGATAAACAATCGCCATTCAGAACTAGTTAATAAATCCAATATCACGGTGCTTGGATTAATGATAGAAATCCGGCCGGAGAAATTAAATGTCGCGTCACATTTCGCGACCTACATCTTGACTTAAGGTTCAAAAGTATGGAATGTTATGTCCGATTAGTGCTGCTATATGGCGTGGAAACGTGGTGACGTCCAGAACACTCAACAGACTAGAAGCCTTCGAGTTTCGATGCTATCGCCGTTTACTTGAAAAGATGACAAATGTTGAAGTGCTGCGAATAATAAGAAAGGAAAAAGAATTGTTTGAAATTGTTAAAAAAAGAGAAATGGGATAATTCGTCCATGTGATGCGTTAGCCTAAATACACACAGTTACGGAATATAATAATGGGGAAGATAGAAGGAAAAAGGAGAGCTGGACGAAGGAGATTGGTTCCAAAATTTACGAACATGGACAAACTGCAGCGTTAAAAGAATTTTTTCACATTGCTCGAGATAGGAACGTGTATAGGGAATTAATGGAATTTGTCAATGGATGAGCCTAAGATCGAGGTCGGTCATGGCACTGGAGAAGAAGAAGAAAGCTTAGGAAATGAAATGTTGGGAATAGCCAATCAAACTTGCTATCATCGACGCTTATTAACTTCAACATCAACTTTTATTTAGCAACAAATATGCGAATCGTAGGGTAGGAAAATATATAGTACGCAATCAAAATAAATAAGGGTTCACAAATTTTCTTAAAATATTCGACGCTATAAGTAAAGTGATATGCAAAAATGGGATAGTAGTGGATGTAGATGACCTATTCAGAGAGAAATTCATCACTAAATTAAAACAATGAGGAGTATACATATAATAGCCGTGCAAAAAAAAAAGTGAAGAAATTCTAGTCAAGATTCAGCGTTACTGCTTTGTTATTTGTCTAAAATATTCGGACGTGTGATATATAATAGTATGGTTAAGAAAGCACAAATTCCGTTAGAAGATGTGTTGGTTAAAATTCTGCTCCTTATCACATAAAAAATGGATAAACAGAAAGTTATATCGGAGTTTTTTTTTTTTTTTACAAATAAAACAGTTTTTTCACAACTACCTATTAAAGTACGGAGTTCGTAAAATAACTGAAGATATAGGTGGTTTCATCTAAATGCTACTGAAATATTTAAGTTTTTCCCTTTTTGATAGCATAAAAAACACGGGCTCCTTAAGCTAGTGTTCTGTCGCAGCGTTATTTAATACGTATAAAAAAAAAAACGATTAGCTCGTTATAATTAAAAATGCGATATTTTATACGTGCTGGTGATTTGAATTTAATAGACCAGCACGATTATTTGAAGGCACAATTAATTCTGTAATATACAAAAGCTATCAAATCAGCTAAAGCTAAATCTTTTTGAGATAGAAACTTATATTTTCCGCCTATAAAATTATTATGCAGAGCGCTACTTACAGAGTATGCTGCTGGCTGATTGAAGTATCAGAGCGTTATATTAGACGATGTGAATCGATTAAATGAACGTATAAAAATACGAACTGGCGTGCAGTAGACCTAATTAGCCCTTATTTCTTGGCGAATGTTTTCAGTTCTTTTTTTTTTTTAATTAATAAATATTCATTTGCTTATGCTATGTTGTAACCAATTTAGTTGAAGATGTAAAAATCGACAGATATAAAATTTAGATACTTTTTATAGCTATAATAGGAAATGAGAAATAGAATAATACAGACGAAAAACTCGTTTAATAAAAACAAGATCTTATTTCCAAAAAACATTTTATTACAAGAAAACTATCAAAATTTACGTTTGGAGTATTGCATGTATGGCGGCGATGGACTATCTTGAAAAAGTGGAGTCGATCTTGGAAGGAGAAAATCGAAAACAAATACTTCAAAACGCGTGGAAGAAGATACGACGTTAATATCGGTAATAAAAAATCGAAGAAACAGTATGATTGTCCACTTATTAAGACATTTGTCCTGGATAACAAACTTACTTGAATGCAAAAAGTAAAAAAAAACGATCGAAGGGAAGATCAAAAATAAAATTTGTGGAAAGCATACTAAAGAAAAGAAAATACACTAAAATCAAAGATTGTCCTACTAGATGACAGCCAATGCTCACAACCTAATGGTTGAAGAGATAAAGAAGAAAAAATATATATATAAATCACTTGAACATTTTTTTATTAATAGCGATAATTCTTTATATATTATTTTATAAATTTGACGTTATTCAAGAAATATGAAATGCATGATCATTTTGAATAATTTATTTTCGAGTATTTTTAAACATTTTTGGAAAAATTCCAAAAATTTGTCAAATTTTTATTCCGAGTATTTAAATGTTAACATGTCTCGAAATACAATATATTCAACTGTTAGATTCGATTTTCAACCAAGTAAATTGTAAAAACTGATCGATTGGGGAAAGGTCCACTTTTTAAATTTTTTCGTTTGTCAAATTCCGAGCCGATTACTTCGTGTATTATTTTAATCATCATTACCATTTTTATTGTTACTTCTTTTCTTTCTTTTTGTAGTGCGCTACGTCTTTGACGCGTCGGCTAATTGTTCTGCTTCTTGCTGCTTTCACCAAATTTCCAATATCATTTATTCCTGTCCAATTCTTTATGTTCATTATCCATTCCATTTTCTTCCTGCCTCTTGGCCGCTTTCCTTCTATTCTGCCTAGCAGTATGGTTTGCAAAATGCGGTATTCTTCTCCCCTAATTATGTGTCTAAAATACGCAATTCCTGTATGATGTTCCAAAGTTCTCTGTTAACCGCTGCTCTTTTTAGGACTTCCTTGTTTGTTTCTTTTTCTGTCCAAGGTATCTTCAGCAATCGTCTCAAGAACCATATTTTTTCCGACATCTTCTTTATAGACCACGTCTCTGCTCCATATAGTAGCACCGGCCATACATAACAATTAATAACCTTTAATCGTACGGGTAACTTTGCAGTAATACGTTACTGAGTTTTCTGAACATGTCTTTGTCTATTCCACATCTTATTCTAATTTCTTCATCACAGTCTAATTTACAATTGATCATTGATCCCAAGTATTTGAAACCTTTTCAATTGCTTTTCCATTTATATATAGTGCCTCGTCTGCAAATTGCGAACGGGTGACTACTATAAATTGCAATATACTATTATTATTTACTATAAAATAATGTATTAATTCTGTTGCATCGGAGAGTTTTTAAGAAATACTATTCTCTCTAATAACTACGATTGCCAATTCAAGTGTCGATTTGATAGACATATAATGTTTAATTTGTGTTATTTATTAATATACTACACGCCTAACGTATAAATCAAGTACGTAATTCTATGCGTGCGTGCAAGTGTTTTCCTTGAATTAATACAATATACCGCATGGTAGATTTAATTGTTTTTAGGCTTTCGATAAATTAGTAAGCGAGGAATTGGCCGCAGATGATGGTTCTAGCAGTGATGTCGATGATATTACCGAATCTGCCGCTATATTAACTGCCGCAATTCGTTCTTCTGTTACCATTAAAAGTAAAAATTCGGTGAGATTTATTATGTAATTATAGGCTGTCGAATGAATTATATATATTATGCGGAGTAAATATGTATGCAGTAGAATAACCACTCCGTCTAAAAATATTACGTAAATTCGATGTTATGTTCGTACGATAATAATACATCGTTTGAACGTAAACAATCATGCGTTCTTGTATTTCTAATTTATTTTTATTTTTTTTTTTTTTTATTCTGTTTGTTTAAATGTACTTACATTTTGGTTAGTATGAGAAAATAACTATGAGATTGTAACGTCTCGTTATTTACGTAAATTTTCCAGTGTATAAGTTGTCTCTCGGGTTTTGTATATTATTATATTATACAGTTTGGACAGAAGTTTTAAATTTGTATCACGAGTTGATATAACTTACTATTGAAAATGTTTCATTTAGTCTAGGAAATAACTTGAGACAAAATCGAACGTTCCGGTTTTCACCTTTTAACAATATTTCTTAATTATATTAATCAAATATCTCCATGCGGTTCATGAATTCTAGTTTTGGAAAAGATTAATCTAGCTTTTAGCTTTCTATTTTTTTTCCTCCAGCGTGTCAATATTTAGTACTTTATAAAATTGTTCCATTGTATCTACTTCCTGTCTAACGCCAAGGTTAGATTATTGTGTATTTTTTTTTTTTTAAATTATAAAACGCGAAATTACATTCGATTATATATAAGTATTGTTAGAACCCGTTTAAATCCTAGGATTTTTGTAAATTGTGTATTTCGATGAATTTATATAAAATAAATCGAGTGCTACGATACAATTATTTGACTCGTGAGGGGTTTTGTTGTTCGAACTCTTTTTCTTTATTTTATGTTATAAACTTTTAGTTAAATATATTTTGAAAATCGGTATATATTGTTTTTGTCGAATTATAACGAGTTATCATTTTTAATTTCTTCATTTACTTATTATAAAGTTAAAATTTTTCCAATGATTTTAATCGCCCAATTTATTTGCATAACATTACGTAGTACATATTATCTCGTGAATTTTGTTTAATCTAATATAAGATTATTTTATTTTTACGATATAATTTGACCGTTATATTTAATTATAACTAAAATTACGATACGGATTTTATATATTTTTAAGTAATTTTCCTTCGAATGCATAATTGACGAAACGTGTAATTGAAAATTTTAACATAGATTTAAATTGAACGAATATCAAAATAAATTATTTGAAAATTGTATTCGTTTATGATACAGCTATAAATGTTAGAAATATATCAAAATCGCTGTTGTACAAGGTTTAAATGATGTATGCGCGATGCTGCATTATAAATATAGCGAACTTCAGATTACCGTTACCGGGATAGGTCGTACGACGGATGATAGAAAAACGCGGTTAATCAATGTTTTTTTAGTAATATATATATATATATATATATATATATATATATATATATAACAGCAGCACGATGACAGATTCGATCTCGTTGTCTTTAGCATTGAACTATTCAGAATTTCTCTTTACGCTGATATTAAACCGTAGTCTATTTTACAATACTAATAATATGCGTGATAACTGTGAGAAAATATCCTATGTGTATGTATTTTCCGCGTTAACTTTCAGTCTAAATGCGAACGAACATATTTTACTACGATTTATTTCCAAATCACGCTATTGCACTTATTTATCGCGGCGATTTCTTCAGTTAGAAAATGATAAGTTTGAACTTTTCAATTAAGATAATTCTATCAGTTTGATTCCTTTTTATTTGTAATTTAAAATATAGTGATTGTCCGATAATTATCTAATTATAATTCATTATTACCGTATTTTTAATCCGTACCGCAGTACAGTTATAATACTACGTCGATGTACAGCGTTTACTTATTTGGTTAATATTTTAACACTTTTTCCCGGGTTTTTTTTCTCTCTCTTCTTTTTTTATTTTCTTTCTCTTCTCCTACGTGATCACCGTTGTTTATGGCAAATTTTGGTCGGTTTAAAAAAATAATTACCCGAAGCGCGTTACTTACGATCGGTTATTATTTTTTAACGTTTTATTTATTTGTAACAATTTCGAATACGCGAATACGGTTATTTTTTATTTAAATCGAAATTTATCGTTCGATCGAAATCATACATGAAACGGTCGAATATTTTATTAACGAAACAGATTTTCTTTTTCTTTATTACGATTTTTCATAGAGATCCGAAAATAAAACTAAACACGAAGACGACGAAACGGAAGCTTGTAAACAATCGAGTTGTAGTAGTAGTGGAAGCGGCAGTAGTGGTATTAGTAATCGAAGCGAACAACTACCTTTGTTGTCGGACAATGCTAAATATATTCTGGCGGAGATTAGGAAAAATCCGAGGAAATCGAACGCTAAACGTCGCGATCGTATACCGGATAAACCGAATCATCATCTTCATATATGGAGTATTTTGAAAAATTGCATAGGCAAAGATTTGTCGAAAATACCGATGCCGGTATGTAAACCGATTTTTTTTAAAATTTATTTTTCTCGTAATCTATTCTAGATAGAGTAATAAACGAGTTAACTTTAACGAATAATAATAAATAATATTAATACAAAAATTTACCCGATGAAATTATCGGTTTAATTACGAATATCATCATTGCGGCGGTGTTTATTTTGGTTTATTCGATATTAATGTACGCGCTTTTATCAACGAGAATCGTATAAAAATTAACATGACGGAAGAATAAGAATTTATCGATATAAGAAAGTAAATATAAAGCTCTGAATACACCTTTTTTATCATCATCATCATAGTCGTTGGGCTCGGTTCGAGCATGGTGATATTAGGATTCATTTTAATTGTTCCGTGTAATTGATCGTCATCTATCCCTGTTCTGAGCGCATCTAACAATTTGCTGTAGTGAACTGAGGCCAGTTATCATTTTGACATTGTCCACATATCGCGTTGGTGGTCTTCCTCTTCGCCTGCAACCTTCGACCGTACTTAATATCAATTTTTCTAGATCCGTCGCATGATGTGGCCAAAAAAAAAGTGAATATACGTTTTTTAACGGTTTCTCGTAATATCCGGATTAACTTGTTTCAGTATTGACACATTTGTCCTCCTCGCTGTCCACGGCATTCTAGGCATTCGCCAGCAATACATTCTTCGAACGTCTGTCTGATTTCAAAGTCTAGCACTCAGACGCATATAGGAATACATAGAACACTAACGTTTTCATTAGGCGCATTTTGACGATCATCGTTATGTCATGGCTTTTCCAGATCCTTCTTAATTAAGTTAGTGCAACCATCGCTGTTATTGTTCGTTTTTTAATTTCATCTGTCGAACGACCATTTTTTTCGTGATGTGACCCCGAGTAAATAAATTTATCAACTACTTGGAGGCCGCCTAAGCTTTGTGGATTATCTGTTTTGCTTTTACCATCGACGATCATTAATTTAGTTTTATCTCTTCTTATTCTTATCCACGCCTTCTCATTGCTGGCTTGAATGTTGCAGCCTCCTGTAACTCTTCTCTTGAGCATCCATATCATTTCTGCATATCAGCTAGTCACGATGTTCTTCTTCTTCCTGGTTTTTTTGCTTTCTATTTGACCATTTAAAACAACCTGAAGTAGGTGGTATTTTTCCGGGTGTCTGGATATGTGGCCGAAGTATTGGAGTTTTCTAGAGTGGATCGTGTGCAACAGCTCAGTTTTCTTGGACTTCTTAGTATCCACTCACTGTATATGTTGAAACGGATTGGACATAACATGCATCCTTGACGGACTTCTTTTTCTAACTTAAATTCATCTATCAGGCTGTAATTAATTTTTACTTTGCCGCTGTTAGATGCGTACGAAGATTTTATTAAATCAATTAATTGACGCGGAATTCCAAATTCACTAAGTATGTGCCATAGTCTTTGCCATTGTACTGAGTCATATGATTTCCCATAGTCTATAAAGCAGATGTATTAACATTAAACTCCCTGCATTTTTCGATTACTTTATGTTGGCGATATATATATATATATATATATATATATATATTTTTTTTATTTATTTATTATATATTTAACATATACATTACAATTGAAACAAAAAAAAAACTGTAGTAGCATGCAAATTTTTGCTTATTGCTACTAGTAGCGATTATCTATAAATGTACTTAATTTTAAATATTTCCAAGATAAAAACCGGAAATTGCTTTAATAAAATAATTTCATTCGGTTTAAGCGTACAATCAATACTATACAACTGCCTCAGGTGATCATATTTGTTACATTTGTATATTATATGTTGCACATTTTCAACTACATTACACTTGCAGTTGTGACATTTTTTATCACCGATTATATTTAATTTATTCAAATAATATCCAATGGAACCATGACCAGAAAGTATCTGAGTCATGTAAAAATTTACTATAATCTTTTTATTTTTAAAACGATCTATTACATTCGGAAAAAATTTACTAATTAATTTATCTTTTGTTAAAATTTTGTATCTTACACTAAATTCATTTAAAATTTGTGTATTTAACTGTTTAAGAACTATTTTACTTATGACACCATAATTATTTTTTTTTGCATTAAAAATTAAAGATCTTTTTTTAATATAAAGATCAATAGGTAAGATACGAGCAATAGTATATAATGTTATATTTGATACAGTAATATAAGAAGAGGTTAAATCAATAAGAAATTTACGGCAGTGACAAATTACATTATGTATTTGCTGCTTAGTTAAATGTTTGAAGTAGACACCAGCACAATATGTATATAATGACTGTACTAAACCTTTATAAAGAATTACCTTAGATTTATAGTTAAGTCCCCATAATTTACCACCAAGAGCTTTAAATATATAATAATATTTGTTGGTTTTATTATTTATATATTGCATATGCTTATTATAATTTAACGTATTATCTATAATGAAACCCAGATCTTTTATGTGATCAGTAGAACTAAACACATGATTGTCAATTTTAATGTTATCATAAATTATCTGATCAACACTTTTATCTCGACCAGAAACAACCATAATTTGAGATTTAAGGCATTTATTATTGTTTTAAGCTTATTAATAATTTTATTGCAATTAGAAATATGAGACGATAACGTCAATTTAATGTATATATATAATATGTTACAAAATAAGGACCGGTTGAGATTTCATTTCGGTTAAAAAAAGCGAACGATGCGTATCGAAAACTATTTTAAATAATCGTTAATAATAGAAATCTAACCGTTCAGACTAAAATATCAATGTATAAATCAATGGTTCTTACGGTGTTATTGTACGGTGGAGAAACATGGTCTTTAACGAGGAAACAAATTAAACGACTAGACCAATGTCGTCACGTTCGAATAATTCTTCGGATAAACTAGATGGATCATAACATATCGAACGCAGAAGTGCTGATGAGAGCGTCAACTCTTTCCGTAGAACAACTGCTCGTTAAGAAGCGTTTGAAATGAACAAGGAATATACGACGTATGAATCTGGAACGTATTCCGAAAGGAATGATATATGGAGTTCTGAAAGATGGATGCAGGCCGCTCGATAGATCACTGTTAACGTTATAAGAGCATGGTGGCTGCGTAAAAATATCGGTATTAAACCTAAGACAGCGATGGGAAATTCCGGCTCACAACCGGAAGCTGTGGACAAGACTGTCGTCCAAATGTGTAAAAACAACTGTTCAAAAAAAAAAAAAAGAGAGAAAAAGAAATTCACTTTACATGTTAGCAATGCTGATATTCGGTGTCAACTATCTCCTTTTCAAACTACACATCGGGCTCGTGTTTCATATGCGTTTTATATAAACGTGGATCATTATCAACCAAAGGTTCCTCATACTCGTCCGCGGATAACGGGAGATGATGATGATGGTCATTATATATATATATATATATATATATATATGTGTGTGTGTGTGTGTGTGGTAGAAGCCTGCCATCTAAGATTGCTGAGGCAAATCCTTCGTATAAACTGGAAAGATCAAGTATCCATTAACTCTTATTCGATTGAGCAACATTTAGCAAAATCTAGGCTGGGTGGATTGGTTACGTAATAAAAATGCATGGCGAACACATTTCGAAACATATATTTTACGGAGTACTAAGTAACGGCAATATATATAATCAAGAGAGAGTGAGTGAAAGCGGTAGAAAGAAATATAGTAACCCTTAATTTGACTCACTTTAAATTAGTGTTAGATAAACAAAGAAAAATGGTTTCTAGTACAGTCGAATTCGCTTATAAGGGACTCCGGATTTAAGGGACAGCCGTTTATAAGGGACAATCAGCAAAACCCCGAATCAAACGTATCAAATGAAGGTTATTTTAAGTTCGCTTTAGTGCTAGAACGCCTCGGTTAAAGGGACAAAGATTAATAGACTTTCAAGGCAATAAATAGTGAGACAGGTGATAAGCCAGTCGATATAAAATGACACTTCCGATCGTAAAACGAAAATATTCACATAAACAAAAATTGAATAAAAATGTTTTAGTCATTTTTACAATTCGTTTTTGTTTAAGTGAACATTTTTGTTTTTTCTTCGTTTTGTTTGAGATGTCCTTGTGTTGACATTTTTTTATTGATGCTATACTATTTTTTGCTCTGTACGTTTATTAATTATGCACTCTCCGATAGCTTGTTGTGTTCTTAGTTTAGTTCTGCAAAAACTGTAGTGCATCGTGTGGTTTTATTTATTTATTTTCTTACGAAATTTTTTTTTTCTTTTTTTAGTTCTGGTGAATTTTTTGTATGAATAAAATGCCGCCTAAATGTTTATCATTAAAGGAAAAAATTTCTATTTCAGACAAAATCGAAATTCAAATTCCCAATATGCCTATTCGGGAGTTAGCAAAAATCATGGGTGTTTCCAAAAACACCATCTCCCCTTTAAAAACAGATGAACAAAAAAATGAAGTAGTACTGAAAAGGGCAGTCAGGTGGTGGAAAGGAAATGAAAAAGAGAAGGTAAAAACCCAGAGGTTGATGAAGCTCTTATGGTTTAGCACAGTAACACAAAGAGGTGTTCATGTCAGTGGGCCAATGTTGAAATTAAAATCTGAAGAGTTTGCAAAAAAAATGGGTTATGAAGACTTTGCAGCTACGAATGGTTGGCTTGCTCGGTGAAAACGGAGACATGATATCAAATTCAAAAAAACTCATGGAGAAAAGGCAAGCGCTGATTTGACAGGAACTGAACAATGGAGTTCAACCAATATTTCTAAATTCCTTCAAAGTTACAGCCTGAATGACATTTATAATGCTGATGAAACTGGTTTATTTTATCGAGTCACTCCGGATGGGTCATTAGTATACAAATATACAAACACGAACAACTTATTGGTTTGAAAAAAGCTATGGATCGTATCACTGTGCTATGTTGTTGCAATGCAACTGGAAGTGACAACAAAAGAAAACTTTTAGTTATTGGTAAAACTAAAAAGCCACGTTGCTTTAAAAATCTCAATGTAAGTAATCTGCCAGTAACATATTACGCAAACAAAAATGCATGGATGACTGCTACTATTTTTTCAAAATGGTTAGAAAACTGGGATATAGAATTACAGAGAGATTCTAGAAAGATTTTACTCCTTATTGACAATGCAACTTCGCACCACACTGTCGTTAAACTGAAGAATATTCAAATTGAACTCTTACCTCCAAACACTACTTCACTAATTCAGCCACTTGATATGTATGTCATAAAAAATTTAAAAGTGCAATATAGGAAGATGTTGATACAGCATATCTTAGAAGCTATTGAAGACGACCTGTTAACAGTTTCTACAATGGCAAAAGATATCAGTTCCACAATAACAATATTGCAAGCTATAAAATTTGTTACTGATAGCTGGAGAAAAGTCACTTTTATGACAATTCAGAACTGCTTTGCTCATTGTGGTTTCAAGGAGCCTGATTATGACATTGTTGAAATGCAAAGTAATGAAACACCGAATGAATTACTACGTGTGACCAACTGTGAACAATTTTCAGATATTGACGCCAATCTGTCATGCTGTGACAATAATATTGAAGATTTGAATAATGAAAGTATGGAAAATATCACAAAGAAGAAACAAATACATGACATGGATAACATTTCCTTACCTCCTGTGTCTACTGCAGAGGCGAAAAAATGTATTGAAAAGCTCTGGCGGTATTTTGTGCAACAGAATAATGAAGGTGCTCCTACGGCATCATTAGATAATTGTGCAGATTTTGTTCAAACGCAGCAGATGAAGAATTTACACCAATCAACTACAGCGCATTTTTACAGTAAATGAACAATTTTTACAAATATTAGGTCAGGTTCTTTTACCTTATGTATGCCTCCTGTATTTTTCTCTTAATTTCCATATAAATAAATATTACGCATTAATAAGGTTATAAGTATGTTAATTGTTTACTAAACTGTATATATTCTAACACCTACTCGCTTCATCGCTTCAATAAGAGATTTTTAAAAATTCGCTTTAAGGGACAACCGGTAATAAGGGACAAATGACTTCCGCCCGATGTGTCACTTATAAGCGGATTTGACTGTATTTAATTAACCCTATACGTTACTTTTATAGAAAATTTTAGTCAAGTTCGCGCATTTTTGCCTATTTTTTGAACTCTACAGTTATTTTTATTATCGGTATATTTTTGTTTTGAACGTAGTTGAGTTGTTAATCACATATTTTATGTGAAAACGTTCTTTCGTAGTTGCAGACGCGTCTGCAAGCTTATGCACTAGATGTTTACGATAGATTACTTTAAATTTGACGACTATAGAAATTTTTTAAACTTTAATAATTATTTTTCCTCCTTTACGTCTTCTCGTTCGCTAATTGTGCAGGTGAATTTTTCCGAACCGTTATCGATGCTTCAAAGATTGACGGAGGATTTCGAATATGCCGATATTTTAGACAAAGCGTCAGAATTAACCGATCCTTACGAGAAGCTGGCTTATGTGGCGGTGTTCACAATTTCCATGTACTCTACGACCGTTAATCGTACTAGTAAACCTTTTAATCCGTTACTTGGCGAGACGTTCGAATCTGATAGAACAGAAGACCTCGGATGGAGAGCTATTAACGAACAGGTTTAATATTAGCTTGTTTATACTAATTCGACGAAAACCCCCCCCCCAAAAAAGTATCAAATAAATTAAACCTACCGGAATATTCCTATTTTATAAACATTATATACAACTTGTTGCGATTGTATAAAAATGATACAATTAACTTCCTTATAACGTAATGTCACTTCTGTATGTTGAGAATCTAGATTTGTTCCCGGACATAGCGACTTTTCTCGAGAAGTTGTCCGAGTTCCTAAGAATATGCGTTAGTGATTATTACGGCTCCACGTTGGGTAAGCTGTAAAGGCATCCCCATTAAAAAAAAACAAAAAAAAAAAAAACTTTCAATCTACATCGAAAGGCTACATTATCCGAATATATTTAAAATAATGTTTAAGTTTTAAACAATTTTTAAAATGTTCGATTCCGAAATTTTAAAATTGTTACACTCTATTCGATTTATTTAAAGTTTCTAATTCTAAATCGTTGTTTTCCGTTTCATTTTTGTCGAAAATATTCGCTTAACACGGCTGTTCGTAGAGACGTACATTCGAAATCAGTTTTTTCTAATTTTTCTATACAGGCGAACACGCTTGTTCTCAATAATCCAGACTTAATTTGCTATATAATAGTACTAAATTAGATAAATAATTTTATTACTATTGTTTTTTTTTTTGGGTTTCTGCTAAGAAATTCGGATATTATTGCGCAGTTAAAACATTTCGCAGAATTTAAATTTTTCGCTGAAACCCTTTTTTTGCACTTTGTATTTTTCAATTGAAAGAATTATAATTATTATTAAAATTGAAAAAATAAATGTGGCGTATAGTTCAAATCCATTATCGAGAATATAATTTAAAATGCTTTCCGTTCAATTTTTCTGCGGTCGAGGAAAGCGAATGCTTTTAGCAAATGTAACAGAATAATAATCTAGATTTATAGGTTCGCATTAATTGTTTATTCATTTTAATCTATGGTAAGACGTTTCTATATGTTAAGTTCTTAAGAAATGCTGCGTTATTAACTATTATTACTTTTATAAATTAGTTATACATTTTTCATAATTAATCGTTGTAGGTATCGCATCATCCTCCGATTGCTGCGCAATGCTGTGAGGGAAAAAATTGGGTTTCGTGGCAAGAATTATCTATGGCGTCGAAATTTCGAGGAAAATATCTTCAGGTTGTACCCACGGGATCTTCGCATTTAAAATTTAAAAATACAGGTGCGCGCGTTCGAATTAATTTATAATACGAAGTTACGATAATAAACTTTACGTGGTATCACAAAATAGTTTCGCCCCGGCTACAGCATCATCAGAACTACATGATAAACGATAAAACTAATAACAAATAAAAAAATTAACTTTTGGTAAAGAACAGAATCTGTTTAGATTTTTGTTTCTAACCCGCCAACAAGAGTGAAGATTTAAAAAAAAAAAGTAAAGGGTGAATTATCCAATAAGATCAGGTGTACCTCAAGGGAGCGTACTGGGGTTGTTATTTTATATAATTTATACGACAGATATCCTCACTTTTGCAAATGTTGAAATAACATTTACCGATTATACACCTATCCTATGTGTAGATAGTTCCACTGTAGACGCATACACAAACCTGCAATCAGCAGTTTAATAAATAGCGACATGGTTTAAAGACCCCGAAAATTAATATGAAGACAAATCAACTCGGGTAATATTCACCAACGGAAGAACTACTTCAACAAGGGCCATAACCATAAATTGTGCCATAATCTCTCAAAAAGAAGAAGTAAGTAAACATATAATTAAAAAACGCAATGAACTCAATGTTAAATGGAAACAAATGTTAAGGCGGTTAGGAAAAATCACAACTATAAAACAAGCTGTTATTATACACCCAGGTCTTGAAGTCAATTTGACTACACGGTTGTCAATTATGGGGTTGCGCGAAAAAAAGCAATATTGCTATTCTACCGCGAATGCAAAACAAAATCCTCCGAAATATTGCTGTTGCCCCATGTTATGTGACTAATCTTACACTTCACGAAGATCTTAGGGTGAAATCTGTAAAAGAGGAAATCTCGATTATTGCCAAAAGATATGTCAACCATCTAGAAAAACACACTAATGGCGATCTTTCTAATGTCTAACTCGCTTGAATACCGTCGACTGGATGGAACGAAACCTCTGGACTTGATATAAACTAAAGCGTATTAGTATACAAAATTAAGTTTTAGCATTCCTCACTGTATGGTTACTCGTAATGTATTAGAATTTACCAAAAAGCATCAGCTAGGTGTAAATTAACAATAGCATTAATAAAAATTTTAAAATTTCCATTTTTTTTTTTAAATAATACAATATGTTTGTTAAATTTGATATTAAAATTTCGCGTATTTTTTTTTTATATTTCTATTTTGAAGGAATCAACAAACTGATAGCTAGTGAAATTAGTTCGACTGTACATATACAATTACGATAATGTATAAATCGCCTTTTTTATTTTATTTATTGTATCGACGGAAAGGAAGCGTCGTAAATATCATTTTTGTTAATCATAAGACGTATATAATGAATATATATTAACCATTTATGACACGTACAAGTGGAAATATTCGATACGATTAATTTAATAAATACTTTATGTGATTTTTATTTAATAGAGTATTACAATAACGGAACTCGTTTTTATTAAAATTTAACGTTATTAAACGTAATTAAGCGAATTGTATACTAAACGCTTGTCGGGAAAGTTCCATCGATTGGTCGTTATTATAAAATGGGTATTATTTAAATTATAAAATCGACGACTATGTTGCGTTAGTGTTTTTCGAATTTCAAATGAAATATTTCTGCAGACGATTATTACACATGGTCTAAGGTAACGACTACAGTTCATAATATAATCGTCGGCAAATTATGGGTTGATCAAGAAGGAGAGACAGAAATTATAAATCACACTACCGGTTCCCGATGCCATTTAGTTTACGTTCCTTACAGTTATTTCGGGCGAGATCAGCAACGAAAAGTGAGTTACACGCAGCATTACTTTTTACGTGTTTATTTATTTATTCAATTAATTTAATTAATTAATTAATTTATTTATTTATATGCGGTTCACATAATAGTTTATGATAATTAAAATGCAAACACTGAGAAGTAAATGATTGAATAAAGTGTACAACTTAATTAAATCATAAAAAATTTTTAGAGAAAAAAAAATGATATTAAATTGTTAAAATAATATTAAAAAAAAAAACATTTATACAACTGCATATAAAATACATATCACTCGCAGTACACATTAGAATTTACACACAACGGGAAAAATAAACAATTATGCACACATATACACATTCGCTACACTGGAAAGAGCTTACATAATCATACATATGAACACTAGTATACGGTAACGAAAACTTTAAACGTATTTGTGTACACGTGTGAAAAAATATTACTATAATTTAAAATTATAAAATCAATAACTCAAATTAGCTGTCCACGAACTATGTCAACTCCTTTCTTACAGTAATAAGTACATATAGCCGAAGTTTGACTGAACCGACGAATCGTATAAGTATCTGCTTTGAAAATGTATATCAAAACGCAGATGAGTTTTAAGTAACAAGTTATCCAGACGGAAAGTAGACACCAACGGTGAATTACAATGAAGATTAGTACGTGAACGCGGTTGGAAGAAACATCGATCCATTCTAGTGTATTCATCGTAGGTAGTGCATGGCTAATTTGCGAAATCAAATATTCATCATACCATTGCGCGAGTTATGTAAAAACGTCCATTTTGAAATTTTCCGTCTTTTATACAACGACACGTGAAGCATAACGCCACATGAGAGATCTTCTTCTTCTTCGTGTCTGGTGAAGCAGCTTACAGTACGAATTTCCAATAATCCAATAGTTTCATGACGTCTTCAAAACTGCATTTAATCCGGACATGCCTTACATGAAAACAAGTGAGCGATAGACTGCTCCTCGTTACACGTACATAATGATGGACTTTCTGAAATTCGCCATTTTTTCAAATTATCGCCGGTTCGTCCAACTTGTATCTGCAATCTGTTGAGAGATCTCCATCGAACATAGTTTAGGTCTTTACGGAAAATTCCTCTGTAGGTTTAAGCCATGGCTCCGTTTTCCACTCTTGGTATTCTGTTTCCCAAGCGTTAAGTCGTGCAATTTCGGGTTTAATTGCCTTAGTTGTGGCCATAAAATTTTTACGGGGCTTCAGTCTTCATCGCTGTTGTATATAACCATATAGCATAGTCAAGAAATCGACGACCGCCATATGCTATATGAAAGATCATAATCTATGTGGTCTGGATAATAATTCATTATACGAAAAAATAAATACTTCGTCCGAATCCTTTCCACGTCTTTAGTATACTTATTGTAATATGTACCCCAAAATTATCGAACGATAATCTAACTGAGAACGGATAAGAGTTTTATATAGAGTATTTAATGTTCTTGGATCACTGAATAATTTTGATTTTCTTGAGATGAACCGAAGAGTTGAGTTAGCATGTCGATTAAAATGATTTATATGCACCGAAGAACTGAAAACTTCCGGGCTAATCGTCCTTTTGATATTTACAAAGAAATTTTCTAAATCAAACTAACTATAGGTAACGATGAGAAGAAGAAAAATAAGACGATTAGCTTTGGCAAACTGAATTGCATATGGAAGGATAAAAAAAATCACAAAAATCACTAAACTGCGATTGTTACGAATGACGATTTTCCTATTAGCAAATGTATGGATCGGAAATGTGAATAATTAACACTAATCATTGGAAAAGAAAATACAAGCCTTAATCCGGCGAATCTCTTGGACAGTGGATAAAACGAACGATGTCGTTTTAAAGGTATTTGGGATACGACCAGTTCGAACGCCTATTAATCTATATTATGGTGTTCGGCCACTTAATACGAGCTAACAGATTTGAAAAAGTGATTATATAAGGAAAGGCAAACGAAATGAAAAAACATGGTAGACCGAACCGAGATACATAAGTGGACAAAAATGGCGGCACATTATTATTTGCGTTGAATAATAAGGTCACGGCATCCACATCAGATAATCAGAACAAATATATATATATATATATATATATATATATATATATATATATATATATGTATAATACGAATATGTCCACTCCGGATGAAGGCTTCCCTATAACTTCTTCAACCTATTTGTTCTGCGCGTTCTTTAACCAGTTTTTGCCAGCTATCTTCTGCTATATCATCATGTTTCAAAAAGGATTACTTATAATCTGTTTCTGTTTTCTACCAACACACACACATATATATAATATGAACATATATATTTATATATATAATATGAACATAATTAAATATATTTGTCGGTATGCTAATCCTTATAATATATTTAAAAAAAGTGTAAATGTACCATATGCTAAATATCTATTCGTGATGAAAATTATTAAAATTTTAATTCTCTCCTTGTTGAAGTAATAGAATATACTGTTATAAGGTCGTTCGTGTATTAAGAATATGTACCGGTTGAGATTATTTAAAAAAAAATTGGCAAACGTTTATTAAATTAAGTGCAGAAATAGAATAATGTTGGTTTTATATTTACACTTGTACTGTTTTCGAAACCATTGTTCCCGAAATGAATATTAAAAATTTAATAATTCTTTTTGCGCATTATAGTGCGAAGTTATTTGTTATTGACTGTTATTTGCGCATATCTTATCTAAATTCTTTACTTACGAATATTCTATAGAGTGACTCAGAGAAGACTGACGGTTTTGTTTTTTGAATAGCGCAGTTGGTAACACTGCTACAACACAAATCTCATGTTCCACGTTTAGTATACATACGAGAGATTCGTTTTTGTCCAGTTTTAGTTATCATGGCATCCTATAATGAGAAGGAGCGTGAGTTTTGCGTGAAACGTTATTTTTGGCGGGAATCGATCTCGACAATGCAAAGAAAGTTTCGAGAAGAATTCAAAGTTACGCGATCCCCACCACGCTTACGAAACACGTCCACGAGATCTGGAAGACCTGAAAACTCGGATTTCTGAAGAAATTTCAAAAATTCAGCGACCTATGCTTGAAAAAGTATTCGAAAATTTTGTAAAGACTGAATGAATGTACTGTTGCAAATGGCGATCATCTGAACGTTATTGTGTTCCACAAAAGATTGTAAGCTAATCTTTCGTTTTCCTACTTTTAAATAAAATTTCATTAAAAAATTTTTGGTCGAGTAGTTTTTGAGTTATTCAAAGAAAACGACAAAACCATATCCGTCTTCTCTAGGTCATCATATATTTTATTAATAATATTTTATTATTTTACGCGCTATACTAAATTGTGAACGTACATAATTGTTTCGGAAGATTTTATTAACCGAATGTAAATAATTAATTTAAAGGTTAAAGGCCGAGTTGTTGATAAAGATGGTGAAGTGAAATATTTGGTAAGCGGTACGTGGGACAATAAAGTAGAAATAGCGTTGGCGACTAAAACCGACGATTCCGGTGCTATCCAAACTGAACCGTATAAAGAAGTGTGGCAACGTATTTTTCCCAGGTTAATCACGTTTATTAATATGTAATATATATATTTCATTCAGAATGGTATATACACTATAGTAGTCGGGTAAATAATATTGAACAAAACCAAAGTCATAATTCAGTCTTAGGGTGAAAATTGTATCAGCATAACGTCGTTTCGGCTACAGATATCAAATATTTAATCAGTAGAAAGTTAATACATGAGCAATGTAGTTCATAAAAACTGATAGTCTGGACGGACGCTGAAATTGAATATCGGAGCCTCTTGCAATTGACATGTTCTGCAAACCGGTGTTCAACAACGGGGAGTTAACCAATGAACGTAAAAATAACTATGTAAATAATTCCTAGTTTATTGTACGGCCGTAGTAAAATCTGGATATAATATAGATGACATAAAAGGACTTCTGGATAGGTCCCTGCAACGTTATGGATGAGTTATACCTCTACTTGGAACAATTGGTTTGCAAAAAGTAACGAATGCAAAAAATCAGAGCTCATGACTGATAAAAGAAAACAAGCTAGACCGCGTATATATATATATATATATATATATATATATATATATATATATATATATATATATAAAGAATTCCTCTGAACGGTTAATATAAAAGTTAATGCTAATTTACACGATCATTTCTAATTTTCCTAAGAGTATTTACAGGTGATAAAATTTTTACATCAATTTAAACGTTGTTTATATATAATATTACGACGGTCGTCGTATGTTCCTGATAATTTAAATTGATTAAATTGGGAAATGAAAAATAATATTTAGTTCAATCAATATAATAAAAAAATATATATAATTATTTGCTTAATTAATGTAAAATATATTATTATTATTATTATAGTAAAACCAGACTGTATTTGTAGTGGATGAACTATTGTTACACAATAATAATAGTTAATTTTAGTTAATCAAGAAAAAAAAAACAGTAAATTAGTTTAACCAGTTAATTTTAGTTAATAAAAATACAGTCAGTAAAATTAATTTAGCCAGTGAATAATAATAATGAAGAGCCAGTCGAGGAATTTTTGTTTAACAATAACAAGGCTCAAGAAAAAGGTTTAAAAGTGGTTGGCTGTTCATTTTTAGTTCAGTTTAGTTTTTGTTATTTCAGTTCAGTAGTTCAGTTGTGAATTAGCTTTCAGTTAAATAGGTTATCAGAATAAATTAAAAGAAGAAAACATGTTTGGTGAGTTATACTACAAATCTGGTTAGTTTTTATATTCAAGTTAATTATTATTTTAATATAACCGATTCGTTAATAATTAATAAATATGTAATATTTATTCATTCATTCATTAGTCGTATCAGTCTTTTGACTGGTAGCGCTGCAGCCTCCTTTTCCATTCGCCTCTGTCTTCCGCCGTAATTTTCAAATCGCGATAGGTGCCCATTCCTACGCTATCCATTATTTGTCTGGTGTAGCACTTCCTTGGCCGGCCTCTTCTTCTTCTACCTTCTATCATGCCTTCCAATATTCGTAGAACCAATCCACCATGTCTTATCACATGACCTATCCATCTATTTCTTCTTGTGCAGAGGTGGTTATAAAATTCTTTTCTTCCTTTCACTTTTTCCATAACTTTCTTGTTTGATATTTTTTCGGTCCATTTGATCTTCATCATGCGTCTCCAGCACCACATTTCAAATGCTTCCAGTTTTTTAATATCGACCTTCTTGAGTATCCACGTTTCGCTTCCGTAAAGTGCAATACTCTATACATATGTTTTAATTAATCTTTTCCTCAGTTCTATTCCCATATTACTGCTGAGTATAATTTTCATTTTCAATAATTGTTGCTTCACTATGTTTACTCTGTTTTTTATATCTTCTGTATCGTTTCCGTCTTGCGACACAATACTTCCCAGATATTTGTATTTGGATACCTGTTCCAGTTTATCACCATGGAATTTAATATCGATAGTTCTTTCCTGCCTAGCACTAGTTACCATTATTTTGGTTTTATCTTTATTTATTTTCATGTTTATTTTCTTTAGCTCATCGTTTACTATTTTTAATCCGTTTTCTAACCTTTCCCCGTTTTCAGCTACAATTGCAATGTCATCTGCGAATCGGAAGCAGCATATATTTTCTCCATTGACAGTAAGCCCTTTATCCTTTCCTTTCGTAGCGTTTTGTATGGCTTCTTCTATGTATAGATTAAATAGCAACGGTGAAAGCTGGCAGCCCTGCCGTACTCCTTTTCGGATTCTAGCCTTTACTTCTTTATCATTTATTTTCAATATTCCTTCTTGTTTGGTATACATCTCGTATATTATTTTTATATCTCTGCTATCTATTCCAATTTCCACCATCTTTTTAAACATTATGTTCCAGTTTACTCGGTCGAATGCCTTTTCCAGATCAACAAATGCTATATACGTATTTTTACCAACTTCTAATCTTTTTCTTATTACTGATTTTAATGCTAGTATTGCATCCCTAGTAGAATTGTTTCTCCTAAAGCCAAACTGGTCTTCTCCCAATGCAATATAAATTTTGTTGTATAATCTTTTATATATAATTTTCAGTAATATTTTACTCGCATGCGTTAATAACGATATGGTCCTGAACTTCTCACATGCGTTTGCATTATTAACTTTTGGTATAGGGATTATTATTGACTTTACAAAGTCTACTGGAACTACTCCTGTTTCATATATTTGGCTGATTAGTTGGAATAATGTTTTCTGAGCTTCACTACCAATGTTTTTTATTAATTCTGCCGTAATATTATCAACTCCTGTAGCTTTATTATTTTTAACTCTCTCACCGCTTTATCAAATTCTTCTCGTAGTATGCTAGGATCTTTTTTATCTGCATCGGTTTCCTCACCTATCATTATTTTTTCATTTTGTTTATCTTCTTTATACAGTATTTCTATATATTCTTCCCATCTTTTTGTTATATTTTCACTATCAATTAAAAGTTTTCCATTTGCATCTTTTATTGCACTATTTCTACATTTGAATTTTCCGTTGTTAGTTAGTTTCAGGCGGACATCATATTTAGCTGCTTTCTAGGAATAGTACAGTGGTGGTTTTCCATTGCCTTCCACTGGATTTTCTGTTAGGGTTTTCTCCCTTAGCCTTTGGATCAACATCCTTACCGCAATGCAGCGGGTTGTTTTGTTACTGAGGAGGTAACTTAAAGGCTTTTACGGCGACCTTAACCCGCCGAGGGAGAGACAGTCACAGGATTTCTGCAGACTTTTATTAGACAGGTCCTCAAGCTGTCCATCTGCATCCTCGTGTCTCTTTGCCCTGTCACTACTGGAATCGTCTGCTTCAGACTTTTCGCCAGTAGCCGCTGTTGGTCCGCGACTGTTTATTCGACTATTGTCTTATTCATAGCTACCCTACATATCTGTAGGCCATTCCACTATCCGCCACTTGTGGACGCGCCCCGTTCCGGTTACAGCTCCGGATCCCGGAAGGTACAAAGTACCCCCCGGGGGGGGGGAATATTTATTATTTCATTTAATTAATATAAAATAAACTATTTCTTTATAAACACCGTATTGTTCTTTATTTTTGAAATAGAATAATGCGTATAAATTTAATAATAATAATATATAAAGAACTAGGGGGCTACCAATCGTGGGGTAATTTATGCGGGGCTCAATAGGAGTAAAACAAAAAAAGTTTGTCCAAATCCTACTAAAATTCGCCGAGTTATCCACGAATATCCATCGATGCGTACTTCTTCCGCTAAAAAGCGGGACAAACGTTTTTACCTAAAACATTGCAGGGGCTGCCGTATAAGCAGTGACCTCCGCAAGTGGGAGGTCTACTTTAAAAAAAAGGTTGTTAATTTATATATATATATATATATTTTAAAAAAAGATCGAGTTTATTTGTCTTACCAACCAAACGTTCGTCTGCAACTGCTGTTTGTTGTTTCATTAAGGGGACTACAAAACACGATAATACGATATGTGTATATTATATATATATATATATATATATATATATATATATATATATATATATATATATATATATAATATAATATACGTACGTACGTAATATATTATATCATAACAAATATCAAATGTGAATTTTAAATAAGTACTCGCGGCTGCATATGATATTATATATTTAAACCTACCTACTAAACGAAAATATGCGTACGTACATAATATATATTACAACAAATATAAATTTTAAATAAGTACACGCGGCTGTATATTACAGATATATAAAAATATATTTTCTGAGTTTGGTTTGAAATTTTTTTGCGTTTTTTTCGCTTTATAAGATAGACGTTATATAGAAATGAATATTTCCGCAGTAAACGGTTGAAATTTACTGGCTGTCGTAAAATTTACTATTTAAATTATTGGCTACTATAAAGGTTTTCATGTAAAATTTGTATTGTGTTTCGTTCTAATTACAAATTTCCCGCTCTAACGATAAAAACGCAATGTATTAAAAACTGCGAGATATATGTTTAAGAAGGGGGTACCATATGGAACAGTTGAAAATTTTTTTTCGATTTTTTTATATTTATACGATACATTTCATATAGTAGTAGCCGTCTATAAAGTTCAAACGTTCTAGAAGTAGATGTCGCCTCGAAATTCTTAATTCAAACTTGGGAAACAGTTAACTTTCCGACGTTATTACTCGACGAATATCTGTGACTTGGGTAGACTACTCGCGTCATTTAATAGGTCATAGCATAAGGATTAAACTCCAATTTAGAAATTATGAAAAAATTCAATTTTCGGAGTTTTAAAAATATTCAACTCGCTCTAAAAGGATCAATTTAAATTTTAGCCGGAAGATTCGGTCGGTATATTAATTTATACCATTTCTGGTAGATAAATCCCGATTTTCGAGACGATTATATAAATTTTGTATTTTTAACGACGATTTTTCCGAAAAAAAAAAAAACGGAAACTGTTCTAACCGAATCCAGACCATCCAAATATCTTAAATATAAAAGAGAAAAAATATCCGACCAACGACTATCATAATATCGGAGAAAAACAGCGACTTTCCATTTTAACACTTTACAACTCCATACCCACACGCCAAAACTACGCATCTGATAGCTTAGCTTATACAGTATTATATACATTATATAGTATAAAGCTGCCAACAAATAATCCCATCATCCGTCGATTTAATAAGGTGAAGTTAGGTAAAAAAAAAAAACGGCGAAGCGAAATTTTCGACGAATTTTCAACCCTTAAGCTTGAAGATGAGATGGAAGTGTTTATTACGCGATCCAAATTATTTATCCTGCTCTGCATTGTAAAAGCCTGAAAACGCCGTAAGGAGTCAAACAACAAACTTTATCAACCTTTGCTACCTGCTGAATAGGTTAAGGGTTGCAGCGGTGTGGTGGTTAGTGGATGAAATTGTAGAGATAATTCCGAGAGAAAAATGACAGATAGTATAGTGACAATTTCTATTCAAACCTGTATAATTTAAGAGCAGTTGGCAAATCACCCCATATTGAACCGCGATAAAAGTGGAGTTTTTTTGGGGCGGATGTAAAAGATAGGGTTATAATGGTTAGAAGGAAAAACCTTCCCCCGAGTGTAGTGTATATGAGGAATTTTGATTTCGATCGATACGATCATCCCCCAATTTAATAGCGTGATTTAAGTGAAAAAAGTCAGATTTTCGACAGATTTTCAACCCTTAATAATTCGGCGGGGGTTGAAAATTAAGAGGAACTTTTTACACGATTCAAATTGTCGATGACTACTTAGTAAAAGCCTTCCGCAAAGAGTCAAAACACTTTAGGGGTGTTTTTCACCCGTTTACTACCCGCTAAACGACATAAGGGTTTGCAACAGGGTAGTGGTTAGTGGCTAGATTTGTAGCGACAATTCCGAGACGTTTTTTTTCGCTCGAACACTTTTTCCCTATCTAGAGTCGTGCAAAAGTTATGTAGGGTTGAAGAAATTAAGGGGAATTTACTTATTATAGTTATTATTATTATTATAATCCCTATATCCCTTTATAAAATCCCCATATTCCCGTATTGAGGCGTTATAAAAGTCGAATTTTTTCGGCGCCGGTGTAAAAGATAGAGGAATAATGGTAAGAAGGAAAAACCTTCGTCCGAGTGTGGTATATATGAGGAATTTTAGTTTCGACGGATCCGATCATCTCTCGATTTAATAGGGTGGTTTAAGTGAAAAAAGTCCGTTTTTCGGCCGATTTTCAACCCTTAATAATTCGGCGATGGTTGAATATGAAAAGGAACTTTTTACACGATTCGAAAGACGCTCGGCTACTTAGTAAAAGCCTCAAATTTCCGCAAAGGGTCAAAACACTTTAGGGTTTTTTTTCACCCTTTTACTAGCCGCTAAACGGCATAAGGGGTTGCAACAGGGTAGTGGTTAGTGGTTAGATTTGTAGCGACAATTCGCGGACGTTTTTTTCGTTCGAACACCTATCCGTCATCTAGATTAGGAGAGGTGTTATCGGGGGTCGAAGAGAAAGCATCACATTTTTTCCTTATAGTATATAAATATTAAATTAAACGAAGATTCTCGTAATATAGATAAACAGTTATTATACCATCACGCGCAGTATGTATATTACTTTTTTATACTTACGATTATTTTTATTAGTTCAAAATGAGCATTTCGTATTCAACAAATTTACTTTAAATAAACAGTTTGTCCGGGATAGTCCAGTGGTTAGAACACAAACTGCTATACGGAAGGTACCGCGACGCGAAAATTATCATCGGAAAATGCAAAATATGAATAATCCTAATATTATTATCGCGTGGAGGTCAATGGCGAACCACCACGCACGACACCATATGCGCGCTAGTAACAATATAGTACACTATAAAAACATGCTGGGCTGCATTGTGTCGTGACAACAAAGCGATTGCAATCAGTTCTTCCGTGTGGGTGTGTGTGTGTCTATCTATATTATGATTGCCTTGCTACTTACACTGTATAACAAAAATATGCGTAGGTAAGTAGTCGTCTATCTCCGATATGGAGACAGTACTTGATAATAATAAATAGTTAGTCAGATTTAAAAAGTTACATAATGAACTCAACAAAACTGTTTACTTCGATGATTGTATTATGTCTACTTTTATTTAAAGTTAGATCGTAAATTTTGTCTTTAAGCGCTTTCGATGAGAAAGACGATTAACTGCGTTTAAATTAATGTTTTAATTGTTGACGAATTATCGTTTATAATTAGCGTTAACTTTTGTTTTTACCGTTCGGAGCAATTCTTTAATTACCGTTACTTTTATAGGAAACCATTAACGTTATAATCGATCGGTACTGTAATACAAATAGCTTTAGAAAATTACACAAATGAGTTGTTTTTACGTACTAATAAAAGCGATTAATTTTTTGACGATTTGATCGAACTTAAAATTTACTTTAAAATTTCTTATAAGTAATTAAAAAAAACACCGAGTTTTGTGTAAATTTTAATTAATCGATATATTCGTCAATGCAGGGAGGACAGCGATAAATATTACAATTTTACCGAATTAGCTTGTCAATTAAATGAAATGGAAGAAGGCATCGCGCCAACCGATTCTAGATTAAGACCGGATCAAAGGTTAATGGAGTTAGGCATGTGGGACGATGCCAACATTGAAAAATTACGCTTAGAAGAAAAACAACGTGAAAAAAGGAAGGAAAGAGCTCATAACGACGACGTAATAATAACTTCGTCTTCCGAAACAGGAGGTAATTTCGAAATTTTATTGAACCTTTCAGTCACACGTTATTCAACTTTTATATAAAACTATAAATTTTATACATTATTACACAACATCACTTCTTAGATGGCTTTAGATAATTTTTATTGCGTTATTCGGAGATAGTGTTGAAATTTTATTTTAAACCTTTTTAGTCGCACGTTATTCAATTTTTATGTAAAACTATAAATTTTATACATCAATTATGCGACACTACTTTTTAGATGGCTTTAGATAATTTTTATTGCGTTATTAGTAGATGATGTTGAAATTTTATTAAACCTTTTCAGTCACACGTTGCTCAATTTTGACATAAAACTATAAATTTTACACGTTATTATACAACACTACTTTTTAAATGGTTCGAGATAACTTTTAAGTGGAGGGTAATGTTCGAATATTCACAAGGCCGTCTTCCAATACCAGGAGTATAATAACATGGGACCCTTTTCTAAAAACAAATCGATTTATTTTCAAATCTTACTTAATTTGGACGTCGATCTTTTTGAATAATAAAATACATCCGTTTGATGTTATTAAAACAAAAAATAGTTTATTTAAAAAACTCACTAAGCTTTGTCATTTCTAACATTGTTAAAAAAATAATATTGTCGAAGTAGGAGTCAAATGAAATTTCGTTAAATAAAATTATTAATAATTTTTATTTCAAGAAGCCAAACTATTTTAAAAAGGCAAAAATAAAAGGTTTCCGAAACATTTAACCAATTTCATTTGAACAAATGATGAAGTACTGATAGTCCAAAACGAAAATGCAAAAAAAAAAATGCTAGATACTATAAATAAAGGAGAACGAAAATAATAAATAAAGAAGAACGAAAATACAACATGAAAATAAACAAAACGAAAATCTGGAAATTTAGTGGATATAAAACTAGATAGAGAAAGAACAGAAAATTGATAGACAACAATTGGAAAATGTGAAACAACAGAAGATGGGCGTGACAACAAAGAAATAATTTGCAGAATAACAACGGCCAGGTATATATCGGTGATACCTTCTTGAGACGTGTTTTCCTATCGGGAGATTTTGTGTAACGTACTCGTTGAGATGTCTATTATCTGTTGAAATTACGGCATCTTGTCGAAACTAGGCCAGTTTTATTTAATTCATATTTATTACTTCAGTTTGATATCTTTCGATAAAGTTAAACATAGCGACTCACTGCGGTTTCGTTAAATGATATTTTAGTATTTTCCAACGAAATACATAACCACAACCGTAAATATATATAATACTAATATATAAAACTGTATTGTCTGTCTCTGATTTGCGAATATTTTCATTATAATCACTGCATTTGGCTATTTTGATCACACATAAATAATTTTTTTTTTTTGTATTTCTGTCTGTCTGTTCCGATTTTATTCAAAAACTTTTTAAGCAATAATTATGAAATTATCAGAGCTTATAGCCTATATTATCGGATTCGTTCTAAGTTTTGTTTCACATTGGTATCACAAATAGGACAGAAATTAGTTTTAAAATATCGCTGTCTCTTTCTTTTAACAGTTTTATATATTAGTATAGTATACGTGTGTATATATACGTATATACGATTTCGGCCACGCCCCTAACGCAACAAAACGTGATTTGTATTGCGGGTGTTGGTAGTGAAGGTACATTCGAATCGGCAAACGTGTTACATTTTAAACGATTTGGCAGAGATATCGCTGTTTACTACTTTTTAAAACTTTAAATTATTGTAATTTCTATCCTATTTCTGATAACAATTCGAAACAAAGCTTAAAAAAATAATTACACAGGCCAAGCCGTGAGTAACTTCTAGTACATTATATATATACTAGCGGCCCGGTACGTGCTTCGCTACGTATAAAGTGAAATAATAAAAAAATTTAATTGGAACATCAAATTCATTTATTCAAACAAAAAAATAGTTTATTAATTGCTAGCTATTTTAAAACTTAATCCAAAACATTTGGATAAACAATATTTTTTGTTTTCCATTTTGAGCATGAATAAACAAACGGCTGGCGGTACCGACTCTGGAACAGGCAACATAAAGTTGGCCATGTGAAAAACATGATTCCTCCAAATTCACACCACAAACGTGAAGTGTTTGCCCTTGGGCCTTGTTGATGGACATCGCAAATGATAAACGCACAGGAGATAGTAATCGTTTGAACTCAAATGGCATATCGGTTGGAATCATAGGGATACGCGGTATCAAACAAACTTCTCCTTTTGATGTGGCAGTTAAGATCGTAGCTTCAATCAAATTTGGCGATAACTTTTTCACTGCCATTCTGGTGCCATTACACAGTTTTGGTGGATTAATATTTTGCAATAATATAATCAAAGAACCAACTTTCATATTCAAGCAATGCGGTGGCATACCAGCCGGTTCCAATGAATTTAAAAATTCAATTGGATAATTCATTGCCTCATCTTGATTCATAACACTGTCAATTGATTTATATGTCGTGACTACACCTGGCAGTTTCGCTTGAATTTGAAAATTAATGGCATTGGTATGAATGTTCTTCGGTGCTAAAATGGCGCCTTCTCTCAACCAATCATAATTTCTGTAATTCTGAAGAATATTCGGAAAAACACATTCAATCAATGTACAAAAATTACAGCGATCAATCCGTTGGTACTGTCGATTTGTATTTTGACATCACCAATTTCTAACAATTATTTTGAAAACTCATGGGCAGCTGGATCATTTTGTAGGTGAATACGCATATTAATGTTCAGTGTCAATTATCTCCAAAGAACTGATGACTTCAGTCATTTATTTCATCAGCAGGAGTTGATCGAGGAATGACAGGCAATGTTTGACGAAAATCCCCTGACAGTAATATCAAAGAACTACCAAAAAGCTGTTCATTGCTACGTAAATCTTGCATTGTTCGATTAAATGATTCGCCATTGTACACTCATCCCATAAAATAATTGACGTTAATCGCAGAACTTTTGCCATAGCAGATGCACTCAACGATATGTTTAAAAATATAAACACAAAAATTTGCTTTAATCGAAGCACGTCCAAAATGAAATGACCGCATGAATGACATAACAACATGCTTGTACTGTCAACACTGAAAAAGTTTCAATTTGACAGCACAATCCCCATCTGAAAAAAGTTTCAATTTAACAAAATTCATTCATTCCTTTCGAACTAACAACAGGAAATAATAGTACGTACTCGCCATTTATGATGTAATTTTCTCAGTAGAATACTAAGGTGCATCGACCGTATACTACACCGAAGAACCGCTCGACCGGTGCAAACTTCACATAAACCATCTACTAAATAGTCGGAACAAAGCCTGAACATTTGGTTTGGATAGGTGAACCCGTTCTTGAGTTATAAAATTACAACGAAAAGTGACATTGATTTTTATATATATACTAGCTGACCCGGCGAACTCCGTATCGCTCCACAATCAATAAATGTATAAATTTATTAGCTGAAACGCGGTTTTTTCGTTTCATCCGATAGATCGCTTTATTGTTAATCATGTGAATCATAATTATTAACAAAAATCAGTTTTATTTTCATTGTAGTGCTTTGTGATATACGATCTTTTTCGTTTGATTACCTGGCGCATAGACAAATAAATCTGATGGTTTTCCAACACGGGAACAGGCAACATACAATTGACCATGTGAGAAACATGGGTTTTCCAAATTAATACCACAAACACTTAATGATTGCCCCTGGGACTTGTTTATGGTCATAGCAAAAGCAAGCCGCACTAGAAACTGTAGTCGTTTAAACTCAAATGGCACATCAGTCAGAATCATTGGCGTGCGCGGTATGAGAACATCTTCTCCTTTATACTTTCCCTTTAGTATAGTGAACAACGCAGATCAATTTCTTGAGGTGAATTGCCCATAAAATAAATTTGCAGGAATTTGTAGTTGCTATCTGACACTGGTAACAGCGAACCTGCTTTGTGATATATTTGGCCTTGTATCTGTAAATTAAAAAAAATATTATGTTCGTACCAAACACTATAAAATGAAATACAATAAATAAGCAATGTGGGGAACAAATTTATGGATTGTATAAAATAAAATACAATAAATAAGCAATGTGGGTATAAATTTATTGATTATCAGTAATCAAACTTAAATAATATTTGTTCTTAAAAATAATTATGATTAACTGCTATAATACATACCTTGAAAGTTGGCAATAAAATTTTCCCGAACTATATTTGTTGCCCCAAATGAAGTCATTTGAAAGCAGTTGTTATATTGTTGGATATTTGTCAAAAAGTGTATGGAATCTGTTCCTATTCCTGAAACCAATGAGTACAATGGCTCTGGTGGTGGATTCAATGGTGTCAATTTAACTTTATCATTGCGCAACACAATCCATTGGTTTCGTTTTTGTATTTCAATGCCTTACAATGTGAGCAAATCGAGTTCATAGGATCAATAACAACACATTGGTAGTTACTGTAGTCAATTGACACATCGTAACTGAAAGCAGCTCGATTCAAACTTGAATGTCGCGCTCGCGCTCCACGCATTTGTGATATCCAAATTCTTTTACATCGGTAATTAACTTGGTTTGTAGCATTTCGAGTTCTTCTACCTAAATTGCTTCGTCTTATAGGAGGCATATCAAATATTGATCATAGGTAAATAAACACTCTGCACAAAACACGATATACGAATTAATGACGTGAAAACTGATGCATTTTAAAACAAAATAAATAATATTGCGAAGCCGACCAAAGAGTTTCGGAACGCGTACACGAAAAAATGAATGTTAGACAATTAAAAGTTTTAAAAACCTTATAAACACGAACACGATTCAGTAATAGCCAATTATTTCTTCTAAAATTAAAAAGAATATCATATATAAAAGTAAATGTAAAATAACTGGTTATAAATATATATATTTACCCCCTTCAACCCCCCACCACCCCGAAATTTTTTACGAATTTTTCTCGCCGTAAAAACCATCCTTGAACTTCAACGAACATTTAAAAAAAAAATTGGCCAAATTGGTCCAGGCGTGTTTTTCGTTACGATCGATAGGTGTCGAGCTACACTGAATCTTTTTTTATATATAATTAACATTGGCCCGTGCTAAATGCATTGTAGTATCGGCCGGCCAAAATCGCCGGCAGAATTTTTAAAAATCGAAAATGAAATTTTCAACTCGCGATTTCTCGATACCGGTTAATTTTTAAGACATTTATCTAATAACACAGATTATAGATCTCCACGTCTACTTTCTTTTAAGACCAACACAAACCCTTTAGCTACCATAGAACTTCAAAAAGGGTCCAAAACCCTTTAAGTCCGATTTTCTCGGCGATCATTCGATATAAAAATACGGCAATACCATCGTTAGACGCGTCTTTTAATGACGAATAACTTTCATTAAAACACTATTTCCAAATTTCGAATCGTTCGCGAATTATTGCGAAAAGTGTGTACACACACCTTTTGAAATTTTCGGATCGGGTTTGAAATTTTTTTCGCGGTTTTTTCGTTTCATTCGATAGATCTTGTATAGTAACGACTATTTGTAAAGTCGGAATCGTTTAAAAATGTTTACGTCGCTCGCTATGCTTTGCCAAAGGTGGCAGGTCATCGATTTTCAAAAATTCGTAGCTCGACACCTATCGATCGTAACGAAAAACGGTTTTCTGTTTCGTATCGGTCATTTTAATATCTACCAAATCGATTCTATCGAAATTTTTCCAAAATCGAAATTTAAATAATTTACCCACCTTCAACCTCCTAACCTCTCTGAATTTTTTTTTCGAATTTTTCTCGCCGTAAAAACCATCCTTGAACTTCAACGAACATTTAAAAAAAAAAATTGACCAAATTGGTCCAGACGTTGTTGAGTTATGCGCTTACAACGTTTAGCGATTCATTTTTATATTATAGATATATATATATATATATATATATAATGTATATATATAATGTATATATAATGTATATATATATATATATATATATATATATATATATATATATATATATATATACCAGAAGTTACCCATAGCTTGGCCTGTGTAATTATTTTTTTTAAAGCTTTGTTTCGCATTTCAACGTTTTTCCAAACAAATAGGGTTAACAATTTTTTCCTCAAATTTGTACTTATAGCCTTGTTGGTTAAAATATTTTTCCGCTCGTAAAAACTCGCTTTGCTTGATTGATCCGTTTTTTAATGTCCTCGCTACACCTGCCATCTCTGGTGATTTGACTAAGTAATGAAATTCATTCACTTATTGTATTTTAACACCTTCAGTATCTGCACTTATTTTCTTTCGACTGTTATTTTTATCGCATATCATAATTTTTATTTTATTTTTATTTGCATTCCATATTTCTTAAATACATCTCCCGTTACTTTTAATGTTTCCTTCAATTTATTTTGATTTTCTGCTATAACAGGTATATCATCAGCAAATTTTAATGCGCTTATTATTTCACCTTGTATTTTTACACCATTTTTCTTTGTTTTTTCTTTAAGTTATTTTATTATTTTTTTCTATATACAGGTTGAATAATATCAGTGATAAAGCACAGTCCTGTCTCATTGCCAATCAGTATTATTGCTTTCTGATTTAATTTATTATATGTATATATATATATATATATATATATATATATATATATATATCACATCTTTGTTATAATTTATTGGTTGTACATATCCGGTTGTAAAGTGTTTATTAGTAGCGTGTTCTGTTAAATAAGTTTCGAAGTGAAACTTCTATTGGTGCGTTGTATATGGAGAGTTAACCCGTAAAACAAGCGAGCTAACCAAAAACTTGTATACACACAGGCACATAGGCCAGGCCTATTATCACAGTGTAGTCGAAACAAGTGTCTTTTTGGGAAAACGTCTTTAAGTTTCACTTCTTCCCTGTGCCCTAATGCACATAGATAGTGTTTGTTTTTATTTCAACATAAAATCCAATCGAACCGTCGTGATAAAATAATTAAGGTTTTTTTTTTTGACTTGCCATTTAAAATATTTCAGGTGAAATCAGCGACGATTATAAACCGTTCTGGTTTCAAAAGAATGTCGATCTCGAAACTGGTAACATTACGTACGTATACGGTGATGAATATTGGCAGTGTAAACAGAGGAAAGATTGGAGTCGATGCCCGAATATATTCTAATCGATCGCATACGGGGCATTTCAATCACGCTTACTCGCGTTTTCCTCTTTGGCCTCTCAAGAAAAAAACAGTATACCTTTTCAATTAACAGTATTTATTATTCGTATATATTCTCGTTTATTATTGTGATAGATTTTTAGATTTTTAACTAACGTTTTCTGTGAGATGTTATCGGTGAGAGTGATAATTTGTACGATTTGGTATGCGCTTGTATTTGATTTCGTATACTACGACTTCCCGTCCGATTTATTTATTACATTATTATTATTCATAAATTTAATTGTTATGTTTAAAAAAAAAGGTGCGTTGTTGTTGGTATTAATTTCTTTTTCGGTTAAATTCCATATAGTTACGGGTTTTCAGATCGTAAAGTGGTTTCAAAAGTAATCTAGAAAAGTGTCTTTTTATAAAAATTTCAATATATATGATTAGTTAAAAAAAAAAAAAAAGTCTTTAATGTAAGATAAAATTATCTAAGATTGGTCAAACAAAATATTCTAATAGAATAGATAAAGTAAACGAAAATTATGTTTTGTAATGATGAAAGTAATGTTTGCACAATTCACCAGTGGCGTGGTTTTGTTGGCAAGAAAAGTTATTATTTACGTGTACGCATGTATATATATATATATATATAAATGTATATGAAATTATGCAAACAAAGAAAAAATAGTCGTTAGTTTACAGAATTATTATTTATTCTCGGTTTGTTATCGGCTCGTTGGTCGAATTTTTGACTTTCCAATAATGAAAAGTTTGATATTTAATTTTTTTTTTTTTGATCGCATATTTTCCATAATTTTCTAATTCATTGTCGGCGATTAATCATGTTTAATTCGTTCTTTTAGTTGATTTTATGCTGAAGTGGTTATTTTTATTATAATTTTTTGGACCTTCTGTAGTATATGCCAGCAAACAAGAGATATGGCAACATTGGATTGTTTATACCGTTCAGTCCTCTAAAAACTGGAAACTTTAATTGCGTGATATTTCGTCTTTTACATTTTAAAAGAAATAATTTTAAATATTAAAATTTACACTATAAAAGAAATAAATAATAAAAAAAACAGTTCAAAATATAAAATATTATTCTAGCGTTATGACATGCGCAATTTCTTCTAATATTTTATCAAGTAAATTTTCATTTTGCTGTTTCATACGTTACGTATATTCGCAAATGTGTGAATTTACCATTGTGCGATGAACTCCCCAACGCTTTTTATTTTTAAAATTTACTTTGTCCCATAAACTTTCAATTGAGTGGGTATGAGCCAATGTGACTGGATCTCATGATGATTATAACTATGTTCGCCATTCATCGCTTATAATTGTCGTTCCAGCAGCAACATTCTGTATTATCAACAGCGATAACGTAGCAACTGATCTATTTGGAACCGACATTAAGAAACATTCTTTTGTTTATCTACAAATTCCTCCAAAAACCCATTGATCGGGTAAAATCCTTCCTCGATTATATTTTCATTTCGAAAAGCATGATTCGTCGATTTATACATGTAGATTCGGTCCTCCTATTCGTACTATTCAACAATGTATGTTCACAGAATTTCAGTAGATACAAATTCCATTCAACAGCAGTATGCGCCACTCATATTCAATTCGTCTTTGCAATATTGAAAGGTGGTATATTCCTTACTCCATGCATACATAAAAAGAATTATGACACGGTAATCTAACTTGGAATTCGATATAAACCTACCAGATAGTAGACATTTTTTTACGCGACATGCAAATTTACAACAGATCCATCTATCTCGAGAACCAGTACATAATTTCATATTGTGATTATTCCTACATTTTTTTTTTTTTGATTATGTAGTAAACCTTTTTGTTGTAAAAACGATGTAGAACGATCCGTAGTATTTATTTTTTCTGCCAATTCCGAAAAAATCATATTTATTAAATATTAAATAACTACAAACTACTATGGACGAAATAAACACTTTAAAAGTAAGAATTAAAAGGTTAACAATTCAACACGTAAAAAAACAAGAAAGTTATATTTTTCATTTAAAGTAAACATTCAAAAATTAGGATTCAAATGATTTGTAAATCCACGTTCCACACTAGATGTGTAATAATCGAAATTGGATGAAATATGTGAACGCTGCCATTTCATCACACTTTGCTTGTTTGCTGTCAAATAATACAGAAGGTCCAATTTTTTTACTTACTTAAAACTTACGAATCGTCTAAAAATAATATTTTCATTTATAAATGAATCATATGCATATTGGAAAAATGCAGCAGGAAAACACAGTTTATATTAAAATTCAATCTGATATCACGGACACACGTACATGCACATACATACAGGTATTTGTGTCTATATAATTTATCCGCTAAATATTTGCTATGCTATCAATATAGATCAAGTTTTACTGCGTTAATATTGAAGACGTAATTTTTGCAATTGTCATTCTTAGCAGTTATTTTTAAATTTAACAAGCTAATTTTTTCTACTAGGTAGGCATTCGTTAAGATAGCATTAAAAATAGGATCAAATAACATACTCCTAAAAAGGCATACAAATAATGTTTTGCGTTTTTGACTAACCAAATCGTTTATGGAGTAATTTTTTAAAAGTTATTTCTGAATTACGATTGACATATACACGCAGACGCACGTACCATAATGATGATGTGAAATATTTCTGTGAAAATTGAATACATCGGATTATGTTTATTTTAGAGATCGTTTTTTTAAAAATGTATTATGAAGAGATGCGTGTTTGATGCGAAATGACCGCGCTTGGAACACTTTCATTTCGACACGTACGCATATTGTGTGATTCGAGCTTGAAAAAATTTAAAAGCAAGATTTTATTTCGCTTTTGATCAATTAAGAAATTTCTTAAATTAAATGGTCGTTCTTTTAAATTTCATAAATAAAAACTGTTCGTTATATAATATGTATATTTAATAGGGTAAATAATATTTAAATACGCTTTTAGAAATTATTATTACGACAGTCTAGAAAATGTTGTTTCCTCTATAATTAGTATCGATCTCGAATAAGTTGTAATATTAGTAATGATTTTATACCATGCTGTGAATTTCTTATCAAAAGACTATCTAACTATTCTGATATTTTTTGGTAGTTCCTAAAGGACGTAAATAATTATTCGTAAATTACTGAAGTATTCTCTTTAATCGATAAGGATTTATTACCATCGTTAACGTGTAATAATTAGTTTTAATCGTCGTAATTAAATATTTTATTTTTCAAATTTAATCAATAATAAATTTTAATATATCGAAATAATACAAATAATTTTATGTATTTAAAAATACTAGGTCTAAATATCCGTTTTAGTATTTTTCGCGCTCGAAATAAAATACACATTCCTATTAGAAACAGTATTTTTGCTTACGCGCACTTTTAATGTTACTCGTTAAATTAACGTAATCTGATTTCTAGTTTATTTTCGTTTTATAATTGTGCCGATTTAAAAAAGTAATAGATTTGTCAATTTTAAATGCCATTTTAATTGAAAGCTGATCGGTTATTCTCTAGCCGCGTAGAATTTAAAAATATTAGTTTTAATTACTTAAAGATAACCAAGAAAAAAAAAACCACGAACTTTAGAAAACAAATGCTACGTAATTCATCGAATGATCGTATATTTGTTTAATAAATTTAAATAAATCTAATAACCATATTAATTATTGTTTCTCGAAATTGTTTATTCGTAAATTGGTTTCAATTTTGCACGTTAAACATTCCATTTAACTAAACCACTGTAATTAAAGCACCGGAGATGATGATTCTTCGTATACTCTCTTTAATAGTGGATATCTGTATTCTTTCAACTTTTTTTTAACGTATTTATCGAGGAGACGTTTATTATCTACCTATTAGGACTAAAGATTTTTAGCATTTCAAAATTGATTTTTAGTTGTAGTAATTCTATATAATTTTTTAATGCGAAACAACATGTTTTAGTTGAAAATGGCCTAAACAGTTAATTCGGTATATTCTTTCGACGTCATATAACTAAAACCGTTGATAATGTAAAAATCATTAAGTCGACACGTATACGGTTACTCTTGCCAGTTTATGCGCCGTTCGTCTATATTTAGTTAGTGCAAAATTTTTAAATTAATCTTTGCCTCAAATAAAATTTAGAATTTAGTTTCGTCTATTAATATTCACTAAATTTTTTTCGATTAACAATCTTACCGACCTAATTATTTTTTTTTTTGCTTTTTGCTTTTTGTGTGCCATCTTAACGTTCGATAGAGACGCACGCATTACGTTAAGAAAGTCTTCGTTATCGTTAGAATTTTGTATGTTAAAAAAATCACCTAACAAGTCGTTTAAATTGTTCGTAAAATCAAATAAATATTTATCTCTTTCTATTTAACGAATTGAAATTTTTAAGATTTTCGGAGTTTGTCGTTATTTTATTGTCATCGTTTTACCGAGATGAAACGGTTCGAAATTTAATTTCCACGTTCTCGAATATGATTTATTTAATTGTTTAATTATATTTGAAATAATTTTCATAATTTCGTATTAATAATTTAATCGATTTTATGTCATTTTCGTACTGTACGTTTGTTTAAATCGAACGTAAATTACATGTTGCCAAATTTTAATTATGTATATATTTCGCCTTATTTTATTTTCAAACCGGAGAATACATTTTTAAAATGTATTACATTTTCGATTATATATATATATATATATATATATATATATATATATATATATATATATATATATATAAATATATAAAAATATATATATATATATATATAAATATAAAGTACATATATTAAAGTCGTACTTATGCGGACGGCGTAATCGTATAATTCTCGTCCTTATTTCCTTTAGTTATTATTATTAAATTTTATTCTGCGTGCGCGGTTAATGGACGAAATATGCAAACGAAATATTTTTAAAAAATGCTTTGTCTTTCCTTATTATTATATGCTTAAAAACTCTTTTTAATGGAGTTTACGTTTTACCATTGTGTGTTGTATAGTCATCGTTTTAAAATATAATATTGAAAATATTCTATCGTCTGTTCGAGTGTTCCGTTATTTCGATTACGCGTTAAATAGTAATAATTAAAATATTGTTTTCTTACTGAATGACGAAAATAAAATAGTCAACAACATTTTTTGCTAACACAGTATTATCACTATTTATCGTTGTCGGAAATTACATGTATAGTTTATGTTAAACCGTATTTTTGAGTAGAGTTTATTATCGGTAAACTGGTTAACTGCGTGTATACGTGACTATTGTACAGTTAGACACAACAACAACGTGTATACGTGACTATTGTACAGTTAGACACAACAACAACAAAAAAATTTAGCAATTTTTATATATAAAAAGACCACGAAGTTTTTAGGACGTTAAGGCGTTATCGAGTGTACATAAAAAAATAAATACAATTTATAACAAAATAAAATATAAGAAAATATTTAATTTAAATGTACAATATTACAAAAAATAGCAAAGTGAAGAAACATTCACTATCACATTATTTTATAAATTATTGGCCTTTCACTTTGCTATATTTTTGTACATCAGAAATTAAGTATTTTCTTACATTTTGTTTTATTTTTCTTTTTTTTTCTTTTACATTTTATATAAGTTGTATATATTTTTATATGTTATTTCTTACGTCCACTTGATAATCGTCTAATAGACGAAAAGCTTTGTGCATTTTTTTATACATAAAAATGTAGTGATTTGAATTACTTTTTAAAAGCCACTATATTCATACTGTTTAAATTATTTTAAGTTCTACATTTTGTAACCAAAATATTTAAAAAAAAATAAAATGTAATATCTGGGCCAGTATTCGTATATATATACATATATATATATATATATATATCGAATGATAAGAAAACCGAGATTGGAATGAATTGGGCAAGTACTGTTAGCCTATGTAATGGAAAACAAAATAGCGGATAGAAAGGCAGATTGAGGCTAACACTAATGAACACTATGAAATAAGAAGTAGGAGTACACTGACGTTATGCCCCAATTCCAGAGGAGGGCGGCAGATCGTGAACAGTGGAAGACAGATATAGTGACGTCGAACGAGACCTAGGACTGAACAATCTCGGAGAAAAAGAATATATATATATATATATATATATATATATATATATATATAACACGTATCTGATTATTGGTTTCTTATTTATTTGCTTTCTATAAATCGCTAAATTTTTCTTAGACTTTATTTTAATTTTGGTATAATTTTAAATCTTGGCTATCATTTCTAAATTATATATGCATATATATATGGTAGAATTTTTTTTTTGGCCTTATTTTAGCTTGAATAATATTAAGTTTTGGATATAATTCCTTAATTATTTCTTAATCTTATATGTGCGTGCATATTATATAATTAGGATTAAGTATAAACTTTCATTGACACAGTGAACGAGAACGTGTATTACAGGAAAAAAAAATTATACCGACAAGAAAAAGAATGCAGGTACATCGTAGAATGTTATTAGCATGGGTAGGTCTTTCGGCAAACGTAAGTTACGTATTTAAAACAATTCGTTTGAAACGGAAACTGTATAATCGGTGTGTTCTGGCGTATTTTACATATAGCTCACAAACATGGACTTTCACAAAAACATGTGAGAAGGATAATAAGTACAAACAGCGCGGGAAAGATTAATATTAAATATAAGACTTTCCTATCGGAAGGGAAATATTATGGAAGAAAATCGGGCTTTTTAACGTGGTGTAGCAAATGGCCAAAATAAAGTGGACCTGGGTCGGACACAGCCAGAGGGAAGGATTTGGATCCAGCAAGCTCGGAACTGGAATGGAGAAATAACTGAGTAATTATATCTAAAATTTAAAATTATATCCAAGCTAAATTAAAGTTTATAAAAGTAAGTGATATAGGTAAAAATAAAATTTTTTCAAACAAATAAGAAATCGAAAAAATAAAATGTACGCATTATATAGGTACACGTGTGAAAGAGTAGATGATGAGACTCATAATTATGAATTTGGGACTAGCTATGTTATTAAAGATCTTATTACAACAGGGAAAAATTACAAGAGGTTTTCAATCATCTGACTGGAAAAAAATTCCAGACTGATTTTTTTGTCAGTACTGGCATCAATAATGGTCACAAGCTCATAGAATCATTTTGAAATGCTACTTCTGACCATTTACCTAAAATCCTAAATCTAAGCACTGCAGCAATACATGTAGTGCAAAAACCAGCATTATCAAACAAGAACACCAACTGGGAAACGTTTCAGAATTCGTCGAAAGGAATGTAGACTTAAGTCCCAAAAACTGCGATAGATTGAAATAGCCGTAGAAAAGCTTACCACGTGTATACAAAAATCTGCATACTTAGCTACGCCTAGCGAGGAAGAGGAACCTGAAGTAATATATTATCCAAAAGTGGTAAGGGATCATATATCGGAGAAACGAAAACATATAATGCATTTAAAGAATATATAACTAAATTGTTTCCGACCAAAACAACGGATTATAATTTATGGAAGGTAGCAAAAAATTTAAAGAAGGATCACAATTTCCAGTGTACCAATTCTAAATAATATCTGGCCACGAACTAATCATGGAAAAGCTAATGTATTTGCTGAATACTTTATCAAACGTGCATCAACCGCATTCAAGTAGTATTCCAGGTCATGAAAAAGACGTATAAAATTACTTGCATGCACCATTTCTGATGTCACCCCAAATGAAACCAAAATCTATGGAGATAAAGGCATTCAGACAAAAGTATTGAAACACAAAGAAGGCAAACGGGCTACGATCTCATCACAGCTAATATTATAAAGAAAATGCTTAGAAAAACTAATATTCTTGACGCACATTTTCAATGCAACCTTTCGAATTGGCTTCCGATACAGCGGAAATTCTCTGCAATAATAATGATTGCGAAACCAGGAAAACCTAAACATGAAATGACTTCTTACGGACCCATTAGCTTATCAGTTTTCTCTAAGCTAAAAAAAATCTTAGAAGAATAAATTCCATTCTTGAAGAAAAAATAATACTTATATGCTTGATTTCAGAAAGAACCACAGCACATTATAACAATCACATAGAATAGTCGATATCATAAATAAAAGCTTTGATGAAAATAAATATTATGCTGCGATTTTTCTCGACATTGAGAACGCTTTCAAGAAGGTTGGACATACTGGACTCAAGCTGAAACAATAACCTCCTCATTCGTATTACCTGCTATCATACTTAACAGAAAGATATTTTCTAAATGTAGGTGGTGGTTATTCACCAATATACTCTATAATGTCAGAAGTTACGCAGGGTAATGTGCTAGGACCACTTTTGTATCAGATTTAAACGTACGATTTCCCACAAAGTAATGATACAACCGCAGCTGTGTTTGCTGATGACACAGCTATTCGATCAATTCATCGTAATAACAATACAGTCACTAAACAATTTCAAAATCATCTGTCACATGTGGAGAATTGGCTTAAACAATGAAGAATCGCAGTTAATGAATCAAAGTCCATTACATTGAAAAAAGGACAAATTTTGCCGATCCAACTGAATGGGCAGATAATTCCAAAGTCATGCGTTGTAAAATATCTTGGATTACATCTTGATTAACGGTTAACTTTTAAGTATCACATTATTGCAAAATGGAAACAATTAAACATTACATACCGCAATATACATTGGGTAATGAATAAAAAGCCGCCTTTATCAATTGAAAATAAAGTATTACTATGTAAACCAATGTTAGGACCCGTGTGGACATACGGTATTCAAATCTGGGAACAGCAAGCAATTCAAACTTAAAATTTATACAAAGATTGAAGTCCTACGAGATATTTTAGAGGCATCATGGTTTGTTCGCAACGATGACATGCACAAGGATCTTTGCATTTCAACAGTCGAAGTAACTGCAACTTTTGCAAGAAAACATTTTCATCGACTCAAAAACCAGCAGTTGATTACTCGCAGAATAGCATACGATTGAGACGATTGAAACGACTTAGCCAGATTGAACTAGATTTCCGTCCGTAAACAATAATTTATAAAATTCAATATACTACAACAAATAACATCATATAAACAAGGAATGACAGCCATTGGTTAGCATTCCATTATAATCTATATGTATAGTAATACTACTTAATGTTCAAACGAACAGATTGTATGCAAGGGGAAATTTTTTTTACACAAATATTTAAGATAAACACCGATATGCGCGGACAATTCACACTTTTTTCATAAAAACGATTTTAAAAATAATTACACCCTTTCAATACTTTAGTCATTTCTATGTTTACAAATATGAAATAGAAATTTTAGCATTGCAGCGGTAGTGTGGCGGTCAACTTCCAACTTTTCCGGTTATATGGATAGTGTCGATTAATTAATATTTTATTTGAATAGTTATTTTATTTTAAACGATGTTTAAAAATCAATTAAAATTATTTTATTCACGTAAAAACAAAATCGTTAATTTTAAAAGTTATTTTGTTAATAAACCTTTAAATTTTATCATTTTATAGTTTTAAAATTATTCGTAAATGACTCTTGTATTGCCGTTGTTTGAGATCATGTTTCCCGCATTTTGTTCCTACTTCCTGTTGAGTTTGTTATTTGTTGGTAAATTAATTGTTTTTCTTGTTTTTAAGATTTTTAAACCTATTTATTATACTTCTTTAAATTTATTAATTATTTTAGTTACATTTAAATATGTGTATCATTAATATGTGTTATCTTTATACTTTACGCGTTAATAAAGGAAACTTATTAAATAAGTTAAAGGAACGTTTTATTCCTAATGACGGTCAACGGCAATCTAAAGTTATATAGGTGTTCACGGAAGTTATTTTATAATATATAATTCAATTTATTAAAAAATCACATTTTAATAACGTTGACTATGAAACATTTCTCTGCAGAGTGTAAAATTTTTTGTGTTAATAAACTTCGTTTGTTGGTTAAGTAGTTTAGGTTTGTTTTAGCTTGTTAGAAGTAGAATTAAAGGAAAAAACGAGAATAGCACATTACCCGGGATGAGTAATACATATTTTCTGCAGATATAAATAGCGGCGCTATCGAAATTTACGATTAGGTTAAGATCTAGTTTTTCAAAATTTTTATTTTCTCGAAAAATATTGCTTTTCGAAAAAAAAATTACTCCTAGTCATTTTTATCGAAATGTATTTTTTTTTCAAAATCTGGGTTTTTTGACATTCTTGCAGAATCTACGACCCCCCACTGAAAACCTTTAGATATCGATCTACTCGAATTTCGTTACAGATAATTCTTTTTTATCTCCTTCTGAAATTTAATTTAATTCTATTATTTTTAAAGACGTCTGAACTACTCATATTTGCGAATGTATAAAAAATAATCGTATTTAGATTAGTATTTTCTTTTATTATAAACGAATTTTATACGCGAATAATATTAAAAATAATTAGAGTATATAATTTTCGTAACATATGATGTATATATTTATATATATATATCCCTTTCAGTCACAGTGTCCATTATAAGACGGTACGCAAAATTTTAATGCTAAAAATCCCCATTTTTAAAATAAACAAGTATTTGGCTGACGTAGAATGTTTCAATTCTAAAAATATTTTTACAACACGTTATACTAATCCAGTAATACACAAAATAATACTTAATATTTTTTCCTTTATTACTTCGTCAAAATGCATAATTGTGATGACCGTTCATTTATACGTAATAGTTGATTTTATAATCATTTTTACAACGTTAAGATGATAATATTTATTTAGAATTTTTTTATTTTGAAATGTCTCTCAATTTTTAAAAAAATATTTATATAAGTACGTGTTCACCTAATAGGCGCTATTGCGTAGTGAACATCCGTGTATATAAAATTTACAAGTTTTTATAACGTACGACTGAAGGGGTTAATTGTTTTCCTTTTCAAAGTAAAATATATCGATATTAAGTCAGAATTCTAGGTAACAAAAACCGTTAACCTAAATCAGCTAAAATGTTGTTCAAATCTTCTTGCAGACCTAGAGACATTTCTCTTTGTTTATTCATGTCGTCTTGTAACCTTTCAATGTTCGCCTTCATCAGATAGTTGCCTTTTTTCAGCGAAGATAAGCGATTTTCGTGTCGTTTGATTCGTTCTAAATAATGTTTCTTTTTATCTTCGGCCGTAGCGTTAAATGGCAATTCCGTTTCTTCCTCTTCTTCTTCTTCGCTTTCTTCGCTCGAACTGTCCGTCGTGTCGGTTTCCTTTTAAAAAAAAACCACGAAATAAAACAGCGATTTCAAGCAGAGAAAGGTAACGGCGATAATTGTATCAAGATTTGAATAAACCTTATTTAACACTACTTAGCTGAAACACACACGCGAAAAAAATTAAGAAACGCGTATATTTCACATAAATTTCAAAAATAACGAAACAAAAATGTGTTCAGCAATAATTAAATGTAATGCCCATGATGGGTATAGCAGAACTAATATAAAGTCGCGTAACATAGTAAAAGGAAATGTATACTTATAATATAATGACGGTAAAAAACTATAACAACAATGATAATAATAAAACAACAGAATGGCTAAACTTGAGTTCTTTCAAGAAACTAAAAAATAACATAAATGAGTTAAAATCACTAAATGTTTGTAAAAATCACGAAGCTTTTCGGCTATTAAACCATTTTCAAGTGAACGTAAAATAAAATACAAACAACATATAAATATATACAATATATTAGAAATATAAAATGTAAAAATACCAATATACAATTTATTAAAAAATTAACGAAATGTAAAACTGTATATTTACATCGTGAATCGACAATCAACAATTCAAAATTTATACATAATCATCCCAAAAGCACAGAAAATAAAAATAAATAAGAACTTTTATCTGATGTATAAAAATTGATTTTTATAATATAGTTCTTATAAAACTAATTCTTCATCAAAATTTAACATTGAATATAATAAATTATTTTGATATCTTTTTTTCTCCATTTTTTCAAGTAATTTTCTTTTTTAATGTTTTTTTTATATAAAATGTTATAATTTTGTTCAATATTATCGAATTTCTGTTTCAATTTTTTACAATGTTTTCCAAATAAGATTTTTCATCATAGTTTTTATATGAATTTAAATGTTCTTTATATCTTATTACGAATTGCCTGTCTCTGTTTTTTCTATGCATCTCTTTTTCACAATTTATTACAATTTAATTTCAAATTTTTAAATATATTACTATCGTCTAACTTGTTGTTACTAGTTGATTTCAATAATGTTTTATTATTTCTTATTGCCAAATTTAAATTATATTTGTTAAATATTTTTATTACTTTATATGCATGGCTATCTACATAATTTATCGAACCTAAATAATTCTTATCTTTTTCTGTATTTTTATTGTAAGATTTTTTAAAATATTTCATCAACTATAGCAGGGTTATATTTATTATTGGTTTCTTTATCTGTTAAAATTGTTTATGCTCTATTGATATTTTTACAGTTTATATTTCTTATATATTGTATACATTTATATGTTTTTTTATATTTTATTTCGTGTTCACTCGAAAATAGCTTAATAGCCGAAAAGCTTTATGATTTTTATTAACATTTAGTGATTTTAACTCATTTCGGTTGTTTATTTTTTTAAAAATCACTACATTCCACATTTGTCAAAATAAATAAATATAGAGTAAAATAATAAATCGTAAAACAAGCCCCATATAACGTTATGGAAGGATATTATGTTTTAAAAGTCTCCTACATAAATATATCCCCCCCTCGGGGGTACTATGTACCTTCTGGGATCTGGAGCTCTAATCGGAACTGTGCGCGTCCATGGGTGGTGGATAGTGGAACGACCAATAGATATACCGGCCAACTGCCAATAACCAAATAAGCAGTCGCGAACCAAGAGCGGCTACTGGCGGAAAGTCTCTAGCAGACGATTCCAGTAGCGACAGGGTAAAGAGACATGAGGATTTCGGCAATCTTACTTACATTACTCAACAAGCTTATAGGCCGAATATTATCCGGTGATGAACAATCTTTCCCAGGTTTAGAAAGAGTAATAATTGTTGCTACTTTCCAGTTAGAGGGAAAGTATTCTAGTTTAAACATACTATTGATAATGCCAGTGAGTTGAACAATAGCTTTGAACGGTAATTTTTTTAGGATAATCGACGGAATGTTATCATCTCCAACTGAATGCTTGTTTTTGAAAGATTGAGTGTATTTAAGCACCTCCTTTGGTGAAGTAAGTAGTGGCTGGGATATGAATTTCGGAGAGGTTATATATTTTTTAATGGCAAGTCTTATTTTATTATTCTGATAATTGGACGATAGATTGGCATTTCGACTATGCGTGTTGAAATAGTAACCAGCCAGGAATTCAGCTTTGCCATTATCTGAATAAACATACCTATTAAGATGATTGTCATAACGCGGTGGGAGTGCTTCAATACGTTGTGTGTATCGTTTCCAAACCCTCCAAAGACTTATCATTAGCAGCTAGTTGGGAAAAGGTGTTAGCAACTTTATCATTTAAATTTTTATTCAATAAAATTTGCACTAACTTTGTAAATAGATTTAATAGTTTTTTTTATAGAACGGCAATTAGTGTTAGAAGAATAACGTCTCATATACATTCTACGAAGTTTATTTTTAACCCCGATAATAACAATAATGTATGCCGGCAGAGCTCGTATATAGTTCGGTGTTTTAAATTGTATAGAAATTTGACTCGCCTCTCTGATCAGATTGGTAAGGTCGCTGAGGTTGTTATCAACATCAGTAGGGCTATTTATAGAGTGAACAAGTTTAATCTTATTAGAGATGTAATTTCTAAGCTTTGCCCAATCAGCATTAATGTAATCAGGAATTAGTTTTGGTGTCTTATGTTTACTATTGGCGTAGATGACTGTACCTATAGGGTTATGGTCAGACGACAAACAATTAATAGAAGTAGGAGTAGTAATGTTTATGTTTTTAGCTAGTACTAAACCTATAACACTTGGTCTACAACTTGTAACGACCTATTCGACATATATACGCATACACATACAATAACTAATCCCCACCAAGGATGCCAATTTATGTAACGACCCGTACGATATACATATAAATTCATATACATATACATATAGATCGTTAACAATATATATATATATAAATATTTACTTTATATACTTAAATATTCAAATATAAATATTAAACATATAACGTTACCGACTTTCTGATTTTGAGGTATGTCCAGGATGCCACATGGGAAAGGCCCATGACCGATTATTAAATAAATTAAATAAAAAAAACTAATGAAATAATGCACGTTTATTTTCGATAAAAATTTATTTTAATTTTTTTTTTTATTTTGTTTTTCTCGTAAAAATTATAAACACTTATTTTTTATAATAACGAAACTTTTCCTTAACCTGGATGGCTAGGCTTCGCGATCGAAGTCCCCACGGTCCATCCTAACTTCTTCGAACGACGAACGATCTGACTTAACCTGTCTCTTACCTCGACTTGAACATTGACTAAACTGACTAAAACTGACTGACTAAATTCAACTGACGAAACTGGCGAACTAAACTCCGACAAAACTCGTCTTTTTATTTTTTTTTACTCTCCAGGACTCCGGAGGCAACACAGGTATTTTATCGTTATTATACTTATTATTCTTTTACTTTTGACGAAATGCCGGTTTCTTTACATTTATATTTTCTCTTTTTTATATCTTTTTCTCTTCCATAATGGTTTTTTGTCTATTTTCGACGAAAATAGTTGAACCAAGGAAAAGTTCCATTGTCCCTTATATTTTAAGGTTATATACTTATACATATATATAGTCTTATACATAGTTATTAGTATGGCAGCCAGCATCAGGTAACATAACATACATATACACATATACTCAACATACTTGCTTTTCTAGGAATTCTATAGATATTAGAAATTCCCTAAATTGACTGTTTTCGGCGGAACCCTCCGATTTCTCTTTTGGGCTAGCCAATCAGAAAATTCGGAGCTGTTTCTTTTAGTCTTTGACCAAAATACCGACTGAACCCATTTTATGAGGTATATTTACTCTTTTTGTCTGCTCTTGCCATGTCAATTCTTGATTTATTATATATATATAACCTTTCAGTATTTTTTCTATACTAACTTTGATGAATCTTTTACAATTCTAATCTTACTGGCGCCAGCGTGCTTTCCCCAATACATATATCTATACCTATATCAATCTAGCTCCATTCTATTTCTTTTTTATATTTCCTTTTTACTATCTCTTTTCTTTGGGAAAGTCACGTTCGCGACGCCGACCGGATGTACGTACACATATACGTATATATATACTATTTCTTTTTCTCATCATTCACGTACATATTATTGAATTTAAACTTCTAAATATAAATTTTAATTCTCATTTCAATTTATCACTTTTAATCACTCACTAACACAAGTAATGTAACAAGCATGGTTGTTACAAACTCTGAGACGGGAAGTATGTAGGTTCACATGGAGCCATTATCTGCAGCTCATTTTTTTTCTGCGGCATTAAGAAGTACTCTACCGGCAGCGTTGTCAACGAAACAATTCCAGAGTTTAGCTTTCACGTTTAAATCACCAATTATAATAACTCGACGATTAGCTTTAACCAGTGCAGAAATGTCGTTATACAATTTCGGGTTGTGTCTCGGGGTCTTATATACAGCAAACAAAGATATAATGGAATGATCGCGACCAAGAGTTCTGTTAGAAGTGTCACTGGGAGTATCTAAGTAGAGATTAATACCTACAGCTTGCACACAATGTAAAGAAGGAACATTAATGATATCGTATTTATATCGAGCTTAGTTTCTGAAAGCGCAATTATGTCAACCTTATTTTCGACTGTAAAATGATATAATTCACTATGTTTGTTAATTATGGAATTACAATTCCAAGCGATTAATTTCAACTTATTATTAGTACCCATCAGACATGGTATTAAATATAATGAGCGGCGAATATTCTTAAAATTATTGCTAGCTTTCGTAAGCGTATCGTTATTTCTACATAATTTTAATCTAGAAATTATTTTTTTAACTACGTCAATAAAGTTCCTAATATTTAGTTCCCTAAATAAACTTAATAAAAAAGATATATCGGAAATTGAACATCGTTATTATTACCGATAGTTTCTGCCGTGCGAGTGACGCTGGCGTAAGTTCTACTATTTACAGTATTGTTAGCATTATTATTATTATTACTATTATTGTTACTATTGTTACTACTACCACCCTTACTGCGAGCAACAGTAGTGTTACTCGAGCTTGCCTGCTCAACGTTAACTACAGTAGTACCATAGGAAGTAGAAGGAGAACGACTTGGCTGTGTCCGCCTTCTAGCCAACACGGATGCATTAACTTTTTTATAAATATTACATTCAGCTTGCAAGGTGGTCACCTGAGCAGTTCGCACACTTAAACGACTGTTGTCGTGTGCACGCACCGCCAGGGTGACTGGCACCACACTTAAGGCATCTATCTGGAAGGGGGATCAGAGACAATGCAGCATGTGATTGCGGAGAAAAGGAACAATCACATCTTACAGAATTGTCCAACGCGTGTATTAATCGGTAGCTGGAAGGAGATCGCAAAGCTGTCAATCAGCAAAAGAATGGATTAAAGATTTAGACATTAATTTATAAAATATTATAATGGTGTTTTTATATATTAATTTATAAGATAATTATGTAGGAACTTCTACTTATGCCCGAAAACATACGAATAAATAAATAAATAAATAAACGTACAGTAAGGAGTTTCTCTAATGAATCGACGGACTCCGGTAATAGGTAACGCTCGAATCGCAATCAGCTGATAAGTATAATTCTTTACGCTTAATGTTTTTTTAACAAAGTGGAACCACGGAAATTTAGCAATATAATACTGAAAATCTACAATTATATTGTTCAGCTATGCATGGTGTTGGTATCTCTATTAAGTTTGTAAGAATCCTTTATAAATCTGGAATTGTAGGCAACTTTCTCATTGATAAGTATTCCCACTCTTCTACTTCTGCTGAATTATTTAACCTTTATTCACTGCGATCGATCTCTTCATTATTAAAACTGCCAATAAGAAATACTGGAGAGTGATGTGGAATAGACCTAACAAGCATTATAAATTGTTTCAGATTGATCTTCCACATGTTTAACCGGTTTTTAAAATCTATACAATTTAGCTTACTTCGCTCAATAACTATAGCCACATGTCGACTATAATTAAGAAAAAATCGCCTTTATTCTTCGCTATTTTAATTGTATATCTTACTGTCTCCCTTTACTCCTGACACTCTGCAGACAGTTATTGTATCGCCGATGCAAAACCATATATTCTTTGAATGTTCTTATTATACAATGCACTCAAATCTTTCCCTATTCTATTCACTATAAATCTGTCTTACTCGCGACTCGCAATGTGCACATTTATATATTATATGATATATCTAACTTAGTGATATAATTGTATGTTAAATATTTACCAAATTTAACATTATAATTGGTATCGGGCAAACCTTTGTGTGGAAGCTAAAAGAAGTATTTATTAAATAACTGTAATAATTAGCCCTCCTAAGTCCTAACCCAGATACTCTTTGGGTAAGTTTTATGCATTTAACGTAATAATAATAATAATAATAATAAACATATTTAATTATGTATAAAAATAAACTTTCATAGACATCTGTGTGGGCTTGTTCGTGTTTTGTGTGCGCGCGTGTTAAATAGAAAAAAATCGTACTTCTTCGTCATCTTCTTCAGTGTGTTGCTCATCTTCGTAGTCGTCATCGTCTGATTCTCTCATCAGTTTGGCCATTTTGTCTACTTCTTTCTGCAATAATTTGTATTTTTTCTTTTCTTCTTTCAATTCCTTTTGTCGTTTACTAAGCTGTTCTCTTAATATTCGTCTCTCTTTCATCGCGGCCGCTTGTTTTTCTCTATACGTACGTAATTTAGTCGTTAGAAGTCTCAATTCTTTTACAATTTGACGTTCCTGAGTGGCTTCCGCTGAGTTTTCTTTATCACTTTCTGAAATATAAAGAAATGTACAGATAATTGTAAATAATTAAGACAAATATTAAATATGTAATGAACGAGGTGAAAATGAAATATTTTATACAGAGATTGTTTTCAATTTTTTTGTTTTTGTTTTTTATTACCATTTGTTATTGTTACATAAATGAGTAGATTTATTTCCGTTATTATCGTATCGAAGTTTACTAGGCGAAATTAAAATTTACGACTATTGAAGACATTATACCGGGGGCAGTCGGCAAATGTGGAAATAAATAGCAAATACTCCAAAAAACGATTTAGAATAATGAAGGGAGTTCGGCAAGGATGTCCTGCATCTCCTCGATTGTTTAATGTTTATATAGAAGAGGCCATGAAGAATGCCAATGTAGATCATTTAGAGTTTAAAATAAACGGTAAAATATTTAACCACATCAGTTATGCCGATGATAAAGTCATAATAGCAGGGCTTCATTAAACAAATGCAGACAATGCTGAACAGGTTAGATAAATCGGGGGAAAAATTTGGAATGACGATAAATGTAAAGAAAACCAAGGTGATGAAGTTCACGAGATAGAGTAACAAAGGTGCAGTTTTGAAAATGAAAGATAAAATTGTGGAAAACGTGGACCGGTTGCGTTATTTAGGCGCGTTTATGACTAATGATGGAAAAGATGTAATAGAAATCAGAACAAGAATCGCCATTGTCAAACGGGCGTTTGGAAACCTATTATCGGTGTTAAAGGATAGGAAACTAAATATGAAATTAAAACTCCGAATAGTTCAGAGGTACGTCGTGTCCGTCTTGAAATATGCGTGCGAGACGTGCACACTGAATACGGAGAGCAAGGATTAGAAGCTTTTGAAATGCATATACTCAGAAGAATATGGCGAATTCCATGGACAGAAAGGAAGACTAACATATATGTGCTGGAGAAAAGTGGAACTGAAAAAAACTGATGCTGGTACAGGACATAATAAATCGGAAATGTAAATATATTGAACACAAAATCAGAGAAGGTGGCGTCTTTATGCTTGCGTTGCGTTGCAGGGAAAAATAGAAGGAAAGGCTCGAAGAGGAAGGAAGAGCCTTGAGATGATAACAACCAGAATGATGCCAGAACTAGAGGATGTCTGTCATGATGTAGGCTAACTCCCGTCAAGGATATACCACTAGAAGAAGAAGGATATATATATATATATATATATATATATATATATACATACTAGTTTTGCAACAAATATATTGTTATATTCGATAGCTATATAAAATAATTGAAATTTACACGTAATCACGCCAGTTTTTAATAATTCAAATAGCATCTATCAAAGTAGGAAATCCGGCCTACTATATGTAGGAGGAAATGCTACGTGTATGTAATGTGGGTACACGGTTAATGATTTTAAAATGTATCAACTAATTATTATTACGAAATTTAAAAAATATATCTCAGTTTCGCCCGAAGTTTTGAATAATTTAATTAACCTCTATCGAAACTGAAAATTGAGCTCACATGCAATGCTACGCGCTTATATGTAATGTGGATAACAAATTTAGTAAGTTGGTATAGAGTTAACGATTTTATAAGTGTGTATAAATTAACTGTTATTATATAATTTAAATAGCTTTTTATAAACATGCCGGAAATAATTGTAATAATATATTTTGTTAATTAAATCGAAATCTCCACTTCTTTCGACAGAATTTTTTTTTTTGTGTTTACAGGAGTTACATTATTGCTATTATCATATTATTATTAATGTATCTAATATAGTATACCTATCTATCTATCTGTATATGTGTCTATCTTATTATCTATTCTATTTATCCAGCTATCTATTTATAAAAAATCAATTGAAAATTAGTTAAATCACTAATATTTATTTTCTTAAAGAAAACACAAAGCTTTTCGGCATTTACACCATTATCAAGTGAAACTTTTTAAAACATCATAATTTTAAAAATATAAATTAAATATAATTACTTAAAAACATGTGATGGTGATTGTGAAAATATGCTCCAAAAATGCAATCTGTTTCTGTTCTGTCTATTTTTTGATTTTACAGTCGAATCAGTTTATAAGAGACACAGGATTGAAGTCATTTGTCTCTTATAACTGGCTGTCTCTTATAAGCGAATTTTTTAAAATATCCTATTGAAGTGTGTGCTTAAAATATACAATTTTAAAACTATTTAACATACTGATAATGTTATTAATGTGTGTATAATATTAAGTTAATTAGGCATATGTAAAGTAAAAAAAAGGAGAAGAGAAAATTTTGTAATTGAAAAAAAACCACATTATCATGAAGCTATATATGTCGGTAGTAATGAAAAAACTCGCACTGCAGGGGGTATAGAAGAGAGCGGCGATAGCAGTAAAGAAGGAAAGAAAAAATAATGGAGTGTCAAGGAGAGAATATTCACGATCTAATCAAAAATTGAATAAAAAAAAATATAGAAATGTTCATTCTTCTAAGAATCGCTGTGATTTAACAGATGTTTGAGAATTTTTAATTTTTTCAGTTGATGAGGGCGTCAATGTGAAATTCGAAACTATTTTATATAACTTGACGCCCCTATTTCTTGTTTCGTTTTTTATAATTGTCTGAAAAGTCTGTTAATGTTTATCTCTTATAACCGACATGTATCACTAAAGCAAACTAAAATAACCTTCATTCCATACGGTTGTTTTTGTTTTTCCCATTTGTTTCTTATAAGTGGCTATCTCTCTTATCTGACGTCTCTTATAAACGGCTTTACACACACACCCACATATATATATATATATATATATATATATATATATATATATAATGAACACGATACCTTCTTCAGTTTCTGTTTCTGATTCATCTTCATCATCATCCGACACGAGATCTATGGAACCTCCGTTGGCTACGGACGGTACTAATCTTTTCATAGACGGTTGTTTCATAATTTGCGGTAACGGTGTTCCTTGTGCGGCCAACTGTTTCAATTGCATTTCCAAATGTTGATTTAACAACCAGGCACTTTCTAATTTTCTTCTAGTATTATCCAGTTCTTCGGCGGTTGTATGATATTTCTGTTCGATATCTTTAGCTATTCTATCCGCTTCCGTTGCCTCTTCTTTTAGTTTCATTATTAACTGAAAAGAATAAACGGTTATTCGCGTTATTTTTCAACAAACAATCGTACAGTTATCTCTATTATACCAGTGCTGAGTTATGGAGCGGAGACATGACCTTTAATAAAATGACTAATGAATAACATTGGCGAGGTGGAAAGACGAATGGAACGGGCGCTGCTGGGAATAAGATTAAAGTACATGAACTCCGATATACGGAAAAAACACAACGTTTGAGAACATTGTATCCGGAATAGCAATAAATAAATGGAACCGGGCAGGGCACATAGCACGACCGTTAGACGGAAGATGGATGGAAGAAATACTAACCTGACGACCATACACTGGAAGGCGGAAACAAGGAAGAGCCGAAAAAGATGGACAGATGATCTAATAGCACAGGCAGATCATTGGAGACGTTTAAGCCAAATATTGTTAAAGAAGAAGAAGGTATATATATATATATAAAAGTATAGAATTTCGCATATTTGAAGTATACAGTTAGTGATCGTATTTAAAGGCGGCAGATTGTTTTTGGCCAATTAGATATTAGACAATGAACTCACAAAATTTGCTTACAATTTACGAGGATATTAAGTATCTTTTGGACAAAAAAATCCGTTCTCTCGGCATAAAACTTTCATTTTCATTTTTGTTAGCACATAGAAATGGAATTTACATGTAACCTTTTATGAATGGTATCATACCTTTAAGTTAAATCCTCTGCATACAACTTAGTTTGTACAAATCAAGATATCTTTAGTCAAGTATACGTTCGTTTATGACGTAAACAATACTAAAAAAATGAATTGAACATGTATTACACGTAGAAACGAATTACTTTTTCGTCTTCGTCTGTACGAACGGACGCGACTTGCCCCTTAGCCGATTGTTGAGCGTTACGCAAATTTTTTTCCTTTTCTAGTTCAACTTCCAAATTTGTCAGCCTGGCCATCAGTCTTTTATTTTCGCGTTCCATAGCTTCTTTGTTGCGTAGTTCAAGAGCCAACATTTGTTTAGCGGACTGTAAATCATCTCGAACTTTATCTATATCGTCCAATTCGTCCGGTTGTACAGCCGCGGCTACTACGTCCGCCATCGATACGGATTTTTGAATTAAATCTTCGGTAGTCATTTGTCGTCTAAACTTACGTAATCCTGCAAAAAAAAAAAATAAATTAAAACTTATGATACATAGTTTTGAACTTTTGATTATTACAATTTAGAAGGGTTTTTAAGAGATACCTTTTCAGTTACCACAGAGGTATTTCGAATAAACTTTCGCCGATCGTTGAAATAATATAAATTAGAATTGTAAGTAAAGACGAGTAAAATCCTTTTTTTTTTTTAGGGATCATATCAAAATCCTTCTCTCCGTCCAAAGTTCGACGATCATCGTGGCTATTGTTGCTTTTGATTTTATAGCTTTTTGTAGTTCGACCTTTTTACCACCCTCTCATATCTGCTAGCCAGGGCACTTTTCTTCTACCCTGATCTTCTCTTCCCCACAATTTCGCATTCATGTATTACTGCAGGAGATGGTATTTTTCTAGATATGTCCGAAATATTCGAGTTTACGAGATTGTATAATTTTTAGTAATTCAATTTATTTGGTCATTCGGTTAAGAAATGATTCGGTGTCTATATGAGATTTTAAACACTCGTTTGTACACGTACATTTCGAAAATAGTTAATTTTTTCTGTAGGCTTTTAATCCAATTCTACATGCCATAGGGCAGTGCTGGCCAGACATAACATCTCATTAATCTTACTCGTAGTTAAAGGTGTAACTCTTTTCTAGCCATCAAGTTCCTCATATTCAGAAATGCTTGTCGCGCTTCTCCGATTCTAGTGCGTATTTCAGTATTCTGATCCGACGTCCCTAGATATTAAAATTTGTTGACGTGTTGGATAATATGATCGTTTATTCACATTTTTAGCGTTGTGACATTACCTACTTCTGAACATTTGTGAACCCCCAGCTATTTCGTTTTCTCTGTGTTGATTTCGAGATCGTATGAACTGATGTCACTACAAACGTATTTTGTAACTTGTGTGTGCTGTCTGTAATTAATACTGTGTCGTCGGCGCCCCTAACATTAGAGATGTATTCATTATTTATTTTTATGCCATTCTCTTGGAAGATTGCTTCTGACTAAACATTAAATAACGTCGCAAATAAAGCACGCACCACTTTTTAAATGGAAAATCGTTCATTCGTTAAAATGAACTATCTCTTTTTAATGATTCATTCATTCAACGCCCAGTAGTATGGACTTGATTAATCATGTTACAATGGCTATGAAAACATAATCCATGGTGAATTTTTTTATTATGTACTAGCATGAAGAACTTATTAAAAAAATTTATGTTTAAAAAATGACGGGATGTAATTATAAAGCGTTGACAAAAATATAAATCATATCAAAGCGAAAATAGTGGAGCCAAATCATAAAGTAAGACAGCTTCATTGGTTGCTCGGACCACATTCGCAACTAAAAGTTGCTAACAAAATATTACTTTATAAAATGGTGTTATATGGATGTACGCAGCTGAACTTTGGGGATGAGCGTCCAAAAGTAATGTAAGATTCAGCACGTCCAGAATAATTACTTCGTTCGTTGATGGAGAGGCACCATGGTGTATATATCTAACCAGACACTACATAAGGATTTCGGAATCAAATATGTGAATGAAGAAATACAACAATCAGTCAGGAAACATACGTCGAGACTAGAAGTACATGGAAATTTCCCTCGCAGCGAAATTACTGGAACAATCAATAAGCCCGAGGAGATTAAAACGTAAAAAAAGACTGATTTGGTCTAGTTATCGAGTCGGCAGATTTTGGATCACGCTGATGAGTGTGTCCGAAATTTTATGACAATACATAAGTCAAAAAATCTAGATGAGAAGGAATTATGAAAAAAAAAGTTTCAAAGTCACAAAATTGAAAATAGAAACATACGATAAAAATAGAAAATCAAAAACAGGTATTCGTTAAATGTTTTTGTAAATGTAGATACATATTACAAAGTTGACAAATAACTTTTCAATAAAATAATAACAAAATTAACAACGAATCAAATTTAAAATTACAATATATATAAGGACACATATTAAATTTGAAATGAAAAATAGATAGAAGTAATTAATAACTTAAGAAAAAGATTTCAACATCCTTTATAACATACGATTGATAGGGGAGAAGTGAGGGTTGTAATGTGAAAATTTTAACACAGAAACTTCATATTGTAAATTCGTGTATCTAGGAATAGCCGCAAAATACAATAAATTCTTCCACGAGTTAAAAATTGAAAACGAGTTTAGATTTAAACGAGTCTGTTTAAATTTCTAATTAAAATTTCTAATTAGGTTTCGCGATATGATTTTGTCGTTAAGGTTGATAAGTTAAAAATTTTATTATTGTTTCCCATAGGCAATTTTTTTTGTCGTTCTTCCATGAATTCGGTCGCACGCGTATAGGAGCGGTTTCGTCGATGAAGTAAAGAGTTGACCATTAAATATTGTTGCTCAATTGTATGGCGTATTTTTCTGCTTACGAAATCTGTCTAAAATATCTAACAAACCATGGATAATAATTATAATTGACCTTCATTGAAATTCCATCTGCTCCTCAATAACGTTCAATCGAAAATAACAACTCTAATTATTTATAAAAATGTTCATTTTTTTCCTACGTCAAAAAATGAAGTCCACAATTAACGAAGCTGCTGACGAGGAGTCTAACACATATATCTGTTCTAGACCTTCATCTCTCCATAACCGCATGACTGCGTATAATTCGATAACAGTTCCTAAATATTACCAATTGCAACTGGAAACGGAGGTGTACTTTATCAACTAAGAATTTTTTCTCGGGTATTAAACCCGATATTAATCGTTTTTTTTACGATTACAATATATATTCTGTTAAGTAGATTTCGTACTGTCCGTATTACAATTATAAATTGTCTAATTAACCCTTTCAGTCGTACACAATAACATCTTGACACAAAATTATAAATTTTATACGGCTGTTTATTATACAGTGCAGTTTATTGGGTGAATAATTTTCAACGTGTTTATATAAATATTTTCAAAATTCAAACATTTCACGTCGTCCAGAAAATAAAAAATATGTATCGTATAGTGGACATCGTGATTGAAAAAGGGAACAAGCTCTCTATTCGTTGATTCGACGGCAGATCGAAAATCTCTTATATATCGGTGGAAGTTGTTCAATCGTAAATTCCGGACGTAAATGATTCTTTGTTCGTACGTTTGCCGTTCGGTGAAGAATCACCGTTCTTTTCCGTGATCCGTTGCTCATTCGTTCATTGAAATGTACTAGCTCTTTGAATCGGTTCATGAACAGATCGTCCATCTCTAGTTGTAAGTGGTATCGTTTTCCGATGAATACCTATCACGCTTAACATCTAAAGTTTTAATACGGAGATCTTCGCCATGTCTATTTCGAAGATTAATGACTAATCGATTCGTTCAACTGCGACAATGAACTTTGTAAACCTAGACTGATTGTCCATTTTGACCGTTGTCAATTTTTAGTTTTTTTATCTTATACGAATATAAGTATCCATTGTCGTTAGTCCGTTATTCGTGTACATATGTGTTTGCGATAGCTAGAATTTTGGATATCACATCGCCACGGTATTTCGGCCTAATTCATCGTCTTCGGTAGTTCTGGGAATTTTATTAGTTCGTTTCGATATTTATCCATTGCTTACTCGTGCTAATAATTTCTTACAAAATCTTATCTCGAAAGATTTCTTTTAAGTTTTAGGACCATTTGGTAAAAGATTTGATCTTGTGATTTAACTTCTCTGAGGATTGTATATTCGTAAATTAGCATGGGCCAAATAATAGAGGTGAGTTGGTATTTTTGGAATATCCAATTAAAACGAACTGGTTTAATTATTATTATTATTTATACGTGGGTCTGTAATATTTTCGTTGGTAGGTTTATTTATCGTCTTATAATATATATATATATATATATATATATATATATATATATATATATATATATATATATATATATATATATATATATATATATATATATTTTATTGTTTTTAATATGCAGAATAATTATAAATTTAAATAGAAATGGATACGTGGTCTCGTTTTTTTATCGCCCAAAATATACTCATTAATATTTTTTTTTCAAATTATTATTTTACAATTTCTTTCATTCACAGAAGTGCACTATTCTGCTTGTTATCATTAATGTTAGATATTGACAATTCGTTGGATTACAGAACTGAACAATTGCTGCTAACAAATTATTTTCAATACAATAAATAAACGATTCTTCGAACGCGATATTATTATTATTTAAAAAAATGGAAATTATTCACTCTGAACTTTCTTTAAGGTTTGTAAATTAATCAAGTTTTATATATATATATATATATATATATATATATATATATATAATTATTAATACTGATATTTTACCGTCTAGATTAGGTCTACTACGGTCATTACACTTGATTTTTTTCAATTTGACTCCGGTTTGAATTTGTTTCAATAGTTTGTTATGCGTTTCATCCTTCTTGTTTTCTGATTCGTAAACGAACTGCACATAAGCAAAGTAATCAATCAATCAATCAATTAATCAATAAATAAATATATTTTATCGTACGCGTGTAAATAGTTAAGAAAGCATATCGAGATTGATTTTTCGTTATTGCAGATACATAATCGTATTATTTAATTTGTAAAATTAAATTTAAGTTATGGCGTTTTCAGCAGTAGCTCGATTACGATGTGATTAAAACAGGGGTTAAAAATTAAAATGTTATAAGCGAGAAATATAATTAAATGAAGAAACCAAAAAACGTAAATAAAAATTAATTTATCACATAAACATTTATTTTGTAAATTTCTTTTATTTTTCATATTAAAACAGGAGTAAGAACAAGCATATCTAGTAGTAGAAAATAATGAGAAATAACTGCAATGCGCTCCTAGGCAGGGACAAATCTGTCGGAAATTCCGGATAAGCTATTTCCGCAGAGCTTACTATCGACATTAAAAACAAAAAAAAAACAAAGCGGGAAATCTGCTTCCTCCCCTGGCTTGGTACACGCATGTACACATACGTGTACAATGCATGCACCTCTTCACACACACATACACGCATATATATATATATATATATATATATATATATATATTACGACGATTGTCGTATGTATTTCATCTACATTAAATAATTTATTTTAAAAACCTGTTAATTAAGAATTTTTAAACGGTAATTAATCATTAGCTGTAGTGTCTGTGATTTGCGAATATTTTCATTATAATCGTTGCATTGTGCTATTTTTATCACACATAAGCAGAATATCTATTTTTTAAAATTTTAGTCTGTCTGTTCCGATTTAACTAAAAACTATTAACAAAATAATAATGAAATTAGCACAAATTATAGCCTATGTTATCGGATTCGTTCTAAGTTTTGTTTTACATTGATATGACAAATAGGACAGAAATTGCAATAATTTAAAGTTTTTAACGGACGGATATATATGTATATGCATACGTATATATTTACGTATACCATATTGCGTTAGAGGCGTAGCCGAAATAACGAATGAATATATATATATATACGTATAATATAAAAAACCTGTTCAAAGAAAGAGACAGCGATATGGTATTAAAAAAATAATTACACAGGTGAAGCCGTGGGTAACTTCTAGTATATATATATTTCTTTTCAGCCTATATCAGTCCACTGCAGAACGTAGACTTTCCCCAATTGTTTCTAGTTATTACGATCCTGAGCTTTTCTTATTAAATTGTTTTCTACGACACGTTACACACACACGCACACACACATGTATATATATATATACACGGATATTACCAGCTTAAAACATATAGAAAAAAATTAATAACAGGGAACCACTTAGAGCCACCTGCTGGATTTTGCTTTCCCTCTTCACTTCTTGTATATACGCATAACAAACATATACACGAAACGCCTATAGGTTAGTCTGTATAACATAAAACTCGATTTTAAGTTTTCGTGGTTGATTTTCAATCGTGCGGAATGTTGTTCTCGGTGTAAACCGTGTTCATATTTTTTCCTTGTGATGTTTCAAGCCTTCGGCCCTGTAAAAGTTTTGAAATTCGATAAACGTACGTTATTGAACCGGCGACATAATTATTAGGCACACCGTTGCACAATGTTGGTTGCACCCCCTCCCAAAGAAAAGGGAACCCAGCAAATTAATTGACAGGCGAATCATTGACGGTGCGAAATTTACCAACTGAAAATTTCGAAGTTTGCAATCGTTAAACGATATTCATTCTCCGAGGCGTGCATCATTTTTACAATTATCAACCTTGGAATTTTTATTACACTTATGTTTGGCAAATATCCATTGCTCAGTACGCAGTTTATTCTACAACCATCTTTTCGATACCTTATGCTTAAAGCGTTCTCAGATATATATGTGTCATATACATACGCACGCAAATACAAATTTTCTCACACACATATACATACATACATATGTAAATAATAAGTGTATGTATATACAGAAACAAAATACATACATATACGCATTATATATACATATATATGTGCATGTATGTATGTATGGGGTTATACATCAATAAGTAATGTTATTCAAAATGTTTTCACACATACATGCATACATACATTATACATATATATACATATCTACATGTATATGTATTTCGGTATGGGTGTTATATATATATAAATGAGTAATGTTATTCAAAATTTGCTCACTCACACAATACATACATTACATATATATGTGTAGATACTACGTGTGAGTTCCTTAGATAAAATCATTTTAGACTATGTTACATACATTTTTTTTTTCATTTTTCGAGAAATTCTTTGCTTCTCTGACTATTATATAATAAATGCGTTTTGTTTACAAGTGTATATCATATATATATATATATATATATATATATATCATATATATATATATATATATATATATATATAGTATATCTGCACTTATTCCGAAATTAGTGTAATGTCTGAAAATTAACGGACCGTGCCCTCGCTCGCGAGGATATATTTATATTTAACGCGTTTTGTTGCGCAAATAACTACCGCCGTCCGTAAGAAAACAGAGTTTATCTGAAATACAAACTTCTAGGCGTTTATTACGTTGTTTCTTACATAAAAATTCAAATACAAAATACGAATTGTATAAATTGGTTGTAAATAGATATATAAAATACACACACACACACACATATATATATATATATTGTTTACACATATGTATAAATATCACAACTTATACCTATAAACTTACCCTCACATATTTTTATAGGAAAAAAAAAATATATATACATGATTCACACAACCGAACATAATTTGTATAAATATATTCGTATGACGTACACCCATATACAAATAGACACGTGTATACACATATACAAACGCAATACATTTGTATGTATATATACATATATAACTATTTTATATATGTATATATATATATATATATATATATATATATATAAATAAAACTATAACTAGCCAACCAAGGGACTATCAAGCAGTCGATATGTATGATAGATGACGTGTAAAAGGAAATAACTCTTCCATCCTTTAGTCTCCCGTAAACGGTTAAAAGATCAATTGGTTTCACACGATCCGATTTATGGAGCAAATTTACGGCCAAATAATGATTTTTATGCTTAAATAGCGTTGAGCACTTGCCTTAACCTCATCTTCAGAATAGTATTTATACATGTAAGTCACGGTGTATCTTTGAGATATACCAATGCTGATGTTATTTGTCTTAGAGCTCTATTTTGAAATCTTTGTATTATCACGAGGTTTCGCACATCACCAGAGCTGAATACCGTACGTATACACAGGATTTAAAATTGTGTTATATATCAGAAATTTATTGTGATGGCTGAGTTTAGACATAATCAATATAATTCTTCAGTCTTATCTGAAGTTCGTTTCGTTTGGTCATTTAGTGTCTCCTTCATGCCAGCACGCCTAAATATTGTATATGTATATAGAAAAAAAGTAAATCTCACGGTGTTGTCATCCTATTTATTAACTTGTTTTCTGCTTTTTTATCGGAAGAATGTTGTATGACGGATGATTTACCGATGTCATAGACATTAGTGATAAATTTTCATTATATATATATATATATATACATACATTGTGTGTGTGTATGTACATATGTTGGACGGTTTTTTTGGTTGTTTCATGTTTGTGCAAAAAGATTTCAAATTGATAAAACTATAACCTTAATTAAAAATAATTAGGAATATCACAATTGATTTCTTTAAATAATTTTCCTTATCGTAGGCGATGAAAAAAATGCAGACATTCCTACGCGCGTGAGAAATGCTCAAATAATAAACCGTTACAATAGTGGAACTAAAAAACGGAACAATTGATGTTAAACAGAGGTGCAATATCATAGTAGTGGTAATAAACTGATAGGAGACTGCTCATTTTGCAATAGTTTTGTGACCATTTTCGACTACGGGAATGAAATAGGAATAATATTACTCAAAGGTTTGGGTACAGCATGTTATTTAATATTTGTATCAAATGTTTGTTGAACTTAACCGGTTCAGTTCATTTACTTTAGATTAGTTTCACCGCAATGTGCGATACTCAAAACGCGCACGTATTCTTGTGGTACGATGGTTTTACGGAACCTAATTCTAAGGTGGCTGCACATGTACACATTCAGGACAAACGAGATTTTATCAACGTTTGAACTATTTTGTTAGTGAATTCTCGTATTTATGTACTGACTTAAGGTCGTCGAATAAATTTAATTCGGATGAAAGCGGTATCATTAAATAGAAATACGTGTGTTTTTTCTTCAGTTTGTAAGTCATATGTACCTTCTTTCCTAACAGACCACAGAGAATTACATACTTTAAAAAACGTATATATATACTTCACACTAGTGTAATCAGGTGGAATTTCACTTTTTCGAGGCATTAATAAAATTTTTGACAGGAAAAAAGATATTATACAGTTTATGAAAATAATTTCGGAACCGACCAATACAGGATGAGCTAGGGATGGTTTTGTTTTTTTGAATAGCGCAGTTGGTAACACTGTTACAACGCAAACCGCGTGCTACACGTCTAGTGTACATAGGAGAGATTCTGTTTTGTCCAGTTTCACTTTCAATTATTATAGCATCCTATAACGAGAAGGAGCGCGCGTTTTGCCGGGAATGTTATTTTCGGCGTGAAATGTAAAGTATGACTGACCATTTAAAAGTACTTCAAGTTACAGTTTTACATTTTGGTTATCATTTTTTCTTGGCTAAAATTAAGCTTATTGCTACAATTTTTATCAGACAGCTGTTAAATACAATTATTGTTGTGGCTTTATAAAAAAAAAGTAATTATTATTTCATTCAAAATAAATGTAGTTAGAATTATAGATATTATTTATATAGGGTGATTCAGAGAAGACGGATGTTTTGTTTTTTGAATAACTCAAAAACTACTCCACCAAAATTTTTAAATGAAATTTTATTTAAAAATAGGAAAACGGGAGATTAGCTTACAATCATTTGTGAAACATAGTATCGTTCATATAACCGCCACTTGCAACAATACATTCATTCAGTCTTTTTATAACACTTTCAAACACCTTTTCTAGCGTAAGTCGCTGAATTTTTAAAATTTCTTCAGAAATCCGAGTTTTTAGGTCTTTCAGATCTTGTGGACGTGTTTTGTAAATGCGACTCTTAAGTATCCCCACGAAAAAAAATGGGGCTGTCAAATCTGGCGAGCACGGCGGTCAAGCGAAATATGCGGTTACCAAACGCTTCTTTCAGTACAGCAAGCATTTTTGCCGAACAGTGACACGTCCCATCATCTTGTTGAAATTATGTACAGCCCAGACGACGATAATGACGAAGTGAGAGAAGCAAAAAGAGTTTATCTTCTCGATATAGCGCGTTTCGTTGACAGTACTAGTGAAAAAATAACACCTCACCGATAGGAACCGTTTTTGCGGAAGCTCTCTCTCGAAAGTTTTCAATCCACCTTAAAATTGAATTGCGAGATGGTACAGGCTTACACCGCGTAATATTGAATTATTTTCGAAACTCTCTTCGCACTGTCGTGATCGATTCACGCCCAAAATAACGTTCCACCCAAAATGCACGCTCTAAAGCAATTTTAGCTGCTGTTCCTGCAAGACACGTTCTTAGGTCCAAATCATCTCTCCCCTAGTGGAATCCTGAATGTACAGATTATAATATTGGGAGAAATAAGTGTTTTAAAATTTTTGCAAAAATAAAACCACGACCAATTATCTCAGCTTCAAGAAAGCCGCCGAGACAAGACGATTCCTTAAGACCACTAGGCGACTAGCATGACACAAATTCTGCACATCCCTCAATCGGAACACAACTCTCCATGATACCTGGATAAAATGTAAATTCTTCCGTAATCAGAAAGTGAATGAGGGACCCCTCTCTATAATAATTCTTCAAGCTTTTATCAGTTTATTCGATAAAATTTGCCTATCGTATACTCCCACACAATAGGAAATATATGCAAAAGGATCAGATCCTGCTTGTTCCTCCAAATAATCTCAGATGTTAACAGCAGGAATTAGAAGAATTATCAACTGCCATATGTAGTAAAACAGACATTTCTCCCGTTTCATCCCGTACTTTGCCATTAAACAGTGTTCCAATTTCGCTCTTATATATATTATGTGATATATACAACCTCTTATGGACTAATAATATTGTACCTGATGATTGGCGCAAATTCCTTGTTATAGCTATAAAAAAACCTGGACTCTTGTCTAAGAAAGATCATGGAAACGATACTAAATAATCGTTTGAGATGATGGATGGAGTCTAATTGCAAATTCCCAAAATCTATGTGTGGTTTTCGCCCGAGATACTCTACAATAGATTGCCTAGCCTACCTTAAGGTTAATGTATAGTCCCGAAAAAATTCCCCGCTTAGCTGACAGAACTCAGACTTGGCTACCCTATACTGACCTTATTATACCTAATTTTCCCCTCAAATATTCAACCATTACCTACAAGTGTAGTTTTTTAAAGATCGATATTGACACTACATGTTTTTCTTCACTACCTTAAACGGGAAGTCATTGCCAAATGAATAGTTTATTTTTATCAATCACCGCTAGTTTATGGCCACGATCACATGTTAGTTTTTACAGATGGTTAAAAAAATACGGTATCTCAACTTACTGGTGCAGCATTTTATATTCCTTATTTAAATTACACCAAAACTGTTTAGATTCTCGAAATTTTGTAGTGTGTTTACATCAGAGGCTTTCGCCATTCTCAAAGTCATTCAGTATATCAGATGTAATGGGATCATAAGGTAAATATTAATAGCAAGTGACTCTCTTAGTGTTCTTAAAACCCTGAAGAAACCTAGGTTACCCTACCATAGGGACTACATTCTGTCGTAAATATTTACATAAAGAAATTTTAATCTAAAATTAAAGTAACTAAAGTATAGAAAAAATTAAATCATACGAAAAAAAATTTGTGCCTCCAGGTGCAGGGAAAAGTGAAAAAGAAACTAACGATTTCATACAAATTTCATAAAGAAAAGGAACGCACAGCTCGCTATGATTAACTTGACGGGGCGATGACTCATATGTTTTCGTTTTCAAATCTTCGTCGCATATAGATCCTTTGTGCAGTGAAAATTTTATACATTAGGCCTGCCTATGTGCCTATTTGTATGTGTGCGCATGCGCAAGAGGAAGAATGTGAAATGGCTCATTCGTTGGTTTTACTGGTTAACTTCTCATATAAAACGCCTAAATAGAAGTTTCTCTTCAACAATTTAATATAGTATTTTAAAAAAATGAAACAAGAATGTAGTAGCCTGCAAATTTTAGCTTATGGCTATCAGTAGCAATTATTTATATATATGCTTATCTAACAAAAGAAAAAACACCTGGACATGATAACTTTCACAAAATGCATGTTAAAAATTCTTCATCGGCTACATTACATTTACTGCTTCAAATCTGTAATAAAATCTGAATTGAAAATGTTTTTTCAGAAGCCTGGAGAATATCCATCATTACTCCAGTGTTAAAATCCAATAAAAACCCATCGTTTGCAGAGAGCTATCGTCCTATCTCGCTTACTCTTGTACTTTGCAAAGTATTAGAAAGAATCGTATATATTCGTCTAAACTGGTTGTTAGAACAAAATCATCTTATTCATGACTCACACTGAGTGTGGATTTAGACACAATCGCTCTACATTACACCGAGTATATACACTGCAACATATGGTGTCACAAGCATCAGCAAACCGGTTCCATGTGTTAGCAATCTTTTTTGACCTGTCAAAAGTGTTCGACAGAATTCCTACCTACAAAATCATGTATCAGTTACGTCGCTGGAACTTTTGTGTTAATATGATCGCATTTATCAAAAACTTCCTTATGAATCGAAAATTCATCATCCGAATAGGAAAAACATTTTCATCAATTCGTACTATGACAAGTGGCGTACCTCAAGGATCGGTACTGAGTCATATTCTTTTTAATATTGCTATAAATGATTTAGTAGATAATATACAATCTCCTGTAAAGTGCCTATTATTTGTTGATGACTTTTAAATCTCTGTAACCTGCAGAAAAGTGTCCTTGGGAGAAGTAGTACTTCAAGTGGTCTGATATTAGATAATTGGAGCGCCCACATAAATCGTTTAAAAAAGTCTTGCCCAAAAAAATGAACTTACTCAAAAGTTAGCGCACCCATCTTATGGTGCAGATCGAATTGCTCTACTTCGAATTTATTACTGTTTAATCCGATTAAAGTATGATTATGGAAATCTATTACACAACAAAGACAAGTAACCTACATGCTTTAAATATTGTACAAAATAAAACTCTTCAGTTAGCCGTTAGAGCTGTCCGTTCAACACCTGTCAACATCTTACATGTAGAAGCATCAGCATTTTCTCTCAGGATCCGTTAAATATATCTGCTATCCAACTTTTTGACACAATGTGATGCCTCCAACTTTACATCAGCTCGTCCGGCACAATCTGCATTCAGTCTAAACTCATCACGATCAATACTGACAAAAATCTTAACATGCTATCAACACTAAATACAATCAGACCATTACTCTATAAAAACTCAAATCCAGTAATGCCACCGTGGATAAATAATTCAATCAACTTGGACTTACATATTTATAACCCTAAGAAACATTCTCATGCTGTTCAAGAAATTATTCAATCTGTTACTTCACGAACATCTTAAACATTGACATTCTATACAGATGGCTCAAAATTTGATTCGTTCGTTGGCTGCTCCGTTTTCAAAGATAATGAAGTCTATATTCTATTCTCACTGCCACAATTATTTACAATTTTATCTGCCGAATTATATGCAATATACTTGGCCATTGATTTCAGTATAAATACTGAACTTGAGTTTAGCTTGCAAATAATAATCTGCTCGGACTCTCTTCCAGCTTTGAACGCTATTCATAATGTATCTAACAACAATAGGCATCCTATAGCGGAAACAATTGTAGAATTAATTACTAAAAATACTGAACGATCCACTACATTCCTCTGAATCCCAGCACATACTAAAATTGCTGAAAATGAGCTAGCTGATAGGGCAGCAAAGAAAGCAGAAACTGCATTACCTGTGCCTAATTTACTACTTCTATTCGCAGACCTCAAGAGGTTTATGAGATCATTATTATTTCAGTTATGGCAAGAAGAATGGCAATCCGTGTCAACATCAAACAAATACGATCTATCAAACTAAATATAGCACCTTGGAAGATACACTTACAACATCGAAGAGATAATGTAATTGTCAGCAGACTCCTGACACATGCTTATCTTCTTAAACATGATACTGGATTGTATCATTTAATTTAATACTTATTTTTCTCTGTGCCTCTAGCCATTAGTTGCTGTATATGCTACATAAATTTAAATAATAATAATAATAATTAAATAATTCCGAGACAAAAATGGGAAATCGGAAATTGGTGTTTTGATAAAATAATTTCATTAAATTTACAGTAAATTCTATACAACTGCCGCAGGTGATTCTATTTGTTACATTTATATACGTTGAACATTTTCTTTCATTAATTTTGTAGTTGCAACATTTATTATCTCCAATTATATTTAATTTATTTAAATAATATCCGATAGAACCATGACCAAAAAATATCCGAGTCCTGTAGTAATGTATTGTGATTTTTTTTTATTTTTAAAACGATTTATTACGTTAAGAAAGGATTTATTTATTATTATTTTTTTCGTTAAATTATTGTATCTAACATTAAATTCATTTAAAATTTATATATTAAACTTAAGAATGAATGTGGCATACAGGTTTACTCTGTAAACTGAAACCGAAATTATCTCACCCATATTACTTACTATTTAAATCATACTGATAGGTGCTTTCAGGTTGTCATAAATGAATCACACCCACAAATGTATTCGATACAAATAGGTGTACCGCAGGTTGTGATTCAAAATGTGGAAGATCAAAGTAACTGAATTAAAGTCAGCTTGCGTATTATTCACATTAAATAAAGGAAAAGATGTACATATTCATCTTAACGGACAAGTAATTCTTGCCAGATGTAAGGTAAAATACCTTGGACTGCACTCAGATCAAAGATTAACTTGGAAGAAACACATTGTTGCTAAAAGAAAACAGCTTGATATTAAATTTCGAGACATAAATTGATTGATGAATAAACATTCTGCATTATGAGTAGAAAATAATTGCCTATCACATAATGCAGTCTTTAAACCTATCTGGACGTATGGCATCCAGATCTATGGAACAACTAGTAATTCTAACCTTAAGATCATCGAGTGATTCCAGGCGAAGGCCTTACGGAATATAGTATGCGCATCTTGGTTTGTCAGGGGTGACGACTTATATAGAGACTTACAAATACCTACGGTAAAGGAAATTATCAGATCTCTTAGCCAGAATTATAAAAAACGACTTGACCAACACGTTAATCCATTAGCTGTCAATCTAGTAAATAATAGTATGAGGTTCAGACGTCTGAAAAGATTTCGCCAAACTGAACTGCACTACAGACTCTAATTTCATAAACTAATAAGTAGAGAAGCTTTGAATAGCTGTAAGTGTACAACGTTCATTTGATAACATATTGTCAGCAATGCTGCTTATTGTCTCACGGGATAGATTGCAAGCAATTAATAAAAATAAAAATTTACTTATGATACCATTATTTTATATGTACGTGTATTTTTATGTGTATGTGAATAATAATTTGTTTCGAACTTATAATTTATTCTATTATGTTAGTAGCAATGATCGATGGAGTATGCATACTGGTTTGACTTAAATTATAATTAAGCGACATTTATTAAAGTAGATACTTGTTTAATTGTAATGATTAAGACTGTACCGACAAATATATAAAGAAGCATAATATAAATATATACATATACACACTAATAATAATAAATAGTGGTAACTATAATTATGATAATAAAAAAGAAAATTGATTAATTCTGAATAAATAATAGTTTCGTTAATTGTTAAAAAAGCGTTTAAGCAAATTAAAGCTGAGCTGTTTTTTTTTTTTTAAAGGGACATTACTTGTCCTTTGGTTTTCATGCTCGGAATGACGGGAGCGCTTCTGTCGTTACATTGAACGTGTTTCAATTTTCTGCCTTGTTCCACTTCCTTCATCATGTCCGACCAATCCGGTCGTCTACGAGGTCGGCTTCTTAACGATTCTAATTTTTGCGCTTTCTCCGTTGAAATCGGTTTCCGAGTGACTGTAAACAAATAATAATAACAATAATTATCAACCCGCACTGTCGTATGGGGTACCCCATTTCGGGTGGTATAGCTAAATACCATGTTGAATCTGTAAAAGTATTTCAACGTGCGATACTGAAAATATTCATCCAAAAGCAAACGCTGTTTAATGTTCTTCAGTTGTATAGGTTACAGTTATTTATTTACGTGCTGAACAACATTAGTAAACTAAAAATTTCATTCTATAGCAGTAGGACAGGATCAGGAGGTGAGAAAAAATTTCACTTATAAATAAATCACGAATGAGAAGACTAGTAATATAATTCCCTACCTGGGGGGAATTTAAAAATCGATTTAACGAATCATAAACGACATTGTACGAAATTGTTAACATTTATTCAACTTCCACACGATTGTGTCTTATTTTACTGCATTAGGGGCATTCTGTCCACCTGTGTATTACATTATAAACTTTTTAAAAAAATATATTGTTATGTACGAGCTTAATAAAGTTTAGATTGTGGAATGTAGTGATTTTTTATTACTTAATTACAAAAATCAGTTTAAATCACTAAAAGTTTATTTCCTTAAATTTCACAAAGCTTTTCGGCAACTACGCCATTATCAAGCGATATTTAAATAAAATAAAGATTTAAAAAACACAAAAGATTAATTTAAATATAAGTTCACAAATTTATAATGTATAAATAAATATAAGTTCACAAATTTATAATGTATAAATTTGTGAACTTATATTTAAATTAATATTTTGTGTTTTTTAAATCTTTATTTTATTTAAATATCGCTTGATAATGGCGTAGTTGCCGAAAAGCTTTTGTGAAATTTAAGGAAATAAACTTTTAGTGATTTAAACTGATTTTTGTAATTAAGTAGTGGCTTAATACTACTATTAAACAAGTACATCTTCTAGTAATAGAAAAATAAAAGTGAACAAGTATGGGTATACTCCAGCGAGTAAAACTCTTTGAATTACTATTTTTTTTTCAAGTTTGTTCCCCAATCCGGACTTACTCGGTGGGATTAGTTTATTGCTTAAAATCTAGGATTATTTCCTTTAATTTGTACGATGTCCCTATTAGTTTTGCTCGATCGCTCTCTCATTTTGTGGGTTAACTCCTCATATATAATGCATCAATAGAAGTTTCACTTCAAAACTTTGAATTGTACTGTTTCATTAATTTCTTGGTAGTGTTAAAGAAATCTTTCCGTTCATTATGAACTCCACTGTGCTTCACCTTTTTACATAAATTATTATAATCTTCTTTATTTAATTTACACGACTTTTTAATTTTCGAAAATGCTTCACTATAGTCATCTTGGTTAACGATAATGCATTTTTGCCTTTTAAACCGCTTTAGTTCTATTATTTTCGCTTATCCCGTGACTACGTTTTTTCAAGTTCATATTTTATTTTTCTGTTTATAAATTTGTTATTATTTTTTTAAATGCTATTCAGACGTTCTAAAATATTTTATCTATACCCTTTTCGTATAATTAGACGATATAAGTTTTGATTATTGTCTTTAACTGGATTCTTATGTTTGCAGTCAGAAAATTATGATCGCTACCACAGGTCGCTCCTGGCGCTGATCTAGAATTAAATATCATAGCCTAGTTTTTATTATGAATTCAATTTTGTATTAGGGAAACCCATGTATTTAATTTCCTAGATGACAATTGGAACATTGTATTCATAATTGACATATTATTTCCATTAATCCAGAAGTCCACCCTCACGTTCATTCATAGCAAACAAAATCGACGACCAACCATTCGTCGTAAATGCTTTTTTTCATTTTAACTGTATTGCCTATCTCGCCAATATTGGAGTTAAAATCACCAATTATTACTCCAATTTCTCTGTTCGGTGTATTTTTAGCACATCCGACAGTGTATCATAAAACTCGCATATACCTGTATTTGTAACGTTCTAGGTTCAGCCTCTAATGTAACAGGTATAACCATTCGATACTATTTTATCGAATTTTCAAAATTTCTTCGAAAGTAACAAAGTTACACTATTCCTTGATATGTCTTCATCTACAGAAAGATGTACTGCATAATCATCCGTTTGAAAATGTTCAGAAATCTTTCAATGCGTTTCAGTTGAAATGACAATATCATACCCTTTTCATCATTAATCACCTCATAGTTTCCATGAAACAGCTGATTCTTTCCCGCTTATAGTCAGTTGCAAATGTTATACACGATGGCCTGGAATCACCGGCATAGTCGCGGTGTATGAAAAATTGGATTAATCACGATTGTTGTTACATAGCCACGAACTAAATTGCAGCTCTTTTGGGGTGTCACCCTATCCTTTGGATAAAATTCTAACCGCAGAGTTGTTAACGAGAAAGTGAACTCATTGAGGAAGAGTCGTAGTATTTATGCAGATTTTTTCTTGTTTCGTTTGGTTTTGTATCGGTTTTTCACTACTTTTATTATTCCTTGATTGTTATTATTATTACTATTGTAACACTATTATTATTATTATTATTTTAATTTCAAGACAGCTTGATACAACAGCGCTCACGTTAAGAAAATTTATGTGGAGTTCAACAGTTGAACAATTCAATACGGTGATGAGAACAATAATGGGTACTATAAAGTCTACCCTGATTGCGTAGTTACTCGTTCTAAGCAATATACCACCTCCTGATATCCAAAGAAAAAAGAAGAATGGGCAAAGTATAACAGCAACAAAGCCCTCGTGATACATCTGGATACAAACGTCGTAGATCGTTTCAAGGAAACCGGCGTCAAAAAATTCGGCATAATTAGTCGATGATAAATTCGACGTAACTCATTGTGATTCAGACTTAATACGGAACGCGGAATATATGAAACGTTGTTGAACGAATGGGGCTTCAAGAATGGTGCAAAATGCGACTGCGGGGAAGAAGATCAAATTATCGATCACATACTGACAAAATGTCGAACGCACGCTTTAAACAATGGCGCTGGCAACAGATCGCGGAGCTAATTGATCAAGAAAAAGATTGAATCGGGAAGCCGGATTTTGATTGATAGTATTTGTAATCGCGTAGTTAATAATTAATTGCAATTTGTATCTGAAAACATACGAAATAATAATACTAATTGAATTTAATAAATTGTTTTCATTTATTTCCTTTATTATTTCCATTTATTCTGGTAGATTTATATTTTTATAATGTTTTTCTGTGTGTGCAAAATTTTATAATTACAATTAAAACACAAAATCGATAATATTAACCCGAACAAAATTATAAAATTTTACACGCAAAAAAAACGTTATAGAAAAAGAACATTACTAGAAAAAAAATGGAAATAATAAAAGATATAAAAATAATTTATTAACTACAAAATGATAAAGTCTGATGAAGAATTAGTTGTAAGACGTATATTATAAAATTCATCAATTTTTATGTTAGACAGAAGTTATTTACCTTCATTTCCTACGTTAATGCGTTACGTTTATGTATAAATTTTATATTACCGATTGTAGATCGTGTTGTTTACCACATTCACTATCAGATTAGTTTATAAATACTGTCTCTATTTTTTTTATTCCGCTAATTTTTGCAAATTGCATATTTAAATTAGTATTTTCACATTTTATAATTTTTCACATTTTATACTTTTATATTTTTTATTTTTATAATGGCTTAATAGTCGAAAAGCTTTGTGATTTTTTATTTTAAAAAAGTTAAGCGATTTTAACTCTTTTTTTGTTGTTTATACTCGAATACAGTTTCATTTATTTGATTTTTAACCGTTTCAGTCATGAATTATAAAATTTTGACACAAAATTATTAATTTTATACGGGGGTTTATTACTGTTAGGTGAACTGTAGATAATTTTCACTGTATTTATATATTTATTTTCAAAATTGAGACATATCACATCAACCCGAGAATAAATTTTTTAAAATTTCACGTACCATATAGTGAACATCGTAACTGAAAGGGTTAAAAGTAACATTTATTTGATTTTTAAGAATTATTTAATTAACTTACACGCTATTTCATTTTGATAATAAAATTATTTATTTTCTAATATATAATTAATTAATTTATTCCGTTTAAACTTATTTCGACTCAACACTGAAATTGACAATTATTTATTAAACATTCGAATCGCGTAGTATTCTCCGGTTCTATCTCCTTAATAATATAATCTAAAATATTATCCCTAAAAGTCCGAACACATCGTTTATTTCTTAATAAATATTTTTACAATTTACTATAAAAATGTTTGTTCATATTTTCATTATTAAATTTATTATTTTCTAGTTGTAAGAAAACAAAAGTTGCACACTCATAACATGTCAGTGGAATATTGAAGAAATTGAAAGCGAAACGAATTCGTATACGCTCGTATGTAGGACTGATGAGAAGATAATTTTAGAATCAAAACAAAAAATAAAAATAAATATGTGCTCTGGCTACGTCTCAATTTGGTTCGCACCCAAATACGCGTCTTAGATCTTCGTCTTTTGCGTGTATCATTTTCTTTTATTATAATCATACACACACACATAACACACACACATATATATATATATATATATATATATATATATATATATATATATTATACATATAATATGCAGGTATAAACAAACAAATTACAACCTCCGAGTCTTGCAGTTTTTACATTTATTCATCGGATTTAGTTCATGACTATCTTATGCGCAAAATTTTTAATTGTACGAAGTGATGTAATTAAAGGGGAATTGAATTACAATTTTACGATTTAAATATCGATTACATTTGTAATCGAATGACTAAATTTATTCAAAAATTATCGTTATAGATATTCAACAAGAAGGGTAAAAAGCAGTGGCGGCTCGTGGGTTTTCGAAGCGGAGGGGCTAAAAGTTTTACCTAGTTGAAATTTTTTTTAAATAAAAAACATACAGCTAGGCTACCATTTCATAAAAACTTAAAATTCTAAATTTTCTAAATAAAAATAAAATTTAGAATCGGCCATTCTAAGAAAATTTTAAAAAATGTGTAATTTCAAAGCACTTACTTCAGAATTTATTTGTATATGAAGTCCATACAATGGTTTTTCATTTTCGCGAACCGGTCAGTTACCTTGCTGTAGAAGTTAGGAATTGTATCGATAAGAGTTTTTTCAATACTTATCATTGCAAGCACAGAAACTCTGTCTTCCAGCATTGTACTCCGTAAATATGTTTTAATTCTTTTCAAGGAAGAAAAACACCTTTCCACTTCAACAGTTGTCATAGGAGACGTTAACAAAATGTTCATCAAACATATACTTTGCCGAGTGTTTTGTAAATACCGGTGTTTCGAAACAATTGGTGGAGTTGCGCAACTCCCGATGCAAGGGAAAATTATGAATTTCTTTCGTATAGAACAGAAAGTTCAGTTTGCAAACGATTTTTATTTAACATGGGATATGCCTGGTAAGTTTCGTTAAATTCTTGAGAAGGAAATTGCCTGCAGTACGTTTCAAATTTCTCTTGTAACAGCAACTTTCCTGCAGATAGATGACCAGTAAATTCGAATCTAACCCTAGCTTGCATACATATTGCGTCACAAACTTCTTTGACAGCGGCGTTTCGATTTTCATCACATTTCCTCTTACGAGATACGGGCATAGAATCAGTATTTTTGGACACCAAGTTTTTAAAATTCGTTTCTCTGATTAAAGAAATTGCGCGATAAAAATCTTCCAGTGATGAAAAAGCGCTCGAAGAATTATATTGCGATTTTGAAATGCATCGTATAGTAAATCAACGTGTGGCATAATAGGATGGAAGACGCCAAGCCAAAATATAAAGTTGTTGTCATTGAGAAGACGAAGAAGACCGGATGCTTCATTAACCGTTTGGGTATTATTTGAATTCTGCAATTTTTCGAAACATTCTTTCAGCTGTTCAATGTTTTCAAAAACTGTATTTACGACTCTTGAATTGAAATTCCATCTTGTATCGGAACCACGTGGAATTCTTCTTGACATGCAATTTTCAAGCTCAGCTAATCTCTGAGAAGAACGCGAAACAAATGCTGGAATTCCTGACAAGCTACTAAAAAAGATGCGAACTTCTCTATTAGTTGAAACTGATTTAATCATTACCAAATTTAATTTATGAGCATAGCAATGAATGAAATGGGCATTTGCGTAAGTTTCTTTTACTATTTTTTGAACACCGCCACGCGCTCCGCTCATAACTGCGGCACCATCATAAGTTTGAGCAATTAGTTTCCCAGTATTATCTTTTAAAACAATTTTCAACTGCTCCAAAATCTGTTTCGATAATCCTTCTGCATCTTGTGACTCAGCGTTATAAAATCCCCAGAATCTTTCGTATATGGTTCCATTGAATTCGTAACGAAAAACAATTACCCCCTGTGTTTTCTCAGAGATATCAGTCGTATCATCGGTTCGGTCCAAATTGATCTTGTAATTTTGGAGGAGTTTCTGATCTCAAATAGAACAAAGTTATAACTTTTCCATGTTTTTGCCACTTTACTTTTTTCAACTATTATCTGACCGTGATCATCTGTTATCTAAAAGAAGTTATTTTTATTGTAAGCACCTGCTAGCTTCTTGATCGTACGGTGTACATCATTAAAATGATCCTTCACCAGTAATTTTTCTAATACCTCCCGTCTTTCTTCCATCTATATTTCCTTAGCTTTTCGGATTTTTGTTCGGATCTCTCAATGTACTCATTTATATTCCACCATCTTATTTTGAACTTTTTATACTCCATTGTTTTCCATTATATCTTTCGTCATTTCCCCTCTTTTTTTCTTTTCTCGTAGTCTACTATTTGGTCCGCAACATTTGTTGTGATAATATTCTTTTACAAGCTGCAAATGAACGTATAAGAAAGAAAAAAATACTTAAACGTGTCACGAATCTAATAAAAATACATCGGACTAAGCTAGCAATCAAGACGCAGTTTGAGTTTAGCAATATTTGAAAATCTTCGTGAGACGAAATTAAATTCGTACATCTTCTACTTTTGTAATTCGTGACCATACCGTATCTTGCTACTTAGGCCAGAGGCACGGAAGGGAAAGATGTTAGGAAACTAGATTACAGGAAGGATGTTTGTGTTTTGGAGGAAGAGAAGAAGTTTAGTCCTGGCGGAAGATGTGTGTTGAAATATGTTGGGAAGATTGTAAGGAAGGCCAGCGAGCTGGCGCTGGAGGATATATATTGGCAGGAAGCTAGGATGTGAGCGATGGTAACCAGTATTGCATACAGGACAGGTCGGCCGGTCTTCACTGGTGAACAGAAACTAGCGCGTAAGACGTGGATGACCACATTATTCCGTCTGAAAGTTGACCCTACCGGGTTTGTGACGCTATGATCGTAATGAGGAAGGGTGGCAAATCGTTCCATTGCTTTCGACTTAACCTTACTCAAAATATGGATCTTCATATACTTGCCGTTGATATGTCCGGAACCGGTGTTATATTACATAAATCTGCTCCCGCTCTGTCAACTACGTTGTTTGCAACAATATTGTGGTATCCACGCGAGTAAATTTGTCCCTTATAAATAAACGATTTTTCAAATATAGTTTTCGCAAATGGATGCTGATGTTCGTGTTTATTCTGTATGCTTCTAACTTAACTGAGAGAACCTATGTGGATTAATATGTCAAGCTTTAGTTTCGATTCTGCAATAGCAATTGCGCAAGAGATTATAAATTTGGCCGACAATACAGAGAACGTGGATGGGACATCGGATTGTCCCATGTTTACAAATGACGGTGCAACGGGTGGAGTTTCTTTTTTTAATTCCATCTGTGAGTAGTACTTCATGGCCAACATATATATTTTTAAGAGATTCTGGAACGAGTTCTCCATAGTGGACTGAGGCAATGAGAGGGAGTTTAGCATAGAAGAGATTATGGGTATGGGTATCCAAGGAGGAATAGGCCTTTGGTTGGTTCTACTGTTACATCTGCAAATACTAATTTATTGGTGTGTTTTCTGATGAATTAAAACGTAAGAATGTGGCATATGTATAAACGGAAAAACTCGAGTATAAAACTGACTACTGTTAACAATTTTGTGTACAACTGAAATTTAATAACGTATTAATTTACTCGCTTCTTCTTACTACGAAATATCACAGCGACGAAAAACTGGTGAAAAAATCACGTAAACACTTAGCAACGAAAATACAAAAACAGTGTAGCCACAAAAAGTAGTAATAATCGGCTGTAAAAAAATAAAAGCCGAACGAGTAGCATGTTACTGCTACGCAATTTTTTTACTGCTACACTAGAATCACTGACCATGAAGTCGATTTATCTCTTATCATCGGTTCTAATTTTTCACAGTAAAGATATTGCCCCGGTAAGTGGCAGAAAACTTGCTCGCTAATTCACCCCTTATGCTCACAGATTTATAAATCCCTTTAGTATTAACAAACATTTTATAGTTTACATATATATATATATATATTATTAAGTGTCGTTTCCATATCGGAGGTACGCGACTACTTACCTATTAATAATTTGTTGCACAGTGTAAGTAGCGTACAAGGCAATCATAATATGACTTTAGCTCGGTTAGACTCACACACACACACCCGGTAGAACTGATTGTGATCTTGTTGTTGTAACGACACTATATATATATGTATATATTAGAAAGCAAGTATGTAAATAAACACGAAAATGTATTTAACAATAACTTAAATTTGGACAATGAATTTCTCTTATTAAATAAATACTTTAATTACCGATAATCGACTAATATATACAGTGATGATGATGCTGATGACGACGATGATCCGTTGTCTAACATAGCGAAATTTCGTTTTGAAAGTAGTAAAGTCAAAAAAAAAAACACAGTACGCATAGACTATTAACGATTTTCAACTACCCATCATTCTGCTATAGTCTTATTTAAATATCGTCCTACTTCGTCGATATTTTAATCCGTACCAAATCGTATTGGCTGCCTGACAAATATTTTCGATATGGACTTGATAAAAAAAAAATGAAGTACTTATAAACTGGCGAAGTGTCCTTCCTTTAATGTGGACGAGTATTAACGAGTCTTTCAAATGTTTTATACATACATACATACGTACTTATATATATATATATATATATATATATATATATATATATAACAATAATAAAAATAGGTTACCATACGCCTTTAAATGTGGTAGTCGAGAATTATTCCGCCGATTCGATATTATAGAAATTTAAATAACGACCTTCAGTCAGAAAGGATTCGGGTTCAAGTCCGAAGTAAAAATCGTAAACTGTTATCCATTAACCATCTTCTGACAGAATACCAAATACATCTTTCCAACTCTCTTTCTAAAATCGTTGAGTATAACGAATGAGGGATCCAGCTCTGTATTTCGATTCCTACAACTATCCAACATCCTGCATGATATCTAAATTCCGTTTAATCGTGCCTCTCGCCAATGTTGCAGTATACGGCACGTTAACGGAGACAGTAGAATACAATAAAAATCGTAAATTCATACCGCAGGGAGTTTCGAAAAAATATAAATAAAAATATGAAATATAAAAATTGATGGTCACGAATCGCTTACCGTTGGATAAGATCTCGACGGATATGTCGATGATTCGGATTGCTAAAGTCTAGTTGATCATGTGATATGACACGGATTGGCAATTCGAGTGTACATAAAATGTATTCTCCATAATGTATCGTACTACGCAAGGGAGATTAATTTGAAAAAAAAAGCTCGACGAAAATCTTCAAACAAAACTTAAAATTACCTACAAAATCGAATTGCTTATAACTGTATTCTATTATAGATGCGTCATCTAATGGCGTAATACTCCGTTTAGTTTCTCACAAGGATATCATTCATTCTGTACAGCTAGATGGTAAGGATCATCGGGATTTGATGTACACTTTGACTATTAGTCGATTACTATCAACTTCAATCGTCTCTCCGTAAACTTCAGTGGTTTCATTTCCTCAAGAAGATTAATCGTAAAGGGAATTGTATTCGTCGGTAGATTACGATTTTGGGCATCGTTTGTTATGTAATCGTCTTTTCCATATGCAACTTAAAGACGTTCCTTCTGCCGCTTCCATTCTGAAATTCTGAACAGTTTTTTTGAATGTTCTGCTGTGGTGTCGTTACGATCTGAGTTATACGTGATCTTACTACGTTTCCTATATATTACACATCCGTATAATATATAGTCCCTTTTCCATGTGGATAACCTACAATTATTCCCTCACATAGCAACATGCCTAGAGAAGTCAGCATACTTGTTTAATAAACACAGTCTCCCACAGTATCGTGTTGGGTAAGCTGTAAAGGGATCCGTATAAAAAAAAACCGTGTGCTTCGGGGCGCAGGGAAGAGATGAAACTTAAAGTCGTTTTCCCAAAAATATACATATTTTATAAATTCCCGATTTCGCTGAAATTTGACACAGAAAAGAAACGCACTTATGCTTAACATTACTTGGCGATCATTCAAATGTTTTCGTTTTCAAATATACGTCTTACATACATTTTTTGTGCAGCGAAGATTTGAACGAAATAAAGGATAGCCGTGCGCGCATGCGCAAGATAAAGAATACAAACACTCCAGAAAGTTTTGCATGTATATATGTATATATATATATATAGAAAAAAAGAGAGAGAGAGAGGAAGGGAGATATTCTGATGGATACAAACACTTACACATGTCTGTCATAATTTCTGAACATGTTTATATGTATTTATGTAAACTGAATACACACATATATGAGTACAGCATGCTGGAAAATGAGTATAGGCTGTCTATATGCCTGTGTATATAAGATTTTGGCTCGCTCGCTCGTTTTACAGGTTAACTCCCCGTTAACTATGTGCCAATAGAAGTTTAACTTCAAAATTACCTTACAACCCACTCTACGATTCCATTTTATACGTCTTATACTAAATGCGTCGGTCATGTTTTATCGAGATAAAAATATTTTTTTTATGTCGCATATAGTCCTTTACACGGAATATTAATTAATTACCATCGGCATAATTCCAGCGTACAAACGGGGAAAGATCTAAAATAAGAAATTAATCGAATTGGAAAATATATATTAAAGTTTTATCAACGGTGCTTACTGATGGCGGAATAATATTCGACCACCTCGTCCAGTCGAACGCGGATTTGTCCTTAGCGATTTCGGAAAGGAAAAAAGAAAAAATACAAATTACTTACACGGTTCGGATTTCGCGCATCCCATCATCATTGGCGGGGGCGGTGGTGGTGGAATCGACATCGGAGGCATCGGTGGAGCTGCTGGTTTAGCGATTGGTGACGAAGTAGCGGCCGTAGGCATTTTATTATTTACGATCGTCGATGACGGTTGCGGTTGAGATTGCGATTGTGAAGTGATAGACGACGTCGGTTGAGGATGAATTGAAACTTGATTCGGAGACGGTTGTCTTTCTTTCCTCCAAGAAACCGGCTGTTGATTAGTCGTTTCCGGTTGCTGTTTATACGGCAAACAAACGGGTGGTTTAGTCGTGGTATCGGTCGGTGATTCCAACCGAATAGGTATTACTTTTTCGGTCGTACGAGACGGCTGACCTGTCTAAATTTTAAAACGTTATCATTTTATTTTACATATTTATTTTTAAAAGTAAAATAGATAGTAAACAAGAAAAAAGTAGTTAAAATCATTAAATTTTTATATATAAAAATATCATAAAACTTTTCGGCTATTAAGCCATTATCAAATGGACAATATATATATATATATATATATATATATATATATATATATATATATAAACATAACATATACAATTTATAAAAATATAAATGAAAATATCAAAAAGTATAGTAAGATGTAAAAAAATAATTAATTTAAATGTACAACGTTACAAAAAAATAGTTTAGCAAAAAAACAGATATTTATAAAATAATTTGACAGAGAAGAAATATATGTATTAAATATAATATGTACAATTTATAAAAATACAGAAGGAAACGCAAAAAATGAAAAAAAATGTTTTTGTACGTAATTTAGACGTACAACATTACAAAAAATTGTATGTTTTTTACTATTCAATTTTTTTTTGTAATGTTGTACATCTAAATTAAGTATTTTCCTGCATTTTATTTTATTTTTTGTTTTCACGTTTTATATTTTTCATAAATTGTATATATTATACATATATTTTTTGTCCCATTTAATAATGGCTCAATAAAAAGCTTTGCGAATTTTTTTATATACAAAAATTTAGCGATTTTAACTACTTTTTCGTTTGCATGTTTTTTAAAAATCACTACATGCCAATATTTAAATTATAATAGAAAGAATAAATGGAACTGTATTTTATCGGAAATGATTTGACAAAGGGTAGTTTTAGCGATTATATACGCTTAAAATAATGAGATTTATATTAAATATATGACATATTACGATCGTACGTTAACATTTCCGCTTCGATGGTTTTTAAATATCGTTCACAACTGAAGGAAAAAAAAATGGATAATTTAGAGCCTATCTCTGACTGCTATATGAATGAATTATTTAAAAGGAAATATTCAGCAAAAGAAAAGAGCATAGGAATTAAAGTAGTCTTTTAGTTACATATAAATCACAGTACTACATCAACGATTTACAGCTGCGTGATTCTTGTTGTACGCATGATGCAGAATTATATGGTATATTCTTCTGTCTTCAACATTTATTACTAAACCTTAGTGATGCTAGAGCACTGATTGTAACAGACTCCTTCGCCGTTGTATCAGCTCTCAAGAACACAGAGTCAAAAATCCTTTTGTGCTAATCGCATACAATCTCTACTTTATCAGAATACAGATAATTTCTCTAACGGGTTTCACATTATCAGGGAATCGTATGAAATGTAGCGGTGGATATGGCCGCCCATTCCACACTGTGTTCCCCAACAACCTATAAAGCATCGCCATGTCCACTACAAAATACAGCCTTCAAATACTTCATTAACCGCAACAGGCAATAAAAGTAAGATTTGTATCAGCATAACTTCCTTAATGTCGACTTCTTGTTAACTTATGCCGTTCCAACTATATAGCACTCAGCAGACTCCGCCCGACCACATAATCTCATGATCCTTCTACTTCAATATGTCAATCCCTTTGCTTTTTGACCCACTTCGGTTTTCTCATCGGTTGAAACTTTTACGTATATAAGTAAAGCAAAATTAAGAAGAACATCGAACTGAACGCACTTGGAATTATTATTCAAATTTTAAATTAATAGTAATGCGCATAAACAAACACGCACAAAAGTACGTAGGAGAAAACGGTCCGAAACGAAATGGGTAAAGGAAAATATTTGCATAATGTGAAAAATATGAAATGTATATTATATATTTTATATATATATATATATATATATTTTATATATATATATATATTTTATATATATATATATATATATATATATATATATATATATATATATATATATATATATATATATGTAAAAATAAATGTATATATATATGTAAAAATAAATGTATATATATATATGTAAAAATAAATGTATATATATATCTAATACGAATGTATATGTACATATATAGGTATATATATGCTCGTATATAACACACACACAATATATATAAAATATACATACACATATTATACACATACGTATGTTGTAATACACATACATATATATGCACACATTATATACATATTTTATGTATGCATACATTATATATATATATATATATATATATATATATATATACATAACATAAATGATTACGATAAATATATGGTAAGGGATGGTAATAGTTTTTGGTATAAATACGTACAATTCGATAAAAATGATTAAGCTAAACTAAAATACACCAATGCGATTAGTAATTTACGGAATTATCTTTTTTTTCTTGATGATGGCATAATAGCTGAAGAAAAGTTTTTAAGTGTTACTATTTATACAAGGTATTTTTAAAAAGGCGTCTTCTATACTCCTAAATATATTCATCCATACGTGTATTTATCTTTCATTATCATTTCGGATATATATGTAAATATAAATATAAATAAATAAATAAATAAATAAAAATAATATATACATATATACATAATTACTCGCGTGCATGAATGTGTCAATTTATATATATATATATATATATATATATATATACTCATGTGTATATGCCTATATATATATATGCTCACACAAATGTATATACAGACATGCATTGTGTGTGTGTGTGGTCGTATATATATAATATTTATCTGTTTACATTGAATACCAATTTTGATATATTATGCTTACATAATATCTAGTTTAACTAGGAAAACATTGAATAACAATAAATCGAATAAATATATATATACACATATATACATATTTTGAAGACTTAGGTTATATTACATATTATACAAAGTGTTCGTTTTGTTTGTAAGTTCTCTGAAATATTACTTACGGTTGATCGATATTGTAATTATCGTTTAGATCATGCGGTTAAAAATTGTCGAACTTTATTCGGAACTCGTGTCAACAGATAAAACGATCCGCTTATTATAATAAACTGAGTGGAAGCCAAAATTTTTTCTCCTTATACGATTCGCCTACTCTAGTCGTGTGATATTTCTTAATGACTATATTTTTGTAAATAATAACTTTCCTATGCTATTTACCCAGAGCTTTTTTTTCCTCTCATATAGTCGTATATGTACATATATGTAGTAGATGTATGTATGTATCTACGTACTCATGTGTGTACATAGATATATGTGTATGTGTATGTGTTTGTATGTTGTTTACGTGTGTGAATATGTACATATATACGTATGTATGTATATATGCATGTGCATATATAAGTTACAATACACACACACACACTTACATACATACACACACACACACATATATATATATATATATATATATATATATATATATATATATATATATATATATATATAGTATTATTATTATTATTATTATTTTAAAGATGGTCTTTAAAAACTACAAGCACCGTTACAAGTCGCGCTTACACATTTAATTATAAACAGAGATTTACGAAATTAAAACGCATTATTGATAAACATTACATAAATTTTACACATAACACAATTTTGCAGTCGTGCTCTTCTCCAAACTATGCACTAGTTTATTCAATCTTCCTTGAGATTTGTAGAATGGTTTTTGTATGTTTCGTGTTAAATAACGGAAAAATGTACGCATATTTATCTATAACTTATACGAAGTTCTAAAATTACAATGAATTCTAAACGAATTTTATGGTTCAAACAAATTGGATATCTCGAGGTAATTGTATATAAATAGTAGATTAATATTATTGCATGTGATTAAATTTACCGTGAATTGTCCATTTTCAAAATTACTTCTGGAATGATCGGTATTAGCCTCTATTGGTATCGTTATCTTCGTCTGTTTTTTCAATATAGGCTTCTGAGGCTTAAAAACAAAAAGTGTATAATTAAAGATGTATGTAAACAAAAAGTGTAGAATTAATGTTATAATCACTCTTATTACTCAAAACATTAATATATATATATATATATATATATATATATATATATATATATATATATATATTTAAAAGTATATATATAATGTTTTAAGTAACATGAATATAAATCATCGTCGTTTAGCACACTCGTGATCGAGTTTTATCGTCGTTTCTATTTACGTCTGAGCGGCTATACGATATTAAGCTGCTCGTAAACTGAGTGCTTCTGCTGTCCATCATGGTGTTGGATCCATAAGAACCCGCACTGATACGGTACGATAATACACATCGAATTGCAAGCCACCGGGTTTTGAACTAGACCGGAAATACTGGGTGCGTTTAAATCGTGTCAGAACAAGTGGTCATATGCTCGCAAAGTGGGGTTTTAAAAATGATCCATCCTGCGACTGTCAATTAGGGGTTCAGGCAATGGATCACATCCTCAACGTATGCCCACGCAGAGCCCTTGTGGGCGGTTGGAAGGATATTCGAGTAGTATAAGACGCGGCGATACAATTGCTACAAAACCTGGATGTGGACATCTAAGCTACCCGAAGACATACGATATCATCATCATCGAGTTTATTATTTTCTTTTTATATACTTAGTGACCTCCAATATACCTTTGCTTACGATCTAATGCCAACTTTTCCAAACGGTCGTTAGTTGGTTTAATTCGTGTGTTTTGTTAAAACTTCGGCAATGACATCTTTGTAGTACAGTCGAGGGAAGGATCTCCCGATGACGCTAGTTTCCGATTAATTTTGAGATGTATAAAGTTCATGTAGAAACGAAAGAGTGTTGGAACGAGAGTACAGATCTGTTCATTTCTCTGAGTACTCAGAATCACATTGTTTGTTCGTGACGTAGGTGCACATCTAGCAATAGCCATTGACGGATGACCGCCGCTAAATAAAACGTGTTTTTAAAAGCAAAGTACACCTTAGATGTCTGATACCTCTTAATGATATTATCGTCCCGTCGTTTTTTAGTTTTCACATTATTATGTGTCTAGCTGTTATGTTTGGATGTCATAATATAAAGAGATATATATACGTTAATGTGTGTATTTCATATATGATTACGCAATAACTAATTCGGCTGTAACACACGTTGAGCATGTAATATCTCAATAGGTGGATGATAAACGAAATTTTAAGCGCTGCATTTTATTTCGCTGTTTGAATTTCTATTGTCTATTTATTTCCGCGGTAGTTATTAAATGGACATAAAAAATAAAATATAAAAATGTATACAGTTTATAAAAAATATAAAAGAAAAAAAATAAAATTAAATGTAAAAAAATACTTAATTCAGATGCCCAATATTACAAAAAATAGCAATGTAAAAAACAATTATTAATAAAATAATCTGATAGTGAATGTGGTAAACAACACCATCGACAGATTAACGATATTAAATTTATACGTAAACAATTGCACTATATAGACTGAGAAATTTATAATATATTTAAAATTAATTCTTCACCAAAATTTATCGTTGAATTTAATATATTATTTTTATCCTTTCCTTCTATTATTTCCATTTTTCCAATAGTTTTATATTTTTATAACGTTTTTCTATATGTAAAATTTTATAATTTTGTTTGTTAACATTATTGATTTTGTGTTTTAATTCTTTACAATATTTTCCAAATAACGAACTTTCATCATTGTTTTTATATGAATTTAAATAAATCTTATCGCGAATTGCCTATGTTTCTTTTTCACATTGATTGTCATTTAATTTATATACTCTTGAATTTTTTAAATATATTTCATCTTCTATTTTGTTGCTACTAGTTGATTTCAATAATGTGTTATTATTTCTTATCGCTAAATCTACGTTATATTTGTTAAATATTTTTGTTATTTTATAAGTATGTCTTCCTACATAATGTATCAAATCTAAATATTTTTTTTTGTCTTTTTCTGTATTTTTATTGTATGATTTTTTTTTCACATTTTATCAAATATAGTAGGGATATATTTTTTATTGATTGCTATTTGTTTTATTGTATTCTTTTCTTTATTTTGTTTTTGCTACAAAGGTTAAAAGCACTTCCGTTATTATAGATGTGAAGATAATATTTAGTGCAAACGAGGTAAGTTATAGATAAAAATATTTCATTACTTGTGTAATGAAGAACAAATAGAGTTATATATAGAACAGTGTAGTCAGCTATGAGCTACAGTGATTTGAACATTACAGGTTGAACAAGTAGGAGCATCAGTTTTGGATAAGATAGAAGAATGAGTCAAACGAGTGTGACCTGTGCCGACCCTGAACAACATCACTTCATCCTGACCTATGCGATGAACACGTTGAATAGGCCAAATACCGCTTGGTTGAGGTAATCCGAAAAATCTGACTGTTGCTTGTTCGTTGAATTTATGGAACATGCAGCGACGCATATCAGAACAGCTGGAAGTAATTCTGCAGGAGACATGAAGGCGGCTTCTTTCGCAGCTCGATCTGCTTCTTCACAGGAATCCAAAATACATGAGTCCGCATAGATTTTGTTTGTTGATTGTCGAATTAATTTTCACAGCCAATGAATGCATGCATATGGAATTTGTTTGATCGAATATAACGAGTCTGTGACAATGACAATTTCCTGTTAATTTTTAGAACATGCAATTAGTATAGCCTGTAGACTTGCAAAGAGTTCACATGATAGGACACTATAGTACGACGGAAGTGGGAATGACTATATCATCATTCATTTTTTGATCCATCTGTATAGTATATTGAAAAGGTACTGTTTTGCGAAAGGAATTTACTGATTTCTGTTGAGATATGTTTTGGTTTTCGGAGCAATATATTCTAAGATCAGTATTAGGGATGACAAGGTTTGTCTTCCAATGGTTTAACAAGAATGAATTGATAGATGTAATTGGGAGGAGACCAAAAAGCTGAATAGTAAGTAGCGCTGTTTTACTTTGTATGAAAGATTTGTATTCACATGAGGTAATTTTGAATCTTCCATCATGTCAGCTATTCGTAATGGTAATTGCTTATAGCTAAGTAAGTGTGTGCAAAATTTCAAGATGGCACAGTGGCGATGTATCATTTCCTTCATAGTCCAGTTGAGTAATTAGCGTTGTGGGAACGAAGTGTGCTATGTGATGTATCACATCTGACGTAATTGTGTTGATTTAGCAGATGAGTAGGCAGAAAATCTGTAATCACATTTGGAACGTATCAGGATTCCGTAAATTATTAATAATGAGTCTTTATCTACACCATACGAAGTATGATACCGTTTGCGTAGTAAATTTAAATTACGTGAGAAAGCTAGTATAAGGTGTTTTATATGAATTTTCCACGTCAATTTGTTATCAAAATGTAACCCAACGTAAGTAATATTATTTGTACATGGGGAATTATTGCATTATTCATTCTAATATTAAGTTGATGATCCAGCTATCATATATATGAAAAAGTGAATTGATTTTGTTTTTGAATCTGAAAACTGTAAACCGTGATTTTCTGACCATTTAAGTAAAGTATAATAAAACAATTAGAACCTCTAATCAGAAAACCTTACTGGCAATGTAGAACTTTACCACCTCTAGTGGTGAGTGCTAGAAAATTATGCAACATACAGCCTATCCGAAACTATAAATTACCAATAGATACAATTAAATACGAAAACTATACACAACCACTTTAACATTACAACACAATAAATGTATTCTCTAAACAAACTGGTATTAATATGCAAAATAAAATGTTAGAACACATATTATTTACTAACTTTCCTAACCATGAACGGATTTATACTGATGGACCTACAGGCATTATAGACACGCATACCAAGCAGCAATATATCATGAAAATATAGATCTAATATGAACCTTCAGAATAAAATACGCTGGTTCATCTACAAGCACTGAATTATATGCCATATACAAAGCACTTGACTATCTCAAAAATAAAAAACAAAGAAAATTTATAGTAATGACAGACTCCATAGCTAAAACAAGACATTATTGTGGCTAAAATAAAAACCATACATGAAAAAATACAGAATAACAAATCAACAATTACATTGATGTGGATACCAGGGCACTGCGGTGTATACAAGAATGAAATAGTAAATAATGCAGCAAAATCGGAAACAAATGTCAAAATAGATAATATTAATAGACACTATACAGAATATATCCCACAAATAAAAATAATGAAATATGAACAAATGCAAGAAGAATATGATAAACAAAAAGAAATAGGGAAACAATACCATAAAATTCAGACAAAAATACATAAAACCCATGCTTTTGGAATGGTTCAGTACAGTATAGCAAAAACTTTTTCACAACAATCATCCGATTAAGAATAGGACATAATAAATTACATGTACATTTATCTCGAATACGTATAATTCAAAATAGTCTATGCAATAAATGTCAAGAGGAAGAGGATATCAACAAATGCGAGAAGTACAAACAAAATCGAAATAATATGATACGGAAATTATTAAAATACAAACACACACTCCCTCTAAATATATAATCAATAGTAAGTGATCCAAACAACGAAGATCCGGTCAAAATCGTATATAAGTTTATAGTCCTGAATAACATAAAAGTATAATAAGCCAATTATTACAGCTCTTAAAACAGGAAAACCAAAGTAGTAAAAATGGCTAAAGTGACCAATGGTACAGACCAAAAAAAAAATGAAAAAGATACAGTTGGGCGCCACACTTTTGAAATGCCTAACTTTTTAGATAGGCGTAGCTTTAAATTTTCACCGGATTTTTATACGACCCAACTATTAACAGGGGATGGGATAATTGCCGCGTACTTAAGTCGTTTTGGCTTAAGCAAAGATGATCAATGCTACTGCGGGCTGAGGGAAACTGCAGAACATATTTAAGAATGTCCGAACTACAAAACCGTAAGACACTTCAATAAAACAAATCTAAAATTCAATAAACAACAAACCGCTCAAAATTTCCAAAAATTTGCTTTCCACTTACTTCGTCCTAGATTTTAGAACACTAGCGTCGTCACATAATGGGCCGTTCACATATCACCATGTGTCTCTGTATGTACCAATTTTTACTACAAAATTTCGATGATTCAAGAAGTTGTTAATTGGTCTATATGTCCTCGAATATTCCAGTTCTCAAATTGTTCCATTACCTTATGTTTCCAGAGAGTATCGAATGCTTTTTAATATCAAAAAAATGATGACAGATGTTAGAGTATCGAATGCTTTTTAATATCAAAAAAATGATGACAGATGTTAGAGTATCGAATGCTTTTTAATATAAAAAAATGATGACAAATGTTCACGTTTTGCGAAAGCATTTAGAATGGAGTTCAGACACTTTATCGTTATCTGTTAAAATTGTTTTTGGTCTATTGATAAGGCTCCTTAAAGTAGGTAACTTATGCATTTTTGGATGAAATAAATTTTTACGTATTCATGTGTCTGCGTAGGTTATATATATATAAATTTTTCGGTTAATAATGTTGAAAATTTTTATTTTTCTAGTTATTTAGTGTAATTGTTTATGTATAAATTTTATGTTGCTGATTTGTATTGTTTACCACATTTACTATCAGATTATTTTATAAATAACTGTTTGTTCACTTTGCTATTTTTTGATAACAGTGTACATCTAAATTAAGATTTTTTTACATTTAATTTTATTTTTTTGCTTTTTCTTTTATATTTTTTATAAATTGTATATCTTCTTCATTCCTCAATCTTTCGATTGGTGGTGAATATGTAGAGCACTCTACTTTCAGGTTTCTGGTTTTCGCCTTTTCTTTTAATTCTCCATTATTTGAGTGGTGTACTTTTGTCTCGGTCTTCCTCTTGATCTTCTTGCATTTACTTGGCTTTCGATTATTGTTGTTAAATATTTGTTATTTCTTATAGTGTGTCCTATCCAGCTGCATCTTCTTTCTCTTATATACTTCATTAAGCATCGCTTTTCGTTAATGGTCTTAAGCACATCTATATTCTTTGCTTTATCTGTCCATTTAACTTTTTGCATTTTTCGCCAACACCACATTTCGAACGCTTCTAATTGCTTTTGTCTACGATTTTTATAACCCATGTTTCGGAACCATACAGCAGCACGCTCCAAACGTACACCTTTATTAACCTTTTCCGTATTTGTGCATTCAAATTTTTTGATGTTAACAGTGATTTCTTTTTCATAAATGCGGCTTTTTCCTGTGATATTCTTGACCTTATTTCTTGATAACTTCTCCCATCTTCTGTTATTTTACCTGTTGTACTGCTTCTTTTTCTAAATTTATGTTTATTTTTTTACTATTTTCCATTTTACTGCATCTCATTACCATCGTTTTCTTCTTATTAATTGCCATAGCGTTTATGAATCAAGTTTAACTTTATCAATGCATCCGACAGTTTTTTTTCGCTTTCTGCGATTATCGCTATGTCATCTGCGAATCTAAACGATTTAATCTTCATTCCGCCCACGTTAATTCCTTCATTACTAATTTCTTCCCATTCTCTAAACGTCTGCTCTATATATATATATATATTAAAGAGCAACGGTGATAAGTTGCATCCTTGTCTTACTCCTTTTCTGACTTTTGCTTCAATTTCGAAGTTTTTGTTTGTTATTATTAATTTTTGTGTTTTATATAACTCTTTTATTATTCTTCTGTCCTTAAGATCGATGTTTATTCTTGTTAAAGTTTGATCCAGAATATTCCAGTCGCATTTATGGAACGCTTTTTCTAAGTCTATCATTGCAATGTATACTGGTTGGTTTACTTTTAGCTTTTTTCAATTACCATTCGTATCCCTAATATAGCTTCTCTTGTTCCTCTTCCTGTTCTAAAACCATATTGCTCTTCACTTATTTTCATCTCTATTTTATATTTTATTCTGCCTAATACTATTTTTGTTATTATTTCTGAGCAGTGTGATAGTAAACTTATCAGCCGGTGTTCTTCACACTTAGTTGTATCACTCCTTTTCGGTATCATTATTAGTTTGTTTTTCTTGAAATCGTCCGGTATTTCACCTGTTTCGTACATATCCGAGATTAATTTGTAAATATGTGTCTGTGCTTCATTCCCTGACTCTTTTATAAGCTCGCTACAGATATTATCGTATCTTTCTGCTTTATGATTTTTTAATTCTTTCAGGGCCTTATCAAATTCATCTCTCGTTATACTTGGACCTATATTATCTTCTTGTGTTTCATTTATGATAATTTCTTGTTGAAGGTAATCTTTGGTACTATCCGTTTCCTTGTATAACTTTTCTACATATCTCTTCCATCTTTTAGTTATTTCATAATCTTCTATTAATTTTTTGCTATTTTCATGCTCGATACAATTTGTTCTATTTTTAAAATCCTTGAAATATTTTTTGACCTGTTTGTATGCATTTTCTATATTACCTTTTTTGAAATTTTCTCCTACTTCCTTTCACTTTGATTCAAGGTGTTCCGTTTTGGCACTTTTGACTTCTCTATTTATCATGTTTTTTCTATACATATTACGGTCTGCTCCTGGGTACGATTTGCATTGGTTTATTTGGTTTTTATATCTACTTCTTACCATGATGTAATCTATTTGATACCTTCCTTGACCACCAGGCATTGTCCATGTATATTTCCTTCTAGGTGGTTGTTTAAAAAGTGTGTTTCCTTTTACCATTTTATTTTCATTACAAAAGTTTATTAACTTTTCTCCTCGTTTATTCCTGTTGCCTAAACCGTGTTTCCTTGTATATTCGTTATCGCTTCCTTCTCCGACCACCGCATTCCAACCTTCTACTATGATTAGGTTTATCTTCTGCATAGCTTATTGCTTCTTCCAATTGTTCGTATACTTCCTCTACTTCTTGATCGCTCTGGCTGCTTGTCGGCATGTAAACACTTATTATCGTTGTTGTTGACGGTTTCGAGTTCAGTTTTACTAGAATTATTCTGTCATTTAGTTGCAGATAAGATCTTACATTTCTTCCCCATTTTCTGTTGAGGATTAATCCTACTCAGTTTTTTCCTTCATCCGAACTTGAGTGTATTATTCTGTATTCTCCACTCCAAAAATTGTTGTTATTTGATCCACTAGTTTCACTAATACCTAGTATATCAATTTTATTTTTTTCCATTTCCATTTTGATATTTTCAAGTTTTCCTGCTATTTTTAAGGATCTTACATTCCATGTTCCTATTTTTACTTCATTAAAGCCCGTAGCATATTTTTCATATAAAGCCTCGCCGCCTTATTACGGGTAGTAGCATATTTCACACCAGTCGTCCCACCAAACATCTGGCGCCAGTTGCTAGTTGGATCGCATAGCTTCCTCATATCGGTATTCGTGCTTTCCATAATTGAAGTCTTGGGAATTTAATGAGGTAGGTTCCCGTTACTTTCCTCATCGCAGATTTATGATCGCTTCAGTAATATGTACTCCACGCCCGATAAATATCTATTTGCAGCTGTTCTTGAACATCCTGTTCACCACCTGCAAACAGTACTGATAGCGCTGCTTCCGCTATCAGGAGGCCATTCTTTGTCTGGCTCCTCGTTTGTGGCCTTTCCAGCTTGGGTGGCCTTTCTGGTAGTATTCACTACCGCTAGCATAGCCCACAAAATCATTGTAGCACGCAAACCCCTCCGCCGCGATAAGGCGGTGGTCCACCGGAGGTATATATTTTTATATTTTATTTTTTATGTCCACTTGATAACGACTTAACCGAAAAGCTTTGTTGTCTTTTTAATTAAGAATTTAGTGATTTTAACTACTATTATAAATCGTCGTAATTATCGTATTGTGTTTTCCATTTATATTGTAACGTATATATTTACATATATATATATATGTATATATATATATATATATATATATATATATATATATATATATATTCTCCATATTTTCGTCAAGAGCAGTATATGATGCTCCGCTCACCACCACAACACCGTAAGTCGAATGATAACCTACCTATCAAACCGGAAGAAGATAACACCGGTAGTAAGTATACACACCACACATCAGATAAGACTCACACAGACACACAAAAATTATTGAAACACACACCACCACCACCAACATCATTAATGCTTAACATTAACACACACGAAACCAACAAACCCGGACATCATGATAATAGTATAAACACCGATATCGATACCCGTAAGAACATAGATAATACCGAGTATAATAATCAGTTTCCCGCGATAAACACAGTTACAATTACATCGGACATATCTAACTCGCATAACCAAAATAAACCGTTAATAAATACAACATCTAAAAATAGTGAAACATTTTCGAGTAAATTAAAATACACCACCCCCAAAACCAAAAAAATCACGCCGTTAACTGCATTTAATTATCCTACAGATGAACAGGGATTAATTTTCCCTTATCTACCCGCACACACTATACGCGATTATTTTGTCGCGCTGAAGGATTTAGTTGAGGGCGCATTAAATATTATTATACTACACTCAATCCGACTGAGCAATGGCTGCACTTCTCTGGATGCAGAGTTGTGTGGAATTATGCACTGTATTCAGTACATCAGATCATCTGTACTTCCATGTCGAAAAGCATTGGTTATAACAGACTCCGTTTCTTCTCTACAACTAATATGCCGTCAAGACAATAAAAATACCATAATATTAGAAATCCAACACAATCTACACATACTACATAAGGAAGGAAGGGAAATCCGCTTTCTGTGGATCCCAAGTCACATTGGGATGCATGTGATAAAGTAGTCCTTGAAGCTCGGTCTATAGTATTTTCACCAGTACCAGAACACTCACCACCGCCATCAACATTAGTACACATACTCAAGAATAACAGCAAACAGGAATGGACCACCGGCTGGACCTCACAAACAACCTTCCTTAGGGGCATAAAATCAACCATAGAACCTTGGTGGCCTCCAGATGGTACAAGAAGAAAAGAATATGGCACCCTAAACCGTCTACATGTGGGTCATACAGCCATATCGCACAATTATCTTTATACCAAAAGCCCTCCACCAATAAACTGCCCCCTATGCGGACATTTAACAGAACCAACAGTCACACACTTAATCTAAAACTGCCAAACACTCACACCACACAGGCTAAAACACAAAATACAGGGCCTGGTATACAAAATACTCTCAAACAACCCTCAATCAATAGGTAGTATTCTGGCTTTTGCAAGAGAAAGCGGACTCCTAGCATACATATAAACTAAACACACGTCTCCTTATGATAACCCTGGTAGTTACAAACGGCATATGGAAATTTACATGATATTAAAAAAAAAACACAAAAAACTACTTTGTTGTTTTTTATAAAATATAATTAGATAGCTATGTGTAACTCGATTTCAGTTACATATTAATTGTTGACACGATATTAATAATTAATCACTCCCAAGTAAAATTTAGTTTATTTTAATATTCCTAGGATCGTTATGTACGTAATTTCTTTCGGTTAAACGTTATTAATTTTCGGCGCAAAATTATAGATTTTAGTACATGAAGTAATTAGAGATTTCCAAGTAAAATACAATTAAACAATTTCGGTCGGTACTTACGTTTTTAAGATGCAGAATATTTTTCTCGATTAGATATGTAGATAGCAGAAAAGCAAGCGTTACATATTTTGATTTTTTACGTTTTTGATTATAAACGATTGAACGCTAGGAAATGTCTGATTAAAAATTTAATATTTACCATTTTTTCGGACTGCTTTGTTTCGGGTGTGGCTGTATTTTGATCTCTGGCAGAGCGACCGGTCCACGGAGTCGAAGGCATCGGAAGAGGGCTCGGGCCTTCTTTAACCCATGGAGGTCTGAACGTCGATCGTTGTGGATCGTTATTATTCGGATTTATCACCGGCATTTATAATAGTTTCATGAATTTCCTATTGCCGCTGAAAAAAAAAAAATACGATAGATTCCGATTCTATAAATAATTTACGATTACTTATTATTATTTTTTAAAATTTCATCTTTACATTTTATTGGCTTCTAGTCGGTCAATAATCGATTACGATAGAAGTACTGCAATGCGTGAAATCACCATTCATTGATGACGCCGCGAACTTTCGTTAATGGGTAGTTAAAACCTGTAAGGAAGATCAATCATCAACAACTTTCTTTTTTAGGCTCTAGGAACCTTTCCGAACCTGGAGTTATAACCGAAACGGGGCGCGTCCACAAGTGGTGGATAGTGGAATGACCAGTAGATATACTAGCCAGGTGTGAATAGTCAATAAGCAGTCGCGAACCTAGAGCGGCTACTGGCGGAAAGTCTCTGATTCCAGTAGTGACAAGGCAAGCACACAACGAGGGTGCAAATGGGCAGCTTGAGGACCTATGTAATAAAAGTCTTTAAAATCCTATGACTGTCTCTCTCTCGGCGCGTTTAAGTCGCCATTATAATTATATATATATATAAATAAATATATATATATATATATATATATAATGTACCTCCACTATCAACACCCACCTATCAAACCACGGCTTATTGTGTTAGATGTGTCAACGAAATAACGGATATATATATATATATATATATATGTATATATATATATACGTCCGTTATTTCTTGTCCGCTCGTTTTGCGGGTTAACTCCCCATATATAACGCGCCAATCGAAGTTTCACTTAAAAAATGAAATTGCATTATCTCCAAACATTGTCAATACAGCTAGCGATCATAAACTACTAAGAAGTAGGTTGAAAATTAATCGAAAACGATGCGAAGTGATATCAGAAAGTTCAATACCAATCTAATAAAGACTGGAAGCAAATAGAGTCCCAAAAATCTTTAGAAGAGCGTTGTTAAATGGGAAGAAAATACTAACGAAAATAAAAACTGAGGATTGTGTAACGATAACAAATAAGCAAAAGATAGCAGAAGAAGTGTAAAATTGAAATATATATATAAAAAAAAAAGAACCCATGGCTTTACTGAATAACTACAATAACGAAAAAATTTATAATGCACTATGATTTTCAAAAAATTATAAAGCACTCGGCATAGATGGGATATTAACGGAAATGATTTACAGAGATAGCGTGCTGATAAATAGGATACGAGTGTTCTTTAATAAATGCCAGAATGAAAAAACAATACCACATAAGTGGACAGAAGCGAAAATAATCCTAATTCATAAGAAATGAGATACACCACACCTTGATAACTATAGACAAATTAGTCTAATATGCCAACTGTATAAATTGTTCGTTCACTCGTATAATAGCAAATACAGTATCAAAATACTTTGAATTTAATCAGCAAGAGAACAAGCAGGTCTTTAGATCCGGTTTTAGTACAAATGATCACCTACTGACAATTGTAACATTAACATATATATATTTCGAAAATGCATTTGACTTCATAGAGATATGTAACAGATGCATTGTATAGTAGTGGAATAAAAAAAGAATATATACAACTAATCAATAATATCTACCAATCCGCATCGATGTATATTATGGGACAAAAAAAAAACAAAAAATATAGCAATGAGAAGAGGTGTACGACAAGGAGATACTCTGTCACCTAAACTGTTTATTGCTGTATTAGAATCTATATTCAGAAAAATAGATTTGAACTGTATAAAGATTGACGGAGAATATCTCAGTCGTCTTAAATTTGCAGATGATGTGGTGATACTAAGCAGCAATGCTGAAGAACTACAAGGGACGATAACTAAATTAAATACATATACAAATAAAATAGGATTAAGAATAAATTTACAAAATACAAAAGTAATACCAAATACGAGCAAATAACTAAGAATAAAAATTGATGGTATAGATATAGGAAACGGTAAATGAATACATATACCTCGGACGAGGAATTACTGGCAGATACGAATATGTTATTGCTAGCAGAAATAAATAGCGTGAATATCACTATCGGTGGATAGTTCTTGGAAAACTAAACAGTGTATTTAAAAACGAAGAAATGCCGATATGTTTGAAAAGGAAATTATATAATCAGTATGTTTTACTGACTTTTATACATGGTACGCAAACATATAGGCGTTTACAAAAATAAAATTAAGGAAGATAAAGAAGACACAAAAGTAAATACTAATATTGAACATAAAACTCTGTGACCGAAGGCCGAATAAATGGTTAAGACTGTACTCCATGATGCTGTGGAGTAAAAATAAAAATAGCCCGAAGAATAGGTAACAGATGGACAAAACCGGTGTTAGAATGGTGGCCAATTGACAAGAAAAGAAACAGAGGTGAAACGTGTCGCAGCAAACAATTGGATAAGAATAGCTCTGTAAACAATTTGGGAAAGCCTACGTCCAGTAGTGGACTGATATAGGCTGAAGATGAAGATGTTATTCAAATCGTTAACATGTATCAGCATGAGTCGACTAGCTATCTTAAAATTTTCGTTCGCGAGTTTCGTATAACCTTTGCTTTTGAAACAGAAGCACTACTCCACAATGATAAGCGGTACATTCGAACAAGTTTAATCACAGCGCTATATAATAATACTAATAATAATTTATACCGCTAAGATAATTCGTACGTTCCGCTAAATTTGAGTTTTAATTCCTTATTTTTCTTCTAACGCTCGGTCAACACAACTGTTCGTTTAATGGGCTTTGAAACAAGTCTAACTGGATGTGACTGATACAGCATCTGGTTGTAAATGTAACGTGAATGTATTTTGCAGTACTGATTTTAACGTTCCGCTTTCGTTGCCTTACAAAGCATCCGCGTATTAAAAGATAGCGTTTTGAAATGTTTCGGAATTTTACTATTGGACGGCATGATTATTGCGATTGGATGATTAGATGATTAGAAGTTTTAATTCATTTCATTTTGAACATCTATCCGTCCGAATCGTTAATTTTAATTTCACGTACTGATGTTGTTTAGACAGATCGCTCGAGATATTTCGACAGTCTTCATTTTGCTTAAATTATCGAACTTAGGGGGACAAAAATTAATGATTGCATTAAATTTCATTCTCTTTTTTTTCTTGACTTTTTATAGTTTCCAAAATATGTCGTGTTTTTCGTCTCGTATAAGTTACATTGCTGATATCTTGTAACTGCGTCCCTTTTCTTTTTGGTTTACTAGGTTCGTCTTTTTTTTTCGTTTTCATTATTTTTTTTTTTTTCATACAACATTTTGAATTTCAACATTCGGTGGTTAAAACCTGTCAGTATTATTTACTTCCGGTGATCGGATATTCTATTCGCAAGAAGCCAGAAAATGAATTCTTATCGTAATCTAAATTATACGTGCTTGATGACGCTAATAATCGAACAAGCGCCTGTTTATTACCATTGTTACACGATAAAATGACACGATAGTGAAAGCTGTGAAACAATTGTTTCGGTATCTAATTTCAATTTCCCAACAAAGACTATTCTTACGGTTATTATATATATACACACACACATATATATATATATATATATATATATATATATATATATATATAATATGTGCAATGTTATATTGTGACGTAATATTTTTCATAATAAACTTTTAATTCGTCTGAACACTCTTATTATAAGAGGCGCTTAATTTCCACTAAAGTATCCAATTATCTCCGTATATTAACCCTTCGCGAGATTCACCGTTTAAAATCTCCCCGAAATTATCTACACTAGTTTATACGCCGATATCGGCACTATCCTTATTGAAAACTTTTTTAATTAACCGTTTCGGTTATACATTATAAAATTTTGTCGCTAAATTATAAATTTTATTATACAGACGCTTATTTATACAATACCGATTTTTAGGACTGTAGAGATAATTTTCGACGTATTTATCGTATAAATACTTTTTAAAATTAAGACGTTTCTCGTCAACCGGGAAGATAAAAAACATTTTTCAGCAATTTCACGTACCATATAATGGTAATTAACCGTTTTAATCGCGTCGTCCACTATACGGCATATGAAAATATATCAACACGTATTACTCGGAGGTGAAATTGTCAGTACTTCGACAATTTCAGCGGAAAAATTTTATTTTATTTAAAAAAAAATAAATTTCTAATGAAAACCATTTTCATACTTTTTTATACTATTCCGCTCGCGATGTTTTCCACGTTGCTTTCTCCCCCACGTAAAAATCTGCTCATCGTCTTGCTTTTTATTTTATTCCAATTTCAAATTGCACCTTGTTATAAGAGTGTGTTCGAGACTGACTTATTCAAAATTTAACTCGCGCGTATATATATATATATAATATATATATATAAAAGTATATATATATAAAATATATATAAAATATATATATATATATATAAAATATCATCATTATATTGTGCTCAATCCTAAGAATGGTTTGTCATTGTTTTCCATCTCTGTCGATTCTGTGCCATCCATTTCAGTTCTTCATACGATGACGCCGTCACATATTCGACTATCTGTGAAATGTAATCTATTCGCGGCCTTCCAATCACATTTTTTCCCGGATGCATCCTTTCTATTAGATTAGCCCTTCGTGTCGCAGTGTCTATCATTTGGGTTCTTCTTTTTGCTATTATTTTTAACAACGTCGGTTATTCATAAAATATATATATACAAAATGAATGATTGAAACTAAAAGACATATAGATGATTATCAAACAATTCGGAAATTTATATATTTATGGTCACTCGTACAAGACCCTAAATGGTTCAACAAATGAGCTAAAACGGTGAATACAATTAGCACGAAATACTAGGAGTAGGATGAACGAAATATGGAGAGATTCTCATCCATCACGAATGCGGTAAAAACAAAACCTACGCAATGCTGCGTGTTTTTTTGTATATGTGTACATATTTGAAGCACGGACCTTAGACGCAACAAAAGAGTATGGGTAGTTTCGGAATGTGGGTGTGGCGACGGATGCTGAGAATGCCGTGGACAGCCAAACAAACGATTAAATAAATCTTAAACAGGCTCCAATTTACGAAAACTTTAAGCGATCAGCGTCGTGATCCTAATGATTCGCACACGTCATTCGGCTACAAAATTCTACGAAGCGTTTAATTTATAAAATGGAATACAACCTCGAGGACGAGTATACACCCGATAAACTTTTACTACAGAGAAAGTCACATGTGCACGAGAGTCTGAAGACCGAGATAGTTGACGGAAATTTGTACAACAAGCCACAATGTGAGCCCTGGTCACATTACCTTAAGGGGAATCGCGACTAATGATGGTATTGATGATGATGATAGCGGTGGGGCTCGTTGTTAAACAATCTAGCGGTTGCAATTACATCCCTCCTCCCAAACAGATGTACGTACAAAAATGTTTTCTGTTCCACACACACACACAACATCGTGAAGTAACATTAATAATGTCAAAAATAAACAAAGTGTAATACAAATTCAAGATTCATTTAAAACTAAAAATTATGAAATTAGATTATCGACCCCAAGATAAAAAATTGTAATATTAAACCGAGAGATTTATTTCCGCATGAATAAGTACAAAATTTATACAATTAGAAAAGTATGAAAAATTTTAAAATATTAAAATGAAACAATTCGATAAACTCTACTTGTAATAGTTAAGTATTCTTATTTTTTCACAGGTTACACAAAATAATTATGCGCAAAATCCTCATATAACACTGTATATGGTTTTCTAATGCCTTCTTCAGGTTTTATCGAGCGTGCTAGGCGTTTCAAAGCAATTTTTAAAAGATTTTTTAACTTTTTATAATATATGCTACGAAAAATATATAATTAAAATTTACCCATTTTGTTTAATCTCTATAAAATAGTCAGTACTTTCCACTATTTTATTATATCATGAATTTTTACGCTGTTTTGGATATTTCTGGTGGTTGTTGCAACCTTTATGTACGAGTCGCCACTAATATATATATATATATAATATATATATATTATATATATATATATATATATATATATATATATATATATATATATATAAAACGTGTAATTTAATAACGTTGTACTCGTTTTAATTTTGTCATAAGGATATCATTAACTCCGTATCCATGGAACATAAGGATCATTGGAAACTGACGTACACTGAGAGCATTAGAGTCGATCACCTCTTGCCAGTTACTATCAACCAACTTCGATCGTTTCTCTACCTAAACTTCCGTGGTTCTATTTCTTTAAGAAGATTAATCATCGCAAAGGAGAATTGTACTAGTAGGTAGATTATAATTTCGGTATCATTTGCTTTCGTCATTAGGATATACAACTTAGAGAAACACCCTTCTGTCCTCTTCATTTTGAGCGGTCATCTGTAATCCTGATCATGTTTTCTGCTGTGGCGACGTTACGTTCTCAGCTTTACCTTATCGTACTATGTTCTCCGCACATTACACCTCCGTATAGCGACATTTCTAGAGAAGTTAGCATGTTCGATTGAAATATAAGCAGTCTATCCTACAGTACCACGTTTGGTAAGCCGTAAAGGAAACCGTTATAAAATACATATATATATATATAACGAACACGCGTATGCAATATTTCGATTGTAACGAATTAATGAAGCGTAGCGAATAAAATAGCCAACTTACAGAAAGAGTAGCTAAGAGCGCCGCGGCAAAATTTTATCGAGTCGATTTGAAATTTTTTTTTTAAATTCGTCGAACGAAATTGATAAGATGCGACGTGTAAAAATCCGGGCGTCTTGTTATGCGAAGAGCGCGTAATAAATAGAATCGAGAATTATCACACTGGTAAGAAAATTAAAAATTTCGCTAACAAACGACCCGGCGATAATAATATAGTCGTTATTATTTCGAACTGTTTATTAATAATTTTTGGAATAATTACGTAAACACGCGAAGAAGTTTTTTCCTCTCTCTCTCTGTTTTTTTAATGTTAACTTTAAGACAGAAAAGAAACAGGGAACAAACTCGCGCAGAAGTAGAAGACGCTGTAAGGCACACGACGATAAAGTTGTACGCGGAGAAACCATGATCGAGTGAAATTATTTTAAGATTTTAAGATGAACTAGCAACGATATATTTTTTGTAAAAGCGTGAAATAAGGTCATTATTATTATTATTATTGTTATAATTATCAGTAGTATTAGTAGTAGTAGTAACATAATTTTGGATAATATTTATATATATATATATATATTAGAAATACATATAATAAGTACTCCCACATCATATGCGTGAGCATTGTGTATACATGCAACCTTCTACAACATATACATACACTCATACATAGCCATATATTTATATATACACACACATACGCAGATATTATTAAATTATTATTATTTTAGGGAATATATACTGTATATGCAAGTGTGTTAGTAACCAAATTTTTGTTAGAGTGTATATATATATATATATATATATATATATATATATATATATATATATAATGCATTAGGAATACATACAATAAATGCTTACACATATGTTTATATATGCAACCTCATAAAACTTACATACATTTGTGCAAGGACACACACATACACACACATATATATATATATGCATTGGGAATACATACAATAAATGCTTTCAAATATATGTTTATACATGCAACCTCATATTATATATATATATATATATATATATATATATATATATATATATATGTATATGTAAAGGAATGTATGCATGAGCAGTGGGAATATACATAATAACACTGTCATACATATGTATACACATATAATAACATTTTTGAACATATAAAAACATACACAAATATGTGAATTATATATGTATACGCTCACTAGGTGTATACATGACTTCCATACACGTGTACACACATATAACTTCTTTACACTTATATACAAATTATCATATGCACACAAATTCATATATATATATGTAATATATATAAGTTCGAAAAAAGCTCGACTCTACATCACTAAGAGTGCTTTCTTTATTTTATGCTGTGGTCGTGGGCGTACGTTGCTGTCGGTATCTGCGCGATACTGTCTTTTTAAATTTGTTTATTTTTGTTTACTGACCAACGGAACTCAGGATGACTCGGCTGATTATAGTACGATCCGATAGGTTATTGCGTCATAGAGTCGTTTTTGCATGAATTTCTCTGAATCATCTTTTTTTTTTTTTATAAATATAAAACGATAAATTTGAGCGTGTGATGCGGGCGAAGAACTGACTTCGGATTTTTAAATGAGTATTAAAATAATTAAAGCATACTATGTTAACCGAAGATATATTATTATTTATTTATTTAAAATTATTTTTTCCCATTAATATTTATTACAATTTTCGTTTAGCAGTATTTAAGAGCAGGGTGTAATAACTGGAAGGATATAACGTCCACTACAGACTTGGTAACCATGACCTTAAATTAGGTCCAGGTGTTATCTAAAGCGTCTTACATCGTCGGTTATGTTCAAAAGCCCTGATGCGAAGGATATTTGGATGATTTTTCAGATCACACAGCGTGTTTCAGCGCGTAATGACCTCTCATAAATGAGGAATGTTTGTTTGAATCACGATGAACGATTTGGTTTACTACATATTAAGACGCATTTGTTATCAATCGTACAATTTTCTTTCGGGCAGTAGTCGATATAATTCTTACATTTATCTGCTTTGCTATCCTCAAAGCTGCACTACGTATGCCCTTAGATTCGCAGTTTACATAAGACGTTTTTCGTCGAAATAGACAATTTCGTTGCGCTTAATTCGTGTACCTGATGGTGTTGTAACCAGCGAAAAGTATAATCGCGATACTCCGTATAAATTAGGGATGGTTTTTATGGTTGTTGTGTGTTCGTGTAAACGGATTTCAAATTGATCAAGCTATAACCAGAAGTGATTTTTTGTTGTTTATTTCTCCTGTTGCCATAGAAATCTCGAATCTCTTATACTGTTACCTTACTAATTAATATCATGTTATTATGGATCCCGAGCATATAGAGTTTTCACGAACTAGCAGATAAAACAGCTGAAGAAACAGTCACTAATCAACCATGTCCCTTAACTACTATATTCGAATCTAATGCAATTGCTTCCATCAAAACAAATAAAACCTTTTGCGATCTATGCAATGTTATTTCTAAATCACCTACAGCTATCCGTTCTCATCCTTTTTCACGGAAATCTTTTTTACACAGTAGGAACAGGTATTTCTATCTATTGTTCATGCTGCATTGACTCACGGCTACATTATAAATAAAACAGATACACCATTATGCGCCCGCTGCTTTCAGACACCTTTAACACTCCCACATTTATTTCTCGAGTGTCAACAATACTCCACGTATTGATCTCAAAATTTCAGTTGCAATTCACTATATGAAGTTTTAACCGATAACTCAATTGCAGTACGAACGCAGTTCTTCAATTTGTCCGAAATATAGATACGAACAACTTTATATAATATCCAATAATTACCTTCGGGTGCTTCTGGCCATAGTAATATTTCATAGTAAACTATAAAAAAAAAACCGAAGCTATACACTCGAACGCACATGAGGAATATACTTCAATAAAAAACTGTTACAATAGAATAACTGAACAATCGATGTCAGTGTACCATATCGTGTATTGGTAGGGGATTCCTCAGTTTGCAGTCGGTTACATGATGTTATTTAGAGTTTTGATTCCGAAGTTTGCTTATTCATTAGATCCTACGCAGCAATTTTACATTTTTATATCGGGTTGTACCAAAAAACTATCGCACTTCTCTATTTGAAACTTAACATAGTGATTTAGAATCGTGTCTAGATGTGTTTCCTATCATCGGTAATATCATTTTTTAAATTAAAAATTTATATAAAAAATAATTAGGAAACAATAATCTTTTACATTGTCTACTGACGCCATCTATTACACATTCATAGAACTAATATATCGACGTATAAATATGAATTCCGGGTATTCGTTCTTCAGTTATGTTTGTTATTAATCTTGTTTTGACGAGTATTGAATTGTTATTTATGATTTTTTATGTTGCTTCGTATCGAGTGTTAAATTTTTACTCGTAACCTTACTTACAAAATCGCTAAAATCGTTTATAATCGGGTATAATAAAAAATTAAGTAGTTGATTGAAACAAAAGATTTAAGTATCGAATTTTTACTTCCAACTTATATAAAATTGGTCAAGTTTCGTAAATTACATATTTTGTTTTTTTAATATTTAGGAAGTGTATATAATTATAAATACGTTCAATTAATTCAGAATGTTTTCACAAAAACTTTTTAGGGTGCAATTTAAAAGTTTAACCAATCTTCAAAATCCTTTTCTATTAAAATGTTAACTATCGAAGATTTTCAATAATGAGTTTTGTATCAAAATGTTGAAAAATTAACGTTCGAAATCCTTTCCTATTAAAATGTTAACTATCAGAGATTTATTTTATTTGAATATTTAGAGACGAGATATGAGGAATTTTAGGCTTAAAAAAAAAATTAAAATTGTAAATATATCATTAGATATTTTAAAAATAATAATAATAAAATTCTATTTAAAATGTCGCGGCGGCGTAGTTGCTAGAGTGCTCGACTGACGGTCGGGGGTTCGAAACCAACAAGCGACATAGAAAATTTTCATCATTATTTTGTTCTTAATTATCATGGAGAAGGCAGTGGCACCCCAATCCGTATAACATCATATGCATGCGCATCTGCGTCGCATATAGTGTCTTGAATGCTAGCTAAGTTTAAACGTCCACATTCGGCAACGAGACGATGATGATGAATATTTAAAATAGCTGAGCCCTGACAAAGCCGAGCTTTTACTAGTTTCATAAAATGTATACAGATGGTGTTTATTGTTGTAGTTAATTTTGCGCATATATATATATTAGAGCCGAGATTGATCGCGACGATTTGGTTCGTGAATGCTAAAGTGTGCGTACGCTCACAGATTTTCCGTCACCGTGTGAATCAGTCTGTCATTAACTAATGACGCTCGATACATTCGTGAAGTGAATTTGTACGCTACTATTCTCGTTAAATAAATTTAGTTCCACCGATGAAAATTATATCGATAAACGAAAATATTCGTGTTTTCCTATAGTTTTTGTAAACCGTACGCGCATTAAAGAACTACGATACTTAAAAATGTCTACATCGTTCCAGTGTAATGCGTTATACGTATCACGATGTTCGACAAGGAAAAAATATATTATACAGTGTAGGAAAATTATTTTGTAATCGAATAATATAAACAAAAAAAAAAAAAACAAAATTAATAAGTTGTCATTTAAAAGTTCGTCTAAATTATACTTTTTATACTTTTACATTTTGTTCGTCGAACGTTGAACCCCGATTTTCCTTATTTAGATTGGTAGGATATTTTAACTTCAGGACGCGTAAGAGGATTGAATTAAACTTTTAATATAACCCCGATTTTATTTTATTTTCCCGGTGTGTCGACTGCCATATTTTAATATTGACGGTTGAAAGCTGTGTATAGTGTTGAGCGTAAGGTTTATCAGTTTAAAACTACGCGTGTGACAGAGATGTCATTACCGGAAAAATAAGAAGGGCGAACTGAATGTTTCCCGTTTTACACCACCAGGGAAAAATCGATACCGTTTTGCTATTGGTACGTTGCGCTGTTCATTGAAACTACGTTTTTCTCGATTTTTACTTACCCTGTATATACATATTCGTATTCACGCATCCAAAACTAACTTTATTTTATATATATATATATATATATATATATATATATATATATATATATATATATATATATATATATATATGAATAAAACAAAGTAAAAGTTAAATCATTATAAACTTTTATATTTGAGCCAAGCTTTTCGATATGCACAGCACTAACACACAACATCCACACATTCACACATTATATATTCTAAAAAATAATAATATTAAGGATAATATAATGACAATGTTAATAATAACGATAATGACGATGATAATTATAACGTGATAGTTTATTAACGACAAAATTAAAAAGAAAGTATATATGTATTAAGAAATAATAATAATTAAAACATTACGAAAATTATGATTAGATTATTTTATATCGAAGTTATTTGTAATTTACAGTAATACAAACACACTAAAAGATCGAACTAAAATTTTTTCTACATGCTAAACATGTACTCATACAAATCATATATATATATATATATATATATATATATATATATATATATATATATATATATATATATATAATGTACTAGCTATTAATTATTATTAAATAGAAGAAATAGCTTTTCGAACTCTACAAAGAACGTATAAAGTAAAAATATTATATTCGGCAGACTTCTGCATTAATAAATAAACAACGAAAAAGAAGTTCAAATCATTTAAATATTTGTTTTTAAATGAAAAATTACAAAGCTTTTCGGCTGTTAAGCCATTATCAAGTGAATATAAAAAATATAATTTATAAAGATATATAATATAAATTTATAAAAATATAAACTGTAAAAAATATTACTTAGATAATTTTACAAACATTATCAAAGTGATAAAACGGTATTTTAGAATAATCTGACGGCGAATGTGGTAAACAACACAATCAACAACCAGCAATATAAAATTTATACGTAAACAGTAACTCAATAGCAAATATAATCAAAATCAATAAAAACATCTAAGGATATAAAATTTATACATAAACAATAACGTAATAGCCGGTAAAATAATAGCTTTTAAAAAAAAAAAATAGTTGTCCGATATAAAAATGATTTTTTTTTTTTTTTTTTTTTTTTTTTATATCCCTGCTATAATCTACGCCTAGCCTGTCTAGGCTATCAGTAGATGTTATCATAGGTGATTACAATTTAGTCACTTATAGCCCCATCCATTGATGTTGTAGCTAGTTAGTGTTCACATAGCAGCTTTTCATCATAGCCTGTCATTAACTAGAGTAAATCTAGTGGTTTCGTCCGTTGTAGCCGGCGAATCTCCTCCATATTATCCAGTAGGATAATTGCTGTCCAGTTGGTATGTTTATCCAACCTATCAGCATGCTTCTTAGCTGCGTTTTTAATGACATCTTGCACATATGGTACAGCTAAATCACGGTGTAATGTCTCGTTGCTTACGTACCAAGGGGCATCTGCAAGTGTTCTCAGAGTTTTATTCTGGAATGTTTGTATTATTTTTACATTACTTTTTGCGCTACATCCCCACAACTGGCATCCATATGACCATACTGGCATGAGTATCTGTTTATAAAGTATCACCTTGTTATTTAAGGTGAGTTTCGATTTTCTTCCTATTAGCCAATACATTCGACTTACTTTCATATTGAGTTCTGTTCTTTTAGTTACAATATGGTTACGCCACGTTAACCTGCTATCCAGATGTAGTCCAAGGTACTTCACTTCGGTTTTAATTGGTACGATGTTTTTATTCATAATAATATCTTTTGTAGTAATTTTTCTGTTTGTAAATGTCACATGAGTCGATTTTGCTTCATTAATTTTAATTTTCCATTTCTCACACCAAGAGGTGATGAGATTTACGCTTGTCTGTAATATTTCATTCGCTTCATTAGGACAACTGCTTTAACAAATATACTTCTTTTAATTCTTCATCAAAATTTATCATTAAATTTAAATAATAATAAGAAATGAACGTTTACACTAATAAAAGCGATAATCAAATCAAAGTTCATTTGTATTCATTTTAATAATAAATAGAGTGAAACTAATTAAAAGTTGGATTAGAATACAAAGAAGAAAAAAAAAAAAGTTTATAAATGCAGGAGTATCGGGGAAAATTTGTAGTTAATAAGTATTTCAATACATCGGTTGGAGAGTTACTCGAACAATGGAGAAAAGAAAATCTTAATTTAAATAATACACAAAACGAACGTGAAATATTAATCTTCTATAAATCAAAAATTGATGATAAACATAGCAAAAAGAACATAATTCAAACGACATATGTAATAATTTAATAATCTTCTATAAATAAATTAATGATAAATTAGCAATAACGGTGCAGCGGTTAAATAAAAAAACCCACATAATTTATATAATACGCAAAAGTTCACGCATAAAATATTAATCTAAAAACAAAAAATTGACGATAAAAGTATCAAAAAGAAAATAAATTAAACAGAATATAACGGAACGCGTAAAATATAAATTATTTATTAACAAAATTAATGATAAATTAGATACGACGGTATAAGTATTAAAAAAAAAAATGTCTTTTATAGCAGATTGAAATTTCTATAAATTAAAAATTAATAAATAAAATAACTATAATAACGATGATAATTTTTGTAATTTACTAATTTCTTCATTTCGGCTAGTGAAAATCCAATCTAAGATATTCTATTTATTAAGAATCGTAAGACTGGCCCATTCCGGTTTTCCGCGTCTCTTTTTAATTCGACGTAGTTCTTTAACCCGATGTACTTTTAACGGGTTGTCATAAATGTAATCTTGTTCTTTTCCCTCAGATTTTACCAATAATTCGAAATAATTTCCAATGCTGAACTATATGACCCGTTCGATCCGATTTAATTTTCTCATCAATTTGACATATAGTTAGTACCTGTTTATTCGTTCCATTTAACGGCAAGACCACATTTCGAACGCTTGTAATTTATTCGTATTCACTTTATTCAATGCCCAGGTTTCAGCACCATAAAGGACTACATCTTCAATATTCTTTTTCGGAGCTTCAACGGTATTGATTTTTGTCTTAATGCGCCTCGTTCTTCTCGAAACGCGCATTTCTCTAATCCAATTCGATAATTAATTTCATCATCGTCTTCCGTTATAATCTGGCCGATGCGAATCTTCGAGCCTCTATATATTTCTCTATGTTAAACTGACGAAATTGTAATATAGAACTTATAAAAAGGTGTCTCCGATTATTTAAATTCTTAGGCGTTAATGTAACTTTCCAGTCTTTTACGAATTATATCTTCTTTTTCCTTTTTAGTATACAGGTTTTTGTTGCGATTTTTCCTGTAATCTATTTTATTGCATCACTCTATGCGCTTCTTAATGAAGAAGTAATGCCATTAAAATGGCCCTGTATATTATTGCAATGGGTATTTTTTTTTTTTAATCGATTCCCCAAAACAAGTGGATAGGGCAAATATATTTGTGAAATGCGTTTATAAAAGAGTATAGTGTTTATTGAGTTAAGAAAAGAAAAAATAAGACGATGTTGATAAATGGTTAACATCAGCTGTGTGCAATATTGCCAAACTTTAAATAGAATGGAGGGGATGAGTAACATAGTCCCTCCAACCACGTGTGTGTGTGTGTGTGTGTGTATGTGTGCGCAAGTGGTTAAGCGATCCTTAAATTTATATATACAAGTTTAGAGAAAAATAATATACGAGCAGTTTATTAGAAATGCACGCTTATAATAATGCACGATACTAAAGATTGTTACATAATGAATTTTTAGAAGTATATTGGGCAGAGGTAAACTATGCACAGTTCTATAATATGGTTCAGAATTATCGGTATAACGTTTGAATTTTTATCGGAATTTCTATTGTCCTTAATCACCTAGTAGGAATTTTCTTTGCATTGCTTTTTCTACAAACGTTAAGAGGGTTTCTATAATACGTTCCAAGTAACACGCATATATACATATATCTTTATAAACACAATTTAATTATTATTATTATCAACATCGTTCGCGAATTTGCTTTTGCGAGGTTTCACATTGCCGATGACGGAGTAAAATGATACGTTTACCCCTTAAATAGGCGGGCGACGCTCTACAGCTTTTGACGGTATTGCACCCTTAGGCTGCCGTTAGCGTTGTCGGTTTAAGAGTTATAGATTCGAACGGTGTACTTTCAGTTTTCAAGTTGTTTGTCGTTCGCGTTAGATTCTACGTCGACATACTACTTTTAGCTCTTTCTTTATTTTTAATACCATTCCTCCTAAAAAGTTCTTTGCTCGTGAATTTCCGTCTGCTCTGAAAAGACGAAAAATGGCCGCTGACCTGAAGAAGAACGCAATTCGTTACGTTTCTAAATTATTCATCAGATTCGCAGGCTGGTACTTTTGCCTTATATACGTGGTGAGTATTATACTCGAAATATTAATTAATGAAATTTTTCACATTTTTGTTTTATCACGACGAATATCGTAACAAAAAAAAAAAAAAAATTAACTAATTCGAGAAGCGTGGAATGTAATAATGTAAACAAAAAAAATAAACAACAAAAAATCGAGTTAAAAGAGGTAAATTTTTTAATGCGAGTTTTTTTATCGAGTGAACGTAAAAAATAAAAATACATGGAATTTAAAAAATCGACAGAAATACAAGAAAAAAAATCGAAACCGGAATGTGTTTATAGGACTAAGTATAATGGAATTAATGAAAAAGAAAGAAATAAGAAAAATTCTACGAACGAAACATGAAAACGATATTTCGAAAATAAGAACGACTATAGAGGTACATGGTCGAGAAAATATCGGATATCACGCCTAAACGCAGGGTGGCATTCTATGGCCATCTTGAAAAGATGGAGTCGAGGAAGACTAATTAAAAAGATATTCGACATTTCGGTAAACGTCGGTTTATAGAAGTTAAGATTTGATCGAAATGAAAATAGAAGATAAATCTATCCAACCCGACATAACCTGCTAATCCAGCCACGGCTAACTTTTTTTTTTTTGCTCCTAGGCCGGATTGAAAAAAACTCTTTTTTTTATTTTAAATATTAAAATTTAAAAATGTTAATCAAAATATCTATTTTTTAGGTAGAAATTTTATTACGAAATTTATTTATCGAATAATTGTAAGTATATCGACACGACGGATTAATATAGTAAAACTAATGCGATGTGTTGAGACAATTTGCATCGTCTATTATTTTTTTAACGTTCGGTTCTACACATTTGTTGTCTTAGCTTCCGAATGTAAATCATTCGATCTTGATATTATTGTACTTTTATTTAGATTCATTAAAGAAAAGGTATGTTCTGAAATATAAGTTGTAAAGATTATACTAAATTCGTTTTTTTTTTTTAATTAAATTTCCATATTTTTCATTAATCACTTATAGAAATTACGTATTTTGTTGCTTCCGGATATTTCTCGTGTAATAATTCATCAAATTGTAATTATTTCTAATTTAATATCAACAGGAACGTCATAAATTTGTACAGAAAATTGATTTCGAATAATCGATATGAAGCAATCTTCGCTCGCAATCTGCCATTTTCGCGAGGATATTTTTATTAAACGTTCGAAGCTTTTCTTTTAAAATGTTTCAAGGTACGGTTTGTAATGTTGATCGAATTTACATTCAGCCAAATTTGTAGAAAAAAGGCTAAGCTTCATTTCAAAAGGATTTCTGTATTCAATCGCGAGTAAATAAATTTTTACCTTGTAAACATTTGTTAAATTCGTTCAAGTGTGCGAGAATATCTAAATCACAAATTTTAAGCGTTAAAAATAACGCCTTAAAACTTTTCCCAAACTTAACCAACGGATTTTATTATTGCGATACAGTATATCTAAATGGCCTGTATTTAGTTCTTCAAGGATATGAATTGCCTGTAGTTTAATCGTTTTGATCGTAGGAAATTCACTTCGCAACTACATATATGATCGATTTTTTAAAATATTTTTGCAAAACGCGTATTGATGAATAATGCAGTGTTATAATTTTATGATTTTGGGTCGAATTCAGAAACTTTAACTTCAATGCGTTTGAATATTGGTGATCCATCTGTTAGAACATTTACCAATTTCAATCTCTCGGAAAAGATCTGCCCCTTCTTTTTTTGTGCCTTTCATCGGAACAGTCGATAAAAGATCTGCTTGAAAATCTTCGGCGATAGCTCTAATAAAAATTAACAACTGAACAGTATCTTTTACATCGCAACTTTCGTCCAGAGCTACTGCGCATGAAAATTGACCGATTTTAAATGATTTAATAATCGATGACTTATATTAGTATTTAAATCTTATATTCTCGTAGCGATAGTTTGCCGATACACATGCTTATCAAATTTTCAACTTCTGGACACATCACATCGCAAACGTTCAACATGCGCTTTTTTTTTAATAAATTCTCCTTCAGCAAAAGGTTTTCCACATTGAGCAATACGTTTTGCTACTAATAAAAAACTCGCTTCAGTAACAGATTCTCGTACAAGATTTTGCTTTAAAAATACATTTTGCCGTCCACTTAATTTTACTACCAGATCTGCGGTTTATTTTTTTCAGTTTTATTCGTTAAAATTTTGAGCCGCATAATTCTTCAAAATGTCTTCTCAAGTTGTATTTAAAATTGCCGGACTCAAGTTACAAATTCGACAAACTGCCTTATCAGTATGCGTTGCAAAAAAATATGTCCACCTGCATTCTTCATCAAAATGCACGGCATTCTAAATCTACTTTCCACTTTTTGGAAGCCATTCCCGGTGTAGTGAAAACGTTTTTTAATAATATTTTTCGAAAAAAAAAAAAAAATTTTACACACCGTATTAATATATAAATTGTGTCGTAATTAATTGAAACGATATTAAATTTAATTTTTTATATAATGTGGAATGTAATGATTTTTTTTTATAAAAAATCAATTGAAAATTAGTTAAATCACTAATATTTATTTTCTTAAAAAAAACACAAGCTTTTCGGCATTTACGCCATTATCAAGTGAAACATTTTAGAACGTCATAATTTTAAAAATATAAATTAAATATAATTACTTAAAAATATGCGATGGTGATTGTGAAAATATACTCCAAACAGATTTTTAATATTTATTTTCATTTTAGTTGTAAAATTGTGTTTTTTAAAAAATTTTGTGTTCGTATATTTTTATATTTTATATATTTTACTTTTGGACATCATACATCGCAACAGTAAATGAAAAATTTAAAATTCCACCAGTATACAACTTTTACAGAATCCGGAAAATAGTATCGAAGAAAAAATTAATATAAAAAAACAAAATTAATAAACAAATATATCGATATTAAATTTCAACAAATCAAAAAATAGACAGAACAGAAGCAGAACAGCATTTTTGGAGTATATTTTTACAATCACCATCGCATATTTTTAAGTAATTATATTTAATTTATATTTTTAAAATTATGATGTTTTAAAATGTTTCACTTGATAACGGCGTAAATGCCGAAAAGCTTTTTGTTTTCTTTAAGAAAATAAATATTAGTGATTTAACTAATTTTCAATTGATTTTTTAATATTAAATTTATACCGAAAACTAACTCGGACAGTTTCGACTTGGAATTAATTCGAACGCTAATCTGCTCTGTTTTATATTGTGAACTAAAAATATTAGAATCGGCGATAATTAACTTATTCAAACCAAAATACAGTAAACGGGATTTTCAAACGAGCAAATAAACGAACTGCACTGCGTAACAAACAAAACAATATTACACTAACAGCGGCAAATTATAACAAGTTTAATAAAACGAATTGAATAAGTCGATAAAAAAACTCAAAAACGAAGCTCATAACAGAAAAAGTATACCGATAAAATGAAATCAACGATAAGTAACGAACACAAATTGCTAATATTGAAAAATTATTCCCGGGCCACATAAATTCATTACGCGCGAGGCGTACGTTGCCCACGCCTGTGCTAATCCAATGTTTTGCAATATTGAAACGACCAAATTGCGGGTTTTATTTACTACCACGGCAGTAGTCGCATTCCTGCTCCGCTAGATAAGTTGAAACTTGTTAGTTTTCTTAATTGCTCACATCCTATGGATACCTACATAGTGGACAATGCGGACCATTATTGAAAGTTCCCATTATAGTAATGCTCGTGTTGTGTTTTTTTATCAAACTCTTTATGGTTTTAATGTTTATCCTGAATTTCTCTTAGCTCTTCAAAATACCCACGTATACACGACCCTATACTCCTATATTTTAAATTCCGGTATCATTATTTAATTTTACTCGTCTCTACGTTTAATTTTAGTCTGCATGTATCATAAATAGTCCCTTCTTATTCATTTTGTAGTGTGCAATGCTATATAAATATGGGTAACTCATAAACTGTTTTGAAGCCCAATAAGAAAAATATGAAAAGTATATATTTGGAGAAAAAAAAAAGAAATTTTCGGAAGTGTCAAAGAAAATCGAAAGAAGAAGACTGATACGGTATGTAGTGATGAAACAAAAGACGAACATTTGACAGAGGGTGAAGAAATATCGGCTGTAGGGGAAGATTTCGATTCGTTCAATAAATTATTTTACATGGTCCCCAAATGGCCAAATTCGAAACAAAAATAAAATATACAATTTATAATAAATATAAAATGTAAAAAATATTAATTTAGAGTTACAAAAATTAGCGAAGTGAAAAAAAACGGTACTTATAAAAATAATCTGATAGTGAATGTGGTGAACAACGCGATTAAATAATCTGTTTGTTAATTTTTGTAAATTGTATATAACCTTTTAAATTCTTATTCTTACGTTCACTTGATAAACAAGAAATCGGTCTGAATTTCTAAAATATTTTCATTTTCATTAAAGAGATAATTTATTTCGTAGTTGATAAATTACGGATTTTATATATATATATAATATATATATATATATATATATATATATATATATATATATATATATATATATATATATATATATGTGTGTGTGTGTTTGTGTGTGTGTGTATAATTTAAACCATCGGAGAAGGAAAATTGCCAAGTTAAAATGTTTACACGACCTCGCTGTAATGACAGGTAAATACACGATTTTGAAAATGATGAATACTGTAATTAATCTATTTTTGACACACACATACACAAGTATATATACTATAGTGATTATGTTTAAACAATAAACATGGTAGTGTAAAAGGCACTAATTTTTCTTTTATAACCTTTTGAGTCACAATGTCTTTTACACGGCAGATAAACTTTTAATATATATATATATATATATATATATATATATATATATATATATATATATATATATATATATATATGTATTCATAATAAAGAGTGCTTGATTAATATTAAATGTTTCAATTTTAGAAATATTTATGTGACGCATTAAGAATTATCTACTCGTATCTAAAAAGTGATATTATACACGACATATTACGCGTCATTTTCTAAAATTATTTCATAGACCGAAATGTACCTATAATGTTTGGGGAAGGGTTAACTATTTTCAGTTTAATTAATAAATTCGCTTAAAAACTACATATATGCAAATAATATAAATAATTCACTTTTACTAGCACATAGCTATACTCAGATATGTCATTGTTAATAATCATACGGGCGTCCAAATATTTACACGTACGTATTAATGCACTTACAAGGATGTTTCCTCGATTAAAAACATGAGACCTATCAATTTACTCGGCAATATTAGTAAAATATCGAAATAAATACTACCGATTAGACTAAGAAATCGTTGGGACACAAACAAAATTTTTAATAATTTTGAATACGGTTTTAGACCCAATTTAAATACCATTGTGCAATTAGTAAAAGTCTGCGATCAAATCAAAATGATAATTTTAATAAAAAGGAACACATTGATATTGAGAAATGTTAGACATTGAGAAAGCTTTTGATACAAGCTGGCACGATGGAATATAGTGCTCTTCATTTTGCTGTTTTTTGTGAATTGTAATCTTAAATTCATTTTATATTTTTTATTTTTAAATGTTCACTTGATAACGGACTGACAGCCGAAAAGATTTGTGATTTTTCATAAATAAACAATTTTTGTTGTTTATTTTAATAAAGAATCACTACATTTCAACATTCTTCAAATAATAATAGAAATGATACATAAAAGAAGGAATATTAGAACCAGAGATAGCAATGAATATAAAAAGTTAAACAAACAAATAATTAAGAGTATAGTGGCTTGAAGATAAATACATAGAAATTGAGGAATTACAAAAGAAATTAACGCAAGAGAAATGCATATACAAATAAAAGACACGATGAAGAATTACAAGAAGAGAAACACACTCATCTCAATAATTAAGAATACAAATGGTGTAGACTGCGGAAGTAAAGATGATCGGAGGAGGTATGGATTAAATATGTAAGACAGTTATACGGTGATAAATACAAGATGGCTACAACAAATTACCTGTAAAGCAGGCACGCACGATAGGAATGTGGGAGTTAGACTAAAAATTCGAGAAACAATAAAGCTACGGGTGTAGATTAAATGTCTGAAAATTACAAGATGCAACTGCTTAGGCTACTCAACAGAATATATGAAGAAGGAAAATTACCAGAAGGTTTCAAAACCTAAAACATTCACACCAATACCCGAAAAACCAACATCGAAAACTTGTGCTGAGCGTCGAACAATTGCCGCTGATGAACCACATTATGAATATTTACCTCTCAATTATAAATACTGGGATTGAACAAAAGCTGGGCAAACAACTCAGTGAAACACAATACGGTTGTGTTGCCAAATGTGGCACTAGAGAATGGCTCTAAAATACAACACACGCTCAATGTAGGTTGTGATGTTATTGCATATTTCAGACTACGAAAAGGCGTTTGACCGAGTTAATACGAATAGCACGAAAGTATAACATCGACAACAAAGCTCTGCAAATAATCAAAGAACTGTACTGGGAACAATATGGAAATGTCAGAATAAAATACGAACCCTCTGTTAAAACATATCAAGAAAGATGTAAGGCAAGGATACTCGCTTTCACCTAGGCTTTTCAACATATGTTATAAAAAGTGCAAGTATAAATAATTCTTATATAAAGATTAATAATAAGATTATGTAGATGACAAAGTTTTGATTTCGCGTTCTGAAATGCAGATTATGTTAAATAAGCCGAACAAGAAAGGAAGGAAATTTAGCGTGAAAATGAACGTCGAGAAAATAAATGAAATTCACAAGAACGTCCAATAAAGAAGTAAAAATAAAGGTAGGAAATGAAACAACCGAATCAGTTCAGTAATTCAGATATTTGTGTTCTGTGTTCACGAGAGATGAGCGAAGACATCGAGGAAATTAGGTCGCGTATTGCAATGGAGAAACAATCGTTTATTAATTTACAGACAGTATTAACAGAGATATTGAAACCAAAATCAGAGTAAGTCGTTGCTTCGTAATGTAGATACCTGGACACAGAATTTCGAAACGTACACCATTACGGCGAATGTAGAGGATACGATGGACGGCGAAAGTAACGAATATGGAAATACTCCAGGGAGAAGTGGAATAAAGAACATAGATGTAGTGGAAAACAAAAGGAAGTATGTGTGACACAAGATCAGGGAAGGAGGAATATTTTTGCTTGTAATGCGAAGCAAGGAAAATCTCCAAGAAGAAGAATGGAAATGATAACGACAGGATTTAGGAAACTGAACAAAATAATAGACGCAGCCAGGAAATGAGAAATATGATTTGGTTTGATTCAAAGTTGCTGTACACTATCTTTTGTCAAAACCATATCACCATTATGATAATGATGATTAGACTGTTTCTGTATAATTATTTTATCAATAAACTTTCTTTCTTCTACTTATTTCTTACACGGCTACATATTTGATGTTAAGGAAGAGGTAAACTAGGATATTGAAATGATCCGAATTTCGATAGATCGCACGAAGGTATTGTAAAAATTACCGCTCTCTTTGTAGACTTGTACATCGCTGATAGTACGTTGTTTTTGGATATCGTCGTCGTTATAGACATGTTGACATTAAAGTTATTGCGTTTAGTTATTTATTCATAAAATTAGCGACATTTGTTAATTTTTTTTTCCGTTTAGAATCTTGTGAAGGACTTGGTCGCCAATGGTGATTCGAAAAACGGAAACGCGAATGGAACGTTGTCAGTTTTTAACGGTCACGTAAAAAACGGTTTGTAACGCGTTATTATTTACCGTTATTTTTTCTTAACTCTTTCAGTTTAGAACATTTTTTGACATAAAATTATAATAAATTTTATACAGGCCGTTTATTATGTCTCTTAGATGACTCTGGATAATTTTCAACGTGTTTTGTATTATTATTATTAAAAATCGATACACTTGGCGTAAAGTAAATAATTTTGTATATCGACTGAAAGGTTTAAATTTCGATAAAAAGTAATTTTATACAAATAACTAGAAGTTACCCACGGCTTCCTCTGTGTAATTATTTTTTTAAATACCATGTGGCATGTCCCAGACGTTTCCAACGATTCTGGTTTTGTGCCACTCGGATCCAATTGATCCCTGCATGTTTGGCAATGTAGTCTAGCCACCGTGTTGTTGGTCTGCCCCTTTTCCTTTTTGAATACAATGGGCACCATTGCAGGATATATGTTTTGTCCACCTGCCGTCATGTCTACGCGCCACGTGTCCAGCCCACGTATATTTTAATTTTGATATCCACCGCGTCAGCCAATTTTGTGCGCACCCTGATCCAAGTAATAGTTTTTCTGTCTTTTAATTTGACGTTCAATATTATCCTTTCGCGAGTTGTTTGCGTTTTCCCGATTTTCATAATTATTCCATTTGTGAGAAGCTTCACGTTTCTGCTCCGTACGTTAACACCGGTAAGACGCATTGGGTATAAAGTTTGCCTTTCAAACTGTTCGGTATATCTTTGTTCCGAAATATGTTGGATAACTTCCCAAATGCAGCCAATGCGAGAGATATTCTCCTTCATATCTCTACATATTTTCTTCTTTGTCTGTAGTTATTTCCTGTCCTAAATAAATATATCTATGTACCTATGTGCTCCCCATTTATCTTCACTGACATACCATCCGTGTTATTAGTCATAACTTTCGTTTTCTGTTTATTCATTCTTAATCCTATTTTTCTAGACTCAGTTTGAAGTTCATTCAGCATAGATTTTAATTATTCCTGATTCATGCTTAGTGCTTATTATAACGATGTCATCTGCGAATCGTAGGTGATTTCATTGTTTATTGTTATGCCTTTTTAATCCCAGCTTAGTTTTCTGAATACACTTTCTAAGGCTGATTTAAATAATTTTGGTGAGATAGTGTCACCTTGTCGACCTCTTTTTAGAGGTATTTCCGCAGTTCTTTTCCATAGCTTGACTTTCATTGAAGACGATTCGTACAGTGTTCTGATAATGTTCGCATATCGCTCTTCAACTACGCAGTTACAAGCAGTAATGATGAAATTCGCACAGATTATAGCCTATATTATCGAATTCGTTCTAAGCTTTATTTCAAAGTGATATCACGAGTAGGACAGAAATTACAATAATTTAAAGTTATTATATATATATGTCATTCCCAGACATATATATATATATCCGTCCGTTAAAAATTTTAAATTATTGTAATTTCTGTCCTATTCGTGATATCAATGTGAAATAAAGCTTAGAACGAATTCACAAATATAAGCTGTGTGAATTTAATCATTATTGCTTTAATAGTTTTTGAGTTAAATCAGAACAGACAGACATATATAGAAAGACAGACAGATAGACAAAAATTTGAAAACAAAATTGATATTCTGTAATCCGGACGTCGATCGTTACCAAAATTAAAATTTTACTTTGTAAATGACTTTTATCGTTTAACGTGATACGATCATGCGGAAAATATGAGAAGATCTATAATGGCTAGGGTTAGACAGCTATGACCGTTGTTAGGACCTAAATCATTTCTAAACCTGGCCGTAGAATGTCTATTTATCGATTATCGCTCCAGTATGGAGATGTTGGTTAGAATTATATTAAACAACGAGCCGAAGTAATCTTCGTAGAATACAACGGCAGTCAATTCTACGTATACAATCAGCTCTTTATTACATATCGAACGCGTATGAACGTTCCATGTGTAAAGGATATATGAAACAATACCGAAGGTTCAATGAGAAACTTCAGTTCAATCGTAATCCACTGATATACTGAAAGTTCACTATCGATTTTCAAGCCAGATCTATAGCAGACGACTGAAAAGGAAGTATCCTAGATGCACTTCCAATTACATGAACGGGCTGAGGTATTCTCGAGAAGTTCTTATGTACGTGCCAGGAAAAAAATAATAAAAAGATAAATGAACAGTTTTCTTCTTGAAGACCGAAATTAGGCAATTCGTTGGAATTGTCTTTCCTTCTAATGATCGATATTGAACTGATACAGAATAAAGAACTTTTACCGTATTATAAATATGCAGCAGTGTTAAATATAACACTATATAATAAAGAACAGTAGATTTATGGACGTAACTGCCCTCCCTCCCCAAAAAAATAAATAATAACGTATGAAAGACGTACGCGGAGAAAATCAATAAATACATAACGCTAGTCATTGAAATGGAAGTCGACGTGGAAAATTGAAAAGATGTACCAATCGTAGTATCGGCCTCCGGAATAGTACCAATATCTCATCGATAACATGAACATCGTACAAATGCTGTCGCAAACTCAGAAAGTTGTTATCCCGGATACTTGTCGCATTAAGTTCACCAGCTGCGACAGAAAATGTTGCTACTTATATAGAAATTGTAACGGCGTTAATTTGAATACCTTCAAGTCGAGGAAAAAAAAAAAGAAAAAAAATTAAATTTTAATCTTTAAATGTAAAATATTACTTTAATAATTTTCTATTTATAACGTCTAGATAGTTTTATCAGTTACAACGTCGTATAAACAATCAACAGTAGAGATTAATTATCGCGCGTAGAAAATTTGCGAAATAAATTATTCGTTATCGAATAGGTTAATTTTGATTATTTAAATAAACTTTTAATTTTATTCCTAATTAATCGAATCATTTTTATGTTTTCAGCCGGTTATATTTCGCATCCGGCTTACTGGTTTCATTTCATGGCATCTATGGCAGCCCTAAATCACGTTATCTACGAAATGTTCATGGTATAGTAAAATAAAAAAAAATTAATATTTATTTCGCGATTACGATTCGCTTGCCTCCACTGCTGATTTTTTAGCTATCCGCCTTTTTATTCTTCAGTTGAATAGATCGCGGGTTTCATTAATCCGTTTTACCGCGACTGACTGTTATTTATTCAATGCTACCACGATTCCTGCAAAATTTTAGTTGGAGATTCGTCGCATTATACCTTTAGTTCGCGTTTACGAGTTTATTTCTTTTGAGATTCAACATCCCGATTTCCAGCGTTACTTTTCTTGGAATTGTCGTACTGGTCGTTACCAAACGTCCAAAACTACTGCTTATTATTTTTGCGCATAAAATGAACTAGCATTCGACAAACTAATTATATGCTACACAGATTGATGTTATACCAAGTGGGATGACCCTACCTCCTCTCCAATGATAATTGGGTTATATGCTGATAATGACTATGAACTTTATATGTTGCTAGCTGGCATCAAACCTCGGCCGTCTTTTTCACAGTCGAACCTTTTAGCAATCATACCAGCATGTTATTTATATATATATATAAATAAATTAATCGGCGGAGTATAACATCGTTTTCTGTTTTAAGCAATGCATTAAATCTCTTTTTTTTTAATGGCGTTTTTTCTTAATATTTCGACAGTTATATCTCAGTGTTATTTTTTAACCAACCTTATCATATTTTTATATTCAGTTATAATATAATGTTTACGTACGTTTGACAGTGCAGCTAAGAAAATATGCTTCGACAACATGTTTATTCAGTGTAAAAGCACATTATTCCATTTGATGTAACGTAACATATGTTTCATATACTATTCGATATTTCAGTTGTTCATGTCTAAATCATTCAAGAATGTACTGCAACAGTCTCCGCAAATGTGTATGAGATATGTTAGTGGCAATAGGATTATCCTTGAAATTGTCACCCACGTCTGCGAAATTTTAGAATGTTGGCGAATAGAAATTGTAAGTACAATACTTATTACGAGTAAATATATATTCAATACATATATACGCAACACGTAACAAAACTTACATCTATGTTGTTTGATGTATAACGTATATAATTAGTTCGAATAGTTCTAAATGCGCGTTTGGATAATTGTCAATTTCACTCTAAGTTAATCTGAAAAAAATTAAATAAAAATAAACAACTAAAAAGAAGTTAAAATCACAAATTGTTTTTTTTTTTATTCATATGCAAACAACGATGAAAAATCATTATTTGGAAAACATTGTATAGATTTAAAACACAAAATAAATAATAATCAAAAAATTATAAAATTTTGCATACAGAAAATCATTTTAAAAAAACAAAACTACTAGAGAAAATGATGTAATAAAAGAAAAATATAAAAATAATTCATTAAATTCAATGATAAATTTTGATGAAGAATAATTCTAAGAATCATATTTTGTAAATTTCATTTTTATATTGAACAAGTATTTTTTAATTTTTTAATTTTTTATTATTTTTATTTTACTGGCTATTGGTTTTTGTTTATTTATAACTTTTATATTGGACAAACGTTTTTAATAATTATTATTATTATTTATTATTTCTTATGAACACCTCAAAGTAGGTCTTTCTTCAAGTAGCGGGTAAAATCTAATAGTCCAAATAATTTCCAGGAATTCCTGTGACCGGAAATCCAGAGGAACGTTATTTGACAATGAAGCTTGACTATTTCCTTAGCGTTGACTATTTCCTTAGTAATAGGGTGTTGTCATTGTGACAATCGGACATGGCTTTTAGTGCCGCAACCGAATCTGAGGAAATCAATGCTTGGTTAATATTTTTCTGATCTGTAATATACTGGACTGCTATGTATATTTCCTGGAGCTCGGCAGACAAAATTGAGAATGTTTCATGTAATGACTACCGTGTTATAACCGAGTCATCTTTTACCACTGAGCACCTAACGAATGAGTTAAAAACCGATGCATCAGTGAAAAAGATCGACGAGTTGGAGGCATATGAAGATATCGTTCGTTTAGCTTCAACAGAGACAAGACTTCCGCATCTGTCATGATTTAGCAGGTTGAGATTCAACTTGATTGAATTCTAATTCTACGGTGGAATTACTGCGACTATATGGGAGACTAATTGTGGTGAAATTATATTAGCAATTATCAGTATTCGTTGGTAATTATTTTTAGTTTTACTGACTCTTGATTTTTGTTTCATTATAAATTTTATATTGGACAACTGTTTTTTAAATTATTCTTTATTTTACTGGCGCCATTGCTATGTAAAAATTTTTATATTATTGGTAGTTGATTGTGTTGTTTACCACAGTAAATGAGCAACCTATTATATAGACATCAGCTTTTGGCACTCCGAAATATAATTCGCAAAAACATAATAGAAAATATATCCATTAGTGGCATTTTAAAATACATAATGAGAAATCTCTCGTTATTTTTAAATGATATTCCCGATGTTCTAATATGCAATCCCTTGCGCAATTGATATTAAGCTAAAGCGTGGCATATTAATATGCACAGATTCTCCTTAGTTTAGTCAGAAGCGTACAGAATAGACACGAACATCTGCATCCGTTTGCGAAAACTATATTAGGAAAATCGTTTATTTATAAGGGACAAATTGTACTCGCGTGGATACCGCAATATTGTTGCAAACAACCTATCTGACACAGCGGCAGCAAATTAATGTAATATAACACCGGTTCCGGCCATACCAACGGCAAGTAAAGATATGAAGATTCATATTTTGAGGAAGGTAACAATAGAACGATTTGCCACCCTTCCTCATTACGATCGTAGCGTCACAAACCCGGTAGTGTCATCGTTCAAACGGAATGATGTTGTCCTTCACGTCTTAAGCACCAGTTCCTTTTCACCAGCGAAGATCGCCCGATCTGTCCTGCATGCAATACTCCTTAACATCGCTCACATCCTAACTTCCTGTCCAACATATACGCTGCAGCGCCAGCACGCTGGCCTTTCTCCAATCTTCCCAGCATATTACAACACACCCATTCCGCCGTAATAAACTTCTCCTCTTCCTCCAAAACACAAACATCACCTTTCCTTCCGTGCCTCTGGCCTCAGCATATGTTGCGGTCAGAAACCAAAGATGAAGAACCTATGAAACTATTTTTAATATTGCCTGTTAAAATAACGAAGACATAGACAGATCGTTCTTTAAACTGGAAAAAAAAACTCAAAAAAAAACCTACTTTCCTAGTACAATAGCGTAAGCGTGTTCGGTCGGTTTAGCTATATATTATCAATTGAACTCGAAAGCACTAAAAAGCTCAGTACGTTTACAACGTTTCTGTAATAATATTTATCATAATTTTTCCCAGATCCTAAAAACCAGGCAAAGATGGAAGTAAATTAGGATCCTACAGACCTATCTCCTTATTATCGTCTCTAGCTAAGCTACTCTAAAAATTAATTTATATAAGGATTGATAAAATAATTCATGAGCAATCTATCATCCCCCAACATCAATTTGGATTCCGACCTAGGCACTCTACTGTATACCAGCTGCATAGAGTAGTAAATCTTATACAAGACGGGATAGAACACAAGAAATATAACGAAGCTGTTTTCATCGACATAACAAAGGCCTTTGATAAAATCTGACACGAAGGCCTGCTATACAAGCTGAAATCCTATCTGCCGGAGAGACTTTATCAGCTAATGTGCTCATACCTTAGCAACAGGCAGTTCCAGATATGAGGACAACCTATCAGACGTATATCCAATTCTAGCTGGAGTCCCACAGAGCAGTGTCCTGGGTCATCTGCTGTACAACCTTTATACAGCAGATTTCCCGACAGTTGAACCTGCTCAGGTGGCAACATTCGCAGATGATACTGCGATTATCGTATCGGATAAAAATATTGCCATCACAAAGTTACAGAATAGTGTTGATCAGATTTATCAGTGGGCTCAACAATGGAAACTGAACATTAATTCAGATAAGTCATCACATATTACATTCACCAACAGAAAACCGCACAATAAACGGGTGCTAATCGACACCAAGGACCAATGAAGTGAAATATCTAGGAGTCTACCTAGATCAACGGCTGACATAGAGGTCGCACTTACAAAAGAAAAGGACCGAACTCAATATCCGGATGAAACAACTTTACTGGTTATTAGGATTTCAGTCAAAGCTGTCGCTCCAGAATCGCCTATTAGTATATAAAACGGTACTACGTTATGGTCTTATGCAGCACAACTCTGGGGTTGTGCAAAGAAGTCAAATAAACAGATTATTCAGCGCTTCCAGAACAAGGTGTTACGCCTAATATACCGTATGCCGTGGTACGTGTCTAGTGAAGTTATACATCGGGATTTGAAAATCGATTTGGTGGATGAAGTTGTCCGGAGGCTCGTACAGAAACATCTGATGCAGATACAAAATCACCCAAATAAGCTGGTAGTCGAACTTTTACACTCGGAACCGTCATCGAGACTGGAGCAAACTAAAATGAAAAATTTGATCATATAATCGTTTTTTTTTTTGAGGGGATGTATCATTGGATACTCCTCCTACACGCGATTATATGTGTATATATGTGTATATGTATATATGATGATATCGTTTATTAGATAGCCTCACTCATTGGGTAGTTATAAATAGCAAATATATGAAAAAAAAAATTTACGTAGATATAATTTGTTTTTATAACTTTCGTGATTATTTCCCTTCGTAAAATTTTACGAAAATCACATTTATTAATAAATTTTAATAAAAAATTATTTTTTACTTGATTACTAAAAATAGTTGAAATCACTAAATTTATTTAATTATGCAAAGCTTTTCGGCAATTACGCCATTGTCAAGCTATATACAATTAAAATTAATTATATAAAATCATAAAATTAAGTTTACAATTTTACATGTTGTTTACCACTGTCATTGTCAGATAGTTTTAAGTATTTATAATTCATGTTGTGTAAAATTGTAAACTTAGTTTTAAATTAATATTTTATGATTTTATATAATTAATTTTAATTGTATATAGCTTGACAATGGCGTAATTGCCGAAAAGCTTTGCATAATTAAATAAATTTAGTGATTTCAACTATTTTTAGTAATCAAGTATAAATAAAATCACTACATTCCACAATCTAAACTTAAATTATTTTTTGTTAAAATTAAATTATTTCTATCGAATATAATTTACGATATATTTTTGTTTAACCAACTTTTGTTTTTAACTCTAAAACGAAAGCAAATAATAGGTGGTAAAAAAATGAAAAAGGGATTTTTTGATAACCTCGTGGAGGTAACGTTGAAATTTTCACGGGGTGTTAAGTTTTATTAGCTACGCCACTGACATTATACCGAAATGTAAAACAGAACCTTAATGCAAACTGCGTAATGAACGAAAATTGAATCTTTATTTATTTAAAATGGATTAACCGGCTAATGTATTCATTCAAATCAGTTAGCAGCATCACTCGTCCACACGGATGCGACATCTACGCGGCTGAAGTGGACAAAGATAAATAATCTAGTATCATAATTTTAGTTTTTGTAGGTTAAGCATCGTTGGATGCACCTACCACTCGAGATTGTTCATAGATATAGTTTATTGGATAGCCTCTCAACTGGCTAGTTATAAATTAGCATTTAACATGATAAAAAAAAAAAAATTAAAATGGAAAATATTGCAATTATTTTTCTGACTAACGATGTACTTTTATACTTGATTACTAAAAATAGTTAAAATCACTAAATTTATTTTTAATTATGCGAAGCTTTTCGGCAATTACGCCATTGTCAAGCTATATACAGTTAAAATTAATTAAGATATTAATTAATTTTAACTGTATATAGCTTGACAATGGCGTAATTGCCGAAAAGCTTCGCATAATTAAAAATAAATTTAGTGATTTTAACTATTTTTAGTAATCAAGTATAAATAAAAATCACTACATTCCACAATCAATAACTTGATGTACTTTTATGTTGCACTTTAAATGCAGAACGATGAACCGTGTTATATGAGTCCGTTACTAGCGTCTATGGTTCTGTTAATCGGTTTCTGCGGCATTTTTCGAATACTTTACGGGCCGTTCGTTGATAGTAACACGGATAAAATGTTGATTCACGCTTGCGAATTAATAGGAGGTACGTCATTTGTTGTTTTTAAAATACTTCGAATTAAAGTATTTTATTTAATTCGACAGTTACGCCATCTTCAGGATGATTTTTTTAAAGTTGAATCATCCAAGATAATTTTTTTCGATCGAGATTATTGAAGTTGTATTATTATCTATCACGATCGAGCTTTAATTACGTACGATAATTAGCGTTAAATTATTACGCTAATGTGTTGATCGACTTTTTTTCTTTTTTTCCCCCCCGGCAGTTGTCAATGCAATTTCTTTTTACTACATCTACGAAGAATGGAAGCGTAGAGAATGCGCAATGGAGTCATTCGGTTTTGACGAGGATAGAACTACCGGTTGTTGTCCACCGAAAATTGGATTAGCTAGTATTTGGAGACGGATTAATAGGAAACCTTCCGAGAACTGTTACCCGTGCCAGTCGTCATCTAAAGTGCATATCGAAAGAAAATGTCAAGACGAAAGTGAAATTCCCGAAATTTTAGCGACCGAATTGCAAATGGCTATGAGAGAACCTTTAGATTTGTACATCGGTACGTACGATGATAAACCTTGTTTTTTTCTGAAGAATACCAACAGAAGTGATACGCCTGTCGCTATTCTTCCCTTTAGAAGAGATTACAGCGAAATGATTCATCTTTCGCGCGAACGATCTTTGAACGCTTCAATCACTAATCCGCGCAACTCGCAGGCTTTAACGGCCAACTTTGAACCACCACCGCCTTATCATCATACAGAACTAAAAGATGCCGGTGTACAAGTATCTTAAATTTAAAAAAAAAAAAGCTTGTCGAATTGAGTTTAAAAAAAAAAAAATTCACTTATTATATATCGAATTTTTGTTTTTATCATTATTTTTACAAATAAAATTCATATATTCTTTTCATTCGTTTAGAGCAATAATTTACGAATCGTAATATTTGTGACTATTATACTTTCACGTTTATGTAGAAATAAATAATTTAAAATCGGATAAAATTATTATGTATTTCTTGATGTAAATTATACCTTTTACAAAAGTAGCTATTATAGCTGAATTAATCGGTCGTCGGGATAAGAGCTATTTACTATCAATTATTTAGTTACGCGTAAGACTGGTCTTGCAGATATTTTAAAAAGATATTTACATTTATAATTAGAATAACCAATAATGTTGTACGATTATTTCAGCGAACTTAGTAATTTATTGAGGCTCATCTAGACGGTAATTTTAAATAATTACATACAGTTTGTTGAATGTATACCAATTGTTAAAAATTGAATATTTTGCTATTGAAATACTGAAATACAACATATTATGCACGTAAACTATCGTACGAGTTTACAGATATTATTAAGGTTAACAATGCTGTTGCCAAGGACAAAATTATATAAATCGAAGCTAAAAAACGTAAAATTTATATATAGTTGTAAAGATGATTATGACAAAACATTTCTGTTAAAAAAAAAATTCGAAGTAAATAAATGACAAATGCAAATTTTTATTTAAAACATTTAAATTTTATAATATATTGCGGAATTCCATATTTTAAAAATTTCATTTGAATTGGTTAGGGTCATTTTAATATTTTCGTGTTCTGGAAAATAATGCTTATTACACGTGCATTTAAATCAATTCACACCGATCAATCAGAAGCTGATGATGAGCTATACAGCAACACTACAAAAATCCTTCCTCCATGGACTATGAAAGGCGCCGCATTCGATTATACGCTGCTCCCAAAAAAGCACTCTGCCATCGTCCACAATCTATTATGCCCGCAAAGGAAAAAGATACATTACTCCGACGGTACAAGTTTTGCAAAATTCGCTGGTTGCGCAGTCGTCTTTAATCGAAATGTGATCTTTTAGAGCTTCTCTTCCGCCGTTATTCTTCTCTCTGCCCGTAGAGCTATGATCCCACTCAGTGATATCAAGGAAGCAACCAAGGGCCTATTTTGTAGGTCGTGGCAAAAAAGATGGACGGAACAACACAGTACATCACACCTGCATACAATAAAACCATCAATTCGCGAATGGAAGTTTCAACCTGAAGACCAAAGGATCAGGTGGTGTGCGTCTCCGGATCGGTCATATGCAACTTATACATGGACACATATTCCAAAAACTAGTTCCACCAACCTGTGATACATGTGAAGTTCCAATTACAATCCACCACCTCTTAACAGAAATGTCCCAAAATACCAAAATTTTCTTCCTTAAATACTTCACTTCTGGCCTAAGATTCCTCATCCGTCTTATCCTTCCTTGCTAAGCTAAACCTGTTTAACAAAATTTAAATTTGCTGGCTGCGCTCCTAACCTCGCTGCTGTACATAGTGCGGAAAATGAAAAAAAACAGTATGTTTTCCGTTGATGCCCATATTCGATTAAACATTTCACAAAAATCTTTTTCATTAATTGTGGGGAAAATTTAATATTATGAACGAAATTTACCGCTGCATTTAAATTAAACAACGCGGAAATAATATAATTAATAACACAGTATTTTTATAAGAAGCGGGACAATCTTGTATGAACGCTTGATCGTTAAAAATATGGAACTATATTTTAGAACATTGTCTTCCCAATCTGATCAGGCACGATAAAGCAATGTTTAGTACGTTGCAATTAGTCAAGTCGTGCTTCTTCTATTTAAAACAGCGGAAATAAAAATGTTTATTATTTTGGTAATTTTGACACGTGTATTCAACAAAATCCATTGCCAAACATTAATCTATCATGTTCTTGAGGTAATTAAACAGAGTTGAAAAAGAAAATATTTCTATTTATTTGTGTAAAATGGTTATTTTGGGCTTCATGATCTTTTTGAAAAATAGTGTGTTTCTTCTGTCTACGCAGCAGCGGTGAATGCGGTAATATTTAAAACGTTTTATTTGACATTATCGGTTCACAAGAAAAATCTGTTCGCATTTTAATAGACAACAGAAACTGTATTGGATAAAAATGCAAATAATATAAAAGTGGAAATAAAAATTAATATTATTCCATAATATGCCCATATGAAATATTACTGACAATTTTCGTCTTAAATAACAATTTTAATTTTGGACAATTACTTGATAAAATTGTAATTTTACATATTTAGAATAGTTTAAAAATAACTTAAAATTTCGATACGAAATAATATTAAATTGTTTTTTTTTTTAAAAAATATTAAAAAACATACGCAGAAATTAAGTATTTGCGTATATCTTTATCTTAAGTTAATTAAATTACACATGAGTCATAGCCGGTAAAAGTCAAAAAAGTTTAAGTTAAAATTTCTGTTTAGAGAATAATAGGTTTTACATTTCATATTACGTAATGAATAAATCAATGTTTTGCTCTACAATTTTATTGCGGCAGTTGAATTTACGAAAATTTCGTTCGAAATGTCTTAATCGATACGCTGTTCAACTTTACTTCTTTGACAACAGTAATTGTTACCATCAAGATTGTTATTACAAGTCGACGGTAAAATATTATTATTTATGTTATAGTTTATTGGGGATCGGATTTTTATTTGGCGGTTATATTTTAAAGAAATGTACTTTAAAACAATTATATACCGTTAATGCAGAAGCTCCACTGCTTAATGATAACCCCATTTTGGATGATAAAATTCCGCACAGTGATAAGACATCGTCTTCTGTTGATCCAAAGGAAAGATTTAATTTTATAGCTGATATAGTGGAGAAGAATGCTGCCGCTTTAGTTTGCATCGAAATTGAAGATAAGCGTAGGTAATATTTTATTCGTTATTTGTCTTTATCAATATTTTCAGAAAGGATAAAGTATAAAATTTAAATGATTAAATATGTAACAGAAAATAACCTGCTACATATTCAGTGCATATAATGTTTTTTTCACGAATACATAAATATGATGAAATTAATTTGAAGAAAATTGGTAAGTATGATGCAAATGAATAGTTGTGTGTTATTTGTAAAAACGTAATTATGTTTGTAAATCAAATTTGTAATATATAATTATGAATTTCAAATCTATGATATTTACACACGTATTTGAATAATATGAATTAAATTTTCTGATATACTTGTATTAAATTGAGCGTGAGTATATATATATGATTTTTGTTTTGAATCGTTTTCGTATAGGCTATACTTCGCTCAAGTTCAACATTCTAATATCAGTGGATCGGGCTTCATAGTAAATGAAAATGGTCTAATCCTAACTAATGCGCATGTTATTCTGTGCCATCCGAATTCCATTATTCTTGTAAGATACTGTTAATTTATTTATGCGTGACGATTTCAATATTTACAATAATATATTTTTTTCAAATAAACGTTTAGGAATGTATTTAATAAAAAACGTCATTGAGATTTTGTTATCTTGTATTTATAAATGAATAACTGATGTACTTTTACTTTGTTTTGTTAGTTTAAAAAATTACAGTTTTAATATAAAAGGTGTATCTTCATTTGATCCATAGGTCAGATTGTCAAATGGTGATTCATATACCGCTGTTGTTGAAGATGTAGATATAAAATCCGATCTCGCTACATTACGGATAAATCCAAAGGTTAGAGTAAAATATTTTTTATAAAGAAATTCTGACATTTACTAAAAAATCATGAAAAATATTTAAATCAAAATATTTTGAATTAAGAGGGCAATATCTTAAAATTATAATGAATCTCTGAAGTATCTGTATATTTCGTTTTATTCATGATAAAAGTATATACACATTTTTATGGCGTGAGCATGATTTAAAGATTAATAAATTATTGACTCAACGCCATGTATATGTGAGGCAATAAAGTCCTTCGAAATATTAAATGAAGTTATATAATTTTATATGCGCATAACGAGATGGTATCAATTTTTCTGCAATACATTGAAATATCTTCTTATAATAATGAATAATTAATTTCATACGCGTGGTTATAACGACAATAATAAAGTGTTTTTGAAGACATCCTTTTTGATATATTTATTCAGACAAATATTTCATTGTTTAACAAATATAAAACATTTTATATATTAGCGTGGTTTACTATATGTTTAAATATAATTATTGATAATTTGATTAATAAATTTCTTCGTCATAAACTATAATGGCGTTCAAAGTGATTTTAAATGAAGTTCAAATATAAATTATCGATTATTTTATTGTATTCGATAAATATTTTTGTAAAAAAGTGTTCAATTTGAAAAAATTTATGTAAAAAACATGTTATTTATCTAATTAAGATTTGTTAACTAAGGAAGGTTATAATATTATGGTTCAAATCTTTCAAAGTTCTGAAGAGTTATCTCATATCAAATTATTGTGACACTTTTTAAAAATGTCCTCATTCGTGATAATTTCTTGTTGATATTTTTGAAGTTGGCTTTAATTTCTTTAATTGTAAAATTTATTTATTTTTTCATTTGAATTTATTTTACACTTTTAATCCGAATTTATTACTGGTCCACATCATAAAGCAACGTATAGTTTTATAGACAGTTGGATTTTTTGTTGATGCCTTCGAAGAATATTTAGTTACGTGCTGAAAAATTTGTTCAAGTAAAAGTTATGCATAAGAGATGAAAATTGCAAAACGATGTATCACTTTTCAATATCTGTAATGCATATATATTTATGAGGTTGATGTACACATATACAAATAGCTTCATTTGTTAGGAAAAAAAAAGTAATATTACAATAGAATAAATATCAAAATATATTACATACATTTGTTATCTTATATATTAGGGATTAAAATTATTTTATAAAGAATGAAGAATGTAACTGGCTCACGTTCGTGTTAGAGGTAAAATTTGTTTTATACTTACGTGCGCTTCAGAATAAATATAGAAATAATGACGACCAGTGTAACCGAATTAAACAAACGATTTTTAGATTATGAGGAGGAAATAACGAATGTCAAAATAAATCAGTCGTATATCGTGAGTGTGATTTGATCGTAGGGGAGTACAGAATTGTAACTAGTGTGAAAAATTATATTGATTTTTATTTATTTATATAGTGTATATTGTAATCAACAAAGTGTTAACGTCGATGCGAATTTGTGTTAAGTGTACGAAGTATATTTTCGGTACAATTATAAATCTAAACTATAGGTAGAATTACTTTATTAATACTACACTAGGATTCCAAGATAAAACGTGCGTTGTTTCACTCCTTCGAATTGGTTGTTACGAATATGATGTTAGAATATTTAATATTGTAAAGTTTTCGTTCGATATATAAGTAGAAAAATTTTAACTATTAAATGAATAAATGAATAAATCTGTTATTAAATAATTAAAATACAGTCAATAAACATAATTTATAAATATATCGTGTACACTGGAACTCGCCTTAATAGTTTACAAGATGAATTAATTAAGATAAGTAACAAACAAAAAATGTAAAACCATTACAATAAAAAATGGAAAAAAACCGCAAACGAACAAAGAAATCATAATATTAGTTAACGTTTAAACTAACGATTAAATGTGAAAATAATTAATATAACATCGCACTAATAATTAGAATAATATTACAAGAAAATTATGTTTAATACGCCTACACGTATATTTTGTATACATAAACATTACCTGCCTGGAATCGTAATTACCTATTGACGAGATAAACTGATTATCACGTACACGGCAATCGTTGAAAAATTTACGCGATATGTTAAAAATGTATTCCTTAGTACGAGGTAATTTCAGGGTATTATGCATATCATCTATCCTAACGTGGAGCATTTAGTATTAGCACCTAAGGAAACTAGCTGCAATTTATTATAACTTGTTTTATAAATAATAAGTTTATTGCGTGTATTAAGGAATGATTTTTTATTAAACATGGGATATGTGGAACATATGAATTTATTAGCCTTCGCATTAATATAGTTGATATGTTTAGTGGTTCAGCTTGTTGTCAGAAACAACACCTAAATACCGAAGAATCTGATTTGAATGCTGTTTTCCGACACCATCGAATTATTGGGAAATTTTGGTCGTCTGCGTGTAAAGAAAATTGCTTGGGTTTTCGATGGATTGATACTAATTTTCTACTTATTATAATATCTGGGAATACGTGATATGTCTATTTGAAGTCTGTTCCAGATAGTAGCTTGTCTAAATGCACTGCAAAAAAATAGCCGCATCGTCTGTATAGAGTGCCACTTGTGCATAAGGCACTTCTGGAAAATCATATAAATATGTGGAAAAAAAAAGATTCCAACACACTTCCTTGCGGAACATCTCCTAAACACGTTTTAATTGAAGAGACTGAATCACAGTTACATAAAAAGTTATATTGCGTAAATAATTACAAATTAATTAAATTAAATTTTAACTGTTAATATTTATTAGGAAACGTATGTATTATTTCATCTAAACAACACTGAGGAAGCGGTAATGTGCTTAGATTATAGTGTCTTTTTAGGTATGTACATATTAATATATTGAAATTAATTTAAAAAAAAAAAAAAAGTTTTCGATAAATTATATCGGACATGTTTCGTATTTATACGGACATTTTAACTATTAGAATGCGATTATTTTTATTTTTAAACAAGATAATTTTTTTTTAAATATTAGAAAAAGCTACCAGTCATGAAATTAGGAACATCTAAACTTCTAAGACCGGGAGAGTGGGTTGTTGCAATGGGTAGTCCTCTTTCGTTATCCAATACGATAACAGCTGGTATCGTCAGTTCGGTAAGTCGAACTAGTAATGAATTAGGATTACACGGTCGGAACATGGATTATATACAGACAGACGCAGCTATAACGGTATTTATTTTGAATTAATTTGAAGAATGTGGAATGTAGTTATTTTTTATTCAAATAAACAACAAAAAATTAGTTAAATAACTAAAAGTTTTCTTTATCAAAAAACACAAAGCTTTCCGACTGTTAGGCCATTATCAAGTAATCTTAAATATTTTTTATCTTTTGAAATATTCACTTCATAATGGGTCGAAAAGCGTTGTGTTTTTTCGTAACGAAAAATTTTAGCGATTTTAAATTCTTTTTTGTTGTTTATATTTTGAATTATATTATTATATGTTTAATTTTTTTTTTTTAAATATATATAATATTAAATTTGGCGTACACGCGCGTGTTAAAATTATAAGATAATTAAAATAATAAGTTACTTTTTAAATTGAATGCCTCTTTTAAATTGTTAATTTTTACATATTCTAAGCTATATTTTATGATAATGAATAAATTATTAATACGAGTATGACCTAAAATTTGATTAAATTAAAAAAAAAACCTGCAAAATTAAATGAAAAATTATTGTTTTATTTAAATGATTAAAATAAAGGAGCGGAAAACCGAATTTATCTATATTAAATTTTTTCGCGCGTTATTAATGTAAATTCTTCGCTTCAACTAGATCGTTCCTGTTTTTTCGCATTTGTTATTATTTATTTATTCTCGCGAGATTTGGTTAATAATTTTTGGAAATAATTTATTGTCTTAATTAATTTAGGGTTTCCGATTTTAAGATTTAAAATCTCTATTATCCAAGATTTGAAATCTCTGTTATCCATTTTTGAATTGACTTTTTTTAAGTCTACTCTTAGATTAATGAAAATTCCTTGATTGTAATTCGTGAGCACTTTCCCATTTACCTATTTTAATATACAGGTTGGACGTCAATTCCGACGTTCATTTGAGTAATTAAGTAATATAATACCAATGAAAATGTACACCTATAACCATCGGTTTATAACTATGGCACGGTATAAAATATATACGCGAAAAAATTAACCTAAAATGCTTAAAACGCACTTAAGTATCTGGAAGTCCACTTAGATAAAACGCTGACTCGGAGGACCTACGTAAAAAGAAAAAGACCTCGATCTAAAACACAGAAAGATGCGCTATCTTCTAGTATATAGGTTCGAAACATCCTTACAAAACAGGACAAAACTGTATCAAGACTATCAGAAAGTATTTCTGTAGTACTATATTGTTAATTTGGAATTCAATTAAATAAATATTCTTCGATACGGTATAAAGATGTTTTTATTATATTTAATTTCAAATCAATCGTATTAAGGTTAGTTTTTACTTAATGTTGCTCCATTGTTGTGGGAATGGTTAAACAAATCCTACATCCTAATCGCGCCTTTCAGATCGCGAAAATGAACCGATCTCAAAACTTGAACTATAGCGACAAGGAGTCTGAAAATGACGAAGCCATATATAAATAGAAAACCATCATCGTAGAATGCAAACAATAAGATGTAATTTCACGTATACGAAAATTTATATGGCTAATTACTAGTTACCGATATAATTAGGGAAAAAAAATTGAAATCTAAGATAATAGCTTAAAATAATGGTTAAATTACCTGAAATTATTTCGTGAATAGTAAATAGAGCAGCGTTTTAAGGTATTCTTTGATTAGCGATTATATTGATAAAAAACATTCGGGCCAAGAAATAGTTTTACTTAAACTATAAAATACGGGCATTGCGAAAATCCTAGCAATAATTTACAGACGTTCTAAACAGCTAAAAACGGAAAAATGAAATTTTGAAACCATTCTATGGAATAAATTTGTAGAAAGAGTATAAAAAGACGTGTGCAAAATTTAAGTATTTACGCGTGGCATTTCAGTTATTATTACATGTTAAAAACCAAACCTGTTACATCATAAAGCGTGGAAGTAATTATACGTAGTAATTCTTTTTTTTATATTTTACATATCGCACGAAATCAAGCTTGAAAAAAATTGTTACTTTTATATATTGTTTCTCAGATGAAAATTTGTTGTGCAAATTACGTTGAATTTTCCAAGTATAGTGAAAACCTGACGGAGAATATTAATCCAATATATACCGTATATGGACATTTTTTATAAATTTTATGTTACTTACGAATTACATTTATGTTAAATTTGTAAAGTATTACGTGTCTTATTTATTAACAGTTTGGGAATTCAGGCGGACCTCTTGTAGACTTGAACGGTGAAGTTGTAGGAATAAATTCGATGAAAATGTCGACGGGTATTTCGTTCGCTATTCCAATCGATTATGCGAAGGAATTTTTGAATAGGAATAAGAAACAACTTGCTGGTAATGTATACATTTTGAATAATATATAACCGGAATTAGATTATGATGTTCAATTTTAAATAATTCATAAACGAATACATTATCTTAAATAAGTTAATTTAAAAAAAAAAAAAAAACAATTTCATTCAGTCGAAGAACACAATCCTATACAATGATTGAACATTTTTCTATTTCATTACTTTAACGATTACCTCATTTATTATCACCGATAATGTTTAATTTATTTAAATAACAACCGATAGTATGATTGGTAAGTATTTGAGTCGTGTAATAATTTGTTTTAATAACATTCTTCTTGCCAGGAAATCATCTTTAAATCTCGCTCTTCATAAAGAAAAATTTATTTAACTCTAATAGCATCAATCTGGAAATATGGAATTAAATTATATGGAATTGCAAAAAACAATCTAATTGTCTCATTGGAGGCGTTAAATTAAGCGTATTTTTTTTACCTTATCATCACCATTTAAAAAAAAAAAATTAGTTCTATATATTAGGTAAGAAGTTATCATTAGGGCATTGTATCTTAAAATTCGTTAAAATTTTTTAAATTAACTTATTTAAGATAATACCATTTTGGCATTAAAGATTACAAATTTATACATAACGATCAATAGGAAAGACCTGCGCTTTGATATGGGTAGCTCTATATTCGAAGCAGTTACGTATGGAGAAGTGAACTCAAATAAAAATTTCTAGCGGTTGGAATTTGCGTTATAAATTTGTTGTTTAGTTAATCGATTATAATACACACTAGTTGAATATAAGTATGATTGCGCTATTACGGCTAAATGATTTAAAAATATAAAATTTATCGACTTTGTTATTTGTGTAATGTATGTGTTTCTTGTACTTTAACGTATCGTCTTGTACTCACGATTATTGGACATTATTGTATATAATTCGGCCCAAGTTTTTTTTTATCACGGTTAGATAACATTATGATTTACGATTAAATATTTACGTAAATTAATTTAATTAGAAATAAACATATTAACTGATGTAAATTAATACGAATTTATTTTTTTGCAGGTTTAAACAAAAAAAGAAGGGGTTATCTAGGCGTATCAATGCTGACGTTAACTAACGATTTTTTAGCTGAATTACAAGCCCAAAATAAAATTCCTCTTAATATTACTTGCGGCGTTATGATTTGGATGATAGTGATGGGCGCGCCAGCTCAAAGGTTTGAAATTTACTTTTTTTTTTTCTAAACATCATACTAGCATTAATTGCTGCAAATAACGGTAATCACATAAGTAGAAAATTAGTATTAGTCTAGTGACTCTAGTGAAACACTAGACTATGAAAAAGGGAAAGGAATAACTTGATGAGAATGTTATATATGTAGGAAAAGTATAGGGACGATACAATAATTAAAAATAAGACATGTTATCTTTTGAATAAGGAAGAAATCCGAATTCATTAAGTGATTGCAATTGTATCTCGACGCCACTTCCTTGGAGGATTTTGTCTGTAAGATAGACTGAGTGCATTCTGCGATCGTCATTTATGAGAATAAATTGATCAATTTATAAAATAATATAATGAAGAGCGAGTATTAGTTTTTGAATATAAATTAATTTTATGAGTGAATAAGAGAGCGTAATTTTAGTAATGCTCAACGATGGCATTGTTCCCATAATTTGTTTACTGTTTCAACCAAGTCTGGTTATCTTAATACGGAATCGTATGTATAATACAATAATGTCATCCTCTCCGCGAGATCAATTGTTATTATTTAAATGATTGTTCTGATTGAACGATAATTTCATCTGTTCCGGTCTAAAGATAGATTCTGTTCATTTGTCGTTGCAAAACGTTTTTCAATATGTATAGATCGTATAGTACGTATTTTTATTAAAATTTGAATTGATCATTTTATTACTAAATGGAATTTAATTAATCATAATTTGCCTTTAAACGTAACAACTGGCTGCAGTATTAGTCGAAATTAAAAATAAATTAAACTCTATCGAAAATCTAGCAAATATTTCTTCTAATAAAAAAGGAACAAAAGAGGGAATTCTGAAACTGACGGAGAATATTTATGACGTCATTAAACAACAGTTTCAAGTCAGTACTAATCAAAATAAAGCTACGCTAAATGAACATTTTTCCTTTTCAAATGAGGTTGTTAAACCTAAATGAAGAAATAGTATTTTTAAAAAATGGATCAACAAGTGCGAATCGCGTTGATAATAATTCGATGAACACTAACGTTGTAACAACAGCAACAAATGCTAGTAATGCAGGTATGGTACGTTAACCAATAACGCGGTATCTGCAAATATATAATTCAAGAATCACAGGGATATGCGAATGTTGTTAAGACTTTACGCATATTATCAAATATGTTCGTAATTTTCCAAATGTCAGTGTTATGATAAAAATTTTCTTCGATGCACAAATAATGAAGTGCCGCTTCAAAATCTTGTCAACGGGGATGTTAAAATAAATTATAGGAATTCTGATTCCTACAGAAATACTATTGAAAATCTGAAAGTGGTAAATCTAAACTCTATACACGAACTATATAGGGTAGAATATCATTCTAATCAATGTAAAAACGCTAAATCATATAGACTTGTTATTCGAGGATTACATCACATCACTGCAATTGAAGATATTAAAACGAATTGTATAAATTTAGTAACACTGCATCAGATATATCCAACATAACCATAATGTGGAAAGTTGCGGAACAACATTGATCAGATAGTATTACCTGGAATGCCGATAGGCTGCTTAGGCGTAAAAATGAACTTGAAATTGATCTAAATTATAATAATATTGATATTGCATTGATATCTGAAACGCATTTTCAATATGGTGACAAAGTTAAGTTCTGTAAGTGTACATTGTACCACACACAGTCACACACACACACACACGTCACATCCCGATGGTGGTAGTTCAGCGGTTCCGGAATTATCATCCAAAATAGTATTAAACACTACTAAAGTATTTCAATCTAGCAGCATAATATGCTGCTGACTATTGTAACTATGTTTCGTAATGGCTGCGAATTTAACTTGATTGCTGTCTATTTTCAATTTGGCACAACTTCCATGATCCTGCTGATAAAGATGTACTTAATCGGCTTAGCAATAAGCTAAATAGAATTATCAAACACATTAAGCACAAATATATAGAATATGATCTGGAAAATCTCAGTGTGGAAGCTAACAAAGATTATTCTTCGTGTAAAGCAACTTACCGACTTCAGAGACCGGTTCAACATATTCCTCCTCTTAAGAACAAGTCTGGGAATATGATAAGAAAATATTAAAAAACTGAACTATTTGCTAGTACCTTTCAGAAATATTTATGCCACATAATATTCAGAGTAATATTACTCCACGAATAGCACTGTTACATGAGCAACATATTAAGTTATGTTCACTATATGAAGTAGCAGTACAAATTCATACTAAAATAAATACCAAAAATCTCCTGGCATTGATGGAATTTGTCAAGGTGCTATGCGAATTGTCCCGTAAAGAAAAATGTTGTTAACTTATTTAACGTTTGTCATCGTCTTGAGCACATTCCAATAAGCTTCGAGACAGCGCAAATAATTATGTTAAACAAACCGGACGAGTAAGTGTTGTCATACAGACCTATTTCTCTACTGCGTGTAATTAACACGCAAGTTGAAGCCAGTTATATATCCCTATGCATGCGAAATTTGAAAATTAATTTAAACAATTCGAATTCAGTTCATGTTACCTATGCAATCATACACCTGGGTGTCTACATTAATGGAAGACAGGTACCAACATCTGCTTCAGCCAAATAACTGGGTATGTTGGGTATGTACCTAGAAGTAAGGTTAACCTGAATGCGATCAAATTAACGCCAGAATTCGCTAATTTTATTGGCTATTGTGACAATTCGAACTTAAGTTTGTATCATAAAAGACCGGTGTATCCGGTTATGATCAAATCGATATGTACCTAGGAGGATGTGCTGCAATATCCAATCGTGCAATCATCCAGAAAGCACAGAACAAAATCATTCGCCTGATTACAAGAGCGGGATAGTTCCAACATAACGATGATTTACATCGGGACCTACAGTTGAAGAAGGCGAATGAAGTAATTCATTTTGCAGCATGTATGGTGATCACAGGCAGAATCATAAAAATTGCTGAATCCGGGAAAACGTACATGATTTATTAAATTTATAAAAATAATTAATATCCTTTGTATTATTACAACATCATCATTCTGTTTTCGTATTTAATTATTTATAATTATTACTTAAGATTTCTTTAGATTATAATACAAAATAATAATAAAAATTATAGTTCGATGCGAAAAAAAAGAATGTATGACGTAAATCAAATGGGACATTTTTGTATCACTTGTTACAGTATCGTGCTGTTAAGTAAAATATTAAAAAATTGTACGCGCTAATTAACTGCTAACAACTTAAATTTACAGATCTGGTTTGTTGCCCGGTGATGTGATCGTTACTATAAATGGTGCATATGTGCAAAATGTTAATGACGCGTATCAAGCGTTTGAAAAATATTCAGCATTAAAATTGGGTGTATATCGATCTGGTATGTATTTAGAGTTTACCGTTTATCCAGAAAACGTTTAATTTTTCCATTTTTTATTATGTATATATTTTAATTTTTACATTTTTTTATTATATATACATATTCACTGAAAACAATGCCTTATCGCTGCACCATTGTGTGTCCTGTTGGTAGCTAGTGTCCGAAGTTCTTGGCATTTATTTATATTCAAGCGATCATATACACTCTTCATTATAGATATTCTTGGTCTTCCTCTTGGCCTTTTGCCTGTAACTTTACCCTCTGTTATATATTTTATAGTTACTATGCCTTATTGCATGACCTAACATTTTTATTTTCCGCTTTCCAATATGATTTATTAAACTTCTTTTTTCATATATTCTTTCTAGAATTTCATTGTTTGGTTTCATTTCTGTCCAAGATATTACATCTCCATTGAATTCAGTTGATTTATTTCCTGCCCTGTTAAGTACCAATTTTCACAACCGTAACAAAGCACACTACAAACGTATGTTTTTGCAAATTTTTTCCGGACATCTATACTAATTTTCTTATTTGTTATTAAAGCTTGTCATATTCGTCTTTTAATATCTGCTATACTTTTATTATCACACTTCCTAGGTAACGCGTTTGTGTGACTTGTTTCAGTTGAGTATTATCTATTTTTATGTTTATCTTTTTATTTAGTGTGTCTTTCCTGATCATATATTATTGTATATATATATAAAATAGATTATTGCGCACGGTAAAGAATATGGTACCTATTTGCCATTTATATGTACTACATGATTTTTGAAAGTAGTATTTTTTGTATATTTTATTGTTTTATAAAATTAAAAAGAATATTCGATTTTTGAATATGTATTCATGTGCCACCATATAATAACTGTAATATTAAGGCGTTTCTTCTCAGAATGCATGAAGAGAATGATATTAGAATTTGAAATCTGTTAATAGTAAAAAAATGTAAATTTCTATAAACTGGAAAATTGGTAGGGGATGTGGTCTAGACGATTTTTGTCAATTCCAATATTGATAGACGAACCATGAATCTTCGGTGATAGTTATCCGGCGGCTTCTTTATATTCATAGGAAGGTGTTACTCATTTACTGACAAATTAAATAGTTAGCCGAAGATCTTTTTGATCATCGTCCAAAATGGTCGTGCGAGAACATTAAAGAACATCGTTACTTCACGAAGAAATTTTGTCAATTTTGAAAATAGAGACCATTTTGCTTCATGATGGGGTCGTGCGAGAAGAAAACTTACAGTATTACAGATACTCCACTAGGGAATTTTGTAAATTTTGAAAATACAAATAACTAAGGTTCACAAGTGTATTCTCTAAACAATAGAAATTCGCAATTCGGATTTAAAAATATAATATAGCCGATAATTACCCGGGTTAATCACAGGGATAGTAGAAAAACACGGATAATCCAAAAACTACTTTTTATTCGGAAAAAATTAACGTTAGTATGAAAATGACTTACATTTACCCATATTATGTATATAACATGGAATTTGGAATTTTCATTTCAACATTTACCGCTTAAAAAATTCCGTAACCCGTCTAGTCTGATTGTTCATTTCTAGTCGTATACCGACGCATTACGAACCACAGTGATGTCATCGTAATTAAATTCTTTTTGTACTAAATAAAAGTTTTCGCATATTGTAGAGCAACAGAATGAGAAATCGTATTTTTCTTATTTAGTACATTTTCTGCATCAACACTATCGTCACTATTAAATGTAGTAACCATGTATTTATCCGTTAAATACCGGTAAGCCAGACTCGCATGCATCACTTTGAAACTAATCTTCTAAATTTTTTCAAGATTTTTGAAACCTTCGAATTTTTTTCTTTATTCGGGAATCCTGTTATCACTTTCTTCTTGAATGTCTGAAGTAGACTGTTCATCAAATGCACGATCTTTACTCACGATGGTGATACTGTAGACGATTTTACCTTTGACCATGCTATTGATATTTCATATACTACATCCAATAAATTTTATCAATAAAATTGCGAGTGTTATAAATTTTGAGAATAAAATTTTTCAAAAGTTATATTTTTGCTGGTTTAATTGACGCGCTCAAATAAATAAAATAAAATATAAACTCTCATTTTACAATTCTATCAGCTAAACCGGATAAAATTATACGCATGATAACCGTAAAAATGTTTGTCTTTAATCAGGAGTACGGATAATCGGGAGTTTGCTGTACAAAATTAAAAAAAATTGCAACTGATAATCAGTCCGTTGTAACTCTAAAGAAAACGATCTCTGCTTTACACGGACGAACAGAGATGTTTTTTGTCACCGAGCAAACTTAACCAGGGAAATTGCCTTCGGTCGATATCATCAAGTAATTGGCGTGTCGACGCATAGCTAGACAGATTTATTAAATGGTGATGAAGTTAGGGCCGCAAACTTACCACCCAAGATGATGTCATCCAATACCCGGTAAGTTGTAAGTATGCTCCTTGTTGGGGGCAGTGGCCGAAGTAAGGGTTTTACTGAATTACAATTGTTATTATCAGCTTGGTTTTTCGGACCCAAGGCAATGGTAGGTGATTAGTTTGGACAGTTGACGACTCCACAACTTTTCAATTGCGCAACGAGTTTACTGGTTGGAAAGCTGCCTAGATTTTTAGAAGGAACGGGTCGGTGGTATAAACATAAAGAACACATAGTCTCAAGTTGAGGTACGTCGGCTCAAGGAAGATAGGACTTTTCAAATAATGAATAATTTATTGTTTGCTCGTGGTATGCAAAATTTCCCTTTAATACTTGGACGACCAAAGCTTTAGTCTTTTTTTTTTTTTTTTGGAAAATTGCATTTTATCGGAAATAATATTTAGATACGAATCACATACTACTAAAACCCATTATAATTATGATTATCTCAATCGTGTAGAACTTCGTTTAATAAATTTTATGGCATATAACCAAAAATGACAAATATCAGAAAGGACACATAAATTTTTTAAATCCGACTTTTTCCTTAAAATAATTCTTTAATAGACTAAAAAATATTTCCGGAAGATCCGATACCTTAAATTGAAAAAATGGTACCCGAGATATTTAAAATTATATTAATTATATTTACTAACACATATTCAGTTGAAAATAAATTTCTAAACTGATAAAATTCGAACGGTTAACGCGATCGAGTTGAAATTTTCAAAATGTGATTTCAAAATTCGTAATTTCCATACAGACAATTTTCAATTACTTAATACACTACACGTATGTATAAAATTTCATCTAAATCGTTAAGAATCGTATTGAGATGTCGAATATATACAGAAGAAATGCTCGTTTAATAAGATACGCTGTGATTAACTTTTGATAAACTTGGGGTTTTCACGTTAAGAACTGCAAACGTCGAAATACAACGATTAATACAAAATTAAATAAGATTTTTAAAGCTGATAACTACTAAGACCAGTTTTGTTGTGTAAATTACGACATTGCAAAATTATGTCGCTAGTCATCACTGACTTATAATTTATTAAATTTTACGTTAAAAATATATAATTTATATTTTAAGCATAATTTTCTACATCATTAAATATAGGCCAAATCAAAATAGAAAAAAAAAAATGATAGATTATCTTGAACAGTTATTAACTTATAGTTTCCGGTATAAAATTGGTTTATTCGGAGCAATCTTTGCAATTGTAAACATGTTTTTTTTTTTTTTGGTCTGTACCGTTGGTTGCTTTATGGTTTTCTTGCTTTAAGCTATGATAGTTGGCTTATTATATTTCTATGTTATTCTGGACTATGAACTTTATATGATTTTGACCGGTTCTTCGTTGTTTGAATCACTTACTATTGATTCTATATTTAAAGGGAGTGTGTGTTTGTATTTGAATAATTCTCGTATCATATTTCGATTTTGTTTGTACTTCTCGCATTTCCATATGATATGATTGATATCCTCTTACTCTTGACATTTATCGCATAGACTATTTTCAATTATGTATACTCGAGATAGATAAAAAAAATGTAAACATATAACTCCGATTTATCAAAGGTGATATTAAATCGTTACATACACACACACACATACATGTATAATATGCAATTGTATTAATTCGACTATGTTTTTAAATCGGTAATTTTAACGATAATTAATTTTTAAGTTCACTTCGTAATTGTCGCAAAATCAACTGGGAAACGTATGATGGCGTAGTTAAGGATTTTATTATTTTCATCATTATCGTATACCACAGTTCGAAATTTGTCAAACAAAATTTACCGTATTTATTTATAAAATTTATAATCGGAATGATAAAAGCGAAAATTAAAAGTAAAAAAAAAAAAAAAAAGACATATGTTGCTATAAGTCCTTAAAAGTGAAAAATATATTATATAATTTTTAATGAGATGAGATATTAATCTTCTTCAGTTCTTCCAATATCATATTTTCTTCTTTAGCTATTTCTAACTGTCGTTTTCGATATTCTTCCATTTCAGTTTCTCGAATTGTTTTTTGTGTCTCTTCCTTCTCTGTTATCTGAATTACAATTACAATTTTATTACGGAATATGGTTAAAAATAATAAAAGTACGCATCGACTACGATGATTATAAACATATTTTATGTTCGTAAAAATAAATAAATAAAATAAAAATTAAATATTTTAATCGCAGTTATTTCCCGAATCGTTTAACTAACAGATTTCAAACCATGTATCAATAACATAAACTCTAATAAACAAGACTAAATGCGAATGATCGTGACATTTCCACGTTCACGAACGGCTTTTTAAAAATAAAAATTGTGTAAATTATTTCGAAAAATAATAAACATGTCCCTCTTTCGCCATCTGATAGAATAAGAAAGAAATTGAAACACGGAGAAAGGTAAATACGAATTACAACAATTGATACTGCAGCGAAGAATACAAGGAAAGCGGAGACGGCAAAGATGGAACGGATATAAAGATGGGTATAATACTGTAAAAATATTTGCGCTAATGCAGTTTAGTGTGTTAACGCAATGAGTTAACTGAATTGTGTCATAACTCAATCGTATCTTGGTGTCAAGGAGCAGAATTGTTCTTATATCGACAGGTACAGTTAACAGTGCATTTAACAGTTGTGTTATATCTATATATATAGGCGTGCTCCTTCAAGAGGAACCAACCTTACCATTCCTTTTCTACAGTATATATAATTTGAACTTTTCGAGGTAAATATAATTATATATAATTATTATGAAAAAATATATTTTCGTCACATAAAGAAATAATAAAATTAATTGTTGCTATATATTGTATTAATATTGTAAACGAGTGCTAATTCAGAATTCATTGGCGTAATTGGTTATGGTTATAACACAGTGTTATAACGAGTTAACTCGAGAGAATCTGTTCGATGTATATTGGTTGGACGACTTGAAATTTCAACCTAGTAAACTGGTAATAATTCAGGAAAAGGGTTCGATTTAAACAATCTTTTAATAAGCGATGAAGTTCATTTTCAGCTACCCGGATTTGTAAATAAACAAAACTGCCGCTTACATATAAGTTCGATTCTAGAATTTACGTTTGATCGTAATATTATCGAAGAATTATCTATACCGACGAACGTGAAAAAATATCTTAAGCAAATTGTAGTAACTGTTGAATATATCGGAGAGTAACGATTTTATGAATTGTAAACAAAACAAAATCATAACACAGTTTAATGACTATAAAAGTTTTTTATAGCAAAGCTTTTTGACAGTTACGTCATTATCAAGCATACACAATAAGTATTTAATATTTAAATTACCTGAAATAATTATATAATTACAACTTATAATTTGATTTAACAAAACAAAATAAAAACAATCACTATAAAATTTATTGTATGCAAAACTTTTCAACTATAAAGTCATTTTCAAGAAAATACAATTTTTTTTTGTAACGTTTTTGTATTTGCTTGAAAATGACTTTATAGTTGAAAAGCTTTGCTAAAATAAAATAAATTTTATAGCGATTAACATTGTTTTTATTTTGTTTTGTTAATTCATAAAATCACTACTCTCCGATACATCAACATTATAATTTGATATACATATTTCAAAATTACCTCTGGCAAGTGAAATATGTATATCAAAATTATAAGTTGTCATTATATGAATACTTCGGGTAATTTATTCGTAATATTTATTGTGTATGCTTGATAATGACGTAACTGTCGAAAAGCTTTGGAATAAAAAACTTTTATAGTGATTAAACTGCGCTATGAATTTTTGTTTATAAATTGTAGTAATGATAAACAACGTACTAGGTTAATTCAAGTCGATTATAAATGTGCTGGAATAAAGTTATTTTTTATTTTGTTGTAAAAAAAATAAATTATTTAATCAACGATTACCTTTTACTAGTAAGCAATTTTACCTGTTGCTGAATATCGGTTAGCCATTTATTTTGCAAATTTTTAATTTCTAATTCTTTTTGTTGTAAACTGCGATTAGCTTCCTCCATAGTTTTCAGTCTGCTTTCTCGTTCGTCTATTAATTGTTTTTGTTTCTCTGCGTTAGCTTGTAACTTTTCTTTTAGCTGCGATAAAAATGTTACGTATTAACTGGTTAGCATAATTTTAGTAGAATTTACCATCGAACGCATATATTTACACATACATATACACATATATAAAAAGAATTACCTGACATTGTATAGTTGTTAAAACATCCCGCATTAAATTGTTCCTGGCTTCTTGTTCGATAGCCCATCTTTTCTCTTGATTTTGCCACATTTTTCTAGCTTCTTCGCTAAAAACCGAATCAAGTAACAACGCGGGTATTTATACATCGTAATGACTTCATTAGATACGAACAAAATGTGCGTGTTCTCTTTTTTACATATTAACTAAAAGCATGACAAGGAAGAAGCGAATTTAAAGAAGTTAGTTATAATCATGATTTTTGCGAGAATTTGTTCGTGGAAGTAAATATGAATAGAGAGGTAATTATTTAATATTCCACGGCCTCGGATATTCTCCGTCATTTCAGCTGAATTATAGGCGATTTATCTCGCGATCGAATCCTTAATGAGCTCCGATGTTGATCAGCCTTCAACTATATTTCGATTTTCTTTCAGCACGGCGTGCTCTCTGCGATGTTTTCAATCATAATCAGCACCGCGTTGCCGAAAAAGCGATAAAATTGGTACTGGCGGTGTTGAGTCAGAAAGTGACGTTCTTGTCGAATACACAACTTACGCTGGGAGATACTAGCTGATAAAGCGACCAGAGAAGCTATTACGTTCTTGCCGGTTTCGGGCGTTCCAGTTCCAGCATCTGATTTTAAGAAACGCATCATAAATGGGCTTCTTGCATCATGGCAGATAATTTAACAAAACATAATCAAACATTCGATATCCTCGATAACTTCGCTTCCAAGCTGCAGAGACGATGTAGTCATCACCAGATTGAGCCTGGACCATACGCGTCTCACGCATGCGTAAATCAATAAAACTTTGACTCCATTGTGTTCCGACTGTGGCGTTATTCTATTTCCCATATTCTAGTCGACTGTACCTCATACCCCTCGCTTAGAGCGTCTCTTAATCTTCTTCCTTCGTTTCATCTACTCTTCAAATATTACTGTTTCTTGTTTATTCCTCAATCTAATCCTTTTTTCCTACCGTGCCTCTAACCTTAGGTGCTGTACAATAATAATAATAATAATAATAATATAGATGCTAAATTTTTTATGCAGATACATATGACATTTTTATTGTGGCAGCATTATCTATGTAAAATTTTTACAATAGTTACAATAGTAAAAATAAACTCGAAAGAAAGCATGAATGATGTAAAACGAATAATACTAAATTTAATAATTAATAGAGTAACCTGCTACGAAACCTGAGGAATTCGAATAATTTTAACGGATTTTTATTTGTAAAATAATAATTTTATTTTTAATCATATTAAATTAACTACGGTAAATACATAATTTTTAACATAATAAAACTAACTGTTTTCAAATGTAGTCAGTCACAAAATAAGAATATTATAGTATTTTATAAACATTTTTGATCTCGTATAATTCGAGAAGCACTATAATTACGGATAAAATATTTGTTGAATTAGAATTTTCTACGTTTTAAAAAATTGTAATTTGAAATTAACATATTTTCTATATTCGCGCTATTGTCGATAAAATTTAATTTACTCGCAGTTTGTTATTCGAATTAAATTTTAATTACAGAAATATTATTACTTACTAAAATATGAACTCTAACTGTTTTTCACGTTGTTTTTCCAATATTAAATATTCTCCGAGTAAAGCGTTGGCTTTATCGATTTCCTTCCTAGACTGTTCTTTCATTTTCTCCTGTAACTGGTCTTGTTCGATGCATTGAGCTATCTGGTCTAACAGCTTTTTATCTTCATTTAATTCATCTTGTATTTGTTTCGTTTTTTGCTTCAACTGTGACTGGTATTGATGTCGTAAGAATACTCTATATTAATTTAAATAAACGTTGAATAGATACTCTATTATTATTATACAAATTTGAATATTACACGCCGATTGAAAAGCAGAATTATTCACGTGTTAAAATAAAACGGAAGCCTTTATTATAAAATTGTAAATATATTATATATATATATATATTTTTAAAAGACGTGTTTATATTTATAGCAAAAATAATTTTTTTTCTCATTTTTCTCAAAAATAGATTTAATAATGTATTAGATATCAAGAGAATGGAACGTTCGTAAATTAGGTAGCTGAAAGTTTTTCGGCTTTATTATTATCTATCATTACTAAATATGCAATAACATTTTACCAATTAATAAATGGCTAAAAGATTGGACAGAATCAGCTATATATTCATGCTGGCAAAATCACGATTTATATAATCGCGAAACATTTAAATCCATACGTTTTGCCTTACAACGCGCTGTATTATTTATTAATAATAAACCGAACAAAATGTAACACAATCACTAAAAGTTTTTTAATCGCGAAGCTTTTCGACAGTTACGTCATTTTCAAGCACGAAAGCTTCGCGATTAAAAAACTTTTAGTGATTGTGTTACATTTTGTTCGGTTTATTATTAATTAATAAAATCACTACTCTCCAATATATTCAACATGTATTATTTATTCCTGGGAAATGTACACTGAACAACTGCTTAATATACCCGACAAATAATCGATAAAGCCTATTAATATAATATTTCAACCATATTTTGCTCTTTAGATTATGAAAAGGCTTTTGATAAAGCCCGCTGGAATACATTACGGATAATACTTTAAAAAGTGGGCGCCCCAGAACGCCTATTCATTTTAATAAAAAACTTACACTGAAACATAGTTATTTATATATACTACTAAAAAGATTTTGAGTATATATTAAGCAAAAACCTGTAACTATATATCACGGTGTCTATATAATAAATAACGGAAACTGCGACAGAGAAAAATCAAACGAAGAATATGCATGGCAAAAAGTGTTTTTGGCAAGCCTACAAAAATATGGAAAAATCGTTAAGGTACCTGCCAACTGAAAAAGATTGATACAAATATTAATACATTCATAACAACAGCGTCAAATGATCGGCTATAGAATCATACTAAGAACACTCCGGACTGAACACCGAGCTTTGAATTCTAGAACGATATATAGACTCGAGACAACGGTTATTTTACCTACTATAATACGACAACGACTAAAGTTAATCGGTGGTGTAATAAGGCATCAGAGGACTGCAATGAGATTCATGGACCATATCATCATAATTGCGAATTTCAGATTACATTATACGATCTTGTAACGACAAAGAGAAAAATTTCGACAAGTGGTCTTTCAAGCCATCAATTCATGTTGGTTAAGCAAGACGCAATCGGACTTTTGAAGCGAAAAAGATTATCACTACATACGACTTAAATATAATTACACAGTTGCCTATTAAATTAAAAAAAAAACAAAAAACATAAGGTGTATTATATAAATCATGTTGTTCGAGAAATAACAAGAGATTGTTTGTACTGTTATTAAATGAAAATCGATTTAGATTATTGTATCTATATCATAAAATGGAAGAATTATGAATTACGAGAGAATGATGGAGGAATATTATTATCGAGTAGGAATGAGCGAATTACATTGGAATGATCTCGTCTTAATCTAACTAAAATCATTTCTTCCTTTCGAAACTTAATATTAGCCGAGGATTCGACTTTATAGAGTCGGTTAATAGTTCGAATTGTTTTTCATTCTATATTCCATAGCCTCGTAATTTTTTCTTTGTAATAGATCTTCCAATGGTTTCCAGGGTGTCTAACTTTACATCTAGTTAAAGATTCTCCGATTCCTTAAATGTCCTACTACAATTATCAAAGCTCCCAGAACTCAAAATATCCGAGTTAGAATTTAATGTGAGGCATCGTGTTAATCAACTTCATAATCGTGGATCTACAGTAAAGTTTTAGTGTGGGTCCCTTCTCATTGTGGTATTACTGGAAACGACGTGGCCGATGAATTGACGCGTTATAATTTATCAAGTGTTCCTTATGAGAACATGAAATGGAATTGAAGTGATATGTTACCAAAGATTTATACTAATATATTTTCAACAGTATTATATCGCCGAAAGTCATCGCTTTGATATATACACAGTTTCCAGTAAGCCATGGTTTCAATTACACCAAAACGTTTCGAGGAATTATATATCAACTTTATTTAGACTACGTACTGGGCATAATTTCTCTCCCTCGCATGTTGCTAAATTAGGCATAATTTCGGATGGTACATGTGACACGTGCCATGTTTGACGACCGTATCGAGCATCAAATTTGGGTTTGTCCGAAATTTCTAAAGCATAGAGATGAGATATTCTCTAATATTTTACAAAAGTGTCACAGATTACTTCGGACTATCGAATTAATTGTTTCTGAGCCATTGTCTTCTGTTACAATTAGTTTATACAAATTTCTTAAGCGTAGTGGCATTGAAATTTAAAATACACTAACTAGATAAAGGTTTAAAATGACGAAATGGCGGAAGCTGGGTCAAAAAATAAAAAATAAATTGAATATATTTCTAACTAGATTTCGCTCGTTAATTATATATATATATATTTTAAATAAATAATATATAATACGTTTACAAATATAGTCTTATTTTATTAACGCATATATATATACACTATGTAACGATAGAGATTAGGTATCCCCCGAATACGATTATAAACCTCACACGTGTAACTATTATCTCTATCATTATGATAATGATGAGAATTATTTATTGCGGAACATTTATCGAAAAACAGCGGGAAAAATTTTATTCAATAAAAATTTCGGTTTAAAAGCAACCGTGTCAGAATCATAAATTAATTAAAAATAAAAAAAATATTTACGAAGAATAATATTATTGCAAGTACATAGATAAAAAATAAACCAAGTACGAAATAACTTACGAATGTTCTTTATTTCGCCGTTTTTTTTCAATTTCATCTCGAAGTACGGTCAATTGCTCTAAGCGTAATTTCAACGTTAATTCTCGTTCCGCTTCCTTTTGCAGATGGTCAGCGTGTTGTTCTTTATATCTGGTGTTAGTAGAGTGGTACATAATCGATTAATAACGATGTTAATTTAAAGAAAAACATAAAACAAATGCCGAATTATCGAATTAAATTTTCGTATAATTGGAAATATCGATTTTTACATACACGTAAATAGCTTAAAAAATTTGGCGTGCCGATAATTGATTATAAATACACCAGAGAGCGTGATCGAATAGAGAAACGAAGGAAGATAAATAAAAAATCGCAATGTTAAAACGGTTGACGCGGTTATTCCCGAAATGTCGTGTTTGTTCGTCGTCAAATATTTAGGAATGTTTTTGTTGTACGGCCGTCTTACACGGAGTACTCACATTCAGTATGTGCATTAAAAATTATGTTTCAGATTGAAATTGTTGCGCGACATAATTAATAGAAAGTCCTCTGTAAAGTTTAAGCGTTTAGTGTACTTGATAGTAATAGCTCCAAAATGGAGATACGGCATTGAAATGTACGGTGCACCTGCAAGAATTAATATAAATAGCATTCAGCATCTGCAGTTTAAGATTCTTCGCCAGATGGTCGACCCTCCGTTCTTTGTATCAAATTGTACCATTCACAACGATCTCCACATTGAAGATTGTTAACGAGCTGCGGACCAGCTGCAACTGCAATATTTCGAGTATATCGTTACCTGGTAATCTCCGATAAGAAGGCTTTTGCACCCAGAAACTTTCTTAGGATTGGATAACCCTACGCTATAACTGCAGTCCCAGCGATTCATAGAAATAATTATTCTATTAGTTTTCTGCTTTTCTTTATAACTATTGCATATATTTTCCTTTTTATTTATTTCTCGCTCTCTCTGTGCATCATTCATGTTTATCTGTCCTGCTCACTCTATTGAAAGTGATCGGTGTTTCACGTCATATCTTATGTATAAGTTAATATGTTACTAACTTATTAGCTTCGCCAATAGTGGTCAGTTCATATAATCTGAAGTGGTGTTAATAATAATAGTTATTTTGGGTCAATTTTTCCCCAAAATAATTTCTAGGGTTTACGCGACTAAAATTATAGAACGAGATAAATTTACGAGCGAATGAAATTTAAATTTGCAAAAAATCAATTCATTTGTGAAATTTTCTACCGTTCCATAGAATAATTATATTTCGTAAATAATTCCTTCATTCAAAATTAAGTCGAAAAATTAATATTCTTTGAATTTCGTTTTTTTTCACTTCTCTTATTTGAAAAAAAAAAACTAAGATGATAAAAAAAATTCATAATAATACTTCGGACAAACTCACTTAATTTCCTCCATTTGTTTAATTAAATCTTCTTTCAACCTCGCGGCTTCTTCTCGTCTTTGTTCCAAGATACGTTGTTCTTTTTCCTGTTGCAACGTTAACAATTGTTTCCGTTCATCATCAAACTTCGAAGTTAGATCTCTTTCTTTTTCTTCCTGAATACGCTTTTCCTTTATTTGTTCCTCCCAAGAATGCTTTAAACTTCTTTCCCGATGTTTTCGTTCAAACTAAACATATTATTTTTAATTTAAATTTTCATTAAAATAATTCAGCGTAAAGCGCACACGGAACAGTGTGCTATAAAAATGTCTATGTACATTTACGACCGGATTATTGTACACTGCGCGGTGTTAAATGAATTATATTATAAAATGTTATTTGACGTATATATTAAAACTTAACTAACTCTAGGTTATGTATTTTTTTTTTAATATACCGTCCTAATTTATGAATGTTAATTCAATTTCACAAATTGAATGTAATTACACGTTGTTTTTCTTTTATCGATAAATAATAATAAGTAGGTAAAATATTTCACTTCGAAATAATTAAAAAAAAAAAAAAAACTGTACCAGTTTTGCAATTAAAAATAATACAGCGAGTTATTTCTCTCTTAATAAAACAATGCGCCCATAAAATTATAAATTTTTACCTCTCTTAACACAGGCTGAGATGATTTCCATTGCTGATAACGCCAGATGTCAGATTCGTCATTTTTCTGCTTATTTTGTCTGCGTTCTTTGTCTGTATTAAAAGAACTTGAATCGTCGCTGTTCGCTGATTTATCCGGTCGTCTTTTCCAGCTGCCGACAATGTCTTTTTGCTAACGGCAAAATTTATAGGAACGAATTATTACCTCCCGTATAATATAATTAATTACATAAGCTAACAGATAAAATAAATACCAGATTAATATTAAATTATCCTTGTAAAGAGAAACCCCAAGTTTTTACATTTAAACTCACCCTAAATAAGGGTTGTATTCTTTCTTTATTTTACTTTATTTTATATAGCGTTCGAATATTGTATTGTGATTACAATGTACTTATGCAAAAAATTGTTTATTAAATATCATTTGGACATTTCATTCTAAGTGTACACTAAGTGAAAACACTATTTAAATAGTACGTAACCTAAGTTGCGCCGAATGAAAGTCACTCCTTATCTGAAATGTATATTTTGTCACGATTCAAAAACGATCACATATCGTTTTAAGTGTACGCGAAGTTTATATTTTACAGTCAGATGAATTATTAATAAGTTATTTTTACATAGCTATTGGCACTTTTATATACGTTCATAGGTTTATATTGAATACGTTTCGAATTTTTAATGTTCGATTAAAATATTAAGGAGGTTACATAATATAAATGGAACTGAATGTATAAAATACACGAGGAAAAAAATGTTTTATATACTTTCAATTCTGCTTCATATATCTGATTTTCTTCCTCCAATAATTTAGACAATTTCTTACGTCGTTCTTCTAAATCCGATTTTATAACTTTTTCATTCCTCGACGATCTGTTGAAATGTAAATGAAAATTATATATGTATTAACTGAAAAAAAAAAGAATTTAACCGCTTAATTCAAAAGTAGAGTGAGATACACTAAGGGGATCGTGGAGATTGAGATTAGAAAAGACACGACTCTTAAAATGGATATCTTTAGTAAAATTGCAATTTTTACACGAATGGATTTGATCTACATGACACAATTGGGGGCACGAGATCCGGGAGAAAAAGCTTCAAGTTTAGTTGACATGCGGAAATGAGATGGCCGCTTGACAGAACTACATGAAAGTAACATACGAACTTACAATAACAGGTTATTGACTAACTTCAAACGTGGAACCGCTATATTCTAATTTGGTATATATGTATATATTTATCAAGAATATAAATTTTTTTAAAGAAAAATTTTCATATATACATACGTTAAATGTGTATAGTGATTAGTCGGGTACATTTATTTAATAATTTATCGAATAAGTGCAATAATTTAACTAATTCCGCTTGATTTATGAATAATTTTCGATGTAAGTTGATCATCTCAATTATTTATGTTACCCGACTTATTAGAAATTTATTATACTATAATGTGTTGAAAATATGTTTTCTAGTCTTTTTCCTAATGGACCGGTGTGTAACAGTTATAAAGTTAATTTATACTCGTAATAAGGTAGTCGAATATTGTATTAGTTGCATATCACATTTATTAAACTTGCCATTCGTCAAAGAATTGGATTTAGTTTGAATTCGAATTAAATTTAACAAATATAAGCTAGAAAAATAAGTTAATATTTAATAAGAAGAAATTCAATTCCCAATAATATTTCAATCGGCCATGAAGTTTCATTAATATTAAAATCAATCTATTATTTTTTAAACGGATTTGTTGTAATTGGCTAAATTAAAATATACAGATACTAGTTTTATTTTGTATTAAAATGAAGTGAACGTTGGTGTATAAAATTCCAATTTTTAAAAGGCTTATGAATTTATTTTTTATGTGAGGTAAAATGGGTAAATTTAGTTTCTATCATCTCACAACTTTCTTAACAAAATAGTAAAGTTTAAAACGGAATTTATTTGAAAAGTGTTTAAACGAAAGTAATGTCTTAAAATTAATTTAGTAGCCCCCAAGCAAATAATAAATAAATATATATTCGCGAGAATAACGGATTTTTATCTGACTTTTAAATTAAAAGAAATTAACCGGAATTTTCCGATTATTAGTCGTTAAAAATATCGAAATTATAGTAAAAAACGATTTTTGTTTACGATTATTTATGGTGGGATGATTTTTTCAACAAAACAAAATAAAAACAAAGTTAATCACTATAAGATTAACTTTGTTTTGTTAATTCATAAAATCACTACTTTCTAATACATCAACATTTTTTGTTCAAGTTCAGTTTAGTTTTATTATTTTTAAATAACAAGACTACTAATAACAAACTGTTAGTGCCAACTTATAACATGGATTTACAAATTTATATTTCTATAAATGCATTATTAACAATAAAAATTATATTTTGGTTTATAATCAGTCCAAAATGTGATGCATCAACAGTTATTTGATATGAAACTAGTTTAACGTAAATAATTCGAATACAAAAACTGTGATTCATATATTACTCCCTGTCATGTGAATAAAAAATTACAAACTAATGTTACCCGGTTTCTTCATTTTTTACCGAGGCCCAACCGTTATATTTTGAGGCTTGCATGTCCCACGTTTTATAATAATGCGATACATTATTCCATAAAAGTAGACGATGGTAATCTTGATTTCTTCTTCGCGCTAATTTTTCCTCTCTAATTCTAGCCGATCTTCTATCCATATTAAAATGCTAATTTCTATTTATAATTAATCGGAAAAAACCTAAGTACAATAACAGTGATTTGTTTCATGTGTTTACTTGTAGCTAGGAGACACACACATATATGAGTCATACGTGAATTAAACTGTTTATTAATGTTCAATTTCTGTCATCAGAGGATAAGGTATATACATGCATATCTATTTATCCGTTTATCTACCTATATATATAATATTTACATCATTTATTAGTCTCACTCTTGGATAGTTTTAAATTAGCGAATATAAGGAAATCAATTATATATGTACATATAAGTTTAACGATTAGAGGATTAGATAAATTATTGCACATACTTTTTGATTTTTACAGATAAATTATATGTGCATTTAAAATTCGTATTTACTAAATACAAATAAATATATATGGGTAATTAAATGTAAAATGCAATGTGGATTAAACAGTGCATTTATTATTCTAATAAAAACATTAACAAAATTTAATTACTAATGAAGCTTTAGAGAAATTAAAAAAATACGTGTAAAATCGAAAATTTTAGTTAAATACTATAGTGTCTTGTCTATAACGTGTTTTCTAAATACGCACTAAAAAGTTATAGCATAACAATATGAACTGATTAGATGTTTAGTACAGAATTTAAAATTATAATTTTATAAATATATATATTAAATCATTATTTTAAAATCGGAAACAAAAATGTCTTACTCAAACATCGAATTTGTACAAGGTTTTTTGATTGCTGTAAACATGTTTCATTCGTTATTTTTAAATTAGTTAAGAAATTATTGTTTTTATAATGAAGCAAATTAAACTGATTAAAGTAAATATAACATAAACATTAAACAATAAACATATCCAGTTGATTTAAATGTAACGACATAACATATTAACATATTGACATTGAATTCTTAAATTTATTAAGTCTTTAGAGAGGGTTATTATATTTAGGAAGAAAGAAAAAATTTGAAAATAATATTTAACTCTGATAATTTTTTTTGCCTATTAATGGAAACAACTTATTAATTTTTTTACTGTGAATAAACAATATCGTTGTTATTAATGATTTAACATTTTTTCTTTAGTTAGACAAAAATCTCTGAAATCTCTTGTTTCATTTGAAACAACAGGAATGAATGGTGTTCAATACTAAAGAAGTGGTCACATTGAAACAAGTCAAAAAAATTGAAGCGAAATAGCTACAAATATTAATTGTGGTGACTAGTGAAATAAATTTGGCGAATATTAACATTGTATTTGTATCTGAAATTAAAAGTTATCAATACGATTCTAAAATATGTGCTAATTCTAATGTAGTGGTTCCATGTATACCAATAATTTTTTCTTTAATTCATGATGGAGTCTAGCAGTTGATACGATCTTGTCCAAAATTAGCGATTTTTTTTTTCAAAAATCACATTTGGATAAAAATGAACAGCGTTGAAAATTTTTTTTCGGAAAGTACAATTAGTCGGGAAAATCGAAATTTTGAAAAAATTGATCTTACTGTAAATTTCGATTTATCAGTCATCAGGTAATGTGCCTCCCCGTTTCTTCGTTTAATTCTACTTCTTACTTGCCGAAATAAACCTTACCGATTCTATACCAATCGAATAACCTAGCCGGGTATTTTGTTATTTCCGTTTTTCCTTTAATCATACTTCTAACTGAAACAAATGTAACCGAATGTAACCTCATCTAACAACCGGTAAAGTCGGAAGTTGACCGCTGCACTATCTCTACAATAGCGAAATTTCACTCTATTTCGTGTTTGTAAACATAATTATGAGTGAAGTTTCAAAAGGCGTTATTTATTTTAAAACCGTCATTTACGAATAATTTCCGAGCATCGGTAAATATTTTTTACTTATTAAAAATTAATGTTTTAATAATTTTCATAAAATAAAACACATGGGTATTATGATTTTATAAACTGCAATCCAGCCAAGTGGCGAGTGCACTTTCTTTTTTTTAGGGTCCCGTATTCACGTACGTATAATAAATAAATAACACGTAGCATTTAAGAATTCTAGTAGTTCTAAATTTATATCGTGTCTTGTGTTTTTGTCGTCTTTGTTGAAGACATTCCTTGCTTGTCCAATTTTGCATTTAATTTCGATCTCGTTATTATCTTTGTTATTAATTTTAGTTTTAAAGTACTTAAATATTTACACATTTTTCAGTACGATTCCCGCAAGTGGGACTAATTTGTTTTTCTAGTTTTATATGAGAGATAATCATTATTTCAATCTTTCCCGTATACATAGTTAATGTTTTCTAATCTATCAACAAGTGAGGCAAGATTATATAATCTCTGCTACAAGTACAGTGTCGTCTGAATAAATTATATTGTTGATTTTCATTCCTCTAATTATGATATAAACCTCAACGTTTTACAAAGCTTGGTTAAAAATCTGATCAGCGTAAATATTGAATAAAAAGGGGAATAGAATACATTATTGTTTAACTCCGGATTTTAATATAAATTTAGCTTCTGATATAAATAACGATGAAGAAATATTACAGCAGTTTGATACGAATTTTACAAAGCTTGGTTAAAAATCTGATCAGCGTAAATATTGAATAAAAAGGGGAATAGAATACATTATTGTTTAACTCCGGATTTTAATATAAATTTAGCTTCTGATATAAATAACGATGAAGAAATATTACAGCAGTTTGATACGAATACAGATTTCCTATCTAAATGTAAATTGATATTTTCCAATATCCTAAAAAATTGCTATACTAAACTTTAACAAAAACCTTTTCAAAATTAATAAAATATGACTTAAAATTTAACCAATGGCTTTCAGTCGCGATATGTTTCAGTGAAAGAACGATATGGTAAGCTCATTGTTGATAAAACAAAAAGAAATAACTGCCTTGCATGACACACGACAAACTGGTACAATATATTCAAATATAAAAGAACCAGATACTTAGAGAGGTAATCGAGCGGGTAAGTGAATAAACTATAAAATATAATGGTATTGTTGGCAGAAATGATCAAAATTGTTAAAGCAAGGGTCATTACGTTAAGTCAATATACATACCTGTCTATAAAAAAGGTGACAGACATGTTAAAATTACAGAGTTATTGTTCTCATTAATCATGCTAGTAAAATAATAGTATACATAATAAAAGAGCGTTGGAATACTATATATTGCCGCAGATTTCCGTTGAAGAGACAGGTTTCATGTCAAAAAAAAGGCATTGCTCATTATAAGACAAATCGTGAAAAAATGTTACGAATTCAATTCACCAGCAATACTAGGCTTTCCGGTTTATACGGAAGCGTCATGGATGAATGATATAAAGTGTGGTACATTCTAGAGGAATTTTGAATATCTGAATATCTTATAATGATAATACAAAAATTGTACGAAAGAAATATGATGGAATAGACGAAAGACTATCAGAATGTTTTAAAACGGAAAAAGGGGTGAGGCAGTATATTGTCACCTATGTTCTATAATATACACAGTGAATGGATTATGCGGCAGCCAATGGAAAATTGGAACGGTGGAATAACGATTGGTGGAAGAAAAATTTCCATGCGCTACGTAGATGACATAAGGAACGGGTGAGAAAGAATTGAAGACATTACTACACCGAGTGGAGAAGGCACGTTTAATTCTAAACCGTGCAAAATATAGTCACCATTTAGGGGAAATAAACTGTCTGAAACCTTCACATCTATACCGGGGAAAAAGTATATCAGTTTCATACTGAGAAGCACAGCCTACAGATGATGGGAGTTTAGGAAAAGAAATTAGAGTCATATTGTATTGATGAAAAGAGCGTTAAAAAAACTGACGAAAATATGGGAAGACCACTCCGTAACAGTAGAAACTAAAAAGGGACACATACTAATATTCTCAATAATACGGATCGGAATTATGTATATTGAACAAAACATTATGCCGAAGAATAGAGGTACTCGAAATAATACGTTACAGATGCTCACGATACCGTGGATCAAGCATCGCTCTAATGCTTCAATATTAAAAAAAAGACTGTCCGTGAGAATGTTCGGCCATATAATACGTCGAGATGGATTTGAAAAAACGGTTATACACGGAGTAACGGAAGGTTTAAATTCGAAACACAACAGGCTTATCAACACAAGAGCTGATGGAAGCAGTTCAAAATCGAGTGAAATGGAAAAAAAATGTTGAATTGTGCTCATGATTGGTCACGACACAGAATAATATGTACGCAATGAGCTCTCTGATATTTAAACTCTTATATTGTAAGTTTTATATTAAGATAAAGGTGGAATATTATTTTATACGGATCTGTAGTATACTGCCCCGTATGTGTTACACATATAAATTTCTAGTATTATTATTTTTATTATTTCTTAGTCTATACCTAATCGAGGCTCTCAGTAGATGGTATGAGGAATAATTGTGACAAGAAGGGTTCATAGTTCAATGACTAGACCCTATATTAGTAGTTCGTGTTTTAACAGATTGCATACATTTTCATTACTATGTCGGGTTTAATAATTCGTTTTAGTCAGCGTACTTGTATGGGGTTGTTCGACAGGCAAATTGCTAATTCGTATGGCTTTATATTCGCTCCCGATGCTTTATTGACATTCTTTTAATTATATCAGTCACGCATGGTTTTATTTCCTACATACAATGAACCATTAACGATTGACCGGAACGTAGATTTTTGATATCTCTGAATTCTAACGATGTTATTTTTTGCGCTACGTCCCATAATTCACATACATAGTTCCATATCAGAACGAGTATTTGGTTATATGATAGCAGTTTATAATTTCGCTGTTTTCCTATTAACCAACATAATTTGTTGGTTTTCATTCTGAGTTTAGCCTTTTTTGCATTAATATGTTCTGGTCTATGTGGCCTAGATATTTAATATCCTTTTTGATCGGTGCAATTTTGTTATCTATTTGAATATTTCCTCGCTCTATATGACGATTTCTAAATACTATATGTAATGATTTAGTATCGTTTATTTTAATTTTGTCACGTCTTACACCATATTGCTCTTTATTAGTTACTGTTTTTTGTTGTTTAACTCCCGCCAGAGTACAAAAGAGCTGTGTCATCAGCAAAAGTTCGTTTAGGGTATTATCTTCAACAAATAATGGTCTCAAAACAGTTCCCGGAGGAGTTTTTGCCTTCATTGGATATATGATTCATCTCCATATTTTATTCGGTAATATCTTTCATCTAGACGTAATGAAAACAACTCCTAATAATGGTTGGGAAATGTTTTTTTAATTTTGTATAATAAGCCGTCATGTCATGCCGAAGGCTTGGCTAACATCCGCGAATACAGCATTCCTTTCTTTACTTTCGTTGCCTTTTTCTCAATCATACAGTCTTGCTATTCCTTTACATTTAATCTTCTTATTTTCTTTCTCGATCTTTGCGTCTCCCATCATGATCGCCGATTCGTTTTTAAGTATATATTAGGTATTATTTCTTCTAGCGTTCCTTATAGATTTCTTCTACTTTTTTTTTAATCTGTCGCATCCTACGATAGGGGTAGAAAGCACGAGGAGGCAGCGAGATAGGTTGTGTATGTATTAAATTCAGTTTTTCTAAGAATGCTTACTAATGCTTGTTTAGTTGAGGAAGCTGTAATACGATTAAAATGAGGAAGAATCAGGAAGTATTAGATTTCAAGTATAGACTTATAATTGTTAAAAAATCAAGGAATCCAGCTTAGATGGAGAGGTTAAAATGTAAAATATGCAAGACGCGGACGATACAGGGGATCGGTGGAACAAATGAAATAGCAAAATTAATGATACTACAAAGGAAACCGCACGAAAAAAAAAATGAAAAAGAAAAGTAAAAAAAATGGATGATATTTCAAATTTAACAAAACAAAATAAAATTGAAGATAATCACTATTTTTTTTATTTATTTTTTTTTTTTAAAAGCTTGAAAATGACTTAATAGTCGAAAAGCTTCGTATTCGTGTAATAAAAAAAAAAAAAATTTTTTTAGTGATTATCTTCAATTTTATTTTGTTTTGTTAAATTCATAAATCACTACTCTCCAATACATCAACATTGATATTTCAAATGATTACAACTAATTGAACGTAGAAGATATAAGAAAAATAACCCATCTAAACATAAAGAAATTTACACAATTATTCGAAAAAAGGTATTAACAGGTAAATGAGGAATGGTTAAACACTTGAAAATCGAAGAATACCACATCAAACATGTTGAATTTGATGTACATAAGAAAATAAAAAAAATAATCCATACCTATAGAAATAGTCGCGTAATACAGATAGTGGCGAGGGGGTAAAAATTTGTGAAAAATATGTAAAAAATCTTTTATTAATGACTAAGAAGGAGAATTAGTTCAACAAGAAGAAACGCGTAAGCTGTTAAATCTAGAATCAGAGGCGGAAGCTGCAATTAAGGAAGTTAAAGTCAGAAAAACAGCAGAAAAGGATAAAATACAAATATGACCAAATTAATTTACACGGGACCAGAAATGCTTTAAGAATGAGCCCTATAGTTCTATGCCATATGTCCAAATTGGTGCTATTATTGCGTTATAAATTAAGAGCTTATTTTTTAGCGACATTTTAGAGTTTCTACCAATTAGGCAAAAACGTTTATTTAGTTGAGTATTTAACTACTTTTTAACATTCGTAATACGAGGCGACCAGATTAGCCTTTGGTCTAAGATTGTACCTAGATATTTCGCAGTCTGCTGCTGTTTTATGACATTTCAACTGTAACGCTGGGCAGATTTGTTTGTTTAATGTAAATATGTACCGATTTACTTGGATTGATTTTAATCCGCCATTTTGTATACCATTTGCCGAGAATTTGTAAATGACATTTTGTTAGCTGTGATGTCCATCTAGGATTTGTGTGTGTCGGGCGATGGTCGCTATATCATCTGCATATGTCGATATGCTTGAATATCCAGATGTTGGGATGTCAGATATTGAATATAACACAGGACCCAAGATACTTCATTGAGGAACTGAGACTGTGATTTTGCACTATTCCGAGAACTCATTGTTATATCGCACTTTAAATTTGCGGTTGTCAAGATAAGACGATAACAGCGGGTAGTATTCAGAAGGCAAAAATGACTTTATTTTGTATTTTAGTTCTGAATGTCAGACTTCGTCAAATGCTTGACTTACATCGAGGACAGAACAACACGTACCTCTTTGTAAGCAAGATGTTATACTAATCGACGACACTGATGCACCGTGGAGTGGTTCCTCCTAAAACCGAACTTTGATGATTCGGAATTATTTTCCTCTGTTCGATTATCGATGTAATTCTTTTTAGTATTAACTTCTTTAGAAGTTTAGATAGGTGTTCAGTAGACTAACGTGTACCACGTGACATGACTTTCTGGTTTGTTAAAAGATAAGTATGGATTTTTCCATTTATCGGGAAAGTACGATATTCTAACAATCGCATTAAATATGTATGTAAGGAGTAATATCATGCGATTTGGAATATGTCGAATTAATTCACCAGTTATTCTATCTTCAGCAGGTGACTTTCTTAATGGTATAGGTGCTTTATTTCATATTGTACTTCTTTCCGTGAAAAAGTCCTTAATGGGACTGATAATTGAAGCGGGACAGAAAGTGCTTTATCTATTTTTTCACAAAATTTATGTTCGTAAATGTCTATATGCGGTGAGAAGACATTGACCAATTTTAAATTGTTTTATATGTAGGGTATTTATATGTTTGCCAACGATTTCTTGCTCGTCGTATATCTCGGATTAGCTGCCTGATTTTTACCTGTACGTATTGAGTGTTTATTTTGTGTTGTGTATAAGCTGGGATGTTTGTTGATAATTCGGCACATGTTTTTATGGTGTTCGTTATGTTTTCTACTTGCGTATCTATTTTTAATTTATACATTTAAGTTAGCACGGTGAATGATTAGTTTATTAAAGAGTTCCCAATCGGTTGATTTGTTAATTAATGGAATATTAAATTAATTTTTTTGGAATTGTATCTAGTGATAGGAGTACTGGATGGTGATCGGAAGAAAATTCAGATATGTTTTGCACTCTTCAATTATGTGTTTGATTCCCTTAGTAACATAAAAGTACAATAATTCTGGAGTACGATTTTGGTGTGTAGGCCAGTTGGTTTGTTGCTATAAAGTATAATTGTTGCTTTTGGATTATGTTATTTAGATGCGAACCCCACTTGGCATGTTTGGCGTTATAGTCTCCATCATACACAAATGTTTTTCCGAACTGTTTAAAATGATTATCGAGTTCGTTATTATTAATTTTACGGCCTGGCAAACAATATATTGATGCAAGAGTTTAAGAGATGACTATGAATTGTTATAGTGTATTACATTTGAGGATTATTTTATCTTGTAAGTTGTTTTTAACGAGTATAGCTGCTCCAGCATGCGCTGTGCCATCAGGATGACTAACATTATAAATTTTATATCCGTTCATAGAAAATTTTTTACGATTAGTTAGATGACACTCAGTGATCATTTACTACATCGATTCTTTTTTGATTGAGTAACATTTGTAATTCTATTTGATTATTTTGTAGCCTATTGACATTCCATAGTAATATTACTAGTGATGATTGAGTGTACCTTTTTGGATAATCATTTTTACGTATTGGGCAGCATGAGGTCTACTACTCTAGTGAGTAACGATATAAGTGGGTTTATATTTGAAATTGTTTAAAACATTATCGAGAATTTGTGTTACACTCTCACTATTTTATTGGTTTTGCTCAATGTCGGATGACCTTGCTAAATTCTTATTTTTAACTCTTCCTGCGTAATTTAATGAATTGTTGTACTGTTCATTTATATTTTTAGCTGAAGAACTGATCGCATTATTATTGTAGTTACCTGTAGTTAGAGTTTCGAAAGTGATATTAATCATTTAGACTAATTCTAATTTGTTTATTTTGGTATTTAGTTATATTTCTCGGTTAGGTGTGCTTCGCTGTTTTTTTCGATGTCCGCCAGGCTTTCGATAGGGTTTGGCATCCTGGATTGTTGTATAAAATAAGGCAGTACTTCGATGAAGACGTCTATTTATTGTTAAAATCATATTTATATAACCGGTCGTTTGTGGTAAAAATGAACGATTCATTTTCGAAAGAACATTCAATCAGATCTTCTGTACCGTAAGGCAGCCTGCTCGGACCATTATTATATTCCATCTACACGGTCGACCTGCCTATTTCCCGTCAAATTGGATACATAATGATATATCCTCGCATATAATTCAGATGCCATATATGCTAACATCGCTGTTCAAAATCACCTGAATCGACTAGAGGAATGGGCACCTCTTTGGCGCATATCGTTTAATCCGGTTAAATGTCGACACATTTACAAATAAACTACCGACCTGTTTTCCTAGTTAAAAGTTTCTAACACGAATATTCCGCAAGTAGAATCTGTACGCAATCTTGGAATGCACTTGGCGTGTTCATGTGGATCACACGAGAAAGTCGGTATTTACTAGACTACTTTGGCCATCGTTACGAAGAACATCGCACCTTAATCTGACAGTAAAGAAAAACATATATCTCGTGATCCTAGTTCAAATCTGGCGTTATGGAATATAGGGAACAACCGTGTCGCAGTAACCTTCTTAAAATTCAACGGCAATAGTTGAAGATATTACGCGCAATAACATCTGCACTGTGCTACGTGTCAAACTATACATGTTGCATACAGACTTGAAGGTTCCGTTTTGTGGAGGATTACTCTGTTCAGCGGTACAAAAGCGTCTTCGACAAAATGCGAGTTTAATCTATTGGTGTACAAAATGTCTACGGTGGATTTAGCTAAATCCAACAGGAGACACAAAAGAAGGAGATGGTGCTTCCAATCACTTGAAGAACGTTGGTTTACAGATATTAACGACCTGAAGAAAATATGTCATCCGATGTTTTTCTTTCATATAAGTACTCGTTGTTGCAGTTGTCACATTTATTTCCTGCGTCTTTTTTTTTCTCTTATCTTCTCTTTTTTTTTTGTTTTCTTTCTCTTCTCCCACGCGATCACCGTTGTTTATGGCAAATTTTTGTCGATGCAATGAAAAAAAAAACAATAAAAATAAAAATAACTATATTTTCAAAAATCGGTTTATATTTAGTTGATTGTAATAAGGCACTTGAGTACAACATGCAGAATTAATGAAAGCGTTAAATAATATTCGAGTTGACGACCCAGCCTTTATAAAAATAATAGTACTAGTAGACGACCGACTGGTATAATACCGATACGTTGACGTGTTAGGCAAGGTACCGTCGCCGACGTCATTTTAATTTATACTCGGAGGCGATATTTGCACAGGATGGAATAAAGAATAAGCTGCCGTATTCAGTTTCCCTTGAAAGTGGAAAATAGTGCTCAGAATAAATATTTTGAAAACCGAGATCATGACGGTCTCAAGATAACTAGTTACAGATAAAAAAGAACTATCAAAAGACGAATTGAGATGGTACACACGGTGCATATTTATGTATTTTGCAACAGAATATTAAATCGGGAAATCAACGAGAAGGTGTTATACGTTATCTACATCATTTGGATTATAGCCGAATCTGGAAGATGCTACGGACCTAAAAAAAAAACCCCGGAAAATAAAATTGTATCAAAGTCGATGAAAACGGATCCGGTACTAATGGACTTAGAACAAATTTCTCGGGACGTTCTATGAAAGGACCAGCACATCATTTTGTACAACGGATAATAATTTGAGCGGTAGAAGGAAGAGAAAACGCGGAAGGAGGAGGATTGCTTGGCTCTAAAATATTAACGCGTTGATCGGAGTTGCAAAAGTAGGATTCCAGTCAGTAGAAAATCAAGACTCGTTCGGCGAAATAGCGGAGTTCGTGAAAAATGATTAAGCTATACCAGAATCGGGTTGTACGAAGAAGAAGACATCGTATAATTGAATATTCGTTATCCCGAGTTAATTTTTTATTTATTTATTTTTTTAAAACTATTTTGTTCTTCGAAAACTTCAATTATTATAAATCAATTTGGCTTCTAGACATTCGACAGTACAGCAAGTACATCGTTTAGTCGATAAAATTGAAGAAACATTTGAAAAGAAAAGAGTCACTTCTGCCGTTTTCCTCGATGTACAGCAAGCCTTTGACAAAGTCTGGCACCCGGGAGTATTGTACAAGTGTAACAAGATACTACCGAGTCAGTACTACAATATTATTAAATCTTACTTAGAAGATAGATATTTCCGAGTCGTGATTAATGGAAATGAATCATCCATCTACATAATTGCAGTGTACTTGGTCTTCTTTTATATCTGCTATTTACGTATGCGCCACAAACTGAAGATACATTATTAGCAACTTTTGCTTATGGCGCTCATGACAACACGTGACAGTCCAGAAAGGACAACAAAAAGTCTAAAAACTGCGCTGAATAAAATTACCGAATGGTCGCATAACTGGAAAATAGTAATAAACGAAAATGGAAAACGAGTACAACAAGACAAATCCATCGGTTATCTTACACTTAGATGAAACTCTTACACGGCTTAATCACATCAAAGCGAATAAAGCAAGACAGAGCTTCATTGGTTGCTCGGACTACACTCGCAACTAAAAGTTGCTAATAAAATATTACTTTATAAAATGGTGTTCAATATGGATGTACGCAGCTGAAGTTTGGGGATGTGCGTACAAAAGTAATATGAATAAGATTCGGCGCTTCCAGAATAAATTACTTTGTCAATTGATGGGAGCACCATGATATATATATATATTAACCAGACATTACATAAGGATCTCGGAATCAAATATGTGACTGAAGAAATACAACAATCAGTCAGGAAACATATGTCGAGACTAGAAGTACATGGCAATGCTCTCGCAGCGAAATTACTGGAACAATTAATAAGCCAGAGGAGATTAAAACGAAAAAAAAAAAGACTGATTCGGTCTAGTCACCGAGTCAGCAGATCTCGGATCACGCTGATGAACGTGTCCGAAATTTCATTACATAACTCAAAAAATGCCTCGTTGGTCAGTTCTAGATGAGAAGAAATTGTATATAAAAAAAGAAAATTATTATAAATATCTTAATTAATACTTATGTGTAAAAACGGGTGCTTTAGTTATCGCAGTTTATTTTTGATTTTTTTCTTACGTTGTTAAATAATTAAAGTATTTCGAAGAAACTTAGCAATTACCGGCGATTGGTATTATAAAGAGAAATACTAATTTTATCGAAGAATATATTTATATTTTCTATTATTTCACATTAATTTTAGTTTAATTAATGAAAAATTTGATAGATAATTTTATTTTACGAAATGAAATAATTATTTATAAACATGATTAATACGACGGCATATTGCATCGTGGCCGGGGTAATGTACATACGTATATAAATAAAATGGTATATGTTTATTTTGTTCGAAAAGCGGATTATATTTTCGGCTTTATAAACGGATTATCCGGAACGAGTTTCTCAACCAGGAGGAAATTTTAGTTTTGCGGAGCGCGAGGGAATTATCGAAAATTTGGTTACGTTCGGCAGTATATTATAGGAAAGAGTGTATGTGTGTACATGCGTGTGTACGGTTTATACATTATATGTATATACACAAAAACACGTACACACACACATATATATATATGTATAGTATGGTGGAATCAAAAAATGTGATTACAGCTTTTACGCTCAATTTCGACTAAATGGAGATAATAAAAGAACTATGCTAGACATGTTCTATCGTTACGCTTCTTTGTTACGGTAAATTTATCTATTGGGACCTATTAGGCTTTTAAAATTAAATCGGGATTATCGAAATTCAGGAAAATTTAGTCAGTAGCGGATATGCATTGTTGTCGAATTCATTACGGCGCGCTAATGTCGGATTAATTAGCAGCTCTATACGTGGTTTTCAGTTTCCGCTATGTTAGATTTGCAGCGTGCATATTTCGGTAGACTAGCGTTGTTCGAGCGAGAGATTTAATATCCGAACATTAATAGACACGTTTGCTTTGTTCTTATGTGGAAAATATAATGGAGGCTTTATTGCGATTATTATATATATGCTTTTTCGTGAAATTTGTATATAATATATATATATATATAAAATAAAAGCCGTTGTCTAGAAAATTAATACATTTTTTTTTTTGCGTTGCAGTCTATATTAAAGCAAAATACAAGATAATGTATGTTCCGGCTCTCTCTCACCTCTCAACTCTTAAATGTATTCAGCAACGATTAGCATCTTTTATAGCTAAAGAAATGACACGGCTGTTATTAGTCAAACCGACGAGCAAATTAATCTCGATGAAGAGGAAAAATAGGTACGTCGTTTATAGGTCTCGAGAAGAGCAAATTAGCATCGCTTAAAAAATAACAATTTTACTAGATTGTAATATATGTATGCTTGGTAAGGGGGAACGCGACTTAGAATAATTTTTTTTCCGGTTTTATTTACAACTGAACGAAAAATATGCTAGATAATTCGGAACTTTCCGGTTTTCTATAACTGAAAATCGGATAAATGACACAAAAAAATAGTGAAATTTTTATATATAAAAAGGTCACACAGCTTTTCGGCTAATAAGCCATTATCGGATGGACATTAAAAAAAGTGAAATATAAAAATATATACAATTTACAAAAAAATATATATAAATAAAAGCAAAAAGTAAAAGAAAAAAAATAATTTATATGTGCAATATTATAAAAAATATCAAAGTAAAACAACAGTTATTTATAAAATAAAATCGAATAGTAAATGTGTGTAAACAATAGGATAATAAATCAGCGAGATGAAAAAATTTTATACATATAAACAATTAAACAAAATCATGTACTACACCACTTCGTCTAGAACAAGTACAGCTTGATACTCAGAGATTAGGTTTCCTTTTCCGAACATCAATACATCTTATAAATGGAATCATTTCTTCGGCAACACGAAGAATTTAATGTCATATAAAAAAGTTGCACTTTTCAGAAGCAATCGGTACTATAATCCGGTCTGCCTGTAATATCAACCAAATGAAGGGCGTTTCTAAGTTTGAAAAACTTGAAATTAAAAAAAAAACAAAAAACCCTTTGAGCTATTGGAGAACATCTAGTATCACACGCTTCCTAGTTATACATATGGATACCAATGTAGATCTCAATATTTCACAAATCGACAAATACTTCTTTGAAAAGAAAAAGCAAAATCTTTAAATTTTTTAATAAACTTTGTGAGCTTGCCTACAATTTCAACGGACGACTGTCGAAAGAAGCTTATCCGACATAAACAAAAAAAGAACTTGTCCCTATAAAATTTCGTACCTATCGTTTATATGATAATTTATTCTTTTTATATGTGGATTATACAAACGTCAATAAAATCGTCGATGAGTTATTGTTGGCAAACCACGTAGGTTAATATTATTAATGTATAGATTAAGAAAAACTTGAAAATGAAACATCCATTATTAAGCTGCTTACACAAGGCATAAGTTAATAGAACTAGTGCGAACAACCGGGAAGTATATGCATATAATCTGTCATTGTAGAAATGCCTGAAAAGTCTCCAGTCTTCTACAGTTTACTCCCTGATCTTCGTCTACTACACAAAAACTCCCAAGCGTGTCAAATGTGGAGACTTATATGTTACAAACAACTGTCAGTTAGAAATTAGTACTACATTTATATATATATATATATATATATATATATATATATATATGTAAAAACCTAAATCGTTACCTCCTCAGTAACAACCTGCTGCCTTGCGGTTTGGGTCTTTACTCAAGGGCTAAGGGAGATAACCCTGACAGAAAACAAAGCCACTGCCTTGTGGTTAGGGTTTTTACCCAAAGGCTAAGAGAGTAAACTCTAACAGAAAATCCGCTGGAAGGCAACAGAAAACCACCAGTGTACCTTTTCTATGAACAACTATGAAACTCAAATTATATAATGATAGTATGCCATGCGGTCCGACTAGCAATCGGCGCTATCTGGTGTCCGGGCCTGATAGTGTTAAATTAGTGACTGGCCACGATGATGTAGGAAACCAGGCATCGCGTGGAAACTATGCGACTGGAATGAATATATGGAAGTATGTAAAGATCGGAACATGGAATGTTCGTGGTTTAAATGAAACTGGAAAACTGGCTATATTTGAATATGAAACTTCGGAATTTAATATTGTTGGAATATCAGAAACGCATTGGAAAGGCAAAGGATACTTTGTCAGTAACAATAACAATGCAGTCTACTATTCTGGATATGAAACCCGTCACAAAAGTGGAGTAGCAATCGTAATACACAATAGGGATCGTAACAAAGTGATTGCGTATGAAGCAGTAAACGACAGGATAATAGCAGTTAAAGTGAAAGCAAATCCCGTAAACTTAAACATTATTCAAGTCTATGCTCCAACTAACGAAGCGGAACAAGAAACTGTAGATAACTTTTATGCTGCTCTGGAAGAAACGATGGGAAAGATACCATCAAGGGAAATGACGGTGGTTCTTGGAGACTTTAATGCAAAAATTGGGGAAACCGCCCATGATTTGAAGTTACGGAATGTTATAGGCAAGTATGGCCTCGGCACTAGGAATGAAAGAGGTGAACAATTAATTAACTTCTGCGCTAGTACAAGAATGTTCATATGTAACTCTAGTTTTAAGCATCACCCGAGACGTCTCTATACGTGGCGTTCCCCAGGTGATCGGTTTCGGAATCAAATTGATTACATATTAATCAACTCGAGATGGAGATCGTCAATTCGAAATGCAAAAACGTACCCAGGGAAAGAATGCGATAGTGATCACCAGCTGCTCGCAATAAAATTAAAAATCAAGCTACAAAATTGTAAAGCCCAAAAAAATGTACCTAACAGATGGCATTTACGAAATAATAATTGTTATCAAAACCTAGCTATGCGAGAGCTACAAAGAATAATAGGATTAACACGTCAATGTGATGATGCCAATAGCATTTGGGAACACACAAAGTTAGCATTAGAAAGAGCAAACGAAGCTACCGGAAATGTTAATATGGTATCTCACAGTAGAAGGAAACCATGGATCACAGAGGAAACATGGGCAACGATAAAGATACGTAAATATATAAAAAATAAAGGAATTAATTGTGAAGAAATGGCCCAGAAATACCGTGATATTAATAAACAAGTAAAACAACAATGCAGAAATGATAAAAATAAATTCCTGAATAACATATGTAAGGATATTGAGCAAAATAAAAACACAAATGAAGTTAAAGATATGTTTAAAAAAATTAAAATAATAACGAGACGTTTCACCCCACAATACTTAGGAATAAAAAGTGAAAGCGGAGAAACACTATGTGAAGAAGACAAAATAAGATCTAGGTGGCGTCAATATTGCGAGGAACTGATGAAAGTACACGGAGAAGAAAAAGAAGCAAAGGAAATTTTCAGTAAAATAATGGAAATTGAACCCATGATACTAAAGGATGAGACGCGAAATGCGTTACAGAAACTTAAGGCATATAAGGCGGAGAAGATCGAATTGTAACAGAAATGTTCAAATACTTAGGGGACTTAATGGTGGAAATTTTACATGTCATATGCAAAAAAATATGGATTACAGGCATATGGCCAAGAGACTGGACAACGTCAATTTATGTCCCGATTCATAAAAAAGGTCCTCGAGACATATGTCAAAATTACAGAACTGTAGCATTGATGTCACATGCTAGTAAAGTAATGTTGAATATTATCCTTGAGCGACTGAAACCTTATGTACTACCACAAATATCATGGCAACAAGCAGGGTTTATGCCAGGAAAAGGCACAAGGGATCAAATTCTAAATATGCGACAGATAATTGAAAAATGTCGGGAATTCAATAATACAATTTACATATGCTTTATAGATTACGCAAAGGCGTTCGATTGTGTAAGGTGGGTAAAATTATGGCAAGTTTTAGAGGAAGCTGGCGTACCACAACATTTGATAGAATTAATTAAATCACTATATAAAAACACAAGCGGAAAAGTGAAAATAAATAACAAGCTATCTGAGAAATTTCAGCCTGAAAAAGGAGTACGTCAGGGATGCATACTAAGTCCTATTTTATTTAACATATACAATGAATGGATAATCAAAGAGACCCTGAATGGATGGAAAGATGGAGTTAAAATAGGAGGAACATGCATTAACAACTTACGATACGCTGACGATACTGCCATATTTGCCTCAACTGAAGAGAATCTACAGGTTTTACTCCGGAAGTTGGAAACCATAAGCAAAGCTGCAGGCTTAACAATAAATAAAGACAAAACTAAAATAATGATTATTAATCGAAACAACTCTGATAACATCCAGCAATGGCATGACTTCCAGGTAGTTGATAAATTCGTATACTTAGGTTCAGTAATTACCAAAGATGGAGGATCGACCGATGAAATTAAAAGAAGAATAGGAACTGCAATGCATTGGCTCAACTGACAAGAGTATGGAAGAGCCATGACATAACGAAGAATACAAAAATTCGCCTCATGGACACCTTAGTCTTTTCGGTTTTTCTGTATGCATCGGAATGCTGGACTTTAAAAAAAATGGATGTCCGGCGAATAGATGCTTTTGAAATGTTCTGTTGGAGAAGGATGCTGCGGATTCCCTGGACCGAAAAGAGAACAAACCTGTCGGTGTTAAAGGAAATCTGTCCAAAAATACGACTGCGAGATGTAGTAAGGCAGCGAATAGTAACTTACTTCGGTCATATCATACGTCAAAATAGTTCGGGAAAGTTAATTTTGGAGGGTATGGTCGAAGGTCGGCGAAAACAAGGAAGAACGCCTACACGATATACGGATGGAATCAAAGAATTGCTAAACATTACATCATTCCAGCAAGCGGTTCGATATGCAGAGGACCGAAACATATGGCGGACGCAGTTGCATAAAATCAAGGTTTCATAGTGTCACGATGCTCGGATCGAGCCTACGATGAAGAAGAATATATATATATATATATATATATATATATATATATATATATATATATATATGCTAACTGCAAAATGAAAAACACAGCCTACTATAAAGGTTGTTCCTACTACCAGTCAAAAATTCCTATCGCAAAATCTCCTAATAAAATTATTGTTGTCGATCGAATCGGAAGCAATTCAGTCTTATCATCTACTAAATTTGTCAACTATCATATATCTTATACTTTTGCGACACAACTTCGAACATTAACGATATCTTCGTAATATATGGATACAAAATGCGAAGAAGATAATATTCGATTAAAAGCCACATTTGAAATTCTATGGGTTTGAATGGAGCAACGTACAGTAAAATTTTAAGAAAAAATCCTTTCAGCGGAATGTTGCAATATAAGTACGAAGGCGTTAACAAATGAGAAAACATTGGAATAGAAAAAAAAACTAAAGATTTTCTTTTTAAATGAAAAACTTTGAAAATTCGATATATATATATATGTGTGTGTGTAAACTATTTTGTTGTTGTAACTATCTTTGTTGGTTAGTTTTATATCTTACTTCTTAACCGAAATAAAGATTTACAGGTCTTTTCGAATTCTCGGGGGATCTGCCATATTACGTTGAAGATGTTTATGGAAGTTTACTTTAATGTTACGACCGTTTTGCAGGTAATATCAGGCTTATTTTCGTTTCTTTTAGTTCGTCTTTTTTCTTTTTAACGACTATATTTCTTAATATTTGTCTTTTCAATTTAGTTTTTTTCTCTCTATTTCACTTCAATATTTTATATAATAGCATGTTCGATCTTTATTTATTTGTTTTTATCACGACTTTACCCGATTTCTGATTATTCGTCGTACAACTTCTTTTAAAATTATTTAAAAAAAAAAAGAAGAAAATTGATAATAATAATAAAAAAAATAGGAACCACCTTGCGCGTTTATTTTAATTTATGTAATCGATGGATAAAATTTTAAACCTTTTAGCCGTGTTAATAGCCAGTCATTCTCGACTGTGCGAAATATGATAGATTAATTGAAATGTCGGTGGCGATTGGAATAGATTGGAAAATTATAAGATTAATAGTGAAACTTTACCGGAAAGAGACTGCAAAAGTCAGAAAATATTGAGTCAGAGAAGATATACCGATTAATGCGCGACAAACACTTTTACATTATTACCGTTAAATATATGTATTCAGAAAAAATTTAGAAGCACTTGACGGCGGTATCAACGTGGGAAATATTTCAAATATAAGATAGGATACAGTCCTAGCCTCGGATAACATTGATAAGTTACAAGGAAAATACTTGATCGAGTCGTTGCTGTAAGCGAAGAAAGTGGTCTTGAAATAAACGTAAGAGTACGTAGAAGATAAACGGGTAGACAAGTCGCAGATTTCTTAAAAAATCAATATCCTAGAATTTGGTTTCTCGAAGAAACTGATCGATCGATGGAGATAGGATCGCGCATAGAAAAAGAGAAGAATACTTTGACTAAAGACATTATATGGCTGGTGCGATGTTATGTGTATTCTCACATGCACGCTTTAAGATCGAGCGTCGGAGATGTATATACATATATATATATATATATATATATCAGTATATTTTGAATATTTTCTACCACCACTCCAGGTGTGCTGTTGCGAAAAATGTCGAAGCAAATGGAATTACGATACATTTCCAGAAAATTGAACATTTTCCAGTTATATATAAAAATAGTCATCCGCAATGGTGTTTCATTTATTTCAACTTGTGTACTATTTCGAGGGGCGTCGCAAGTCGGAAAAAAGAAAAATGTCACGGACAGCCGATATAGGTGTCGGTGGCATAATAAGACATCTGCAAAATACTGTGGACCAAAAAAGATATAGATCATCATAAATTGATCCCCGAACCAAACAAAAGACCCCCCCCGGATTCGATTAGGAAATAATGGGTTAAATTGAACCGTTTGAGGATCCAGCATGGTAGAAATAACTACATGTTAAAGAAGTGGGGACTTAAAGACAGTAGCAGTTGCGACTGCAGAACAGCTTCCCAAATAACGGACCATATCATGAATAAGTGTCCAACGCGGGCATTAGCTGACGGATGGAAAGAAGTCGGATAATAAGATGTGCTTCGAACGTGGTACGTAAACTTTTCAATTGTCTATTTTCATTTTATACGCGAAATATTACTGCTTCATATTTTCATTTCTTTAAGCGGTTTTCCTCAACCATTTTTAGGTTATATTATCAAAAATTTTCGCACGAAATTATAAATTTTATACAGCTTACGAGTACAGCCAAGGATTGGATAAAAAACTTGGACATAGAATTTTGACAGATAGCTCGAAGACATACGCTTAATAATAATAATCTGCAAAATCGACGAACATGTCCAAAGTCGGAACCAGCTATACTTCGGTTAAAGAAGCCGTAAAAATAATAATAATAATAAGATGTGCTTCGAACGTGGTACGTAAACTTTTCAATTGTCTATTTTCATTTTATACGCGAAATATTACTGCTTCATATTTTCATTTCTTTAAGCGATTTTCCTCAACCATTTTTAGGTTATACGTACATTATCAAAAATTTTCGCACGAAATTATAAATTTTATACAGCTGTTTATTATTCAATAATGTTTCTCGGGCGAACTCTAGATAATTCCCAATGTGTATTTATAGTAACATTTTAAATTTTTTTTTGACGTTTCACGTCGACTAGAAAATTTGAAAAATGTTGTTAGCATTAAAATTTCACGTGCCATATACTTCGCGATTGAAAGATGTATAATTTTCTCTCGAAAATAAAATCGAAATTGATAACGTTCGAACGAAAGAATTAAATTACGGCGTTACACGTTCCACGGTAACGACCTAATATTATCATAACAACGCGAAGGAAAAATATCGCCCACGTGTTTTTTTTTTATCGGTCACATCTAAATCTTATTTGAATGAAAACATTTAAAGCAATGAAATTCCAGTAGTTCGCCTGCTAAGACATAAATAAAAATACAAATTTTATTTTTTATCGCTTACAGAGTATTAAAAATAATAGTAATAAAATTTGTTTTAAGTAATTTTTTAATAAAATTATATATATATATATATATATATATATATATATATATATATATATATACATTATTTTTCATCGTAGGCTCGATCCGAGCATTGTGAGATTATGAAACCTTGATTCTACATATGTGCGTCCACCATATGCTTCGGTCCTCTGCATATTGTAGTGTTTAGTAATTCTTTGATTCCATCCGTATATCGTGTAGGCACTCTTCCTTATTTTCGACGACTTTCAACCATGCCCTCCAAAATTAATTTTCCCAGACTGTTTTGACGTATGATATGACCGAGGTACTACATCTCGCACAGATTTCATTTAACACCGACAGGTTTGTTCTTTTTTCGGTCCAGGGAATACGCAGCATCCTTCTACGACAGAACATTTCAAAAGCATCTATTCGCCGGGCATCCGTTCTTTTTTTTAAATGTTCAGCATTTCGATGCATACGGAAAAACCGAGAAGTCTAAGGTGCCCATGAGGCGAATTTTTATATTCTTCGTTATGTCGTGGTTCTTCCATATTTTTTGTTAGTTGAACTAATGCATTTGTTGCAGTTCCTATTCTTCTTTCAATTTCATCGGTCGATCTTCCATCTTCGGTAATTACTGAGCCTAAGTATACGAATTTATCGATTACCTGAATTACTGGATGTAATTAGAGTTGTTTCGATAAATAATCGTTATCCTAGTTTTGTCTTTATTTATTGTTAAGCCCGCAGCTTTGCTTATGGTTTCCAACTTCCGAGAGTAAAGCCTGTAGCTTTAGATGAGGCAAATATGGCAGTATCGTCGGCGTATCGTAAATTGCTAATACATGTTCCTCCTATTTTAACTCCATCTTTCCATCCATCCGTGGTTTCTTTGATTATCCATTCATTTTGTATACGTTAAATAAAATAGGACTTAGTATGCATCCTCGCCGTACTTCTGTTTCAGGATGAAATTTTTCAGATAGCTTGTTATATATATATAATAGGTATATATACGCATCTTCGAACAAATCGCGTTATTGGATAAATAAGACGTGGACAAAAATCGTAAGGGGATAATCCTATCGTTAGATTACCGAAAAATTTTCTAATCGCTCATATTAAGAAACTGCTATAGATAGCGCTGTAAACGGCGAAGTAAAAAACCGCTAGAACGAAGTTCAGTTTGTCGCGGTAACTATACTACCAGACTGGCTTTTAGGTGGCGAATAGTTCCGAGTATAATATATTACCCGTTTCGAGTAGGACATCGCGGTATATGCGTATCTATCGCGAGAAAATTCCTATTCGAATTATTAATCGACGATATAACGATTATTTTAAAAAAAGAAAAAATTCTGTAAATAAATATAAAACGTAATAATAACGCGCTTAAGAGTTAATTTCGTTTGTTTTAGTTCTTTTCGTTTTATACCGATAAATAATTTCGAAAATTATAATGAAAATCGCTTAATCGAATTATTTTTTTCGTTTTACGATATTAATAACGTAATAATGAAATATTTAATTGGACTATTTTACGCGACGACATGCGTCACATTCTTACCGGTGTTAGTTTATTGCGGAAGTTGTTCCGAAGCTAAATTATGTTGTCCCGGAAGAGATTCTTCTTGCGTAGTGCAAAAAACCCCGATTAATTCCATTTCTGAAGACGTTAACGAGAAACCGTGTTACTGCGATCACGCCTGCCTGAAACTTGGAGATTGTTGCTCGGATTTCAAGAAAGCTTGTAAAGGTAAGTTATTATTTACATACATATATATATGTATTATATATATATATTTCGATATATGTATAACAACGCAAACGTATATTTACAAAGTAAAACACAATAAACTAAGAAAGTAAATAATTGGAGTGATACATGCTAATAGGTTTTTTAAATTTTTCCTATTGTTATTTTACTGTTATTTTCTTGATTATTTCTTTAGTTTTGTAAAGTCATTTGTTTGCCTTTAACAGCTACGGTAACTTTAAGGATACATATGTGTGTGTACATATAAATTCTTCATAATTTATACAATTTTGTATTGAAATATACTATACTACTATAATTGGAGTGTACCTTGCCTCACTGCCGTCACAACAGTAATACGTAGGATTACGATTGTCTGAAGTTAATATGTAATGTTAGGAAAAATGAAAGATATGCAATAAGGGATCTTTTACAAAAAAACAGATACATTACTCCAAAAAATGTTGTTTTATTATCGAATATTGTTAGCATTTAAAAAAGTAATAAACAGTTAGAGAGGGACGAGCAAAAACATTGTAACACTAGAACGATGAAAACATACAAGGAAAAACGGTGGAAAAGAGGGACAAATAAATTACTATATAGGACGAATGAATACGTTATACCAGTAATATATAATAAAATACCATAAGAGATTATCGAACAGAAAGTACTAGGGAAATAGAAAAAGGAGGTGAAAGCTTGGTTAAGAGATAAACGCATTAGTAATAAAATAAATAACAGTAACGAGAACAGAGTTATGTGTAGAAGTCTCTAGCCGCAGAATTACTGTCTTACAAATATATATAAGAAGATTACAAATAGAGATGGGATGGAGTCTTGGTTTCAGGTCGGATGTTAAGTATAACATACAGGAGGGTAGAAACAAATTATTATTTTTTTTTCTTTAATTCAATTAATTTTGTAATTTAATTAGATTTAAGGGAAAATGTATTTATTTATTATAAGTACTAGAATATTTAATAAGTGTGATTGTATATTTTGTTAATAAACGAGAACACCCCTCCGCTGGTTGCCCGTCCCGCAGAAATACTCAAGTATAGCATCCACACAACACAAGACACACAATAATTATAAGAACACAACCCATGGATTACACACACATACATTCAACAATCACAAAGTGAACACTAGCAATAATATACTATCACACACACACACACACACACACGCATAATACTTTATATCAAACATGGGACCGACATGCAAATTGTTATATTTTTAAGATTATAATGTTAATTGAAATGTAAAGGGTATCTGCCGACGGGTAAAACTGGCGGAAACCCAAAATGGGAAAAAGAGATATGTTCTAAATAAAATAAAAAATAAAAAAAAAATCTGTAAAAAAAAACCGCGAATGTGAAGATAATCGTAAGTAATATATAAATTTTGAATTGAATAAAAATGTTATAAAGTGATCATTAAAGAAATGAGAATGATTAAATGGGTTAAAATAAGATTAAATATTACGCATAATGAGTAAATAACTTTTTTAGTCCGGGATGTTTATTGATAGTATTGGTCATCCGTGCGCAAAAATACCGCATCGGTCTAGGACGGATTGATAATAATTTTCATTTTTTTTTTTTTAAAGTGTCGCAATAAACTTGAAATGTCTATTTGTAGACTGGTCTAAATCAGCTGCAGAATAATGCAGTATCATCGGCGTATAGAGCAAGTCCTAAGGATGGTAGAATATATGTATATAATGTATATATTTTAATTATTTTCGTACATGAAATTCTTATATTATATCGTTCATCAGATATTCCTTATAAAATTATATAAGACGACTAGAAAATGATTTTATAAGGTATAGTCCTAAAATTAAGTGTCATTATTTCCGGTGAACGATATTAATTAAAAGAATCCCGTCTACGAAAATATTTAAAATCGAAGGGAATTAAGTTTAATCGGGTTAAAGTATCATACGGGTAAGTGTAATTTGCGGATTAATATAAGTAACAAGACGAAATAAATATTTTAGTAGAAACAATTAATTATCTACTTGGAGAGAAAGACGATTGATTTGAAAATAATAAAAGTTTTTTTTTTTGGAGTTTAGATTGTGGAATGTAGTGATTTTTTATACTTGATTACAAAAAACAGTTAAAAACACTAAAGTTTAGTGATTTTAAATGTTTTTTTTTTGGCCTAGATCAAGTTGAACCTTTTGTGATCAGTAGATTCCAGTTTAAGTATTATATACTAAATTACAATTTTAAATAATAATATAGCACCTTGGAATAAAAATAAGAAATAATACTTTACAATAGCAGCTTAATAGATAGTGTAGGGGGATATGGAGGAAAAACGGCGAAATATATCAGTTTATTAAAAAGTATTTGTTTATTGTAATTAAATTAAGGATAAATAAAAAGATGGTGGTTTATATCTTCCAGGAAATTTGTGGAAATAGTACATTGTCCCTGATTATCGCGATTTGAAAAATTTAACACTATACGGGAATAGCCCAATGAGCATCCTACAAAATATAGTAACAAATATGCAAAGTTAATGGGGGTGGATTGATATTGGGATACGAGCATTCCATGAAAATACCGGATTGCTTTTTTTGAGGATTTCCAATATTCACACCGAGAATTGTGATAGTTTATCTAAATTTTAGAGCGTAGATCTGACGACGGAATAAATGGGATTGGAATGTCTGACAAGGATGGCTATTTAGCAGCATCATCCGTCGCTTCATTTAAAGTGACATCCAACAAAATTCTAAAACACCGTTTAGTCGTATAATTTTTTTATACATTTGTCTGATATATCCAATATCAAGGGGTGGGAATCAAAGCTGAATTGGACAGTTCTCTATAGCTAGGAGCGAACTAAGATTATCATTACGTACAACGTGCCCGTACCACAAGTCCATTAAGAAGATAATCACAAGCTTTATCAATAGCCATTAACTCGGCTGTCGTACCAATATTCGGCCAGGATCTTGGCTTTTTCATTTGCATCATGCATTGTACACATCGTCGGGTTCTTTTTACCCTCCAATATGTGTTGTATTGCCTGGAAATTATTGTGGTGGCTGGCTCTGATAAGAGCCCATTTTCTGATTGAGCGAACCGGGGTTGGTAGGATTTGCCGGTGTATTCATCGTTATAAATACTACTGATCACCGTTTCCAGGAGTACCACGAGGAGCTTCTATTGGTGCGACAAAATATGAATCCCAAGCGAACCGGATACGAAAAGATGAAGAAGAACTCGGCTGTGAAATAGGAAGTGCACGGAGGAAGTTTGAAATTTTTAATTGTTACATTATCAAAGGCCGCACCAACTGAGCCGGAATTCTTACTAAATTTTAAACCGTCGGTAAAGATTTTTTTATATATCTACATGTAATATGTTGTTACTATATGGCAATGAAAAATATGCGGAAGGATAGACAGTAATTAAAGCTAGATGGTAGTTGTCATAGTGGGGAATTCTTGTTGCTAATAGCAGACTTTTAGAAGGAACAAATTATTACTGATATTAAAAATGAGATTTAGGTGGTATGGATTATTGAAGTTACAGTATTTTTATATAAATCTGTCTGCAAGTATGTTTTTATACAATAAGGTAAGGCTAGAAGTTCGGAACCTAAATTTGTATTTGTAATAGCCTTTAACCGGTTCATAAATTAACACAGCTGATTTTTAAGGAGGGGATATTGGAGTCGGCTGGTCCTTTATGCGAATACAAGTACTTCTCAAGTTGTATGGTCTCAATATGAAAATAACAACAGAAGATTTGGAAGGTTAATATTTCCAATCCTATATTATGGAGGAATTGATCACGCAGATTTATCATTTAATTAATCTCCATCGATGTTTTTATGACTTAATGGCAAACGAAAATTTACGGGAGACGTAAATCAGAGAAATTCCATGATGGCGAAATTAAAAAAAAACAAAACAGAAATTTCTTTATCAGTAAGTTCTCAATTGCCGTTAAAATTTTATTTATATATATATATATATATATATATATATATATATATATATATATATATATATATATATATATAAATATATATATATATATAATGTGTGTGTATTTGTACAGGTAACCTCGTTTCTCCTGTGTTGAACGAATAAGTTCATATTTATTGTATGATTATGCTACTTTTGGCCATAAGTGTCAAATGTCGTTTTATGTATAAAATAATTATTAAATAAATGATTCTTATTCTCCTTTCCTCTTTCTGACTCATTCTCCCGCTCACTCTCTTTCTCTTTCTCTCTCTATATGATTATGTGTATATATGTGTATATACATATATGTTAGTATACACACACACACACACACATATATATATATATATATATATATATAAATAAATAATATGTATTTATTGGTAGAAATATATGTAGATAGTAGTGTATATATGTATATACGTAAATATATATATATATATATATATATATATATATATATATATATATATATATATATATATATATATATAACCCAACGACGAATATTGGTATTAATAAGATATATGGTGTAAAAAATTCAGCTAGATACAGAAAAATATGAAACGTTTGGTTCCTCACGTGCTATCTACTGGAGGGAGAAGTACAAAATGATGATTCACACACAAATACACACACACATATATATATATATATATATATCTTTAAGTGAAAATTCACGCTGGAAAATCAATTTTTTTATTTCGATATAAAAACTTCAGTATTGAGTGCATTTTCTATAGTTATAAAAAAATATGTATATATATATACATACTATGGAGAAGAAGGGCTGTATCCTTACGCCCGTTCTATTTAACCTCTATGGAGAATACATTATGACAATGGTACTGCATGAATGCAATGCAGGGGTACCTTTATAGGCGGATGAAAGATATCCAACTTACGATGTCGACAATACAATACTTAATGCGTCTGACCTCGGCGAAATGAAAATACTTTTAGTCGGGAATATGGACTTGAAATAAATAAAACAAAAGTAATGATTATAGACAGAGGGAGACGAGATTAAAATTCAACAACAAAACCTTCGCAGGATACGAAGTGGTAAACGACTTTGTGTGTACGTGGGATCGCTAATCGATAACGAAGGGAGCGAAGAAAAAGGAATAAAACGTCTCATTGAAACGGGTCGCTGTGCTATTGTAAAACTAAGCGAAATATGGAAGGATGGCTCTATAAAGTAAAATTAGTAAATATGCTTATATTTTCGATAGGACTATATGGAGCGGAAACATGGACGTTAAATAAAACTAGCCTAGTACGATTTAACAGTTTCGAAATATGGTGTTGGAGAAAACTTCTCCGCATATTATGGAATGCTTCCATTGTAAAGGAGCTGAACCTGACGCAGCTGTTAGCTAATGTGGCTATTATCAGAGTGATAAAATATTTTGGGCATATTTTGCTAAATGTAAATGCGAAGATTCAAGCAAACAGACCGAAGGGCCGACACACCGCAGCTATGACAGATATAATAGGAAAATGAAGCTAACTAGCACTACATCAGTGCGCGCGACGGGCACGCGTCAGAGAAGGATAGCGCGAAATGATGCGGTTACTGTTTGGTCACGAAGACCGCTTGGAGAAACTATATATAAACAAAAAATGAGTTAAAATTACTAAACGTTTTATGAAAAACTAAATTGGTTTCTGGCTATTTAGCATTATCAAGCGAACATAAAATAAAACATAACAATATATAAATATATATAATATATAAGAAATATAAACTGTAAAAATACTAATTTAGATATACAATTTATAAAAATTAACAAAATGAAAAATAGTCTGATAGTGAATGAAATCACTACATTCCACATTTGTTATATATATATATATATATATATATATATATATATATATATATATATATATATATATATATAAAATAAAAATATACCCAACGGATTAAAAAAGAAAGTGTATGAACAGTGCGTCCTTCCGGTCCTTACATACGGAGCAGGGACCTAGGATGTCTGACGATTGCTGTAACTCAAAGCGTCCACGAAAGAGTAGTGTTGAGAATTAAGATATCAGACAGGAAAGCCAATACACCGATAACTAAACTGTCGGATGAAGTAGAACGTGCCCAGGCCATGTGGGTAGAAGGAATGATGACAGGTGGACGAATAGAAGAACGAATGGTTGCCAAAGGAAGGATATAGAAGTCGCGGTCGGCCGAATACAAGATGACAGGATGATGTAAAATGGATGGAAGAGTCCGGTGATCGTCATAGATGGAAGAAAAGAGGGAACGCTTACATCAAGCGATGGAAGCGTATCGTTATATATACATACACATATATATATATATATATAAAGGGTGATTTTGGGAATATTTATGTACGTTCAGATGTAGAATAATAGATTAAAGTTATATTTATAGGCAGCTCCTGAGAATCAAGAGTAAATTGAATACGAAAGAAAAGATACCAAAGTATATTTATGAATCGACGCAACGAAAGTAATTAAATTAGTAACGAAATGCGCACCAGCCCGTTACAAGGGAAACAAAAATGAAAAATCCTGTTAACCAAAAATAAAAAAAAATAATAGAAAAAAAGACGAAACAACAAATAATGATAATGATAACTAAATAGTAACTTTGAAAAGCTTAAAATGTAGTTATGGACAAACACAAAGCTTTTCGGCTATTAAGCCATTATTTTATATGCTTTATTGTCACACAAATTGAGTTTAGGTTATAAAGTCATTGTACATACAAATTAAAATAAACTGAACGCTAACGCTAACAAATGAGTTATAAAATATAAATAACTAAACTAAGATATAAGGATAATTATACATGAATGTAAAAATTACAAAATAATATTAGATTTATATATATATATATGTATATGTATATATATATATATATATATATATATATATATATATATATATATATATATATATATAAGATGCCATATTAACACAGAAGGATTATTTAACCATAGGGGGTATGTGCAATAGAGTACGGAGGGAAGATACCTAACTGGTAGTAATATCTCGATTAAGTCTGTGTGCACTATATAGATTGCATGAAAAAATTAGATGATTAATGTCTGCTGTCGAATCACAGTCCAACGGGGACAGGGAAATACTGGAACTAACCAGCCCTATCCGGTGAAGATGGCTGGGCAGCAGATTATGTCCGACCTAATACGAGTTAAAATGGAAAAAAATTTATGGATCGGTACTGAATGTGGAGGCTTAATTAGAAAGAGTGATTGTTTGGGTAAACTTGTTTGAATTTGTTTATAGAAATTATTCCGAGTAGCACAAAACGCGGAGCTCCAGCGATGAAACAGATCCGCCTTTGCAGACGCGGCTAAACATGTGGAGGGAATAGCATGGATCAGTAGGCCTCTGAAGGCCCCCATTTTGGCTGCCTGATCACAAATTTCATTATCTTTGATCCCGATGTGAGCTGGGATGCATGTAAATTTCACATGGACATTCTTTTGTTGTAGATACATTATATTTTCTATTATTGCCAGAATTACTCTATTATATATAGAAGAAATATATATTTACAAAACATATAAACAAAATCATGAATACATGAATAATTGAATAATGAAGAATGTTAAGTACCTTATATATATATATATATATATATACCTTAACAGTTAACTTACTAATGTATAACTACATCTAATGTATATGTAATAAAATTAAAATTCAAAACGTAAAATTTAAAGTTTTAAACTTTTAAGTACAGGAAAAAATTAGAAAAAAAAAACCTGCAAGAAAACAATAAAAATAAATTATAATTAGAACTTAAGTAAAGAGGGAAAACACGTAGTAAACAGGAAAATAATTCTTAAACAAGTAATCGATGTTTAATTCTGCGGTGTTTGTATTTAGCGTACGATGAGACTATGTCGTAATCCCCTATGGTGTTAATTAATGCGCTGTCATGCATTAAAAATTATGGTAAAATTTACTAGATAATTTGTTTATGTAGGTAAGTGTATCTAAAAGGTTAAGCTATGAATGCATATCACCCAATTTAGTACATCTATGGGCGTTTAATATGATTCTGCAGCAGTGGTTTTGTAACAGCTGTAATTTTTTATGAGTACTGTTGGAGACCGAAAAACAAACAGGGCAGACGTAAGTTAATCGCGGTAGAATAATATATGTGTATAATAACTTTTTGTTCGAAATAGATAAAGAAGAATGACGATTAAAAATTGGTGAGAGTATTGAGCGCGGTGTCAATGCAGTTAATAATATTGTCATTGAACGATAGACGAGAATCTAATATGACTCCTAAGTATCGAACTTGCGTCGACCACTGAATACAATTACCATCAATTGTAGCCTCAGGTAACGTTAGTGGGCGTCGTCTTGAAAAAAGTATCATTTCCGTTTTTTCTGTGTTTAATTTCAGTCTCCAACGTTTGTAGTATTTAAAGACAGAGTTAGCAGCTTTTTGCAATCTGTTAAGTATAGTGTCTGGTCTGTGAGACGCACAATATAGGGCGAGGTCGTCAGCATATAAGGCGATATTAATATGAGGTAGTTTATGGATATCGTTTATTAAAATTAAAAATTAGTTTTGAATGTACGATTGGGATTTTGGATGACATTCAGCACACTTATGGAATCAGAGAGAATAAGTACATTTGCATGTGTAATATTGACTCGTGCAAATTGCAAAATCTTTAAGAATTGCATATCCTCCTGTTATAAACACAGTGGAGAAACTCGATAAACGATATGATTTGGTGATTGCCAGTTGGGGTATACAGAATGCCGCGCCTGTACAGGGTAAGGCATGGATCTTAGACCCATCTGTATAAACTAACAAATGATTAGGCCACTTATGCATGATAACCGACCTGAAAAGTCTATTAACAATCCTAGAATTACCCTGTCCGATTAGGGAATGAAACTCATTCATATATACCTCTGGCTCTAAAAAACTGCATTCAAAGAGTTACGGAGGCATACTTTAAAGGTACTTTGGGAATAATGAGGTTGATGTGAGGATGCCAATAATTAGCCCTCAATGTTAACAGGGGAATTTTATGATGAGAAAATCTCCAATTAGTATAAATCCGCAAGAATTTATTGTATACGCTATCAGGTACTCGCTCATAACACTTTAGGATATATCGGCCTGCCTGATAAATTGCCCTCAGCTGGGAGAGGGGGGATAAGAGCTTCATATTCTAATACAAATTTAGGGGTTGACACAAAGGCTCCAGACATTAACCTCAAACATTTGCAACAACACTGTAGCTTTCTTAAGATGCGAAGCAGAGGCTGAATGGAACAGGTAGTTCCCATACTGCAATCGAGAACGGATAAGTGAGGTGTAGAGAAGACGAAGGATGATTGGATCCCCACCCAACCAAGTTGAACTTAATGACTTCATAACATTAATAGCCCCACTGACTTTTGCTAATGTAGCTTTGATATGTGGTCCCATAGTAGTTTTTGGTCGAGAATGACACCTAAATAGGAATGATACTTGACAAAGGCAATCGGCACATTTCCAAAATAAGGGGGTGTTGATCAGGATTGCACCACTTCAATGTGAATATGGTAAATACTGTCTTGGTTAGAGACACACTTAAATGAAATTGAGATAAAAAGGAATTAACAGAATTTAATGTGGATTGAAGAGATGTCATGTAGTGGGTGAGGTCATTACCTTTCGAGCATAGGAGTATGTCATCTGCATAAGAGAGGCAGTTGAAGTGAGGTTGCGGCTGTGAAAAAAGTGCTGATATATATATCTATATATATATATATATAAATATATATATATACACGTTAAATAACAATGGACTCAGCGCTGATCCTTGGGGTAGACCAGTAGAAGCCGTCCTTGTTGCACTTCCAGCTGAGCTGGCGCAGAAATGAAGTGTTCGATTAATAGATAATTTATATTAATAAGTAGCTAATAATTTCGGAACTCCAATATTGAGTAGCCGTGAATATAAAGTGGGTATATGTACATTGTCATATGCCGCTTGGATATGAATAAAACAAGCCGGAACAAATTCTTTCTTAATGAATGATGTGTAAATAAGCCATTATCAAGTAAATAGTTTAAAATAAAAATATGAAATGTTAAAAAATTACTATATACACGAGTGTTAAAACAGTATTTTAAATATCTGATAGTGAATGTGGTAAACAACACAATCAATAATCATTAATATAATTTTTTTAAACAACAACAACACAAAGAAAAAAGTACAACAATATAAAATTTAATAACACAAAGGCGTTATTACTTTGTATAAATTTTATATTGTTGTATTTTGCTTTGTGTTATCGTTTTGTAAAAATGAAAGGGGAAAAATTGTATATTACCGATTGTTGATTGTGCTGTTTAAAACATTCATTATCACATATATGAAATACTGATCTAACACTTGCTTATGTAGCAAATTTTTTACATTTTATATTTTTATAAGTTTGTATATTTTTAAGTATTTTGATATTCACTTTATAGTGACTTAATTTTTGTGTTTATTCATAAATGCAACATTTTTTTTAGCGATTTTAACTGCTTTCTTTTTTGTTTATTTTTCAAAAAGTAACTGGTGATCCCTCCCAAAAAACAGTTTAAATACTTTATTCGTAAATTAGAATAAATTTATAGCGCTGTAGGCGACGGAAACATGGACTTTTAACTTACGGAAAATTTAGTCTTTTGAAACGTGGTACTTTTGCGAGATGATAAAATTTCAAATGGTTAATTTTTTTGAATAGAGTGCAAGGTAAAAGATCACTCTTGAAAACTATTAGAAAAACCAGAATGAAATGTATATAGGACACGTGTTAAGACACGATGACACCTGTTGAGAAGATGTTATAGAAGGAAAAATACTCGTGCAGGCCGAAAGTAAAATCGAAGCAGACGATTAAGGAGCGAAATCGAGAAAGAAATATCGAGAGAGCTATATTAAATTTAAAAGATTGACAGTTGAAGAGCCGGATGATAGGGGCCGCGAACCAGTTCGACGACTGATCGTCGGTTACTTAATTTTAACGATCGTTATTATAGGCTATCTTTGAATCGCATTATTAACAAAAGCGTCAATTTTGAGGAATATATCGCGTAATGTAGCTGGTAACCGTCTTTTACACGGGTCGATTTATTAGATAAAAAGTTAACGTCATAATTTGATCTTATCTAAATGTAAGAGCTGACGATCCCATAAAACTTTCAACGATTATCGCAAATTTTTACTGATTTTTCGTTATCGCGCAAAGGTATTTATTGTACGTAATGCCGAGCGCGATGACGTATAGAGCAATTATTCGATTGAAGTTCAATTAACCGATCGAAAATTTTTTTGCAACGTAATGAAAAAAAAGTATTTACAAAAGTGTTTTATTGTCGTCATCAAAAACGCGCGAATTTTCGATTATTAAAATACTATACATAGTACTAGTCGTCGGGATGGCCGAGTGGCTAAGAGCACGGACTTCTATACGGAAGGTTATGAATAATCCGAATATTATGGCGTGAAAGCCAATGACGAATCACCACGCACAACACCATATGCGCGCTAGTAATAAAATAGGTACACTAGAAAAACACGCGGGGCTGCATTGTATTGCAATAAATTCTCCAGCCGGGTGTGTGTGTCTATCTAGGCTAACGCCGTATTATGACAGAAAATATGCACAGGTAAGTAGTCGCATACCTCCGACGCGGAGACGGCACTTCATAATAATAAATATCATATATAGTGGTAAAAATTTTATTATAAATTTAACAGCATCGTACGTACATATAGAAGAAGGATAGTGTAAAGTAAATATTAAATTTGGTCCCTGCGAATGAACAAAATTGTTACAGTATTCGGGACGTGGAGTTTTAGTTTATCCGGTAACGAATTAGACGGTAGAATGTACTTCGTACGTCATGTAAAAAAATATTTGATCATAATAACGCCTGCATATATGTATATGTTTAAGGGAGTGATATATATATATATATATATATATATATATATATATATATATATATATATATATATCATCATCATCACTATCGTCGTAATGTTCGTTGCCGAACGTCGTGACTAGCTATTGTACCTTTTATTTTTATGTACAAAATGAGCTAGCATTCAAGGCACTATTTATATGCGACGCAGATGCGCGTGCATATGATGTTATACGGAGTGGCGTGCCACTACCTTCTCTGTGATAATTAAGAATTAAATAATGATGAAAAGGTTTCGAACCCCCAACCGTCGAATTGACAGTCGAACACTCCAGCAACTACGCCACCGCGACATATATATATATATATATATATATATATTCCCTTTGCTGATTCAGTTGCCGCTGAATCAGCGGAGGGAATTCGTGTAAACGGAGTATTTATAAATAATGTTAGATTAGCTAATGATATTGCAGTTATCGTTAGTTCTCGAGAAGGACTGACAAAATTAGTTCGAGATATACACAGACGATCAAATGATTTTGGAATTAAAATAAACTTTAGTAAAACTAAATATACGAATATAACTACAAAAAATCGGAAAAAATATGAAGAAATTACAATTGAAGGAGCGATTAGGAAGTTGGATTCCTGGAAAGATAAACAGGGATACAGACCTTAAGCGCAGGATAGAGGTTTGCACGGAATGCATTCCTGAAACTCAAGGACCTATAGCGCAGCCGTGGCATTAGTATGGAATTAAAATTGCGTCCGGTGAAATATGGACGATCACGGTAGCCACGTCGAAGAAATTGAAGCATTTGAGATGTTGATTTATCTCAGCTGCACGGGAAAAAGTAACTAACGCGGTTGTGCTGCGGCGTTTGCGAAATTTCCAGGAACTGTTTTAACCATCATTAAAAGAAGAAAAATTGCACTTATCTGGGTCATACGATGAGAGGGAATAAATACAGCTAATAATAAAAATAAACATAGAAGCACGAGAAAGCACGGCAGCCCGAGGATATCTCGGTTAGGTCATATAAAAAGCTGGATAGGCATTAAAAGTCAATCGATCTTGATGTTTTTGTTTGGACGCAGTTGTACTTTTTCCACTTATTGAATTTTCAGGTATAATGTTCGATATTTCTGCTATTATAAATTAATTATGTTGGATTTCCGCAATTTGTATTTTATATATCGACTATATTTGTTGTTTTTCGACAATTTTCAAACGTTTAAAATAGTTTCTACATAATTACTTATTAACTCACGGAAAAATAAAATATATAAAATAAAAATATATCGCTATTTCGCCGGTTTTGTTAATTTTTTTGTATATTTCTTATATTAATCTAGCTTACATATCTAAAAAATGAAGATACATACATACATATATATACACATACCATTATATATGTATATACATACACACAAACCAAAACACAACACACACGTATACATATATATATATATAATGAAAGACGTCAGGGAATAGCGGTAACGTTTTACGAGGTTATTACATCGGTTTTGTAGTTTTATTACGTACTTATTTATATATAAATGCACACACACACACATATATATATATAGCCAACCAAACAAATGATGATGATGATGATATATACATATATCATAATCAATCTTAACACATCGTTCGTTTTCGAGTATCAGTGATGCAATTTTGCTTATGTCTATGACGATTACGAGTAATTAAATCCGTATAATGACTGCTGCTGAAGCCGCAATTTTTACATAGAAACGGACACTGTAATTTATTGGATTTTAAGCTTGGATTTTGGTTAATATTTTATTGTAGTTCTTTTCTTCGTCGGCTGAATTGTAATAACTACCGCATTCTTCACGATTGATCCTCAATATCGTTCTCATGTAAATATGTTGTATATAAATACATATACCTAGGAATGCACTTGGATAAGCGCCTTACTCGGGAAATCCACATTAGAATGAAAGTTAAACAAATCAAGGCAAAAACGCGTGAATTATACTGGCTAATCGGTAGAAATTCTGCATTAGATTTATCGTGTAAGCGGCTATTATACGTTTTCTCCGTGTTTTCGGACGCGAATTCTACGATAGATTTCCAATTATTTCTGTTTTTTGCGTTCACGTCCCAAAGAGTTTTTCTTGGGTTTATTGCCACGATTTTCAGATCATCGGCGAATACATCTTTATAGTACAATTTTTATATATATATATATATATATATGAACAAAAAAGTAATTAAAATTACTAATTTTTTTTTCTTTATGAAAAATCGCAATGTTTTTCGGCCGTTAAGCCAATATCAAGTGAATATGAAAAAATAAATTATAGAAATATATATAAATGTAGAAAATATTACTTAGATAAGCAATTTACAAAATTATAGAGAAAAATATGAATTTTTAAATAATCTGATAGTGAATGTAGTAAACAACATAGTCGACCAGCATCAATATAAAATTTATACATAAATATAATAGCAATTAAAATAATATACTGTTTTATTATTATATTTTTTTAAAAATTTCGTATATAAGTAATTTTTTTTTACATTTATATATATTTTTATATAATTTAATAGCTTTGTGATTATTCATAAAGTAAAAAAAAAAATTGTGATTTTAACTACATTTTGTTGTTTATTAAAAAAAACCCACTATATTCCGAACTTTTCAAAATACATATATATATATATATATATATATGTGTGTGTGTATATATATATGTCAGCCTAAAATTGAACTGGGCTGGTTACATGATTTGTCGGAATGGTTTGGCCGCAAATGTAACCTAGTGGGTTCCAGATTACAATAAACGAAGTCTAGGTAGCAAAGGCGTACCCAGAAATTACCAATGGGGGGGGCTACACCTGAAGCAACTAAAGGGGTAAATTTAATGAGACAAAATAATAAGTCAACGTAAGCGTACCTAGAAATTACCTATTTGGAGGGGGGTGTAAATCAACTGAACGGAGTAAATTTAATAAGACAAAATTAGTTAAACACCTCACTTATAATTTTTAGCTCAAAATTCAACAAAATTTCATTTAAAAAAATATATGTAAATAACTTATACCTTCAAGTAACAAGGAACGATCTACTAACTCTAAATTCTAAAATCTAATCTCTTTGGCCCATTTTTTATTAAAACATCGATCACTTCTTCTGGTTTGACTTCGATATGACGGAGAATGTACAATGAAGCTAAACCATTCAATCTTTCTGAACCCATAGTGCTTCTTAAATAGCTTTTAATTCGTCTTAAACATGAAAACGATCGTTCAGGAGTACATGTTGTAACTGGAATCGTTCAAAAAATTTTTAGCAACGTACTAATATTTGGGTACATTGCCTCATCACATAAATTTAACGCTGATATCGCATCAACAGGAAAAGGCTGAGAATTTTCATTTTCTGAGTTAAATTTTTCGCACCAAATTTGATATTCTGCTTTTAAAATGGATTCTTTAAAAGCTTCTAAATCATCTTGATAAAAAGCACAAAGTTCAACAAAACTGGTTTTCTCCTGATCTCGTTGGATGAGTTAAACATTGAAATTTTATGAGTACGTTTTCATGTTTTTCGAATCGATTAACAAGTTGACTGATGAAAGAATCGATCCATGGAATAAAGATACTTCGTCGAAAATATTCTTCCGTGCTTGTTGAAGGAATATTCGCCCTGTTGGTCTGTCTTTCAGTAATTCTAGGCATTTGTATATTTGTTCCAAATTTTGCGGCAATTTCCTCCGCTTCCCTGAAAATTGATCGAAAAGTTTGTTCAGCAGTTTCACGTTCGCGACGAATGAGGTTGATAATATCTTTTGCTAAATTGATGGCTCGAGTTAGATCGGATTCCTTAGCTTGAAGAAACTGACTCAATGTTTTGGTGAAACCAAGAAGTTTTTTAGTAGAAAGTAACGCAATCAAAAATCCAGACTGCTCCATCGACCGTCCGAAAATTACCGCCGAAGATGAAGTATCTGTATCATGCCAAGTGGAAATCTTATCTAGCGATGCATACACAGCTTCAATCACATACACAAAAACCAGAATAGCGTCATGTCTCTGAACCCATCTAGTTGGACAAAAAGGCTTCAATTTTTGAATTTTTGTATTAAGATGACCAATATTTCGATTCAAAACTTCCACTCTTTTTGCAGTATTAAAAAAATCTATAATTTTTTTTACAACGCCTATATAATTACGTATGTAGTCGATGTCACACGAATCACAAATTGCCAAATTCAAACTATGCGCCATGCAATGAACATATAAGGCTTTTGGATATTTTTCTGCAATACGAGCTTGTACACCACTCAACCTACCAATCATGTTGGTTGCACCATCGTATCCGTGGCCTCTCATATATTCTGGATTAATACCATACTCTTGCAAAGTGGTCAAAATTTCATTTGTAATAGTTTCCGCATCAGTTCCACTTAGTGGCTGAAATGTGAAAAAATTTTCACAGATGCTAAATTTTCCACTGGTTTCTTTTACATATCGAAAACATAGAGAAAATTGTTCAACTGTAGATATATCAGTGGTTTCATTTGCTAAAACAGAAAAAAATTTAGCATTTTGAATTTCTAAAGCGAGTTTTGATTTTATAATGGTGTCACAAGCGGATATTATCTCATTTTGTGTCTTCGGGCTAATATCGTCACATTTTTTGCAGCAGTTGCGAAATGATTTTCCAAAACATCATCTCCAGCATCAACTCGTGGTCGTAACAATGCTCGAAAATTTCCCTCATTTTCAATTGGCGGATTTTTCAGGTTAAATGCGTCACTGTCTCGATGTCCTCGTAAGACAATACCTTGACGTCCGCAAAAAATTACAGTTTTGATGATTGGAATAAGTTTTGCCCTATTCTCAGCAGCTTCAGTTTTAACTGATTCATCTAAAGAAACATCGATCGATGGCATTTTTCCGGATTTGACATTTAGAAAACTATCAACTTTTATCGTGGAAAATTTATGATATTCCAAACAAGCATGCTCTTTGAAAGTGTCTAAAGCTTTTTTCCAATTATTGAATCCATTTAAAACAAGAGATCCTAATTTTTGATGACCTCCAGTAATTTCATTTGGAACAAATAGAACACAATTTCTACAATATGCGGCGTCTTCAGCTTTTGAATAAACGCGCCAAGAAAACGAATTTAACCATGCATATTGAAAGCGTCTAATTTGTTTTCCTTGTGTAACTTTTGGAAAATCAAAATTCGAGGATGACTTCCATACTTTTTCAACACTTTCATTTTTTCATCATCAGACAATATTTTATTTACATAAAACGAAATGTCGAATTCGTTAAATTCTTTAGAAGTGATCGGAATTTCAGTAACATTTACAGATAAGTTCGAATCATTTATATTTGCCAAAACAGACTGAGTAGGCTGAATTGACTCATTAAACGGATCTACTGTACTCACATTTTTAGTTGAGAACAGGTTGGACTGATCTTCCATTGGAGTTTTATCTTTTTTGGAAAAAAAAGTTCAATAATGTACCTTGATCAGCTTTTCTTTTTCGATTCATTTTTTTAAAATACACGTCGCGTCGATAAAAACAGTAATTTCCAAACGAGTCGCAAAGAAAATAGTTAAAATGAACATAAAAACTGCTAAAAGTTAACCCGTCAATATTTGATATTTCCTATTACACTCTAATAGGCTTTTAGACGGCAAGAATTGCACCGCACTAACTTCAATCTCGCAATCCACCTATTCGATTATTTTCGTTAATGTTCGAGGTCACGAGCTCAACTATTAAAATTTGCATTCCGATCTATGTATAAGAAATACACGCACACGTCTGTACTACAACTGTCATTTCTTGTAACTGTACGCTATTCCTTTTCCGCTGACTGTTCCTTAATTAAACCAGTATGCGTTAGGAAGCAAACTAATATGCCACTAACTATACTATTAGAGCGGATTGTTCATAACATAATATGAGCGTTATTCCTTTGTATCATATCTGTAACCATTACTAATATATATTCGTCTCATCACTAGCTGTAATGTCATATAATCAAAAAATTTTTAAACATCTCGGGATTTTGGAGGGGGCTTTAGCCCCCATAGCCCCCCTTGGGTACGCCACTGCTAGGTAGACAACCGTTAAGCTGGGATGATGACTTCAGACAGCGGATAGATTCTACTTGGTTACGATTAAGTTCGGAGAGGATGGATTGGAAGAAAACGTGGCAATTATATATAATGTTCGTAACGATGTCTATTATTATTATTTATAGGTACTTGGTATGCGTGTTTATTCGTTATATAATATTGTTACTATATTTATGTGGGTGGGGGGTTTGAAATAAAGACTTTATGGCTTTATGGCTTTATACATACATACATATATACTACAAAAACATATATATATATACATATATATATATAAATAAAGTTCACGATAGTTGAAACACCGCGATTTTTCTCGCAGTTATTGTGTAACATGTAGCGTTTTTTCTTTTTAGAGCGCGTGTGAACACATGTAAACCAGATCAATTGCTATGTATTGATAATGAGATGAGCTGTTATATTCGATAGGAAGCTAATGCAGGGGTAAATCGCGCGAATAAAATTGTTCTAAAATGAACACTACGGATAAACGAACATGAAGGAAATTCGTAAGAGATAATAAAGAAAGAAATGGAGCATTTTTTTATTTAATGTATTATTTTTTAAATAGAGCGTACGAAAGTAAAGAGGAAGTGGATAGCGACTAAAAAAAAAAATAAGAAAATAAAATAAAAGACGGGAGGAATATCGATAGAGATCCATCAAAATTTTCCATAGTAGAGTATAATATATTAAGAAAATTTCCAAGCTACTTTAACTTCAGACGGTGAGAAGTAGGTTGCTTAGAAAGAACATCCTTTGAACAACTTCGTGGAAAATGAAAAAACCGGAGAGTAATCAGTTGAAGGTTAATGCTGGAAGAACAGGAAACGGTGTTTATGAACGCTATTTGTACCGTTGGTAGAGGGTAACGATAGAATTACGTACACATACATAGATATATTATATATATATATATATATATATATATATATAAAATATACATGCGATATTCCATTACGAGTCGTCGACGTTTTAAGCGTTAGAATTGAGTAATGTATTTGTGTCTTCGCATTGGTGAGAACTGAGTATAAAAACCCCAACTCTTATTATATTCATATTCGGTTGAAAACGAAAAAGCTCTAGTTCTTTTCATTTACCATTAAAATGGAAGGTTGTACGTAACCACTTTATAACGAGATTCGAAAAAATTAGACGTTCTATATTATACCAGAACGTTCCGGCGTTTTAGTATTATTATTATTATTATTACGGTTTATAAATAATTAAAAGCCACGACCGGGACTAATAATAGAAAAGGCTCGTGAAGATGAATGTACAGTAGTTGTATGTTTTGAGGATTTTAATAAAGCGTTTGACAACGTAATTTAGAGTAAGGTATAGTTCGTGATTTTAAAACTGGGAACACCCAAACATATGGTTAAGCTGACACAATGTTTATACGAATAATAATAGGGACATCGTCAGAACTGACAAAGAACTAAGAATTTTATACATACAAGGGAAGGGTTCGACAAGAACATATTTTGTCCCCCATTCTATTTTCATGTGAAAGGTGTTGGATCAATAGAAGGGCGGAATAACAATAGGATGGTATAAATACTCGAATCTGCGTTATGCAGATGATATAACATTGATCGCAATGTAATGCACATAGAAGGAGATGAAGTTTTTGGATAAAAAATAGTGGATAAATTTATGTATCCCTGATAGATGACGAGGGTGGTTCAGAAGCCGACTTTGTCTAAACTAAAAAAATAGATGAAAAAATGGTTCTATAAAAAAATGCACCAAAATAAGGTGAGCCCATACACTTGATTTTTCGATTTTATTATACGCAGCAGAGACATGGACTCATAGACAACACTGAACTGAATAGACAACTTTCAAATGTGGTAAAGATATCTAACGTTACTGTACTGCAACAAATCGCCACTCAAGAACGATTGTCTAAGACAGTGCGTATTCATAAGATGAAACTTTTTGGCCACCTTAGGCGGAAAGAAAACGGGATGGAGCGTCGATTTTTGCACGCTACAATGGAAAACATAAGGCACAGAGGACGACCACCAGCACGATGACTCCACGGAATCTAGGAACTAACAGGATTAAATGTACAGGTGTGCAGTCACCGAGCCATGGATTGGGAATATCGGAGAGGTTTGGTTGGATCATCCTAATCGGAGTCATGATTACGACACCTAGCTGGGTAATCTATCAAGAAGAAAATATATAATATATATAATATATATATATATACAAATTAATGGGTTGTATCTGTCCTTGGAATGGTTCGTCATCATTTTCCGCTCTGTTGTTAGCCTTTTCAGTTCAATGTAGCTCTTGATGCTTGTTCTTCTTGATTGTGTGTATGTTTTGGTCTTCCTTTCGGCCTGCACACGGGATTCTTCCTTCCATAGTATGTATCTATATATCTGTTTATTTATCTATGTATTTTATCTAACTAATTATCTATATATCTATCTATCTATCTATCTATCTATCTATCTATCTAACTAACTATTTATGTATCTATTTATATATAATATCCATGTATTTATGTGTGTTTGTATGTGTGTATTTATGTATTTATATATCAATTTATTTTCTATCTATTTCTTTTTTAAAGCGGGATGGTGAAATCTTCAAAGGATACTGATACTATGTGTAATAGTTATATTTTTGAGAGCAGCAAATGCGGCAGGAAAGAGCTGCTGAGTTCCAGAATCAGCGTGTGGGATTTTTACCCACTAAAAAAAAAACCACCTCCCAATAGGAAAAAAACTTATGTTTAAAAAAATGATGGATGTTCCTGCAAAGCAGGTACCTCCATTACATATTAATAAAATTAAATAAGATGGAGAAGGGACGAAAGAACATAGTTCCAACCATAAAAAAAAATGGTTAATATTTGTATTAAAGATATAAACAAAAATAATGAAAGAAAGGGAAAATGAAAAGCAAGTACTAACAGAGATAGAAAAAAAGTTCTTACGTTGAAAAAAATGTATATACATATACATACATATAAACATATACATAAGTATACAAAAAAGTAGAAAAAAAAAATAATTTAAATTAAAATACATATTAAATCGGCATATATTTAAATAGCCTTAGCAAATAAACACATAAAAGTGGAAGCGGGCACTGACCATGATTCAAAAGATGTGGTTTAACGTTTGAAATTATATTTTAAGAAACAGAATAATAATAATAATAATAAATAAAATAAAATAAACCTCTACTTAATAAAAAAAAATTAAATCAAATTAATAACCACGTAATAGGGTAATAAAAAGGAAAAAGAAAAAAAGATTATAGATCACATTTGAACTTCCTCAGCATAGATATAGCTTCATCTATCTAACTAACTAGCTATGTATGTATGTATGTATGTATGTATATATATATATATCTAACTATCTATGTATCTATCTATCTATCTGTCAATGTGTCTATCTATGCATGTATGTATCTATATGGCTATTTATTTACCTATGTATCTATGCATCCATCTATCTATCTATCTATTTCTCTATATATCTCCGTATGCATGTATGTTTGCATCTATATATCTATTTATTTATCCATTTATCTACATATCTGTCTAACTATCTATCAATGTATCTACCTATCTAACTACTTATATATTTATATATGTATCCATGTATTTATATATATATATATATGTATCTATTTAAATACCTACTTATTTTTCCGTGTATCTATCTATCTAACAAACTAACTAACTATGTATGTATGTATGTATGTATCTAACTAACTATCTATGTATCTATCTATCTGTCAATGTAACTATGTGTGCACGTATGTATGTATGTGCATATCTATTCATTCACCTATGTATCTATGTATCCATCTATCTATCTATCTATTTATTTATATATCTAACTTATGTATTCATGTATGTATGCATATATGTATCTATTTATTTATCTACGTTTTGTACATTTATGTTAATATTTAGTTATATATAACCATCCATTTGAAATATTATTTATACCCAAAAATTCCCGTTTAATTTCGTTTTTAACTGAAAACTCTTCGATTTCTTGAAATATAATAATAATAATAATGATAATAATAATATTTTCGACAAAAAATACGATGGGCACGTCGGTAACGATTTAGAATTTCCTGTTTAAATTTCCAGTCACAAAATAACGCTTCGCGAAAGCTAATTAATTTTTGCGATGTCGAATAACTTTCATTGTTCAAGAAATATTAATAATGCTAGTATTAATAGTAATAATAATAGTAATTATAATAATCATAATAATAATAAAATGACGACGATGATGGTGATGAATGATGATGTTAATAATAATAATAATGGTGTCCTTCTTAGAAAAAATGCATTAATAAACGATGGAATCTTTTTTGTTTTTTTTTTGGGCGTGCTTTTAATTTATGCACTCTTCACTACGATCGCCATTTCTTTCCGGCATGAATACACGAATACCTGACAACTGTAGCTGAAAAGCTGACGTACATAAAGGTATATATACATATATATACGGACATCTACATACATTTTAGACACACACATATATATATATGTGTGTGTGTAAAGTGGAGTTTAGCTTGAACAATGTTTCTTCCTCCTCGGAGCTATTCGCGGTTTTAATTGGAATTTTTAATTACTTCGAACAAATGTATTAAATTTTTTTGACTTTTTATTTCGTCTTTACTCGCGAGGAAAATGGAAAAGCGTTCTCTTTAGTATTTTTTCACCACCACCCCTTACGCGTTGTATCGAGCGTAATGATTGTCTACTAGCGATTTGTACGCGAACGAACTTAAGTACGGCGTATCTAGCGTATTCGCAAAATTACGTTTTTACATATTACGATGTTACTACTTAAATTTACGGCATTTAATTTAATAAACGGTGCAGAAGGGTCTTGTTCTTTTCCATCGCCTTGTGTCTGTAGAGTTACTGTAAACTCCGTCGGTACGAATTGAATTCCTACGCCGTCATGCAACGTCCTAGTCTAAACCGAAATGTCTAAATTGCCGAACCGCCGATTTATAGCGTAATCGGTGTAGTCACTATTTTAAAGGTCCTCCACACCTTCCCCGAGCCGGAGTACCTGAACTACCGCGATCACCGAGAAAGTTCCGTCAGGTTGAGACTTTCTCATTGCGTAAATCGAATTAGCGTCATATCTTTGAATTCGTAACGATATTTTGTTTTGTAACGATAATTCGAAAGATCGATCAATTTTGCGTTTGTCTTTAGTTTCTTGTTTAGTTGTTCTTTTTATCTTACAGGAGGCTTATAATTTTAAAATTACTTTGTATAAAATGATAGGCGACACTCTAGACACATTTGGATCGTTTTATAAGTATCATTGTGCAAAACGGTATTAAGGGCCTTCTCCATGTCAATAAGTGTAATATATGTTTGTTCAGATTAAAGATCAGTTATAAATATTTTCTAAACTCAAATTGACTATCATTTAAAGTTTAAAGTATCGTTGTCTACCCGATGCTGTACTATTTAGTATCCAATACATTACTCATAGCGCTTAGTAAACCTATTGACCTTATATTATTAGTAAGAGATATATCTCTTCCAGGTTTTAGGAACAGGTATAATAATGGAAGATTTCAATAGGGTTGGGAAATATTTCTGTTTTTCCTCATCATCGTGTATTATCGTGATTAACATTTAGTCCGCTGTTTCGTAATTTCCCGCCGTTCATTCCGATCCTCCGATTTATGCATTCAGCGAATGACAACTCTGTCGTTTTTAATATAATGTCTGTCCATCTCGTAGGTGTTCGTCCCGGTGGTCGCTTTCCATTCATTTTCACCATGGTGCTTTCTTTATATATTTCTGTTTTCCTATTATATGTCCAAAGAATTTCAAAACCCTATTTACGACAATCATTGAAAGCCTGTGTGTGTGTGACACCTCGCAATACCGATTCATTTGTACGTCTTGCTGTCTACGGAATTCTAAGGAGTCTGCGCCAGCACCGTGTTTCGAAACTGTCAATTTTTCTTCTGTTCATTTTCTTCAGCATCCGTGTCTCCGCTGCGTATATCATGATAGAAAATAGAAGCGTTTGGACGAACTGTATCTTCACGTTTTTTTATAATAGAGTTATCCTCTTCCAGATATTGTTCAGGCTTGTCATAATTTTCCGCTTTATTTTGCCAGCCGCCTTTATTCTCTATAAATAATTCTAAATACGCGAAACTTTCAATGTCCTTTTGTGTTTGCTCGGTCTATTATCGTTATTTTTGTTTTATTTTTATTTATACTTAATTCATATTGCGTACTGATTTCTTCAAGTTTATTCATCGAGTTCATAATATTAGTCAAAACGACTATATCTTTGCGTGGCATTCTTTTTAACAGAACTGTTGGAATATTATCAGGACCAATTGATAACGCGTTTTTTTAGTGATTCAATTAATTAAAGCGGTGTTAATCACGATTATATCAATTAGGCTATCTAACGTTTAGATATATAAAAGGGTCGATAACATTTGTTCCTCTGTTCTTTTTTCAAAACCCGTCCACACATCGGACGCTAGCGACAAATGCGTTTAATATAGGCTTCCTTTAGTGCTGCGTCCGTTAGCCTCATTATATCGTTGACGCCCACCTAGGTTTTTATATTATCTATCCGAGGTATTCTCGGTCTGCCGTGTTTCCTTGATTTTCTTCTTTAATATGAACTTTAGAATTTCGTATTTATTTCCTCTCATAATATCACCGGAATATTCTAATTACCTTCAAAATTTCCCGAGACCTTCGCAGACGTCGTAAGAATTAGAGGTTAGAAATGCTTTTTATGCTGGCCAAATCGATCAAAAACCTTTAACGGGATCGTTAGAATCTTTACGCTTATTCCCACTTGAGTTTATCGTCCTTTACATAACTTTGTTCTACCTCCGGTTTGCATAGAAAGTAAATACACTAAATACACATATATGAAACTCACATATAGAGATATATGTATCTCTATATGAATTCTTCTCTCTCGTTTATTTTACACAACAGCGTGGTTACATCATGATCTACCTTTCGCTATCTGTATATTATGTCAACTTCAATGTCTAAGCCATCGTATGTATTTTATTAGTTTCGCCATCCACCTTATATATATAATATACCGTTTGCTGAAGGTAAGCTGGACGCACGAAATAAGCAACAAAAATATACTGCAACGTAGAAGGAATGCGAATTAATAACAATTATAAAAAAAAAACCGTAAAGTTCGATATCTAGGACACGTCTTAAGGGGGAAACAAATACGGGTTGCTGCAACTAATACTGCAAGGAAAAATAGCAGGAAAACCAAGTCGGGGTAAACTGAGATTACCGTGGATGCAGAATATAAAAGAAAAAGAATTATATATATATATATATATAAATTAATCGGTGTGTCAGTCCTTGGACTGGTTGGCCCGTATTATCCCAGCACTCCATTTTTTCCGTTCTGCGATTAGTCAGTTCAACGTGGCTCATGATGTTGACTTATTTCCTAATTGTGTCCGTCAGTGTCTGTCTTGGTTTTCCTTTCGGGCCTGCGCATGGCTATTTTTCCTTCTATATAATATCTTTCAATAGGCCATCGTGTGTGCCGTATTTATATTTATTTTTGTTTTTCTACTCGTTTTCATGAATGACCATTCCTTTTGTACTCGTTTAAAAGCTTTCGACCCACAACATTTTTAGCGTGCATCGCCAGCACTAGCATACATTTTTTGTGAATCTCTTCTTTCGTTTAAGATCCACGTATTCACCGCGTACAGTGCTACCGACCATGTAACAATACGTTTTCGTAATACTATAGACAGCGACTTTTGCGTCATTATGTGTCCTTTTCTTTTAATCGCCTCTTTAACCGTTGCAATTCTTCGCCAGATCTCTTTGCTACAATATACGCCGTGCGTTATTTAAATATTTCAAGCAATCGACTTGTTCTAGATTTATTCATTGATCGATATATTCATTCCTTCTGTCGCTTTGCTAATGTAAATTACCTCTGTTTTTTCCATATTTATTTCCATTCCATATTGCTATGTTGCTTAATTTTTTTACCATTGTTAATAATCTTTATACTGGCGGATCTTATAATTTTTATTAATCGTCCTCCTGTTAGGATTCGTAATACTGCAATTGCATCCATCGTTGATGATCTCATTTTAAATGCACACTGGTTATCATCCATATATATATATATATATATATATATATATATATATATATATATATATATATAGTTTAATATATTTTTCCATTCTGTTTTTTATAATTTGTAACGATTTTTTCGATGTATGTGAGTAACCTATATTTTTCATAAAGTTTTAGATGCATTTTTTTAAAAAGGAATTGTCACTAACGCAGATGTGAACATATCCTTTGGCCAAGTTTCTTTTTTGTAAATTCAACACACCAAGTAGTACAATTTATTACGAAGATTTTTTCCACCGTTAATAGTTAATTATGTTAGTATGTCATCGTTTTCCGGTGGTTTATTCTGAGGCATTGTCTTCATTCCTAGATAAAAAATTCTTCTCGAAGTAGATAACACTCGCGATCTTTTTTATCTATTTCTTATTTTTTCGATTTTCGTTATATCATCTGTATTGTATAGTACTTTATGCGTGTGCCCTGCTGTATTTCGGGTCACCTTCACTAGTAATAATTCACTCGACAATAATATAAATTGAGCGGACTATTAGGAATTCGTTCATGACGAGGTTTACCAGTCAGATTGATGAATATCAATTTAGAGCGAACAAGAGAGTATATTGTCCAAAAGAAAATCGTGATTGAAAGCAACGTGATCCCACTGCGCAATTATAAAATTTGTCTAACGTCAACGTATAAAAATGATATATTTCGTGCTTTCCGATTGATAATCGGCGTAACCGAGTTCCCAGGCTTGATATTGAAAAATATAAGGTTGGCTGCACAATGATGAGTCAATCGCTGAAAATAAGAGACTGGAAAATAATATAAATAAAGATATAAATATCTAAATATAGACATATGTAATGTACTAATATCAGTTGGGTAAACTAGAATACGTACGTGTAGGAGGTATTTAAATCTGGACATATTAGGAATAATAAGTGAAACTTAATACGTAAGAAACGGAAGAATCAAATCAGTTGATGATATTACAAATTTTTGATAAACACGAACATGCAATGCGGATAATGGCGAAGACAACGTTATCAGACACTCTTAAAGAACTTATAACAACTTCAAAAAATTAATGTCAGGTTTTGGAAATAGAACTATAACCCGTTGCAGTAACACATGCGCCAATCTCTATGCAGGAATCAAAAGTCTATTAAAAGTCTCGAATCATGATGACTTTTTTTATAAGGGATTTTAATGCGAAAATAGATGCGAATTACAAAAGCGAAATAGCAGGAGAAAGTTGTCTAGGAGGAACGGCTGCTAGAATTCGCAAGAGCACATGATTTGAGAATATATAAAACGCGGTTCTAAGCCCTTCTTGGGAAGGGCTTAGAACAAAAAAAATTAAGTTGATTTTGTACTTGTCACTGAAAGCAGCCAAAAAATTGAAAAACGCCATAAATATCCACTTGTTGACTGAAACAGGGAACGTTTATTGTTAACATCTAAATGTAAAAAAAAAACAAAAAAACAAAACACAAGAAGACACCATCTCCTGTCAATATCCAAGAAAATATCGTTCCAACGATTGCTATTAACTGCAATTCTAGTGCGGATACTTCTTTCAAGAAAAATTAAAAGGAAATCAAAAACCACTTCTGTTTCCAACGTTGAAAGCGAAATGGTTTTTAATATCCCCAAAGATAGACCAAAAAAAAAAAGAGGAACGCAAAAGTTTCTGCGGTCTCAATGAATCAGTCACAATGATACAGTTCTTCTGATAACCAATTTAGCTTCTAAACCATCTGTCAAACAAATTATTCAACCAATTGAACAAATAATCACTTCAAAATTTTTTACTAAAGAGTATCCGTTGAATTTCTCCAATTTATGCTTACTTTTGGACATGGTTAGTGTACATAACCCACTGACTACAGTCACAGAATTCACAGATGACATCGAGAGCGTCTTTAGAATGCTATAAGAGTCTTATCGGTCTATTCAAAACAGGTCGATGAGAGTTAGGCTCACTAAATTGAAAAAATGCTTACAGCATGCATTATCTACTAATAGTGACACAACCTTAGTATTTTCTTCAGCCGAATAATCGAAAATGGAAAGTTCTAAATGACTAATATAATTTCATTGAATCGTTCCGGAACTTTTTCGCACATAGAATTACAAATATTTACTTCTATATACAAACCTATTAGCTTTACAAGAAACTCATATAAAAAAAGTTTACAAAATTCGCATCTACAGTCCTACAATATTCTCCAAAACACCGACCAACCTACATGCAAATGGAGGTGTTCTGTTTGCAATCCATTCAGATATTTACTTTAAAAAATTTAACATTATCAATCCTACATGACGCAGTAATAGTATTTTTACCTTATAGAATTACCTTATGTAATATATACTCCGCTCCAGATACTATTCTTACTTTCAATGATCTGTTCGAATGTTTGGAACTCCATTGATCTTAATGGGTGACTTTAGTGCTCACTTTCTTGGAATTGCAAACAATATAATGCAAAAGGTCATGTTCTTGAAGAATTAATTAATCATTTCAATGTACTAATACATAACATTGAGCCAACTCATTATAGTTTTGCCCACAAACTTGGTCAACCTTAGACTTAATATTATCGTTTCACTCCTTGTTCACACTATTCTACATCTTTAATTATCTTGATCTAGCTGAGAGTGATCATGTTCCTCTGATTATACACATATCATTACAAGTTACTCAAACATCACCAAATAATCACTGGAATTACCGAAAAACTGATTTGAATAAATATCACAGCTTGTGTACACTAAATTGTTCAATAGTACTACCTGATGGGAAGGTTTTACCAATTCTTTGCTACAACTAGCCCTCAACTGTTCTCCACTTGTCCGTAACCGAACTTTCCATAAAACAATTGTTCCATAGTAAAAGAAGAAATGTAAAACTGCTATAAGGAAATAATTTTCATGTACAATAGAGAATCTTATTACATTTAGAAGATTCCTAAAGCTAAATACGAAAATTAAAACAAGCAAAAAAGTCAGCTTGTCATGAATATACTTCAACTATTTCACTATCCACTCCTTCTCGAACTATCTGGAATAAGATGAATTGTACCATCATTCTTGAACATAACCGGAGAGATTGTAACGTGCCAAGATCTAATAGTTACACTTTTTTGCAGAGCATTTCACAGCAAGCTCAAATAACTCCAGTTTATCAGAAAATGTTATATAATCAGATCCCGACTTTAAAGGCATTAACTACAATTATTCCAGTTTCAAAATTAGCGCAAGTAGAGTGTATGGTTTCAATATTCAATTGCTGAAAAATGCTCCTAGTCAAGTTTTATCAATTTTGGATATTTTTAATGAATGGTTTTCAATCAAGTATCGAGTCTTATGGAAAAAAGATTTAGTTATTCCAATTCTCAAACCAGAGGAAAAACCCGCGTTCTTAGATTTTCACAGACCGATTCACTATAATTATTTGACTGCTTTACCGCCTTGGATCTGCTTATATCTTGAATTAAACCTGACGATATCAATTCTACACTTCAGAAATACCATTCGGATGCTATATGGCTCTAAATTTTTAAAGAATGTAGGATGTGCAGTGTCTACAGAAAACAGGATCTCGTGCGCTATTCCTTACCACCTAATTACTCTCTTTACCGAGCTTTATGCTATCTTCCTCGCTATCCTATATATATATATATATATATATATATAATTGACAACCTAATCAGAGATTGCCCTCAATCTGCGATATTAACAGACTGATCTCCGTCAATTCTGGCTATCTCTAATTATCATTCCTTCTATCAAAAATGAAACCAATGCAACGGCCGATAATAGTTTATTCATATTGCAGGTAATGATATGGCAGTCTGGGTTGCCAAACAGGTACAAACCATACTTTCTCATTCAAATCTTGCCATTCCACGTGTTGATGCTTTAAAATTAATATTCCTTCAATTAAATCATAAGTGGCAGTCTCTTTGGGTGTATATGCCAATTGCTAACAAATTAAGGTCAATAAAATTAGATACTGCGCGTTTCATTACTTCTGACTTATCGCGGCAAGCTGAAATAGTTTTACGTCGTTTTAGACTTGACCATACAACTGTCACTCACAGTTATCTGCTTCAGCGTCAATTTCCTGCGCGTTGTTCTTGCGGCGACAATTTCGTTACAGTGCATCACCTCTTTATTAATTGTACTAATCACAGAATATTCTGAAACGGGCGTGCTTCAAATTCGAACCTAGACCCTTTTTCGCCACCCGTAACGAGTGTCAAACTCTCTGCTGGATGTATGTTTCCGTCAGTTTTATTACTTGTAGATGGAACATCTTGTCACAAGACAAGTCTTGTAACTATTGAAAAACTACACTTCGTACGAAATGAGATTTAAAATGTGACATCATCAATAAGTGACGTCAGTTTTTTGCATAAAAAAGGAGAGCCAACAACAAGGAAGAAATAAAATCGTCTCCATATGTTTTAAGTGGTCATGGTGAGTTAGCCGTATCGACATCACATTTTACTCGCCGAATAAAACTAGCACTATCTATAGGGAATATGTCTATCTATCTATCTATCTATCTATATATATATATATATATATATATATATATATATATATATATATATATATATATATATATCGCTCTTTATTTACAACTACAAATAAAGATGTTCTTAGGCATTTTAAATAATTCGATACTAAGAATATTTTGTTTTATGTACCGATAAATATTTGTGCATATATATATATATATATATATATATATATATATATATATATATATATATATATATGTTAGGACGTTAATTAATAAATTAAACACAAAATTATTTACTTATCGCTCAAACAGGCAGTTTTGTAAAATGCGCAGTTAAGATCTTTATTACTCTAAAATAATTCATACCGTCTCGTTTCACTGCTTTTCGAGACTTATAATAATTATTTAATTATTTAATTATTTATAAATTTAATAATCGTAGACCTTTATAATTTTAATTTCTTTTGCCAGCCCGATGTTCCATTGGAGCTAACCATTTCTTTCATCTACTTGAATCACAACAGCTGAATTACTGAATCTTTCACAACAATCAACTAACTCTAATTTTATTTCAGGGATCCGTACCCAATCTTAATCATACTACCGCTACTTTTTCTAAGTCTATGTAGCACTGTTGAAAATAAATCGTATATTTGCTTATAACATATAAAAAATGTAAATGCATATTTACACTCACAATGCATGCTTATTGAACATAATTTCAATTTTTCCCACCAAACTTATATCTTGTCGACGGATTTAGTTCTCGCACTTTATTATTTTATATTTGTACATTCATTCTCACATTTGCAGTCTCATTTACCTCTTCTAATGACAGGTACGTTCGCTAATATTCACTTTCATTATTATTATACATATATATTCAATACAACGCTGCCCATTTCAGTTAACTGTTTATCTTCCAATCATAACCCAATATTTATAATCGTCAAAACTGGCAACATACTGCAACAACCATTAGGTAAAACATTTAATTTTAAAAATACGAACTGGAATTTCTTTTAGCGTCATATTATTGATAATATAAACTTAAACCTACCTATTTCTGATACTGACAACATTGACCACTGTCCCACCACTCTGACGAACTTGATTCATGAAGCTATTGCCCTTACTGTTCCTATCAAGTAGAATGTTTCCCCTATAACTTCGATCCCTTTATATATAACTTCCATAATTAAAATCAAAAATATTGTAAGAAAATCCTATACTAAAAGTCGTTCGCGTACTTATTCACAAAATATTAAGAAATTATTGAATCAACTTTCGATTTTAGTTCGATATTTACTAAATAAACATAATAACGAAAAGTTTAGTAAAATAATTTCTAATCTTTCTGTTAAAAATAATAGCCTTTGGAAGATATGTAAACAATATACACAACATCATGAAGCACTTCCCCCAATTCATGATCCTCATACTAACACATATGCATATAATAATACCCATAAAGCAGAATTGCTTGCTGCACGCTACCTTGAGGTTCACAGCAGAAATATCAATTTAGCTTCAAGCTATCAGAAGAACAAAGTACATAAAGTTATCAGCAGATTTATCGCATCACCTCAGATAACAACTAATATTAAATTAACTTCTCCCAAAGAAGTTTTTACACGTGTAAAATCAACAAAGAAGAAAAACTCTGTAGGTCACGATGGTATCCAATCTACTGTCATTAAAATGCTACCTCAAAAAGCCATCGTCCAGTTAACTAATTTTATTAATGCAATGTTTAAATTTGGGTACTTCCCTTCTAGTTGGAAAATGGTTTTTCATTATTTTTTATAACTATTTTCGCAGTTGATATTCATAATTAGATACAACAATTTCGGAATAACCGCGTACAAAAAAAAAACGATTTATTAATAAACGTTCTGATGATGGGCACGGCATGTTGCTACTCGGGTTTGTTAATATATCGTTTTACTTTTATTAATAAATCGGATTTTTTCTTTTTTTCACGCGGTTATTCCGAAATTGTTGTATCTAATTTATTATTATAATATTTATTTTATAATTTATAATAATAAATAATTCAATTTAATATTTGTTTAATGTCCGATTATTAGACAGACTAAATTAAAGGTTTAAAGAAAAGAAAAACTTCCGACTAGATTTTGTATTGTTATTATTATTTTAAAATAAGTTTAAACGGAAATTTGTATAATATATATCTAGCAGTTATCGTAAATATAATACATATTTCGAAAGTCGGATAATTTTACTACTACTCGCTCAACTAAAGAAAGCTACTTCGATTTTCACTTTTTTTTTTATAATGACGTCAAGCAGCTCGTAATGACGAAAGCCAGTAACTTCAATTACAACATAACGTGCGAATTCAATAAACTAACACATATAAAATTGAAAATATAAATCCTGGAAGTTTTGAAAATTTTTTTCCCATAATATTATATTTCAGTTAATTTAGTATTTTATTTAAGATGTAAATATGTCTGTGCTATGCATGTCTAAAAAAAATAAGAAGTTTAAGTTTTTTATTTCTCTTTTTTACGTAACAAACACAAGTTTGACTGTTATTTCGTCGCCTTCATACCACCCACGGAACAACGCTTTTATATATGTACATCGTTCTCCTTTTTCTCCCTTTGGATGTATGCATGCATATGTATATATATATACCACCCACAGAACAACCCTTTTATATATGTACATCGTTCTACCTTTCTCTCTCTTTGGATGTATGCATGCATATATTATATATATATATATATATATATATATATATATATATATATATATATATATATATATATATATATATTTGTATATTCAAAATCCTGTGAAACAAATACTATTAGAATGATTGAATATAAATTAGGGAATTTTCCACGAAGTCAGATCGTTTCACACATAATCGTTTCATTCTGATTATAATCGTCAATTCCATTACGTATCTCCTTCTGTTAACGCTGTATTACAAGTCCTAAAAGAAATTCAATCAGAATCGGAGGTGAAAATAAGGGAATTCGAACAAATGGGAGCGGTACCGGATTATCAGCCGCTTCCACAAAGAAAGTCGGAAATCGAACGGCAAAATTTTTGTACTACTCACTATCAAAGGTTAGTGTTAGGTGAAATAAATAAATTTCAATATATTACAATTATGGGTGAAAGATTTCATGGCCGAAATTTAAATGGTGGTAGTTAGTAATTAATTATCTCGTAGCGTGATAATATTAAAATAAATAAACGAAAGTATTTTCGTTTTTCAAAATCCGAGCTATTTAAAATAATGTTTTCCTACTGTAAAAGCAAAAAATATACTTCATGTGATAAGAAAACTTTTGTTCCATAATTCCTATATAGCGCAATGAACTGATTACACCTGTCTATTATCTCTGGTAATGATTGATACAAAACGCCTGCCTACCCATTTCAGACTTCCTTTGTGGTAGCGCTTGATAGTTCGGATTCGCTTGTATTTTATGGAAATCTCTAATCTTGATCTCTGATTCGGGCTGTATCTCATTTATTACATGTAGAACAGACGTAATAGAAGGAGATGCATGTTAAAACTGACGATTATAGTAGGAATGGAATGATTCGGGCTCACTTGTTGTTCTTAGATTCGTCGATGACTCAGAGGCCCACATCTGAGGAGAAAAAAGCAACGTATGGGAAATATAATTAGGGAATATATAATCTGTAAATACCCTCATGGTTGAAGAATTTGGTGATTGCCTAGCTATCTGCCAGAAACCGCAGTAAACTTAACTTACAGGAATGCTAGGCCAAAAAAACGTTTTAACCGCCGTCTCACTTCTAAATACGTCATATAATCGTTTCTTAAATTTCTGACTCAACTATTTTCCTAACGATTGACCCAGGTGGAACCGGCAACCGTATATTTTGCACTCCGGGAAAATTATCTTCTCGAAATCTAATGTAATTTTTCTTGAATTGAGATTGATGTTCATCGACAACACAATTTTGGATACATTGCTGTGTACGTTCCTTGCCCTTTTTCTGGTAGAAAACAATACACCAACGGAATATGCCAATAATTTTTGTATCCATGCATTGTGTTTAAGAAACTTTTCGGTCGATATTTGAATGTACCGTCGACAATAATGTCTACTGTCGAATCTTCCAAGATTTTTATGTTTGCGCAACACGTGACGATGCACATATTTTAATTATCTTAACGATTGAAATTAATGAGTATTAAAGGATGTATTTCATTTCGTTAAACATTTTTAAGATTTAATAAATAAAAAATATTTAATGCGATTATTATTAAAGATTGTCAATTATGACGTCTAATCTATTTGTTATTAAGTTGACTTACTTTGCATAATTTTGATTTATCGATATGTTGACAGTGCTGTAATAGTTACTTTGATTATTTCATTATGTAAATAATAATATAAGTAAACTTTTAATTATTATCGGAATTAGTTTTATTTTTTGAATATATTGAGTAAATGAATCATTTATATCGATCGCTGGAGGTTAATGATATTTGGAAATATAATAGAAACACAATGAAAGTTACATTTTGATTTATAGTCTGAATGTCCACACTTTTTTATGTAGGTATACTTTAATTACTTTCAGAATTTAATTCATCGTATATTGTGTGTTTTATTTGGCTACAATATAAAGTTTTCAACTTGCAGTTAAAAGTTTTTTAACTGATGTTTTAAATATTTAAAAATGAAAATGAATTACTCTTTTTTAGGCTGTGCATCTCCTATACAGCAGATTAATCATAATTAACGCTTTGTAATTTATAATTTCATTTCCCTTGTCAGAAAATACATTATTTTAAATGTTAATATACATATATACTTTTGTCGTATTGTGTAAATTATAATCTACTATGTGAATAATCCAGTTATTATTTTTTTTCTAAGTTAAATAACTCGTTTTACCAAAAACATTAAAATAATGTATAATGTTAATAAATTTTATAATTATTTCCTTAACACATAAAATAAACAAAATCATGTTCATATTTTATATAACATACAATAATAATAAAAACAAATATAATTTAAAAAATGAAGTATGCTTTATAAATCTATAATAATACCGAACATAACATGTAGTATTAATATTTATTATAGTAAGTTAAAAACTAAATTATGGTTATTAAAATGATTAAACAATATCACAATGCGTACGTTCAGAATAATGGATTAACATATAAATATTTCCCAAATTTAAACGAAAAGAATAAACAGTATGCGTTACTTTTTATAATATATGATTTATCGCTGGTCATTAAATATACTTAAAAAGATTTGGTACAGCTGAAACTGAAAACTGTATTATATATAACCTTTAGGATACGGTTTATTATGTTTATTGTGTATTACAAGAGTGTTATTTTAAAGAGATTGTATTACATTATAGTATTAGAGAGCTGGTAAGTGATAAATTTAGAATTTACATTACTTATCATAAAATTGCATATTTCAACGGGCATTTACTTTAATAAGAAAGAGAGCGCTTATACAGAGTATAACTTCATCTTTCACATGTTGTGTTGTCTCGAAATTATTTTCCTATCTGAAGAAAACATTCTTATATGATACATATTCAAACTTCTATTGTTATATTTTAAACTGTAATTAGTAATATTTCAAACACATGAATTACAATTAATTGTTTTTTATATATTACACGTGGTCTATTTTTATATAACGTTAGGTATCCTTTTAAAATATCGGAATGAGTGAAAAAAGGGCAAAATATTGGTTTATTATATAGAAAACAATATAAATAACCTTTCAACTTTTTATTCTTATAATATATTTGATAGACGAATAATTTATATTGATCCTTGAAAATTATCGGACTAATGTTATTTAAAAATATAATAAATGAATTATTTTTTGATTTTTTCTACTACGTTGTTTGAAAATGAATGGTCAAATGCTAATGACAAAAATTCATAGTGAAAAAACATCAATGAACGTGTAGCTACGCAAAAATTATTTTTAAATTGTGAATTTTTGAAAATTCGTCGCGACTTTATTGTTATCATCTCAGCTTCGTGTACACACTTTTTAAACACGGCATAAGTTCGTCTTCTTTTAAACAATCAATATAAAATAGAGGTAAAGACGTACACAGCGCACAGAAAAAATAGCCGTTGTTGTTATTCGTCTGTTAATTATTACAAAAGGTAAATGTACTGTGCCAACTTATATTTATTTTATTCAAATTTTGTACACTGGATATAAATCATACTTATTAAAAACAATTACATATTTGGAAATGAATTTGTGAATTTGGCTTTTTCCTCAAAATAATTTTTTAGTAGATTAGAAAATATTTTTGTAACATCCCGGTACCTTAAATCGAAACGGTATATAGTATATTAATTATATTTACCAACACATTTGCAATAAAGAACAAATTTGCAAGTTTGTAGCATTCGCCCGGTAAGGTACATACAATTGGGCTGAAACTTTCAATGTAAATTTACATATGTATCAAGAAAAAGATTATGAAAGAACAGACTGAGATTTCTAAAATTTTAGGGGATGTTTGGATTCAGGACCAAGATTTTCAAAGTTCGTTATTTCCATACGGGTTATTTTAAATTAATCAATACATTATATGTATGTACAAAATTCTATCCAAAATTCATTAGGGCCATTGCCAAGATGTCTGAAAAATATATATATATATACGAAATATATATATATATATATAAATACAAGAATCATTCATTTACATATATAAGATGTATAACTAACGCAATTTTATTTAATACGTTTCTACCTATCACGGAGTTATTAGGGTCATAATTCAAATATCTGATACAAGCAAAAATAAAAATTATTCACATTTTTATAATATAAGTAGAAGTAGAAACCAAATAAAAAAGTTGAAAGAAATATATACACGCCCAAAAGAAAAATATTCATGTTAAAAATATTTTCATGTAAAATCAATTATAAAAAAAGTAAAGAAAGAACACATAAATTGCCATTCATATACTCTATTCTAACAAAAAAGTAACTCCAATTTATACGGCGTATGCAGGTTTTGTTATTTCCTGTATTTTTATTTTGGTTAAATGAGCAACTGGGCATACTCTTTAAAACTAGTATACGTAGTAAGAACTGTGTATGCGTTATATTATTATTTTCGTTATTTTTTTTTTGTAACATATATTTATTTTGTAAATACACTTTTATCTATCTATCTATCAATTTATACGGCAATAAAGCGATCGTATATGCATATACCCATGCATATATAGCGTGATAGATATGATTTTTACGATGCGTCAGTTGGTTGAAAAATGCAGAGAACAGTCATCTAACTTCTGTTTGGCTTTTGTCGTTGTAAAAAAAGTTTTCGATCCTATTAATAGAGAAGGCTTATGAATGTGCCTTAAAGCTGCTGGATGTCCACAGAAGATTATACGTTTTTAATGAAGCAACTACATGACCAAACTAAGTGTGCTATAATATGTGACGCGGGATTGACGCAGTTAATTGATTAGAGCACTGGAGTAAAACAAGGATGTGTACTTGCACCTACATTGTTCAATTTCTACATGAGTATGGTGCATCGGATTTTCAATTAGCGTGTGAAACGGATTTGTATACAAATAAAGTTCCGATACGACGGAGGGTTATATAATCTGACGAAATATAGAGCGAAAAAAACTCAGTCATTCGCGGTTACAAGCTTGCAGCATGCAGATGATTGCGTATTAGTTGGTAAACATGCAAATGACCTGCAAGATGCCCTGAAATGTCTGGAAACCGTATATAAAGATTTTAGTCTTACCATAAATTTAAATAAAACAGAAATTATGCATCTTAACAACGATGAAATGGATATCCAACTAAATGGGATTAACATTCAGATAGTAAATTAATTTAACTACTTAGGTAACGTTGTAAAGAAGGATGCAACTCTCGATGATGAGATCTCATCTCGATTGAAAAAAGGCAAATGACGCGTATCGAAAACTATCCAAGAGAGTATTCAATAATAGAGATCTAACCGTTCAGACTAATGTGTCGGTGTATAGTTCAATGGTTCATATATCTTAAACGATATCAAAGTTAAATTTGAAACTACGAAAGCGACTAGAAATATCAATCGAATCGTATAAAATCGATCATTTTCGAACGTTACAGACCTTAATATTTACTTATGTTTCACTTGTCATTTTATAATTTTAATGTTTTTTCCGGGCCATGAAAACATTTTTTTTTAAATCCGGCCCAGGAGCAAAAACAGTTGGACATGCCTGGTATAACTTCTTCATTTTATTAAGTATAAACAAACTTTACATTTAATAAAATTGTTTACTTATATTTGTTAAATTGTTTGTTGCAGTAAGCTGACAAGTGAAACATATGTATATATTTATTTCAATATTCAATTAATTGTGACACAAACAGTAATAAACATATAATAAGCATACGGATTTAAATTAATATAACTGAAATAATATGTGCAATGTATTTTAAAATTTATATAGATGTTACATATTAGCGTGTATTTTCGAGTAGCTCAAATTCGAATGGCTGATATTGTTGCAAATAAAAAGTTAAATCGTTATTTGGATAACCATTAACATTGTGTTTCACATATATCGATTTAGAGAATATATTGACTGACTACTCGCATGAACATGTTTATTATTGAATAAAATACTATTAATTACCCGAGTATTTCACAAAAATATCCAATTATAAAATAAAATAATTAAATTATACAGTATTGTACTAAAGAAATATTGCGTAAATTTAATATATCACCTAAACCAATTAATATTAACTAATGGTATATGTCTTTTAATGTTTATTTACAAATAACAGAAAATTTAATCTAAATTATTATTTATATGCGCATTATATTTTTTTTTTTATACTTGTCCATTTTACTAATGGTATATATATATATATATATACGTGTGTGTGTAGGACTGTGTGTATGTCGTATATCTCTCTGTACGTAGATAGAATGAAAATTCGTAAGAATAAAAGAATCCGTGAATTGTTACTTAACTGATCTACCTTCTATTATTCACATTCATACATGAACACATGGGAAACATGTAGAAACTGGTTTACTACCACATGTATGCTGTTACTATAGCCGTTCGTAGAACTAACGGACTTATAACTTCTCCGACTTTCAAATCGACGAGGGAAGAACGATGACGTTAAGATTAGGAAAAACGTATTCTTTCGAAACAGATATCACGTCATAGTTTTTACGTTCGAAAAATAAAAGGGAAATAAAAATAATCCAGAGATTATGTTGTGATGGCTTGTGATACGCCCCCAACTGTTTAAGGGTATACCCTCATAAACTATTTCGTGATCGATTTCGGCTGAGGTTCGAATTTGATTGCCTGCGTTCTGAAACAAGCCTCAATCAATAGCTAGAGCATTCTGGCTTTTGCAAGAGTGTAATAACCCTGGTAGAAATAATAATCGTATTAATGGAATGATAATGGAGTAATAATAACAATGAGTATTTACGGTTAAAAGAGTTTCGAAAGTTGTGTCACGTACATAAAATTACAAGGTACAAAAACTATCTCGGTTTTCTAGTTTCAAACAGGTATAGGATGGTGAAAGAGATGAAAATGATGTAGGAAATTAAATTAACGACCGATGTCGAGGGGAAGGCGGGATGCATTTATTCAACTTAAAGTTTAACATCGATACAAATTATCTAACCTAACGTAACGCGAACGTTTTTAACGGTAACGGTTTTTGGCCTAAACGCGTCGTTCCACTTGTCGCGTTTTTATCGTAATCGTTCGTTTTCTTTAATTGAAAACAAAAAAAAAACTCCTCGTAAAACGAAAAAGAAAAAACCCCGCCCGAGGATAAAATTACTAGAGTTAATAAAAAATAACGGATTCTACAGTTCCTATTCGGACACCAACACGAATAATCCAACGTAATATATCTGAAAGACCCGATGAAATCTACATGTCTGATGTTATCGGAAAAAGAAAGTGCCAAAGAATGTAGCGACTACCGTGGGTATTAGTTTCTAACCAGCCGTGTATTAAAAATCTTTCTCAGAATAACGAATATATAGGAAAGTAGATGAACAACTGAGCGATGCTCAATTCGGGTTTAGGAAAAACCCTAGATATGCGTTACTTAGTATCAACGTGTTAATTCAACGGCGTAAGTCTTTCTAGATTTACATATCCGGTTTACTACTATAGGCCTTTTGATCGGGCGAAACGTAACAAGATGACACAATAGAATCTATATTGATGGTAAAAATATTACAAAAAAAAAAAAAAAAAAATCTTTACTGGCATCGGTCATCATAATACGGAAGAGATATCGACATTCAAAGGAGTGAGACAGATTTTGTCGCCAATCCTCTTTAATATATACTTCGAAGAAATACCGAACATACTACGGTAAACGGGCATAAGGTAAATAATATTAGATATGCGGATGATACGATCCTCTAATAGCGAATAATTTAAAAGAATTGCGACGATTGCTACGTGCAATTACCGCCGTGTGTAGCTACGTGTTTCAACAATAAACTACGTGGTACTTGGAAAGACAAACACGGTTTATGGTAAAGAAGTGGAGAAAATTAAAAGTATCGATTACTTCGATTGAAACCGTAAATGATCAACGAGACGCACGCGAAGAGAGATAAAAATTCGAATTGGAAAAGCTGAATTCTTAAAAATGAATTTATAATAAAATTAGATACGAAAATAATGCTACATTATCTATGGATATTGTTATACGGTTCTGAAAGCTGGGTAATCACAAAAGCGATGGAGCAAAAACTGGATGCCTTTGTAGAATATTTCGCATAAAGTGTGGACGGATGAAGTACGCGATACGGCAACATATGCATAAATGCGCGCAATTGTAAAAAAGTCAAGTAAAGCTGAAGTATAAAACGATACAGTCTGCTCCATTGGTTAATGCAGCGAAAAATACAGGAAGAATACCCACATGGAGTAGAAAAGACAACCAAGTTACAGAATCTGTCGGACCAGTGATCAGTTTGTTCCGCCAGCATGTTAGCCAAAGTTCGATAACGTATACGGCGCTATAATGGTGATTAATAAATGTTATGTTTTTATCCATTGTGGTTCGATCGGAAAAGTGTCTATTGTTCAGACATGCCCTTAGTTTTTAGACGTCCCAGCCAAGATATACCCCGTTATTTTACTGCCTCTGTACTACTAGGACCGTGTATATCTGCATATAGCTCGAACGTTTCGGTGATCAGCGATTCTTACAGAAATTTTTCTTCATTCATCTTTGGTGGTAACATTTTTACTTGTGGAATTTTCGAGATGGTCGATGTAACCGCCTGTTAAAAAAAAGCATACGTCTTTTTCGATTCGGCTTCCGTCAATGGCCATCTCCCGTTAATGTCCAGTTTCCGTCGGTGAACCATTGGAGATGTTTGATTTACGAATAGAGATTTTGCTATGTATATCAATTTTAAAATCGGCATCCCGCGAAATATTTCTTATTTATTCAGACGTACAAAAAACTGAACTTATATTCTTCTGAAAGTTAGAAAAAATTTGCTGCAGTACAGTTTGTAGTTGCATTTTGATTTATGGATTTTTATTTAATCCTCTAAGTCCGTATAATGCGAATATTATTACTATTATTGCAACTTTTAAGATTGTCCATTAACAGGGTATAAATATTTTAATTTCCTCTTAAATGAATGCCGTAAAATATATACATTTTACTATAATTGTTCAGCATTAGCGACCAATGCAGCGTTTGAGTTTTATTTATTTAATTTTAATGTAAAATTACAGGTGTAGTTTTCTACACTGTTAACGCATATTAAATTTTTCATTAGATCAAAAATTATTACAGTGCGTATAAAAAGTTAAAAAAAAAAAGAAGAGATATGTACGTACACACAAATTATATAATTAATAATAATAATAATAATAATATCGTGACGTATACTTTCAAAAGCTCTACAAGAAAAGACTAGCAAACCGAATAGATGGAACACTAGACGAATATCAAGCGGGACTTAGAAAAGGAAGATCTCGTAGAGAACAAATAAGAAATCTAAAGTTAATTAAATACAGGAAACTAAGAATTTTTTCGTAACATTTATTTAAAAAAAACATGATTCGGTAGCCAGAGAAACACTGTTTAACATTTTAGAAGAATTTGGAAGTAGACGGTAATTCCATCGATGAAACAAATATTGAGTAGTACAAAATCGAAAATGAAATTTTGGAGAGAAATATGTCTTCAAAATCAGGCGTCAGACAAGGAGGCGGATTGTCTCCGTTATTGTTTATAGAAAAGACTATAAGGGAATGGAGGAAAAATTTAGATGAAAAAAGTATCAAAAAGATTCAAATAGGTAGAAAGATGACATCGAAGTTGACTGCAGAGCATTCGCCGATGACTTGCATCAGAGAACATAGACGATGCCGTAGAACAAATATCCTTAAAGTGGTAGCAGAGAAAATATCATTTGAAAAAACGAAATATATGACTAATCGTAAAGAATGCTCCTAGGTTCGTGGTTACCAAATATGGACATATTAACAAAGTCGACGTATTCAAATACTTAGGGTGTTAGATTAAAAACAGCTAAACGAGAAAGAACAAGAGGAATTAGCATTCCGATGAACAAAAAATATATATAGTAAAAAATCGATGTCATCAAAATTGAGACATTATAATGCGGTGATTAAACCGGAAGAACTATAGACGTCGCAATGTTTAGCAATGAATGCGAAGTAATGAGCTAGAAAAAATCCAAATGAAGGAGATGAAAATAGTAGGCAAAATTCTAGAGGACTGAGATGTGATCTTTGTGGAAAAAAAAGGAGTAATAAGGAAATATACGGAGGGATATTGTTGTAATCACAATGAAAAAAAGAAGATTAAGTTCTTACGGTTACTTAAAAAGAATGGAGTCACGAGAAGAATTTTCGAACAGTTTGATAAAAACGCTAGAACGTAATTTGTCTGGTTCCGGAAAGTTAAGAAAGAACTTGAGCAAATTAACGTCACGAAAGAGTAAGGATCAGGTTCAGAAGCGAAGTTAATACTTTCGAAAGCTTTGAAGAAAAAGTGAAGAAGAAAACTGCTGTTAAATGGACAGATGAAAGGAAGTAAAAACACAGCGAAGCAACGAGGAAATACAGGAGTGTGAAGGAAGATATTTTGCCAATAGCTGGCCAATTCAAAGAAGGAAGAAGACAAAGAATAATCAAATTAAATAGAGAGAAATGTACGTATGCACAAATTATAAAATTAATAATAATCATCCTCATCATTAAGTGCCGTCTTCGTATCGGAGATTGGCGACTACTTACCTATACATAATTTGTTGTTCAGTATGTGTGTGTAGTGGCAATCATAATATGACGTTAGGGTACATAAACGCACATTCGGGTGAACTGATTGTAATCGCTTTTGTTGTTAAGACACAATGCAGATTTTTGCGGAGCGCGCATATGGTGTTGGACGTGGTGGTTTGTCATTGCCTTCCGAGCGATAATATTAGGATTATTTATATTTTTCATTTTCTGATGATAATTTTTGCGTAGTCGATCTTCTGTACAGAAGTCCGTGGCTCCAACCATTAGGCTATCCCGACGACTTAATAATAATAAATCGAATCGAATCAAATCAAAACAAAATATATTTCCGCCATAAGAGCGTGTAAAGAAGTTGCCACATTGACAAATATATTTTATGAAAATAATCAAACCCACGAAATAAAACGTAAGAAATGTATTACGTTTGTTTCATTGCAGGGCAATAAAAAACATTTATCTATATACATATTTACACACGTCATACAACATATTTTCACTCATACATATACACATGTATATACACACACACACACACATGTATACATGTACATGCATACACACTTATGCAGTTAAATATGCTATACAATAATGTATTATTTAATTAATAACGTTCCCTGTAAATGTGCATGTTTTTGTTGGTAACATATCCGGTAAATCGTATGAAAATATTCTTAAATATACACCACAATTCATATGGTAAATGTATAATTTTCCTCAGCAGGCTTTGTTGAAACCTGGCATTGTAATAATAATAATAATAATAATAATACTAACAATAATAATGATAACAGTGGCGCAACCACAGGGGGCTACCAGGCTTAAGCCCCACAAAGCTGCAAACAATTTCGCAGCTAAAACGATAGTTGAAACAGAAGAGAATTTTCAAAGAGCTCGCGTTATCACTAATAAAAACGTCATCATGAAGAGCGAGTAGAATAGCCTAGATTGCAAAAAGTACTGTTAGAAAATATTCCTTACATTCTGTCTGCTAATGACATTGAAAATCCAGCTGATTGTGTAACACAAAAAAAAAAGTGGCCGTTGGTTGGGCCATTCGGTCGAATCTGATCCAAGTCGTGACCAGTGTGTCTTTTTTTTGTTGTTGTTATTACTATTACTTGTTTCGTTGTTGTTCGTGATCGTTTATAGTTTATTTTGCTTGCCGAATTTTGTTATACATTCGGTTTTTATTGCGATTTTTATAGGGGTGGGGGATGTTTGAGCGCACCCCCAAATACTGAATGATAATAATATACATGGTATAATCGCAGCAATAATGATAATAACAATGGTGATAGCAAAATAATAGCAATATAGTTATAATAATATTTAACATGAAAAATATTAAAATAATAATTTTTTGTTTAGATTAAATTAAAAATATATAATAAATTATCCGTGGCGTTGGTTAAAATATTTGAATTTAAAACCTGAAACGACGTTCTTATTTAATTTAATTTAATGATTTATTTTCTAATTCGAAATAATAGGAATAAAAAAATAGTCTTACTTCACGTTTAAGTTTTTATAATTGTATTTCGACTGTAAATTTTCTCCTCATAACGTGTTCCGTAAACAATTAAAAGTCGTTGAAATTTGTACGATACTGCGTTGTGCATATAAATACACAAGACTATCAATACCAAATGGCATATATATATATATATATATATATATATATATATATATATATATATATATATATAATATATATTATTCTTATTGTTATTTAAATTAAAGTACCATATACAGCAGCTAGTGCTAGAAGCACAGAGGAAAATAAATATTAAATTAAATGATTCGGGAGATACCAAGTACATATGAACAAGATCGAATTTATTTACTCAGTTAAAAGTTCTCTAAATACTTAATCGCGTCGGTGATTTTATTTATATATATATATATATATATATATATATATATATATATATGTATATAATCACCATATATACATATATATATGTATTCATCGAGACAATTTTTAGAGAACTTTTAACTGAGTAAATAAATTCGAACTTGTTCATATATACTTGATAGTTCCCGTATTCCGGGTAAAATTGAGATGCAAAAAAAGTTTACGTTTTAATATTTTACTTTCATTATAGACAAGATACGTGTATGTTTTCCTATCAATATTACAATTATTCTAATATATGTATGGAACACTTATAACAACAAATGCAAATTATATATATATATATAGTGCTCGACCGTCAACTGGACGGTCGGGGTTTCGAAACCGACACGAAGTTTATAAAGTTTTTGATCATTACGTAATTCTTAAGACAGTGGCACCTCACTATATATAACATCATACGCGCGCGTATCGCGTTGCATATAATTAGTGCATCGAAAGCTGGCACATTTTGTACGTAAAAATAAACGTACAGCGGTTGGTTACGACGTTTCGGCAACGAACAATATGACGATGATAATGATGATTATATTTGTACATGAATATTAAAATATGCACAGTGTGTATGTACGCGTTTATTGTTCAGATAAAAAAAAACAAGTTAGACAGAGAAAAAGTACCCAAAGAAACGCCTGAAGAAATTCTTCGGGATATTATTTCGTCCAAAAAAAATTGAAAAGGTTTTCTGGAAATACAAAAAAAGAAAAAAAAGATTTGTTTAAAGATGGACGCCTTGGTATAAGTTGGTAGTTCCTGGAAAATATTTTTTACAAATGGAAAATTGTTGAATTTTTTATTTAAAAAAAAAATAATAATAATAACAAAAAAACAAAACAAATAAATGGAAGGTGTAAATAGAAAAGGAAATTCCGGATGCACGAGTATACGAAATATTTGGAATAACGTTTAAAAGAAAATTTCCAAACAAAAGAAAAATTTAAGAGAAGAAGACAGATAACCGAACTGGAAAAAAATTGTCCTCTCAGTTTAAAAGATATGAAAGTTTGGTTCGCCGGTGATCGTTAAAGATGGGAGGAATTCCGAATGAGAAGTCTCGACTATTATTATTTTTTGGAAAATAAAAAAAAAAAATTTGACTAAATTTGAAAATGAGAATTTTGACGAATTTGCCGGAAAAGAATTTCCTAACAAGAGTTAATATTAAAAAACAAAAAAAAAAACATGGTTCGATGTTTTTAATTTTTTTTTTTTTAATATTCAATACCTTAGGCCGAATAGGAATTAATTCGAAAGAACTATTATATAAAATTCGTAAACGATGTGATAAATAAAATGTACCGTAGCCCTTATGTCACCCTGTTGGATGATAAATTTTCAAATCACCCGGATAGGTGATAATTATGAATATATTCCTGAAAATTAGTACAATTCCGACGCATGCGCTGGTACTAATAAAATATGTAACAACGTTTACGCTAATAATAATAATATAGATAATGATTTAAATTTCGGTTCGATTTAATTTTTCTAATGAAAACATAGAAGGATATAATAGAGCAATCGATAATGCAATCAATCGAGTAAACAATCAACCAATCCATCAAGAGCAATCAATCAATCGAGCGATCGATATATTTCAAGAAAATAAAGCTACAAAAGTAAACATTTAGATATATGACGCCGAAAAATGCGTATCGTCTGCACGAGAATTATAGATATAAATTCAAATTAAATTCATTAGTCATATAACGTAAATCAACAGTTTTATTTGAAATATAAATTATAAATATAATTTTTTTTTTTTTTACTGTAGAATTTTCAAAGCAAATAAATTTTAAAATTCACATAAGAGTATAAACAATAATAAGTCCCTATATATAACATATACAGGCGTACGAATTAATACGCGAACGCCGTAATAAAAGAGTGAATGTATTAATTTTTATATTAAATACATCGCGTGAAATTAAACGAAGTAATTGATTACATCGATAATAAAAATATTTTCTATTATCACTGGTTAAACAGTTGAAACTTACACGACAATAAACATATTAAATTAGATAATTTATAATTTACGATAATAAGCGAAGTCACGAAGAAACAGATAGGAAAAGCAAATAAAATTGACAGTTTAATAATGAGCAAAATTTTGAGACCCCCCGTCTAGTAGATATTTAATAAACAATAACAGCCGGGTTATAATTTTGATCCAGATGAAATATACTGTACTATTAGATATTAAAGTAGAAAGAGAACAATCAAGAATAGGAAAATAAAATACGTAGGACACGCTATCAGAGGAGAAAGATACAAGATGATACGGCTTCTTCTTCAAGGTAAAATCGAAGGAAAAAGAGAGTCGTAGAAGACTCTCATGAATGGAAAACATTCGGAAATGGACCGTGGAATATTTTCAATAAGTGGAATATTTTGTGCTGCCAGAAATCGAGAAATTTTTACACAATCAGTGGCTTGCAGTTCTTTACCCTTTGACAGTGATCGGTTCTGCATTATGTAAACAGTATATAATGCGATTTTGTTTCATTAAGACTTATCTGCAATTTCTTAGTCCATTTCTCAATCATATTTACATTCTGCTGTAGTAGTCTCGAATTGTTTCTAAAGGATTCTTACTTATAGATAGTATAGCCGTATCGATGGTACTCTCTACAAAATCCGTATGTTTATTCCATCTTAAATTTTCATCTATGATTATATTTCCAGGTATTTAATATTCCGTTACACCATTTCAATTGTCGGAGTATAACTTCGGCGACATCGGATATTCCCGTATCAGATTCTTTCTAGATTTTTTTCAACTGTTTCTAGAATTTTATTCATTTTATAACGATTTTTTCTTTGTTCAGTTTATCCGTGTTTTTAAAAATAGTTTTAGCTCTTGGTATTCGCTTAACCTAGCTAATTTATCTATTTCTACCAGGAGTGAGTCGTTAGATAATGTTGTATCCGTTTTTGTCGATTTTTAATAAATGCTTATATGAAATTTATTCTTCATAATATGAAATATTTAAATTCAGATATTTCTCATAGTACTGCGTCAATGTTGTATTCTATTCTATTTTCGTTATGTCCTATCAGATTTTTGTTGCACAATAATGTTATTATTATATTTTTCATTTCGCAATAGTCAATTTTTGATTACAAATTTTTTTCTACTCTATTGCTATAGCGTGTTATATATTTTAAATTCCTTTTTCAATTTTTTTTTTTTTTTAGTATTCAGAAGCCGTACGTTCGTAGTACATTGCTCTCGAAATTAGGTATAATTTTTATACAAGTATGCGATGATAGGGTTAGTGATGAATATCTGATTTTCCATTACTCGGTGCTGAATAGCTAGAATTAATAGTTACGTTTTAAACTACGAACGAGTATGTAATATATTTAATTCAGCCGTTGCTGTTCACCTTCCATCCGAAGAATTCATTAATTAAAACTCATTCTTGTTTAGATATACAAAAAAATTATATATATATATAAACATGTATATGTGTGTATGTATATAATATATATATATATATATATATATATATATATATATATATATATATATATATACGATTCTTTGATTTAACGTAATTTCGCTATTACGATAGTTGTAGTGAACAGTGTGTGGGATATTAGTTCATGGGTAACTTGTTTAGTTCATAATTTGAAGTAAGGGAATGTGTGTGTGTGTGTTTTTTTTTTAAATATATTAGACAGTTTTTTCTGTTTATTTTAATTTATTTTTTATTCTCTATTGATTGCTATTTCATTTTCTTCGTTGTAGGGGATGTACACGTAGATCTTTGAATTGTTGCAGCAATAACGTGGCTGATAATATTTTATATGTTGCCTGCCTTGTTTATCGTTTAATCTTATATTTTTTTTTTATCATTTGTATCAGATAAAACCATAGTTACGAGAAATTTTCATGTATAAAAATGATAATTGGGATTTATTCAGAACGTACATTAATAACAGTTTACGCGGAACATTCTTTACTACTGATCTTATAGACTCGGTCATCGGAGATTTAAAACAGTTAATCTTACCGTCAGTTAATCCTAGCGTTGCTAACATAACAAATAGGGCTCTCGTTGCACAGACAAAACCATTCTTAATTATATTTCTAGAATAATATATATTTTTTTTAAAATTATTACAATCGTAAAAGAAGCGAATGTAAGTTACCGTCTCGACAGGAGTTTACGTACCCGTAGACAAGTTCAACGCATTTTTTATTAAAAAATTCCGGAAAAATTAGTCAACGAAATATTTTCTTATGGTACTTTTCCGCTGAATATAATAATCTTTATGCGAATCTAACCCTCTGCTCCCACCGCTAATTAGTACTGTCGCTTTCCACACCTGTACAAATAGTACGTAATACGATGATATAATTGTTCGTATACAATAAAGCATAGCAAAAATTCGTTACTAATACATATTTTACTGAGGTAATTTTATAAATTTGCCGAAGTTCGTAAATTTATAAAATCTCCGAAGAATAAAATATCACACGATTCTACTATATAGCGAACAAAAAATCCTCGTAATATGTCACTACCCTTGTGTTTAAAAATTGTTAAAATATAATCGTTGTTTACAAACCGAGTAAAAATATTTTCGACATCGGTTTATTCCGAGCAAGGTTCTTATAGAAAGAAGAAATTAAGCTTCTAGATTAGAAAAAATAATATTCTTATAGACAAGCGGCTTGGTTTAGACCTGGCCAATCAACTGTACACCAAGTTGCTAGAATTACTGACAATGGTACAGCGTATTTATTTAAACTAAAGTTGTGTCGATGACCTACATCGACATAACTTTAGTTTAAATAAATACGCTGTACCATTGTTATTTGATTCGGTAAAAGATTTTGTTTCGGGGTGACATAACATAATTTAAATTGTTACAGTTTAATTAAGCGTTGTTTTTCTGATAAAGTTAATTAAATCGTACTTTGCGCAGTTCGTTCATTATCTCATGATAAGGATGGACAATAATTTCTCCATACTTCCGCTACTTCTTTCTTTAGCAACACCTATTTTTCCTATCATCCAATTCAGAGTTTGAAAATCCCGTCATAGTAGTTTTACTTTCTTGTATAAATCATTCGGTTTCAGATTCTCCGCATGGGATTGGATTTCTTTACATATATTGTTGAGGTGTGGACTTTTACTATTTTTGCAACTTTTCCAAATGTTAAATTTTGTTATATCTACGTTATCTGCATTCATTTCTCTTCTGTTGTTAATAAGTTTTATAGCTTATTCAGAGAGCCATGGTTTTTTATTTAATGACTACTGATTCTGTATTTCCCTATGTATCTTCTTTATAATATTCTTCATTTTATCCTAAAGTTGTTATATAATATTCTCCATTTTATCCCACAGTTGTTATGCTGATAAGTTCATTACGTTAGTTATTTGTTTTGTTTCCAATGCAGTTAAAAATCTTTGAGATCATTGATCACCAATCTCTACTGCTTTGTAGGAGCCTTCAGTTTTTTTGTTGCATTTTCATTATTATTAATATATGTGTCAGAATCGCACTCTTCTAATATTCTTACGCGTCGCGACTTCTATCGATTTGAGATCATGAAATAATCAATCCGATTTTTATGCCGACCTCCAGTTCTCTATGGTGATGTTGAAAAATCGTATTATCTTTATTTTCAATTACAGATTATACGAGGCACTCACTCCTTTCATTACGTGTGTTCCTACTTCAAATTTCCAAATGGTTTAAATGTTTGTCTATACATGTTGGTCGAACCTTTGCGTTTAGTTCGCCCATCACCTGTTACCATTTCATTTCTTGGTATTCTGTTGATTTTTTTTTTCTCGAACATCGATATAGAACTGTTCCGCCTTCTCATCTTCACAAAAATTTGTCGCTACATAAACCTGTATTAAATTGGCTGCTATATTGGTCTTGTCTTTATTCTTAGTATCGCTTTTAGCTCTGTAGCTTGTCAATAGATTACACAGTTGTTTATTTACTAGTATGACTACGTCATTTCTACTTTCGCGTTTCTCGTACAAAATTATGACCTGTTTCAAAGTGTCCAGTTTGACGATAATGTGTTTCGGCAATTCCACACGTATCTACTCCATATATTTTTAATTCCATCTCCACCAAAGAGAGTTCTGACATTTCAAGTTCCCAAATGGAACTTATGTAAATCTTCCAGTCGCACATTTTCCATATGGTAGCTGGAATATATGACCGGTCACATACTAAACATTCTGACCTCGAATTCAGGACGCTGATTGTCATTCGGATCGCGTGGGGGTGATATGTTTTCTTGAGTTACCTGTCGCCTGGATTTAGTTTTACTTGTTGTATATATCGATGTAAAGTTAATCCGTTATCACTTCTGTCCAACGTTGTGAAGGACGTTCTTTATGTCTGCTCACTGGATTCGTTGCCTGCATTACAAGTGTTTATCTTGCTCGTTTATGAAATATTTCATTCCACGAAGTACATTATCGATCTTTATTATATTTAACTCGTGGAATATCGATTTATTATGTCGAATTTGTTTAAAGTGCCCGTGACTCAGTTCCGTACACTCTACTATCACTAGTGTTTAACGTTTCTGTCGATGAATTAGTTCGATGTATTAGTTAATTATTTTATTATAGCGCAGATTTTAAATTAGTCCTTAACTCAAATCGCGTAAATGACTTTAAAATTAAATTAATTATAAAAATCTGCGCTTAAGACTACGATGATTATATATATATATTGAGCGTTTCGCGTAGATATATCGTAACTGCCTGTACTTTTAATTAAGTCATTATCGTACTTTTCACACTCTTTTTATAAAATTGTTGAGATATTTTTTGCTAATATATGCAAAATAATATATGGAAGTTTTAATTGATTGTGTGTGTGTAAGTGTTATGTGTTATTTAGCACTCAGCGATATCTGTAATTTTTTATAAGTACTATCGGATGCGTGAGACCACATAAAGGATACGCATTTGTCAATCTTGGTCGGATTATACTAGTATAGATCAGGTGTTTTTTTTTTTATTTAATTGATTAAGACCGGACTTTTCATTAAATATGGGGTACAGAATGTGGACAGCTTTATAAGCTCTATCAACAGCCTACTTAACGCGATTATTAAACGTTAAACGACTATCCATTATCACTCTTAAATAATTAACTTTTTTATCAAAGCAGTATTCCTCGGACCTCCATTTGTAAACATTTGTTACATTTTAGTTTCGAAATTATTTCCAGAATATGAATGTATTTAACGTGTTGTAATAATAACAACTAAAAATAATTTATATAAATTTTGGTTTTTGTTATTAGTACAATATTTCGTATAAACCGGCCGTTGCATTGGTTTCATTTTCGATGGAAGGAATGATAATTGGAGATAGCCAGAATTGACGGAGATCAGTCTGTTAATATCGCAGATTGAGGGCAATCTGTGATTGGGTTGTCAATTATATATATATATATATATATATATATATATATATATATATATATATATATATAGGATAGCGAGGAAGATAGCATAAAGCTCGGTAAAGAGTTTATCAATTTTTTTACTCTTCTTTCAAATGATACAGCTTCCTCCGTTTCAGTTTAGAGTTTCGTGTAATTTATCTTTTAGGCGGGAGCTTATATCCTCCCTTTAAAAGTATGCCAGCATATCTTGCTGAAGGTTTCTATCTAACTAATGCGTCTAATACGAACGTGTTTATTTTAGTTCTTAGATTTTCGTATCATTCTGGATGAAATTACTCTCCTCATCTTGTCTTAGGGGTTTTTGGATTAGATTTTTTTTTTTTAGTTTATTTTATCTTATTTTTGTGGAAGGCAAATTCTTCGAGTCTTTTTTATATTTTCTCGTCCGATAGTTTAATAACGTATAGAGGGAATGACAGTGTTATTTTGGTTCGTTGTTTTATACATCGTTAATCTTTTCTTAACGCGTTGCTTATCTACTCTTATATCCTCTTTCCATTATATTTGAGAGTACACAAGTTTGTGTGTGTGTGTCTGTGTATTACGTCATTACTTCTTTTCGTCTTTTGCATCTTAACTAACGGATACTAGAAATTCATTTTTCGAAACATGACGTAATTATCGTATATTATTTTTATTATTTCAGCGATTAATATATACTGTAGAACACATTATAGTTGAAATCGAGACGACATAATTTGATTTTCTCAGCTATTGGTCAACTAATTGGAAGTTACTCCGAAATTAAAAAGTTGAGGAGCATAAATATACATGACGACCTTCCAGCTCAAAAAGTCATTTTAATATATATGTATGTTTAAATATAAACATGTATTGCAGGTCGTTCTAATTAGAGTCACTTCGGCAAATAAGCGTCGTATAGTGCTTATTTTTTTCTTCTTTTAACGCGATGAAAAATACATCATGGGTATCACAAAGGCCTGGTTATGAGAGACTCCTACACAACCAGAAACCAGCACGATGCTCATGCCATTGACTGTATCAGTACTACCGGGACTGCTTTTAGCATTACTTAAGTGGTACAAACCTAGTCAAGGCAGCACTAAATGTGTGCCACCGACGGAGAAACGAATAAACAACCGCGTGATACGTCCACGACGTAGAGGATGATCATTTTATATTCGGCGTCCTTTAAATTATAAAAGCTAAACTAGAACTCACAATACATCGATGACAGGAAAGTGTTACGAAGGTATTCCTTTGTAAAAGTCGTTAATCCTACTTTAATGACTTGCAGACTCAACAACTCGCTCGTTGTATATTTGCTCCCATCAGACTGGAAAATATCAATAGCGACAAGCCGAGTATTCGACACCTGAAAATGGGATCATTCATCTAAGGTAGTAAACACTATAATAGAAAATCATGCAGAATAAACACGAAAACCATTGCATTAAATTCTCGAGTTAAATATGGCACATGAAATATTTGGCAAAAGCGCTGTATCTATGTAATGCGCTCTTCTAATGGAAGCATTAGGCAATGGACGGTTATCGATAGCTGTGCGGATCATGTGCTATAGAATACAAAAGGAACTGAAGGAACAAATCTTTAAAATATAAAACTATATCAGACCATTAAAATAATGTTGAAAATTGGAAACTTTAAAAACGGAGATGAACATTTTTTGACATAAATAAAATCGCATAAGAAAAAAACGGATACTTACGATAGTTTATATACTGCGCTGAGAAAAATGGCGCAGCAAAAGTTGGATTTCTTCTATTGAACGAAAAAGGAAGACCATATCGGAAAAGAATTATCATGACGTGAAGAAAAAGTGAACAGATAGACTTGTTTCAAATTTATATGCCGACTACTAGCGAAGATGATGAAATAAAAGAACTAGGAGACGTATTAAGTGAAAATTGGGGAAAAATCCCGCCATAATGTGGAGTTATCCGCCGGATATCAACTAAATTTTAATTCGGCGAATATTTCAGAACGAGGTCAAGATTTGGGAAAGCTATCTGACGTTGATATTGATTCTCACCAAATTCCAGTTATAATAACCAGCAGATCCTTGTTTCTGTTATACTCTGCAGCAGAATTCGGTGCTCTAAACAACTTTTATGCTGCAAAGTTCGTTACATAACACGACACAATTATCTGGCTAATTACGGGGACGGTCGAATGAACGCAATCGCTCTATAATGTTACCCAAAATCCATTAAAGCACGTGAATTGGCAAAGTATAAAGATATACCGGAATTCTTCATAAATAGACATATGCAGTAAATTCGTAAATTAATGTCGCGGAAACGTGCATTCCCGGTGGAGAAGAATTAACGACTGAAAAGTTGGCGCGCCCAACCGTTGGAGCAATTCGAACCTGCATAAGTGTTGATGACCACTAACACTGAAGTAAGTGGCTTCGATCTAGCACGGAGGTGTGGTTGAATCAAATACGCATTTAAAACGGGCGTTGTTAATGATTTTAAACTGCTTGTTATTGGCACTCACGTGAATATATTATAGCTTTTATTGGGACTCGATATTTTCTTCAAAATTTAGATATCAATTTATGATGCCATCTCCGCATTTTCCATACGAAATAAAAACTAACTCACGCTGGTTATCAGTATAATAGAATAATGTATAAATGGTTTAGTTTCTAGAAAAATCATCACCAAAATTGAAAAAATCAATAAGTATAAACAAATAAATGAATATATAATAATTTCATTTAACGACAGGCATTGAATGCTACATAACCACCCGATATATCCAACTCCCCACGTTTCTAATTACACGATACACCCAATTTCCAGAATTCGAATAAATAATCACATCGAACAAATTATAAACAAATATAAAGCGTGTACAAAAATCTACACCGATGTTCTAAATTTAACAAAACTTTGCGCTTGCGCTGTAATTTACGGTCTTCTACTTTACAGCCCACTAATTCAGTACTCGGTATTTTCTACGCAACTATATATACCTCGCTATATCCAATGCTCCCCCTGAAAATGATTCTTTCTCTTCCGTCATGCGTTTCAACTGTAACTCCACCAACTTACATCCTGTTGTTATAGAAATCTTGGATCTTTTATAAAACCTACTCTTAATGTAATTCCACGATGGATTCCAAGTTACATAGATGTTTCACCGTATGAACTTGCAGACCAAACCATTATCCAACCCTTTAACTCCTATATTCGAATCTGATGCAATGACTTCCATCGAATATCGAACAAATAAAATCGTTTATGATCTATCGAATGCTATTCCTACAACTAATCACCTTCAGCTCTTATCCTTCTCCTTGCAGACCTATTTTATCTCGTTTCCGTATCTGTCGCGCTGCACTCCGCAATATTCCGACACTTATTTCTTAAATGTCAACAATATTCCATATATCGATCTAAAAAATTTAGTTGCAACTCACTACAATAAGTTTCATTCGACGACCCAATTGCAGTACAAGCGGCCTTTCGATTTCTCCGAAATACAGATATGACCAACCCCCCCGAAAATCACTTCCGAGTGCTCTTGGTTGTAGCGGCAGTACATGGAAAAAAAAATATATATATATTAGAATAATTATGATAGGTTCCATATATTTTTAAGTTCGTACAAAAATAACTGAGAATTTATTTCATAGTTGACTCGATTGAAACGAAGACAAGATGCAATAAATTTATTATTATTAATAATAGTAATAATGCATAATTAAAAATATCAAGTTAACTATAATGGTGTGAAATTTATCCAACACGATTAAAAACGTACGGAGTATAAAGTTGGACGACCCACGCGTACGGCTTGTTAATTATTTTTCGTTAAAAAAATATGCAAACATACACATACTCACACACGTACACACATCGTATCCCTTATTAGGGAATTATAAACATATTTTGGTAGACTGCAACATTTCGGATAATAACTTGGAAAATAAATCCACTTACAACTGATAAACGGGGCCGGTGGTAGTTTAGACGATTTCTTTCCTTTTCTTTTACTCGCTGTCTCTTTTTCTCTCTTAGTCGACCTTTTTCAGTTCATCGCTTTTTCATCCGTCTATCCTATTTACGAAATCGTTTATAATTCGATATGCATGAGTCTGGGCGACAAAAATGAAGATTAGAACACCTGAATTCTTTTCTAATAAATATTAAACGGTCACCTTGAATACGCAGATGGACGTTATGTAAGTGTTGTGTGCGTCGATTCATGAATTTTAATATCTCATTAATTTTAGGTACGGTCTTTGGTTCGTTTTAATCTTTCTAATAAATTATTTATCAACGTTCACCTTTGGCGATTTGAATAAGCTGCAGTTTCTTGATACATTCGTCTTCCGAATATTAATGCAATCCGCGCGAGCGAAACTTTCACCGGCTGATTAGAATAACCGATGTGTAAGTTGTTAATTACGATCCGAAATCCAAAGTAATTCTCTTCGTCCTAATATTCGTAAATATAAATGTACACTTATACGTAAATACATATATATGAAAATAAGCATATATATATGATGATGTGTATAAAAATATAGTCGTATGTATACCGTCAAATACCATAACTGACCGACCCAATTAATGTTGCAAATGAAATGGACTAGCATATGCAGTGCAGATATTCCCGCGCGTATGATTTTACACGTTAACGTTAGTGAGGACTGCTTTCTTTGTAGTAATTAAGAATTATATTGCTGGCAAATGGCGTGATTGTTGAAAAGCTTTGCGTTAATAAAATAATCTTTATAGTGATTAACTTTGTTTTTATTTTGTTTTGTTAATTCATAAAATCGCTACTCTCCAATACATCAACATAAATGATGAACATGATAATTATATATATATATATATCATCATCATTTCTCCTCAACCGTTAGGTTGGTGGGTAACATGGCCTGTAGCTAAACAAATAATTTCCTGGCAATAGCAGCTTCTTTTATCTTCACATAATTTTGTTCTTTTATTATGGCCTCCATAAATCGGGTTCTTGGTCTTCCTCTTCTTAATTTTCAAGTTGTTTTTCCTTTTATTAAGTTTTTTAACCATTTACAATGTTTAATTTGATGACCAATGATATATATACATACATATATATGTATATATATATATATATATATAATATATTACGAGGGACTTCTTAAGCTAATTTTATAACCGATTAGAAGCTTCTGAATTATTCCTTCATAAATTATTTTCATCTGCTATCTCATCCTTTTCGAGGCTACCTCAATCGATTACAACTATCTTTAACAACATTTTATCGGAAATAAACATTCTAAAACCGTAGATATTAAAACATTCAATCGTTGTGTTGACACAGTGGATGGAAAGTCCAATCAAGTTGGATATCTCAATCGTCAGTTTGAGCAAAGAGGTCCTACCAGCTAAGGATATCAGCAATAAAATTCTGTCCCTTACCACTAGTAGTTCATCAGTGTTGTATAATACTGACGCATCTTCATTCTATGCGTTTGTTGCTGCTATGTCGTCATCATTATACGGTATTCGCTTCCTCAGTCATTTCCGTCTTTTCAGTCGAACTTTATGCGGTTTACCTCGCCGTGGACTTCATAATGAACTCTAACATCCGACAAAGACGATCACGACATATATATGATTAAATATAAAATTGAATAATAAAATTAATAAACTCGATATCCGATAAAAATAAATTCTTAATTAATCGGTTCCGTACGAAGGAATAATAAAATATAAAATAATTTCGTAATTCTTAATAAATTGGCTGATATCACGACGTAGGTAATCACAATTACCAAATTCACAAGATAATTAATTCTTCTTTCATCTTTTGTTCAATTGACTGTTCTCAGTCGTTGGTATGGCGACAATTTCTTGATATAATTTTCGGTCTCTCTGGTCTTGTGAAACAATATACCTTCATCGACGACCATTTTCGGATATCATCCAGCCGAGCAATCGTTCTTCTGCCTACTTTTCTTTTTCCTGCTACTTTTCCCATGATTTCTGCGGCAGTACATACTTCGGTCCTCTTAATATGTGTCTACGCTGTTCGCTTGATTCAACAATTCTTTATCTTTTTTCAATATGTCCGATACTTCGTTATTCTTCTTCTTTGCTGTCCACGATATCGACGCCGCATTTCGAAGGCTTCTATAGTTTCGATTATTTTAGCCTTCACCGTCCATGTTTCGCAGCCATACAGCAACACTGACCATACGTAGCGTTTGATAATTAATTAATAAATATGTGTATATATGTATAATTTACATTTTCTAGTAGCCTAGATTATAAGACCCATCTGTATTTAACGGGGATGATGTTTTATTTTTGAAATATCTCCATTACGTCATCTTGACTACAATTTCTTTCGACACAGCAGCCCGGAATAATTGGATAGACGAGCAACCAAATCAATGTCCTAGATCTCCCATTCATGAATTTCATTTAATCCTTTGCCGGTGATTTCGTCTTCTATAATATTCCCCCCCATATTTCATACTTCTCAGAATGTGACTCAAGTATCGCAGCTTCTTTTCTTGGATACGGATTAATAATTCTTCGAAATTTTACTATTAGGAAAAAAACCGCCAAGTATTTCGTTAAAATGATCGTCATTACGGACGATTTATTTAATATTTTTTGTTTTTTTCGTGAATGAAGATTTAAATTTAAATTTTTATTCGAAGGGGGCTAACGAGTAGCATTTCGCTAGTCGTTTTTCACGAGTGACTGGCAGACTGCTACGTAAAATCTCGTCCTACGGTTTTTTCGTCTCAGATTATATTTTTTTTTGCGGAAAACCTCGAGAAGGACTTAAGAAGTTCGGTAACGATAGCGAGAAAAGAAGTTTTATTTATGGGATGCTGGAATAAACGACTTTAAAGATTTGTCGAATTCTCGTCCTTTTTTTGGGGTAACGAGTCGAAATATCGCGTTCGAAACATACTTTTAATTTTTTTTTTTATCATCCTTTTATTTATTTATTTATTTATTTAAATATAGAAAATTCCGAATATTTCGCGACAGGAAGAAAAAATCCGTCGGCCAACGGCAGTATAACAAGGCAACCAGGAAGCGGGTGTAATCTTGTTCAAACAGACGAATAATGGCGGTCTTGTAAAGGAAAATTGGCGACTATATATATATATATATATATATATATATATTTGTGAATATGTATACACACATGCACACACACACACATTTTCTTACATACATGTACTTTCGGAATGATTTATCATTTGTATACGTGATTTACGTGTCGATGTTAATCGACATCGGTTATCCTCGTCGTTATGAACGACGGCATAATAATAATAATAATAATAATAATAATAATAATAATAATAATAATAATAATAATAATAATAATAATAATAATAATAATATAAAAAAAGTAACAGTTTAGTATTAACCAATCCGATGTGCTTCCGGATTAACTGAATTATTTTCTTTAATTTCCGTTAAATTTATGAAATCGTTAGTATCCTAAAAAAATATAATCAATCTGATTTTAAGTACTCTCGTAGCATTGCCGAGTGGTTAATTTGGACGATTTTATTACTTGGATCCGAAGCCTGGACGCTAAAAGCAGTTGATATCGGCGGCACGTTGCAAACATTCGAAATGTGTCAAAACATCACGGATAGCGCACGTCGATAACGCTGAGGTGAGAAGAACATCATAGATGAAGCGGGAATTCTTGATAATAAAACCGGGTACGATATTTGCGACACCTCATATAAATGAAATTTCTTCAGAGATTCTAAAACAGTCTTCCCATAATGCTTTTAGGATACATTTTTATTTGCAGTATGCACTTGCTATCTTTAAGGTAGGCCCCGAATGAAAGAATTGATTCTCGCGGTTGTAATCATATACTCGTAGAATAATTTGTCGCTGGTGACGTTTCGAACATATTTGCAATCTCTATTTTCAAATTAAACTAACTCCGGTATCTCCGAAACGCGATCGGTAACAAATTCTGTCGCGATTTTCGGCGAAAAAATTTAACTAGTAACGCAAATAATTATTGTTTAAGAAGTCAGTCAGTCCGGCAAGCTAAATTGATATATCTCTCTACTATCTACAGTATCAAAGCTCTCCTTGAAAAGTTCATATTAAAACGTTTATTACCGCTTGTTGGGGATAATATACCGCTTCACCAGAATATTATTAGAAGAAAATATGTCACAGCTGATCAAGTTCACAGAGTTGTGAGGGTCATTTATAAAGTGTTGGAAGAAAAATAATATTCTACTATATTTTTAGACGTCAACATTGCCTATCAAACCGCGTTTTATATACATATATATGCGGATATATATATATATATATTATATATATATATATATATATATATAATGTTGAATATATTGGAGAATAGTGATTTTATGAATTATAAGCAAAACAAAATCATAACACAGTTTAATCACTATAAGTTTTTTATTGCAAAGCTTTTCGACAGTTACGTCATTATCAAGCATACACAGTAAATATTATATGTATATATATATATATGTATATATATATACGGGAATATATATATGTCCGTTCGTATGTACCGCGCTACAAACACCCGTCTTTAAACCACGTTCTATAGCGTTATGTGTGTCGACTTATACACATAGGTTAGCTTATTCTTATATATAATATGTATATATATATGTGTGTGTGCGTTTATATATAAACACGTGTAAAATCAAGAAAAGAATATTCTGTATCCAATTTAGTTAAATATCTTTAAGTTTCACTTTTTCCCTGAGCTTCCAGGCACAGATGTTTTTTGATACTATGCTATACTATACAAGTAGCAGTTCCGCAGGGACATCTCTTATACTCGCTGTGTATGCCAGATCTACACTTGAAAGTAATAAAACCACAATGGCAACATTTGCGGATGACGCCGTCATTCTTGTCATCGAAGAAAATCAGGTCGAAGCTATACAGACATATCGATCGAATTATGCTGTAGATTAGTCATCCCAAACCTGTCCATTTCACTTATATACCTAAACGTATAGATTTGTCCAGTTTACATAGGTGGACAACCTATGTTTCAAACTAATTCTGCCGGAGAATACACCTTGACTACCGTTTATATTGGACTATTCGTGTCAAGATGAAAAGCAAACAAATAAAAATTGAAGTACTTGAACAGGACTGGATCATTGGTAGAAGATAGAATACCAATGTATACTTTTCGTTTAGAACCAAATTATAAAATTCATCTAACAAACTTCCGCATCCGACGATTACGAAGTCGTCAACCTGTTGATTTATTTGTTAGACTGTAGATAGAGTTGTATATTGGGGATTTATGCAATGATTAGGTATTTTATCCACACTCGTTTTTGTTTATTTGTCTGTAGCGTTTTTGTATACATGTTGTTAACGTTTATGCTTATTTCGTAGGAATTCTCAGAGAGTACATTAATATAACTATTTAGTGGCTGTTTCCAGAAAAGGAAAAAATTGTGTATTTTCTTCTAGCACTGCACTTTTGGTATTAGTTATTAACATTGCGCGAGTTTCAAAATATAACATTAACACAGAGGGTAATTCCACTGTTGACTACAGTTCATGGAGATATTCTTGTCCATTTGTAGATATTCCGGCATCGTGGCATTATTTTAATACCGATTTTACGCCGATGTTCTATTTGTTTCGGTAAAATTATTTTCCTCCCGTGTGCCTCAGATAACATCCAGCGGTAAGGTGGTATTGATGTGGGTAAAGTGTCTTTTAAGATCCGAGTTAAAAATGAGTTGTGGATGCGTAGAATGTGATTTATTAAATTATTTGTAACATAAAACATCGTACGACATTGGTTTTCATCGCGGTGGGCTTACCTGGTTATTGTTTATTTAGCCGAGTTGCGACTCGTTCTTAAACCAGAAGGCTTTTGAGACCATGTGTGAGAGCATTTTTCTTCACAAATAATGATGAGATTGTTTAGGTGTACTTTCTATAGAACAATTTGTATTCTTTTATTGGCCTTGGCTAGTGCAGTATTAAATACCCAGCGAATGCGTTCATTTTACTAACACGGCCATCAGTTGACTTGATATATTGTCACTACTCAGTTAATCAAGTAATTAGTTAAATCAATTTCAGCAGCGAATCGGTAAATATCTTTTCCATGCATTACTTGTACAGTGGTTATGAGAGTACATTAACAACGTGCCCAGTAATCATGCTTACACCTGTTTATCCTGTCCAACAGTATTTCATGGTGCGTCTTAGTTAATGCTCAACTATGTTTATATTCTTCATTATCCTTTCCTTATTTTCCCGATTAAATTCTTTCTTTTTTAACGAGACTATTTTCAGTAAACGTTACAGCCCCGGCACCACCTGTTGGCACGACTGAGGTTAAATTTCGTTCCAGTTCAGGCCAGATGTAATGCAATCTGCGCTATAGCCACATAGCACTCATACATTAAAAAGGGTGTCTTATAACGGAGCATACCATTCCGTTAGGGGGGCCACGGCTGGTTATTAATTAGGCCCTGCACGTCAAGGGGGCCCTTACGCAGGAGATATATTAGGTACTCCTTTCGTGGGACTTATATAGATTCTTTTGCGGTATTTAAATTTATTAAATTTAGTGATTTTAACTACTTTTTTAATTGTTTATATTTAAAAACGCTCGCATCAGTTCGCGTTATTTCAAAACTGAACATGTATATTAATAAACAATTATTGTTGGTTGCGCAGATTATAAATTTTTTCTATTTTTCGATTTATTAACTTTATGTGTTATTATTATTGTTATTATTATATATAATCATTATTTTATATCCAAAATGGACTAGCATTCGATCCCCAACTTATATTCGACGAAGATGCGCGCGCACATGATGTTATGGTAGTGGGTGAAAAATTACTTTGATTTCTCGCGAGCTAGGATTGAACCTTCGAACTAGAATTGATAGTTCAGCCGCACTAACAATTACGCCACCTCAACATGTGCGAACATCGCGAAAATTGTAATTATCAGAGACTCTATTGAAATTTGTCGCCCTTAAGGAACAGGTTTATCCCCTCAAAGGGCAGGCGTACGGATGGGATACTGTAAATGTGTTATTTATCGGTGAATTGGAATGTGACTAAAATGAGAAATGGATAAGTCAAATTTATAAAACAGCGAAAATAAAAAGTAAAATCAGATTTTGCACTTTAAAGAGAAAACACTTTTGAATAACGTCGTCCGTTCTCAGGTACGTCTAAAATGGGAGAGTTTTAAGTTTACAAAGCTTTCGTCGTCGAGAAGAAATGTTCTTTCTCACCCTCCCACCCCGATGGATGATTGCGTTTATATATGGCCGTTATCCGACACGAAATTCCATTTATTTTCTTCCGCGAAAAGATGACGACGACCGTCATGATGATGATAGTGACAATAACGATAGATGGTGTTTACATTTCGAGAAATGGAGTGTTCGTACGTATTGTAATCGAAGTGTCCGTTTTTTTCTCGAACTTTCAAAAACGTAAGCGTGCTACTCGGTTCAGACCGAGGTCGTTACGATAAAGTAAAGAATTTATATTTCCGGTTAATCGATTAGTCCGTCTGCGGAAGAATGCGAGAGAATGCTATATCCATATTTCAGATCTGCAGCAAACGGATAATAAATCGCGAGAATAGATTAATATACGATAGCGAACTCTTGATTGAATGTGTAGAGGAAATTTAAAAATAGGACGAGTAATTTATTCGAAAATACGATGATCCTAACCGGATTCAAGAAAGGGACTTGAAATTATAGTTTAACCCTTTTTAGTAGAGCATTATCTCTTTCTTACAAAAAAATTATATGATTTGTATGATAATTGGGAAACGAATCCTCTTAAATATCTATAAAACTATAATCCTATCACGAATCAACTATGGGTGTTAGGTATACTCAACAGCCGGTATATTTATATTAAGAAAATTAGATACAATACATTGTGCTCCACTTCGATCCATCCTTCTAGTATATCCCTCATCGCCATCAAAGAGCTTGTATGAATTAGCAGGATACTTTCCACTTATATACGGAAAGAAAACACTATACTTACGTCTGCTTATCAAAGAATGTACCCCTTAACCCTATCACATAAGCTCCGTTCCAAAATCAACACAGAATTACGATATGATGATAGCCCCTTGGGATCCTTCCAAAACAAAAATAGATTTATCCCTCACACAGCATAATAAATTTATACACTTTATAAATATAAAGGAAATGGTATTAGGCACGCTCCAAAAATGCAAAGACTACACAAACGCATACACAGACGGGGCAAATCTACAGCAGCGGTGACAAATTAGCCCGCTCTTACTAAATTCGTAATATATTACACTCAATCCGACTAAGCGATGGCTGCACTTCTCTGGATGTAGAGCTGTATGGAATTATATATTGTATTCACTACATCAGATCAGCTGTATTTCCACATCGAAAAGTATTGGTTATAACAGACTCTCTCCTCTTTGCAACTAATATGCCGTTAGGACAACATGAATCCAATAATATTACAAATTCAAAACAACCTACAAAAACTACCTACGGAAGGATGTAAACTACGCTTAAGTCACATTGGAATGTACGTTAGTGATACAGTAGACCTAGAAGTTCTATGATATTTTCACCAATACCAGAATACTCACCACCTCCACCAACATTACATACTCATGAACAACAGTAAACAGGAACGGACTACTGACTGCACCTCACAAACAACCTTCTTGTGGAGCATAAAATTAACCATAGAACCTTGGTGGCCTCCAGATGACACAAGCAGAAAAAAATATTGTACCCTAAACCGTCTACGCGTGGGTCATACAGTCATATCGTGCAATTATTTATATACCAAAAGCCCTCCACCAGCAAACTGCCCTCTATGCGAACATTTAAAAGAACCAACAGTCATGCACTTAATGTACAACTGCCAAGTAAGGTTAAAACACAAAATACAGGATCCGATACGTAAAATCCCCTGACACAACCCTCAATCAATTGTTAGAATCCTGGCTTTTGCCAAAAAAATCGGACTCTTAATATAAATTAAACACAAGTCTTCTTATGCTGTAATAGCTCTGATAGTTTCAAACGGCATGTGGAGATTTACATCATCTTTTTTTTTTCTTTTTCTTAAAAGTAACGAATTATCTATTTCTTAGAAAAATTATACTTAAAGAAAATGTCTCGGTGCTCGAACTAAAAAGTAATATTTTGTGTATAACATTGATTTTAGGATGAGTAGATAATTTTTAGTGTTATATAAATATTTTTAGAGTTGAAATACTTAAAATTGAAATCATAGTTTTTAATAAACAATTATCCATTTTTTACAAAAAAAAATTTATTTTTTAACTTATAAAATGGTTAAAAAAAGTGACTCGGTGCAAAAATAAGAAAGTAATATTTTGTGTATAATATTGCTTTTCAGATGAGTAGATGATTTTTTAAGTATTATATAAATACTTTTAGAGTAGAAATACTTGAAATTGAAATTAGAGTTTAACCATTTCTCTAGTAAAGCGTGATATATTTTTTATAAAAAATTATACATTTTAAAATTCAAATGGTTAAATAAAATTACTCGATATGAAAATAAAAAAATAATATTTTGTTTGATGAGTAGATAATTTTTCATATAAATATATTTTTAGAGTGGAAACATTTTATGTCCAACTAAATAACTAATAGGTAAACTTTTTTATTACATATATCGTAACTAAAATGGTTAATATACTTACCGACTGTATACGTTGAAAACTCATGATAGGCTGCGTTCGAAATCGAAGAACATGATTGCGCACGATCTTCTGACTCAGTGGAAAAGACAATGGTACACACACACACATGACATATATATATATACACAAACATGAGGGTCGCCATTATAAAAAGGTGCACCGTTAAAACTTACTTTTTTATATGAGGATGAGTAATTCTTTCCTTTTTTAACTTCAGATTACATTGTAAAGAGTACTATTATGTGTTCAGTTTATTTCATGGAATTAATTAGTTTAGATATAGTTATTAAATTATTCTGTTTTCAAATTTAAAAACGATTTTAAACGGTTTCTTCGATTAATTAACATTTAATTTCATTCGATTTCTGAACATTCACCCGAATAAGTAAATAAAAGAATTAATAAATAAATATGAATAAATAAATAAATATAATCAAATAAATGAATAAATAAATTAATATATAAACATGAATGGTAAACAAATGCACATATAAAATAAACGAGTAAATAAATGAACATCAATAAACGAATGAATAAATCTATAAATAGCTAAATATACATAAATAATCCGAATATAAATGAATAAATAAGTAAATAAACTTGTAAATAAATGAATAAGTAAATGAATAAAGAAAGAAAGAAAATAAATGAATTAATAAGTAAATAAATATAAATAAACAAATGAATGAAATTCAGTGAAATAAACAAATTAACAAATAAGTAAATACAAATAAAACCTAAAATAAATAAATAAATGAACGATTTAGAAAATAAAATAAATAATTGAAAAATAAATCAATTTATATAATACAAAATAAATATATACGCGTATATAAATAAATAAAAAAAAACCTGACTTATTCATTATGTAAAATTTGTATATTATGTACGAATTATTTATTTTTCAAAATTTTACACAGACATAACGGAGAGTTGTCGTCGAGTTCCTTTTCCAATCAACAAAAAAAAAAAAATTAAGGAAAACGCGATTGTATTTAACCGTAGATGTGCAAGTAAACGTACAGGAATAAAACGGTAGAAACGAGATAATTATAATAATCATAATAATAGATTAAGAACGTTAAAAAAATTGTATATTCCGTATTGCGAGAATATGTACAAACCGCAATTTTAATAAGAAAAAATTTCCATCTCGAGCCGTTAAATACACCCGTAGTTAATAATGATAATTAAAAATATGTATATAAAAATTACAAGCGAATATCGGCCATATTATCATCGTAACTAGATAACTTGATACAAAAATAGGTTGGAAAATTAACGTAGATAAAACGACGAATTAATTTCGGTTTACCGAGTATGCTATGATGGTGTTCAATTGTATACGTTTCATTATATATTTATACACTTACACTGACACACGCACGCATAAACCTTTTTTTTTTTTTAAAGAAAGACAACCACCCGTGTAAAATGTTTCAAAAATAAATAATTTGCATGAATTTTTTTTTATTTACTTATATACGCGTATATTTATTTTTTATTTATTAATTCGTTTATTTTATTTGTATTTATTTTTTCAATTATTTATTTATTTTATTTTTTTAATCGTTCGTTATTATTTTTTTTTTTATTTTTGAATTTACATTACTTATTATTTGGTACTTTGTTTTATTTATATATTTATTTATTTATTAATTTACTCGATTATTTATTTATTAATTGATATTTATTTATTCATTTGTTTATTTATATACTAATTAATGAATTAGTTTATTCATTTATATTTATTTATTTACTGAAGATCTTCTCACAGATGTCAGTTTCGGTTCTTTGTTATTACTTTTATCTTTTATAGTAATTTGGTTTCATCATCTAACCGCCAGAGTACGCTTGAAAAAATCCTAAATATATTTTAGTACAAAATTTGTTTAAATTAATTCAACGTACACCTTAAGTATGTTTAAATATCATATATATATATATATATATATATATATATCAAATTTTCAAAAGCATTCCACTCGTTTAATTTTAACAAAAACTTTCAGCTTTATGAAATCTTTGTTATACGTAGTATAGCATAACGCTATAGAACTTTCCGCCCTTATCTACATAGTACTTTTTTTATTTTTTCTCTCTGTCTAACCTTAACTATTTCACTCACGATGTCCATTATACGGTACGTGAAATTTTAATGGCAACAAAATTGTTTATTTTCTGGTTGACGTGAGATGTGTCGATTTTAAACATATCTACCCGTACACGTTGCAAATTTTACCTAGAGTCACCTAAGAAACAATATCGTATAATAAACATTTGTATAACATTTATAATTTGATGTTGAAATTTGACAGTATGTAACTGAAAAACTGTCTAGCTTCCTCTTTCGACTTTTGTTATCTCCCGTTTCAGCTACACAGACATTCTATAACTATTCCTCGCTTTTTGTTCGTGTGCAGATTTTAATTTTATTATTTTTGTTATCGTATGAACGTAAACAGGTTTCTAGAATAGAGAAATAGTTGACCAAAAGCTTGACTGGTATAAACACGCCAACAATGCACACACACATATATATGTATATAATATATATGTATATATATATATAATTTTCTTGAGTCCTAATGAGGAATAATAATAACAAATCGCTATTTACCTGTAAAACTGGTAGTCTTGTAGAGTAGAATTTGCTATACTACCGTTTAAAGCAACCATATAGATGTGCTTGCTCGGTGATTTATTACACGCTGTGTAAACATATTTTTGTTTCTAGCACTATCTACTATATAATAGTCTTCCGTATACGCTAGCTTCGGCGAGAAATGCCGTGCCCCTATTAATGCAACCTATTTACCGTATCCCTATATCATGCGTTCTAACTTCCTATACGTAATCGTTAAAGGTAAGCGTAATAATTCTAGTTAAGCATAACGAAATACTTTACACGATCGCGTCTGCTCGTGCACCTAAAATGACATTTTACAATAACCTACTGTTCTGTTTGTATCGTTTGTCCGAGAAATTTACATCTATTACGCCCGATATTCTTCGGGAAACTGCAAAGATACATTAATAGCATGTATATACGATTACAACGTTTCACGATATTTCGCCGAGATGCCATTTTCCCAAAATCTTTTAACGGAATTATCTCAAATTTTCGTAGACAAACAGGCTTACTCGGATTTTCACCTCGAATTCTTTTTTATACCTTTTTTTTCGACTTTATTTTCAATTTTTTCTTTTCACTGGGAGCTTGACCAACATGATATTTTACGCGCGAAATAACTCATATTTCTATAAACGTGAACAACTTCTCTAGGAATATCGCTACGTCCGGAAACTGATGTAAATTCGCAAGATGAAAAAGGAGCAATACATTCTATGGAGGACGCCTACACGACGAGCGCAATAAGTTAAGGTATAGTTCTGCATGTAATGTTATTAAAGGAGGACATTCGAAGAATTATCAGAATTGGAAATTGAACGTCCAGTATAGAGAGAGCAGTAAGGAGTTTAATTCCCGAATCGCGACGATCCGCTGACAAGAATAATTCATTTACGCTTCTTAAAAAAAAAGGTAGAACCACGGAAATTTAGGATTATAATTGATAGTACTATAGGTGACTGCTGTACATTCTCCAAATATGTCTGTTCCTAAAATTTTCTGTATGTCGACTGCGCGAAACGTATGACATCACGTGCAGCAGCTGAAGAGGATATCGTCGTTTGTTAGCGTTTATATTTACTAAGATAGTTTAAGAAAAAATAAATAAAAAATCGTATTTTCTTTTTGCACTGCTTTTTTAGTATTAGCTGTTATCAATGCGTGAGTTTTTGAAATACAATATTAGCAGAGTGTAACTTCACACTGTTTAATATATTTCATAGAAAAATTGCTGTCTATTTGTAGATATTCCCGGACAACGTGACATGACTTAACGATCGGTTCCGCATCTTTTCTTGTAAAATTAAACGCCGTAAACAATACTTTACTATATGCAGGGTTTGTCTCGAATAAATAACTAGCCATTCCGGGAACCGTTTAATTTTTTGTATAAAATAGACTACATTAAGGAGAACAGACCACACATAATACTAACCTGTATCGTATAGGAAAGGATAGATGATTATTTAGTAACCCGTTTGTACTTTATAAAAATCTATCTAGGTTGTTCGATTTTGGACTTGAATTTTTTCAAGAGGAATTCTCGTTCGTTTATCCGTTATCCGAGACTACTAAATAAACGCTCCTAGTAGTAGGACCAAGGTTCTCGCTGCAAATGTAAAGGAACTTAAGCTACATTTATTTTTAATTAATCTTTCTCACTATCCTCGTTGAGCAATTCAGAACTTTGTACATGTCTCGAAGATTTCCAACAGAAAACACCACTACTAGTACAATTAAAAAAAAAAATTGGTTAAAAAAAGTTTCGGAACTATTATTATTAACGACGAATGTATCAAATTTCCAGTGGCATGAAATTATTAAAGTTGCATCGAATTACGGTTGAATAACTTGTGTTTAACTCGTCGACATGTATTATGATCGTAACAAATCCAAGTAATTATTAGGTCGTGCGAACTTTTCACCCCCCAAAAAAAATTATCCTTGTTATGATACTTTATAGTTTTCCATTCAGTCGGCACTATTCAACCATGCGCTTCGTTCGTTTGTTTTTGTTCGTTTTTCGTGTTATATATCCGATCCAGTTCGATTTCATCGTCGTAATTTTATGTCCATCGCATCGTCTAACGTAATTTTTTCATGCGTATCTGCGACAAATTTTCCTTTGTAAGTTCATTCAATATTCAGCGTTAACATCTCGCGTACTGTTTGGGCATCCTTTATGTTGTTCGTGTTTTTTAAATGAACTTGATCCTAATACATGTCGATATTTCTTCATTCGTAATACGCTAATTACTTTCCCGAATGATTCCCGAGATAACCACTTCTCATTTGCGGTATATATATATATATATATATATATATATATATATAATCATCATGGTCCATTGTATCACGAAGAAACGTGGTGACACCATGTATTAATAAAAGCTGCGTTGCAGTTCTTCTTCACAATTCTCTATTATTGGCCGTTTCGAGCATCTCAGACGCAGTATATACTGTTAGTGCTGTTATTTAATCAATCTAGCGTATATAATATCCTTCCTGTGGACCTCACGATTTACAATACATCCTATTTTATTGTTCGGCCAATCGTATCTATGTTGATCGCTAACCGAAATAATCATATTTCCCCTAATTCTTGTTAAAAGCCTGGTATCTTTACATTTAATTCGCCGATAACAGACTTCGTGTAAGCTATGATTTATATAATATATATATGTATATATATATATATATATATATATATATATATATATATATATATATATATATTTATTTATTTATAACGCTAATGTTGGAATTTATAAAAAATACTCGAAAAAATTCTTAATTAATTAATTATATATATATATATATATATATATATATATATATATATATATATATAGTTTCCACTTTCTACTATATTTCGTAGTAGAAAATGTGTAGAAATCTGGACGATTTGCAGCGTTAGACTTTGAAGATTTTTTAGGAATAACAGACAGAAAGGTTTTCCATCTCTACAACACCGTTAGAGTATCTTAGTCGACCGATACACAGATTAGTGTCTCCGAAGAGAAAGCTTTCCCGATGAAATAACTTCCTTAGTCGGAAACTTGAACTTCAGAATTTCCAAATTTGGAAACGTTCGAATGTCATTATTGGGTCGTCTAAAGGTATACGTGACCGGTTTACCTAACGTTACGTATATAAATATAAATCTGTATATATATATATATATATATATATATATATATGTATTGCTTAGTAACAACTGCTGCTGTCATAGGTAACACAATGCGGGTATCTTTCGATTGCCGAGATTGTTAAGCTATACATTAAAAGGAATTCGTTACTATTATCCTCATCGTGGTTTCAACTGCGTCCAGTAGAATGCTACGTGTTTGTGTGGCTTAACATTTAGTTTACGGCGCCATGTCGGCCTATAAAAGCGAATAAATATCGACGTTTTAACGTTTATAAATACAGAGGCCTTCTTCTCGTTTTCCGATTTTTTTAATTGGCAAACTGAATCAGAGCGCAGCCAGTACCACGCTGCTTATATGGGGAAGTGAAACTTCATTTGAGCGTTGAAAAATGTAAATATGTACTATTTCGCATGAGGTATCTATATTTATACCAATACGCATCTTTACATCCACTTATTTAGTTTAATTCTTTCCCACTATGTATATCTATGTTTACCTATCTGTCTGTCTGTCTCATTCTCTCTCTCTCTCTATATATATATATATATATATATATAATATATATATAAAATATATAAAAAAAATATGTATATAAAATATATATATTACGAGGAGCTCCCTATATATAACTACAGATAAGGCTATCGGGTATATTCGGACTTCGTATTGGTTTTTTTAGGGGGCAACTCGTATAAATAAATTATTTCTATTATAATTGTACGATATACTTTCTAATGAATTATTTAATTTAACTAAACTACAAATGATATATTATTTAAAATTTATTTCGTTTAATGGCTTTGTTATATTTTCGCAAGTTTTAATGTGTACATTTACATATGCAAATATGATCATTTTAACGAGAACAAGTTCACACAGAGTGGTTAAGAAAATTGATGAGAGCTTCAAAAATAAATAAATATGCTGTGTAGTATTTTTAGATATTCAGCCATGCGTTTGATCTCGTCTGGCATCCAGGGCTACTTTACAAATGTAAAAATACCTTGCTCGATCAATATTACAACATTATCAAATCCTATTTGGACGAACGATATTTTCGAGTTGCAATAAACGATAAACAATCATCGATACGCAAAATTCAGGCAGGTGTTCCGCAGGACAGTTGGGTCTCTTCTTTACTCGTTGTTCACCGATGATATACTCGTAAGTGAAACCGTATTTGTAGTTACATTTGCGGATGATACGGTAATGATGTCATCTCATCGATGTCCTAAAATATGCACTCAGCACGTTCAAAAGGCTATTAACAACATAATTGAACGGTCGGATAAATCGAAAATCGTTATCAATGAGCGAAAATGGAATCACATCATATTCACCAAACTATAAGGTTAAGATAAATTCAAAGTTATTAATTCAAAGCGAGTCTACTAAATATCTCTGTGTTCATTTGGATCAAACATTAGCCTGGGCGACACATATAAAAGCCAAGAATATCGAGCTAGAACTTAAGATGAAACAATTGTATTGGCTACCTCGTTCGCAATTGAATATAAATAATAAGTTAATATTGTATAAAGCTATATTGAAGCCGATATGGTTGTATGCAGCAGAACTATGGGGATGTGCTTCGGCCACTAACGTGGAACGAATCCAGCGCAGGCAGAATAAAATACTACGGTTGATAGTTGCTGCTTCATATGGTACGTCTCCAACAGGACATTACATACCGGCCTACATGTAAAATATGTCGCTGAAGAGATTAAATCGGCAATCTATAGATACTTATCAACAATACAACATCATCCAAATCCATTAGCAGCTAATCTACTTAATGATGAAATACCTGAAAGACTAAAACGGAAAAGAATGATAGATCTGGCTTAAAATGTAATACTACTCTAAGGCGGTTGGATTTGCCAATGGGCAAAACTACCATCTCCCGATACTTACCGACATAAAATCCAGTAGATAATTATTTAAATTAGTTCTGGATTAGTGAGAGAAAAAAAATTAGAATACAAATATTAGCTTAATGATCGAATAAAGAGGCAATAAAAAAAAATATTGTTTCCTGTTCTTGCGAACGTCTTCTCAAATTTTGCCTAATTGCTTTTCCTCCGGATATGCTTCGTACTTTTTTTTTCAGTCAGCACTAGAACTAGAACTAGACCTAAATCTGTCTTCACGATCGACCAACTTTAGCCTATTATCACAGATGCGTGCACTTATTCGTATTCTGTCGGTTTTTCAATTGCTCTATATAGTATTATTCTAAAAAGGTTTTACGTACTGTCTATTCAATTTTCAATACACAGTACGCGTGCCCAGTATAGTTTAATGCGGCCCATGTGAAACATGTCGATATAGCACTAGAAGAGAGCTGTCGCATTATCACAAGGTGTCTAAAACCGATATCGGTCGATTAAATCCGCTTACTTTCCGGTATTGCTCCACCTGTAATTAGACGATAAAAAGCTGCCACCATCGAAAAGAGCAAGCTGGAAACGAATAATCGATATAGGATGTTTGTACGTAAACCAGTCGAACGAAGATTGACCGCAATAGGTCGGGTCACTAACAGTAACTCCGGAAACCGTTCGACATAATGCATGAAAGGAAGTCAGGGGGGCGAGAGAAATTACGAACCGCGTATTGTACCTCAGAAGCACCTTCCGCTAGGAGCCGAAGTGAAATACGGGACATGGCGTTCGCTGAATATAAGAACATGAACGAGTGGCGAATCAGCTATTCCTGTATATGTGGCCAACAAGTAATCTACCCAACACTTTATAATCTGCAGTAATCACCCGCATAGGTGCGACTTCGGTAACCTATTACAACTGGATGTAAGCAGCGTCGCGTTTGCAGAATTCTGGTGAAATACAGTCTGACGTATAAAGATCATTTTCCTGACACGCGGAAGAAGATTTAATACACACCATTCGTATACCTTTTCAAACGTTTCATAATAAAATTTAAGCTTTAATGATTAATTACCGTATAAAAAATCGTAATTAATATATTTTTAAATAAATTAGTTTGTATAGATGTAATACGGGTTGGAATGATTATACTTTTAGAGCGACTTTTTAAAAACAAATTTAAAATTTAGAATTTAAAATTCGCGAAAATCATTCGTTCATTTTCGTCGGGTCGCACTTACTTATGTGGAACTGCGTGTATATTAATTTTAATTTTGAACATTTTACTTTCTCGTCATTTAATTTCGTTTATTCGGATCTTAAATTTCTTAATTATACTTTACGTTTGGTTGATCTTTATTATCTTTTATTCGTATATACGTATTTAGTCAAATTTTTTTCTTATCGAACTCGGAGGATATTATTCTATTACATAAATTGATTGTCTATATTTTCGCAGTTGTTTAATTATTTCAATTTGGTTATTAATACTAGGGGTTCTACCTAAGCCCGCTACTACTACTACTAATAATAATAACTTATAATAACAAAAACAATTCAATTTACTTTACAATAAGAATTCAATGATCCTAAAATATTAATTACATAGCTAAATAAAAAATACTAAGTAACAAAAAGTACTTACGTGTAAATTAAAAACACACATATACACGCGTGGCAATGCACATACCAATATGAGTAATATTTATATACTGTTCTATGTAAGAATTATACTTATATAATATGCCTACATATAATATAATAAAAAAATTAAATAAAAATTTGAAAAATTTATTATATAAATACACACTTATCATTATCAATATTTAAGAGCCTATACCTCTTGTTATTACAACTAGCATGTTCTTCCATTCCTTCCTGTTGTCTGCTATATTCTTCAACTCTTTATACGTCATTTGCATTCTTTCTTTTATTTAATCTATCCATATTATTCTAGGTCTTCTCCTATTTCTTCTTCTTTCTAATTTTCCTTCGATTATGACGGTCGTAAACGTATTATGCAGAAGTATGTGTCTTAGAAGCCTTTCTCGTCTTTGTCGTATTGTTTCCAGTAGTTCCCTTTTTTTCATTTACCATTTACAAAATATCTGAATTCCTTTTCTTCTGCGTCCATGAAATCTTCATCATGCGGCGCCAACCCCACATTTCGAAGGCTTCCAAGCGTTCTTTTAAATTTTTCGTACACCCACGTTTCTGAACCATATAGTAATGTATTCCATATGTACGATTTCAAAAGTTTTTTTCGTGTTTCTATTTCTCTTTTTTTTATTAAATAAATCTCTTCTTTTAAAGGACGCTAATTCTTGTTTTTATTTCTGTTCCTCGCTGTATGTTTTATTATTCTATCTAAATATTTGAACTGTTCCACCTGTTGTAAGATTTTGTTTTCTAACATTATGTGTATTTTCTTTTCATATTTTTCTGCTACTTAGAACTTTTGTTTTACTTATGTTTAAATTCATTTGCTTTAAGTATTTTTGTAATTTCGTCATTTGTTGTTGTAATCGTTGTTCATTGTCGGCCAATAATTATCATCTGCAAATCTTATGTAAATCTGTTGCACATTTATTTTCACGCCCGGTGTTGTCTTCTTTCATTTTTCTGGTTCTTCTATTGAAAAAAATCGGTTTTAATGAGCATCCATGATTCCCCTTTTTATTTCCACTTTTTCTTTTGAATTGCCGACTTATTGCTCCTTATATAACTTCCATATTATTTTCCTATCTTCGTCATCTAATCATATTTCTTCTAGTTTTGCGAATAATACGTTCCATGTTACACAAATTAAAATCCTTTTCTATATCTACGAACGCAAGAATTCTATTTTTTTCTCGATGGTTAATCTTAATGCCAATATGACTCTTCTCGAGTAACTTTTTTTTTTTTCTGAATCCGAACTGATCGTGGTTTAGTTCTTCCTCTATTCTTCGTCTTATTCTTCTCATTACAATTTTCATGATTGTTCTTGATACATGTGGTATCAAACTTATCGTTCTATATTATGAGCATTCTTTCGTGTTAATTTTTTTTTTTACTATTGTCGTGTTTTTAAAATCTGTAGGCAATTTACCCTATTCATAGCAAGTTTCCATTGATTTAAACAACTTTCCTATGATTTCTTTTTCCTCAGTTTGTAATAATTCAGCTGGTATGGTATCCAAGCCGGTTCTTCTTCGGGAGTTGTTTCAGTGTCAATTCAAATTCTTCATTCATTATTTGGGGACCTTTGTCATCGTCTTCTTTGTTTGTATTTATCCTTATTTCTTCTATGTTCCCTCCTATTTAATATAAAGCATCTCCAGATGTTCCTTACATCTCCCGCATATTGTTTTCTCTTCTATGAGCATTTTGTCCTGTTTATCATTTACGATGTTACCAGTCATTATTTTACGTTTTGGATTAAACTTATTTATCTCTTTATATGTTTCATCATTTTCAATTTTATTTCCTATACTTGTACATTTGCTATTTATCCACTTTTGTGTTTCTTCCGGGCATTTCCTGGTGATTATGTTCCGAATCTCTTTCTATTTTCTTCTACCTTCGTCTGTCTTCGATGCTTTTAATTTTCTTCTTTCGCCTATGTCTTGTACTATATCTATTGTTGTCCGGGGCTTCCTTATTTTCCTTTTGTTTTTATCTATTGTTTTTTCTGCTGCCTTTACGATTGCATATTTCATCTGTTCCCATTTTTATTCTATGTCATTTATTTAATTAACTTTTTTTTTTTCGTAGTAATTCTTTTTGTTCGTATTTGTATTTATTTTCTTTTCCTTTTAATTCATCCTGGTTCCATTTTCCTGCATTTCCAAAGGTTCTTTTTTTCCGTAACGTCAGCTTGCAGTTTGCAATGACTGGTATATGATCATTATCTATATGTAAATTTTACACATTTTAACTTCGATATCTTTGTTTAATTAATATATAATCAATTTGATATCTGTTCGTATCTCCAGGTGCTATCCGTGTATATTTTCTTCTCTTATGATTTTTGAATTAATCAATCCCCTCGTTCATTTGTTCGACCTAATCCATATTTTCCCACTATTTTCCCACATGGCGCTTCTCCTACCACTACAAGGCCTACAATCATTACATTTTCTTTATTATTCATCTTTTGTAATATGTCATCTAATATCTCATAGATTTCTCCTATTTCTTCATCTTTTGCACTGCCCTTCGGCATATATAACTGGATCAATGTTGTTGGAACAGGTTCTGTTTGTAGGCGTTATCGATCTATCGTTTATGGCTGCTATTGTTTTGACACTTTGCCCGCTTTCTTTGTCTAGTATGAAGCCTACTCCTCTGCTTCCTTTTTTTCCGCCACTGAATAGTATTCAATAGTCATCACTCAAAAAATCTTCATTTCATTCCCATCTCAATTCGCACAATCCCATTATATTTATTTTTAGCCCGGTAATTTCTGTCTTTAATTCCTCTCCAGTTTTTAAAATGTTCCTAGTCGAATTTGCCTTTTTACTCTTTCCTAACCCCCCCCGCTAAAGCGTATTAATAATAATAATAAAAATAATCAAATCAAAAATCGAATCAAATTTATTTAAACCCATCACATGATATAAATAGACAATGTAAAAACAAATAATAATTTTAAAAGAAATAATTACAATAAAAGAGTTAATTCTAAAAATATTACAATTTAAAAGTATTTATGTGTTTAATTTTCAACATGTGCGCAGAGATTGCACGATCTGTAGAGTAAGGAAACAAATGAAAGTTTATAAAGAAAAAAAGAGGCCGCTTTAAAAAAAGACACTGTATATAATAAAAATAGTTAAATACGAATAATAATATATATATACACATACATACATACACTCATAAATACAAATTTACAATCTTTGTTTGGAATTTATAATAAAGAAAGAACAAATATTAATAATAATAATAATAATAATAATAGGCTTTAATAAAATTTTAATCAGTGAATCCGATTTCATAAGTCGTTTTTTTTTTTTTTAATACGTCATTAAAATTATTTCAAACACAATTTAATAAGAATGGCAACAAAAACAAAGTAAACTACATTTACTGTCTGCAGCAGGGTGGTAGGTAGTAGGATTTTCGTTAATTACCGTGAAGCAGTTTTTTTCTTCTTTACTGGACAGTATAGCCTGGTCACGGGTGAAATGTCAAAGACATTTCCTTCTAGAAGGAAGATAAATATGTTTGGTGCAAGAAATGTTTGCCCTCGTAATTAAAGAAGATTCGAGTATTCTCAGCTTGATGAGAAAGACAAAGAAAACAGTTGGCCGGTAAAATTATATATATATATATATATATATATATATATATATATATATATATATATATATATATAGGCCTGGTTCTTGCCCAAGTTTTGTAGGTAAACATCCGTAGACGCGAATAAAAACAAATTTAGAACCTTCTCTGTTAATTAATCGACCTTTTACGTGAACCTACCACTTCTAAAATTACTACACGATTGAGTGAGTGAGAGGTAAGTAGTAAAGAAATAAGGTAGAAATAAGATCTGTGCGTAATTTGTCATTTTGATTAACAATCTGCAAATTCTTACGAAGAAAAAGGTCTGACTTTAATTTCGGCCAAGTTAGAGTAAGGCAGAATCATTTTTTTTGTCACCCCTTTAACCTTCTTTTTTCCTTTTTTACCAAAATGAACACTCACACATTCACCTCGAAATAAACTTAATCTTATCCGTTGTAATCGCAAATATTTCGGCTTTATTATTATCTTTATGCCTATATTGTATTATATCGACCCGTTTTTAAAGCTATTAATCTAAACGTTTTACTTTCTTCTAAATAAATGTAAATCCGATTAGTCACTCTAACTCGTAGAGAAATCTAACGTGTAAAACACATCTGTCAAATAGCGTTTAATCTATTTCGACGATATAACTGCGAGGAAATCTGAGATTTTTTGTTTGACTATTTTTTCATTATTTTTTATGACTCTATACGTATGATTTACGTATTTAGTATAATCTGAGACTGGTTGATCGATTTAATCAAATTAAAACGACGATTTGGTCGAAACGAATTTTCTAATCCGCATTAACGGAATTCTGGAATCAGTTTAATTTGTCATAAATCCGCTACTCGCAAAAAGGAATTGCGCATTTCAGCCTCTTCCAAGATCTATGAGTAGTTTCACTACTTCAGACCCATTTAGCAATCTTATACAGAGACGGACAGTTTTATTTTTTGAATAGCGCAGTTGGTAACACTGCTACAATGCAAACCGCGTACTCCACTTTTAGTTTTTGTCCAATTTAAATTTTCACGCGGCTTCATCCTATCAGGAGAAGAAGTTTGGCGTGTGGAACGTTATTTTCGGCATGAATCGATTACGACGGTGCGAAGAGAGTTCCGAGATTTCGAAGTTCCGCTATTAGTATAAAGTATCTGGGGGGGGGTGACGATTGATAATAACCTAAAATTTTATAATCATTTCAATAATGTAAAAAATAAAATAAATTCTTACGCATATTCAATAAATTATACAATAATAATAATAATAATAACAGAAATCATTATAAAAAAAGGAATTATATTATATAAATCTGTAATAATGCCAAATATAATTTATTGTAGTAGTATTTATAATGATATATGTTAAAAATTAAGTTTATAACATTAATAAGATCATATCGAAGGATTATAGCTATCAGAATGATCAAAGTGTACAAAACAACGTGTTTTTGGTCATCAATAGTGGCGGCAGGAATTATACCCATTGACTTGGAAATAAAGAAAAATATCAATTAATTCTTAATTAAAAATAATATTGAAACGGAACACGAATTTAATCAAGTAATATATATATATATATATATATATATATATATTAGTAATAAATTTATGTATGAAAGTAAACAAATCAATGTTAAACAGTTTAAGACTAAATCAATATAATATCGAAAACTGTGAAACCAATATAATAGATTAGTTTATAAATATTTTCCAGATTTAAGTGTAAGACTTAAAAATAAACAGTTCGCCCCTATTACTATAACGTGCAATTTATGGGCACGGTAGCTTTGAAACATATTTAAAAAGATTTGGCATAGCGGAAACGGAAAATTGTATTACATGTAATTTTACCGATACCTTTTTTTCAGGTATTACAAGGGTGTAATGTCAATGGGATAGATTGTAGTACGGAAGATTTATTAGGAGGTAAATTTAACGACTTCGATAATTTAGCTATAGAAGAAATAAACAACAGAAAAACATATATTTTAGTCGGATTTGGACAAACTTTTTGTTGTTGTACTCCTATTGAGCCCCCCCCCATAAATTACCCCACGATTGGTAGCCCCCTAGATATATATATATATAATAACTTCGGGTTCTACCTAAGCCTGCTATCCATGAGGAAGTTCCACTTTATGATCTCTGCAAATGGGAATATCCTAAGAGATCTGTATTGTGATAAGGGTTTTGTCCTACTTTTACTTATTTATTATGAAATATGCAATTGCGAAGTACTCAACGTTTAAAATGAAATTTTTTATTGAATTTAACATTTTTAGCTATATTTTTCACTTTTATTGTATATAATAAAAATTAGTATAATAAGATTTACAATCTTTGTTTGGAATTAATAATAAAATAAAATGAAGAAATATTTGCAAAAGGTAAAGACACAATATTAATATTAAATTTAACATACAATTGTGGTAATTAGGAAGTAAGTTGTCAAATTTGGATTAAAATGTTCTATTATAATATATGAATTTTCAATTATTATCATTAATGTAAGCGGAGTTTGCATAAGACTTAATTGGATTGTCGCTTTAAATTCCATATTGTAAAATGTAATTTTTTAAATAAATCTATTCTTTTTTTTGGGGGGGTGGGGGGAATGAAAAAAAATAAGTTATCGATTTAGTAGTTTAACTTATTGGTTAGATACGACTTAGGCGTGTTTTTTTTTTTTTTTTTCGAACGCTGGAAGTATCCGCTGTTTTGTCAACTGAATAGCCTATACACACGTGTAGATTCGGGGGACAGAACTTGCGTTCTTCAAGCCTATATAGATATCGAGAAACCACGGTAAAATCTCGGCGGCCATAATAATCGGTTGATCAGATTATCCTTCAATCTCGATAGGACAATTGGATAGCGTTCTTTCAGAGGCTTATTTTTTTAGTGGTATTACGCCATCTTTTATTGTTTGTATATTTTCCGTATTCTTGCTTGAGTCGTGTTAGCTGCGTATACGTCGGAGGGTAAAAACAAATTACAACGATTACAAAATCATTGCCTAAGAATAGTGTCGAACACACTCAGAGATACACGACCATTAAAACAATGCGCGACATTTTAAACTATCCCTATAATATACGAGAAATAATAAACAACAGGATCTTAAAATTTTTTAACGCATGCCGCATGTGTGCTGACCAAAATGTCAATGAAATTGGAAACTACGATTATCAGTCTGTACGACAGAGGCATATAAAAAATATAAACATAGACACGCAGTGGCGTATTTCAACTTTTGTCGCCCCTACGCCACACAAGTGGTGCCGCCCCATGTAAGGCCATCGATTTTCCAAAATTTTGTTACTCAAATATGTTGGTTCGGTTACAAAATTTTATTTTCTGAAAAGTGTTTTACTATTCTTAAACACAAAAATAAAAAATTTAAAGTCTATGGTATGAGTAAAATATGAAAATTTGATCGAAGAATTCGCCTTAAGAAAGTCAAGAAAAATTGTACTATAAAATAATTACTTGTATTTTTTGTGATAAATATATCTGATTTAAAACTAAAAAAATTAATTTTTTTTGTTAACAAAATTTATTTTTGGTCCTACATGCCGCCCTCCCAAAATTTGCCGCCCTATGCCATGGCATTCTTGGCATTGGGGGTAATACGCCCCTGTAGACACGAATTAAACATATCTTACTAGGGTAGTATTTAAAATTCGATGATATTATAGATAAGTTTTATTTGATTTATATTCTTTTATCTCTTTTAAATTTTATAAATTATTTTAACCATTGTGTTTAAAATTTACTTATGAATTTACACGTTGCGGGTTTAATTTTTCCTGTAAATTTCATTAAGCAATGAATGTTTATAACTATCACTCTCGCGTATATTTTTAAAATTTATTATTAAAACGCTATATTATAAGTTATTATTTTCTTGTAAAATTTAATTAATTAAAATATAATTTTTTTCTTTCTTCTTTCTTGTTATATAGTAAAATCTACCTATACGATAACAGATGAAAATCGCTGATCAGAAATTTTCCGATAAATTAACGTTTATATCAATACATATAAATATATATATTATACACACACATATATATATATACGTGTGTGTGTGTGTGTGTGTGGAGAGACGGAGATAGAAATAGCGTAATGTATTGAAGAATGAGATAGTCTGTTATCGATGAACTCTAAAGATAAGATCGACTCCTTCAATCGTTCGGAAAATTAGTTAATTCGACTAACTTACACGCTTCTTGAAAATCGATATTATTAACAACGAACAACAGATATACAACGCCTGGCGGCGACCTTCCTCCTGTGTTGTATTTATATAATAACAACAAATATTACCGTCCTACCGATTTCGAAACGGAGCGCTATTTTAATTAATTTTTATAATTAAGCAGAGAAATACTTCGATACTTCGATAATACGACTGAGACTAATTTTGCTCGGAAACTTATACGCTATGCATTCGATAAATAATCCGCTTATATAAACGATTTAAGAGGAAAAATCATTATCATTCGTAATTATTATTTTTAATTATCAATAATTATTCCGATCGCCATCAACATCAACTTTGTTAAACGTATATATATATATATATATGTATCAGCGTCGGTTCCGGGTTAAAAAATCTAGCTTTTGTAATTACACCTTACCCCTCCCCAGTATACACGCGGAAATATTTTTTTTCATTTCGCACAACATCGCGAATTAATAATATCCAAGTCAACAAATTGTAATACAAATACAATAAAAAACCGTGAAAAACTAAAAATTATATAGTTAGATTATCAACCACAAGATAAAAAATTGTACGAATTTTCAAGTATCTCTCTTTCTTTATATATATATATATATATATATATATATATATATATATATATATATATATATATATATATATATTTATCATCATCATATTAGTGACATCATCTCCTTCTCCTGGAGTTTGCATACATCGAACTATATTTCATATATATATAAAAAAAATATATAATAAATGACATAAAGGAGTTAAAATCGGTAAAAATTTTTTCTTTACCAAAAATTCGCAAAAATTATGCGCTGTTAAGCCCCATTATCGAGCGAATATAAAAATATAAATTATAAAAATATATATTAATTTATAAGAATATAATAAATTTATAAAAATATTACTTAGATAAGGGAATTACAAAAATGATCAAAGTGATAAAATAGCATTTTAAAATAATCTGATTGTGGTAAACAACGCAATCAACGATCAGCAATATAAAATCGATAACGTAATAATGAGTAAAATAAAAACATGAAATTTTTTTAAATAAACAAAAACATCAAAGTAAAACATATTTAAAAAATAATGGTCCGATATATGAAATTTACAATATACTTCTTAGATCTAATTCTTCGTCAAAATTTATCGCGGAATTTAATAAATTATTTACATATCTTATAATTTTACTAGCGAAACAAAAACAATAACAATTATTTTATTAACGCGAAGCTTTTCGACAATCGCGTCATTTTCAAGCGTATAGAAAAAAGGTTGATTAACTTTATTATTTTATTTTGTTAATTCAACAACTCTCCAATATATCAACATCTTTTTTTTATTATTTACGTTTTTTCTAGTAGTTTTCCTTTTTAAAAATGTTTTTCTGTTTGTAAAATTTTATTACACGATCACGATTCACTTATCTCCATCCACTGCTTGATGTAAGCGTTCCCCTTCCTTCTCGGTCCCAAACATAGTTCATCCATTTAACTCCGACCGACTTTTGAATGTCGTCTTGCCATCGCGTACACGGGCGACCACGAATTCTGCGCCCTTCTCTCGGAGTCCATTGCGTTATTCTTTTCGTCCACCTATCGTCCGTCCTTCTAGCGACATGAGCAGCCCAGTTCCATTTTACATCCACCAGCCTGCCTTATCCACGTATTTTCCTTTTAACCGCATTCGGGCTGCACAAAAACCAGCCCAATACGGCTCTCGTTCACGTGTTCAGGAAACATAAAGTGCGTAAACGGAACCGGACGATGGTAAAGGCGCATGCGCAATAGTGCTTTTTTGCCCGCGTTCGAGCTGCACGAAAACCAGCCCAGCCAGTAGACTTGTATTTCAAGATTAATATTCCAACTGCTGAATGAAATGTTGACACGCGCGTTCTTCTATTATTGTTGCTCATTTACTTATGTTTTATCGATTGAATAGATATATTTATTTATAAGGATTTTATTACTTCGATTGTTTTGGTAGAAAGGCTAACTTTAATTATGACTGGAAATAGCGATTTTCGTGAAAGTGAATTGAATTCGGTTTTACGTGTTTGCTGAATAACAAATTTTCGCGGTTATCGTTTGCAGAAAAGTGTAACGTTAAGGCTCGTGGGAGGCCGACTCCGCGCAATTGAATATTATACAAACGTCATCTAGCCGAAACAATACTTTTGAAAGAAAATTTAAAGCGGATATTTATTCAAAATGTGACTGGCTTTGCGGTTGTGAAATTAAAAACGATTCCTTTTGTTTTCCTTGTCTACTTTTCGGCGGTGAAATTTCTTGGACTCAAACTGGTGTGGTAGACTTGAAACATTTGAATGAAAAAATCAAGAAACACGAAAATTCAGCACAACATATAAAAAATTCGACAGATTTTGGTATGCTGGGAAAAATTAATATCGCGACACAGGTAAGCGAAGCGTATAAATTAAATATCAGAAAGTTCAATGAAAACGTCAAAAAGAATGGGGATATTTTATCAAAAATCATCGACTGCCTGATATTTTGCGGTAAATTTGAACTTCCGCTACGAGGACATGATAAAAAAGCGGATTCCGATAATCCTGGTATTTTTCGAGGACGGTTAAATTTCGCAGGGAAATTGGATGAAAATTTGAAAGTGCATTTTGAAAATTCTACAGTGTTTAAACCTAACTCAAAAACAATTCAAAATGAATTGTTGGATTGTATGTTAGACATTTGTCGAACTGAAATTTCTAATGAAATTGAACAAGCTCAATTTTTGGCTGTTATGTCCGATGATACGACTGATATCTCTGAGAAAACACAGGAGGTAATTGTTTTTCGTTACGAATTCAATGGAACCATATACGAAAGATTCTGGGGATTTTATAACGCTGAGTCACAAGATGCAGAAGGATTATCGAAACAGATTTTGGAGCAGTTGAAAATTGTTTTAAAAGATAATACTGGGAAACTAATTGCTCAAACTTATGATGGCGCCGCAGTTACGAGCGGAGCGCGTGGCGGCGTTCAAAAGATAGTAAAAGAAAGTTACGCAAATACCCATTTCATTCATTGCTATGCTCATCAATTAAATTTAGTAATCAGTAAATCAGTTTCAACTAATAGAGAAGTACGCATCTTTTTTAGTAACTTGTCAGGAATTCCAGTATTTTTTTCGCGTTCTTCTCAAAGATTAGTTGAGCTTGAAAATTGTATGTCAAGAAGAATTCCACGTGGTTCCGATACAAGATGGAATTTCAATTCAAGAGTCGTAAATATAGTTTTTGAAAACATTGAACAGCTGAAAGAATGTTTCGAAAAATTACAGAATTCAAATAATACCCAAACGGTTAATGAAGCATCCGGTCTTCTTCGTCTTCTCAATGACCACAACTTTATATTTTGGCTTGGCGTCTTCCATCCTATTATTCCACACGTTGATTTACTATACGATGCATTTCAAAATCGCAACATTAATTCTTCGAGCGCTTTTTCATCACTGGAAAATTTTTATCGCGCAATTTCTTTAATCAGAGAAACGAATTTCGGAAACTTGGTGTCCACAAATACTGATTCTATGCCCGTATCTCGTAAGAGGAAATGTGATGAAAATCGAAACGCCGCTGTCAAAGAAGTTTGTGACGCAATATGTATGCAAGCTAGGGTTAGATTCGAATTTACTGGTCATCTATCTGCAGGAAAGTTGCTGTTACAAGAGAAATTTGAAACGTACTGCAGGCAATTTCCTTCTCAAGAATTTAACGAAACTTGCCAGGCATATCCCATGCTAAATAAAAATCGTTTGCAAACTGAACTTTCTGTTCTATACGAAAGAAATTCAGAATTTTTCCTTGCATCGGGAGTTGCGCAACTCCACCAATTGTTTCGAAACACCGGTATTTACAAAACACTCGGCGAAGTATATGTTTTGATGAAAATTTTGTTAACGTCTCCTATGACAACTGCTGAAGCGGAAAGGTGTTTTTCTTCCTTGAAAAGAATTAAAACATATTTACGGAGTACAATGCTGGAAGACAGAGTTTCTGCGCTTGCCATGATAAGTATTGAGAAACTCTTATCGATACAATTCCCCTAACTTCCACAGCAAGGTAACTGACCGGTTCGCGAAAATGAAAAACCGTCGTATGGACTTCATATACAAATAAATTTTGAAGTAAGTGCTTTGAAATTACACATTTTTTAAATTTTTTTTAGAATGGCCGATTCTAAATTTTATTTTTGTTTAGAAAATTTAAAATTTTAAGTTTTTATGAAATGGTAGCCTAGCTGTATGTTTTTTATTAAAAAGAAAATTTCAACTAGGTAAAACTTTCAGCCCCTCCGCTTCGAAAAGCCACGACTGCCACAAACGCTTATACATACACGCACATTATTAACACGTTTCTCAAACGAAATCGTTAGTACCTACAAATAAATACGATATAAATGTGCTATAAACTAATATAAATAAATAAATAAATAATGAAATAAAATCAAATATAGTTCAAATATTTCAAACGGCAAATGCTGTAATGAACAAATTAAACAAAATAGTACATTCTGTAACCAATGATAATAGTAATAATTATAATAATACATTATAGCATTTACACAAATAAATAAATAGGATATAATGTTCACCATGCGCATACCTGCGCGAGTAGCGGGAATTTCAGTAATAATAATAATAATAATAATAATAGTAATAATAGCTTTCCGATAATTTCTCTTCTCGTTGTAAATATGGGTTATTTGATATCGTAATTCTCACAATCCACAAACTATCCGTCTGTTTAATCAAGTCGTTAAGGTATATTTCGCAGAAAATCGTACAAGTTTAAATCCGTCTGTGCCTCCGTTCGTTAACCGCAAATTCTCGACCTTTGTGTTCGGTGGTCACGATGTAGGATCCTTAATTGAGTCCTTGTCTATTTTTTTAACATCGTCTTCAATCTCTTTTATTCATTGGACGCGATTTAGTCGATCTGACCGTCCATCTATTGTCATTAAATCTCTAGCTACGTGTGTTTTTTTTTTTTTAAATTTCTCCGTCAGCGTTTTTTTTCTTTGGATTCTCCTCGTTACTTCGGATGTTTCTGCCTTATCTTTGTCCTGTTCTTCTTTGAATTCGTTCTAAGAGTTGCCTTTATTTATGGTCCACCATGTGTTTCTGCAGCCTATACCATTAGGTCGCATTAATTAAATACCTTTCTTTTTAAACGCGTAGGTATCTTTTATTTCATTTTTCATTTGGCATTACGACTTGAGTATATAAATGTGTCCGCTGTTTCGTATTATTACATTTTGTTTCATCTCAGCAGGTTTATCGTATACATCCCGCATTTATTTTAAGACCGTTGTTCTCACGTATCGTAGTTGATTCATCATTTTTTCTGTTTCCTATTCGTTTTTTTTCCTAGAAGTTATCATTATTCTGATTCCGATACCAATTTAAATTTTTCATTATTTCTCGGAGAGCAGCGTTAAATAATTTTGGAGAAAGTGCATCCGCTTGTGGGATTTCTTTTCTTAACGGTACCATTTCCGTATATCGATTAGTTTTTATACTATGCTACCGCAGAATATTACGAATTCCGTGGGTAGCAAAAAGAACCAATTCATCAATCTTAACTTTAAATGTCAATGATAACCGAAATCACGGATATACAGAGATGCATAATTTTTCAGTCACATATTTCGATCTGATGGAATAGAAAAATTGATTATTCGGGGGAAAGATAAATGTAAAACGACGAAGGTGTCCAAACCGGGATATAGACCAAGTAAAGTGTAGGACCGGTCTAACGGTTACTGATGAGAGTCGCAGTGGATAGAACACGATGGCCAAGTAACGCTCGGATACGAACAATCGAAGATGATGATGACGTTTAATTTATTTTCGTATTTTCCCAAGCTTGTAATGTGCAATTTAATTTTACCAAGTCGGAAGCTTTTTTAAAATCTATAAACATCACGGCTGAAAGTAGTCTAAATTCGTGACAATTTTCTCTAACTCGATTTAAGGAATATCGAAAGGTTGGTTATTATGTCCGACAATATTGATAACCCATTTTCGTTAACAGTAAATAATTTATATAGATTAGACATATAAGAGACTTAATAAAAGAAGTTATTGAACGATTAAAAACAATTTTACTAGTTTATAATAATCAGAAACCGAGAAAGTTCGAAAACGAATTTAACAGTCGGAATGCTGTCCTCTATAAGGTACCATTATTTCAAAACTTCCGTATTTTCCAATAAAAAACGATATTAGGTCGATGTTAAATGTTTCAATTCCAGAACTATCTATGTAACGCGGTTGAAAAAACAAGAATGTGGTGTACAAAATATTTGTTTATAATTTCATCCGTTTTAGTCATAATAACGATTATTTCGTATGCCAACAAATTTATTTCCAGTTTTTGTTTGATTGCAATTAATTTACATAAATATAATAAATAATAAAACGACTACGTAATGTGCGAATGACAAAATACCATTTTTTTGTTCACTCACGTCACAAACATATATTTATATATTTATATATTTATATATTTATATACGTAATCAGCCTCCAGTATTTACTATGATCCTTTCTACATTTTTTAAACAACTTAATGTGGCACGCTCTTTTCCTAACAGCTTTTTAACCTTTGAGGAATTTTTGTATTTGGTATATAAAAGAAGGTTAATTGGATCAGACTTATTAATAATAATATTTTTTTTTTTTTTGGTAAAAATCGTATATTTGATTAAACTTATGTTAATGCATGTACATTTATATAGTAACACACATACTTATGATTAACGTTTAACAATTATTCTGTCAAACACTCGCTTGTCGACAGATTTGTTCTGTCATGCATTTGCTTGTCGACGGATTTACTTATAAAATAAAATTACAATTGATTTCTTAATATCTATATTATTCATAGATAAAAACACAATTACTCTCACACTTGCTCGCAATTTTTTCACATTTTCACCCTCGTATTTTATATTTATTATAGTATCCGATGTTTGAAGCGGCACTTCGGTAGTGTCGCTGTGTTTAATCTCCCCCACCCCCGCATATATTTAATTTATATTTATAATTACAATGCCGCTAGTTTTTAACGAATTGTTTTTATTTTCATCGCTATCATGATTAGTATTTCGATTTTATTTTCGTTCTTTTTATATATTTAAATTAAGTTTAATTAACCGAAGCTATTTTTACAATTTCAATTATGACTTTTTCATTCATTAGCCAAATATTTTGGTTTTTAATGTTTTTTTAAAGATATAATCTGACATTTCATTTAATATTTTTTGCTACCATATAGTTATCTGTCTGCTGTCCGTGTTTAGTTCTTGGTGTTGGTATCTTATATTTTATTCGTTTCTTCAACGAGTACTTTGTTGACACGTTTTCAACTGGTTTTATATTTTTAATTTATAAAATAGTCCCGTATAATAAATAAAGCGCACTCGCATCCAATACGTGTTAACTTCTTTTTTTTCGCTCAATCATTGTTTTACCTTCTTCACTAGTAATTAATACATTTCTTTTGTAGCCTTTCAATTTACTTACAAAACACCTTCCCCTGTTAATCCCCATAAGCCATATCTAAGTCTACATTCTGTCGAAGCAAAATATACTATCTTACTAATTGCTACTACTAATAATAATGATGAAAAGTACTAACTCGTTAAATCGATGGAACGAATAAGGCGTCAAATTTCGTCGCCAAAAGGTCGGCGTACTGACGAGTATTTAGTAGAGCGCTGCTTGTCACGTCGAGACGGTTCTCGATGAAAAAGATTACTACCCTAATTTTAAGCATATAGTTTACAAAAAAAACCGACTAGTTTATATAGTTGCGATGATTGGTCTCGAATAGACTGAAAAAAAATGTAGAACCTTCGAAAAGAAAAATTGCCTAATGGAAAAATGAAAATGTAACAGGCAATTCGTTAGATGCGTAAAAGAAGTTTCTAGAGTCGCTTCGTCCCGCAAGATACTCGGAAAATGATACGATCGTAGAGACTGGAATGTCTAGTATAAAATAATATATGGAACGCGCCAGAAAGTATACGATAATTCGGTGGCGGTATTCTGCTAATTACTACTGAGAAATGAAAATTTACAGTGTGTGTGTAGCTTCGAGTTAGAAGGAAAAATATGGAAAGGCAAAAAGTAATTTAAAGAGAGAATAATGAAAGAAAATGCTAGTAAATAATGTGAAAATATTTTAAAATGAAAAAAAAAAACTAACGAATTTCAGATATTTTGTTCGGCAAAAAATGGACTAGACGGAGAGATGTTGAAAATGAGGACAAGAACAAGAAAGTCAATATCGATAAATACTGCGATCAGACATTATAATACAGTTATCGAAACCGGAGAGTTTATATACAGTCGTATGCTTAGAGCTATATGACGTTGAAAAAATTAAAATGTTTAAAAAATAGGACGAAAGAAAAGTTATAAGAAAAATCTTCAGCAAAAGAAAAGAAGAGATGTTACAGAGACTCGATAAAGAACTATATGAGAAAGCTATTCGACATTATGAGGGGAAGAAGATTGAACGAATGGTTCAGCATTTTGATAAATTGAAAACCAGCCCGTGATGGTCGTTGAACACGAAAACGGGTTCCGATGAAATGCGAATAGATAACGCAAAATGGAATAGAAACAGAATGTTAAAAAAATCGACGCATTTAAAGGAACCAAAAGTAATAGAACACCAGAAAAAGCAAATAGATGAAGAAAAAGAAAAAGTTTTGTCGTTTTCACGTGGTGGTCCACTACGATTTGGTCCACTACGATGGTGGTTCACTACGATGGTGGTCCACTACGATGGGTGGTCCACTACGATGGTGGTGGCCGGCCAAATTCGAATAGAAGGAGGAAAATATTTCATGATAAAATTTATAATATGCGGACGGTCATTTATAACTGAGGAGTATGGTTGTGATAAAAGATTCAATGTCAGTCGTCTCCGACTAACACTTTTAATTTTGTCTCGCTTGATTAAAAGTTGAATTTTTGTATAATAACAAGGATGTTTTCTAATTTATTCGTGATTTAAAAAAAGGGTTGATCGTATATTGTCGACACTTTTATAAGAGATTTTTTTGTTTTGGTTTGTAATTAATGTAAAATAATTTCGAGTACGAGGCATAGTTAGTATAATGGCACTGATTAACGTTTCAGATGAAAACGTTATACTTTCAATATAAACATATGTGTGTTACAATGTGTCGGTCATAAATGACTGATGTTTTCTTTTTTTGAGGTTTTATTTCGTTTCTAAAATAAGTGGAAAAATTTTATATTGACTACAGTGGTTCGAAAATGATACGGAGTTTAAAAATTAGCGCTTTACCACGTTTATAGAAAAAAAATGACACGAGCTGCAGGTAATGAACAACGCCAGTCACATATGACTGACACGAGGCTCGAAGTGTTAAATATAGAGTGCGTTGTGGATCGAACTTCTTACTTTTTCCGCAGCGCCGTGGCCTTTCTCGATGTTAGGCTCACCCGTTAGTGAGCTTTATTATTTTAATGATTTGCCCCTTTCCGTCGTCGTGTGAAACAATTTTCTAGCCAATTAGTTTATCTAACTGAATGAAGTTCTTAGGCAATTACGCCATCTTCGGGTTAATATTTTTATAATAATAACAATAATAATAATATCAATAATGTTAAGACTAAAATTGTTGTTAATAATGACTTTTTAAATTTTTTTCGCGGACTAAATTAGGAAATGTAGACTTTTATTTGTAAAATAATTTTCTTATAATTTCTCTAACCTTTTCAGTTGCACATTATCAAATTTTGGCGCAAAATTATAAGTTTTATACAGATGTATTATATAACATCGGTTCTTATGGCGAACTGTAGATAATTTTCGATATACTACAAACGTTGGAGACTGAAAATAAACACAGAAAAAACGAAGGCGATACTTTTTTCAAGACGACGCCCACTAACGTTACCTGATGTTATAATCGATGGTTATTCAGTGGTCGACGCAAGTTCGATACTTAGGAGTCATATTAGATTCGTATCGTTCAATGACAATATTACTGACTGTATTGACAACGCGCTCAATACTCTCACCGATTTTTAATCGTAATTCTTCTTTATCTATTTCAAACAAAAAGTTCTTATACACATCTACTACCCCGATTAACTTACGCCTGTCCTGTTTGGTTTTCGGTTTCCAACAGTACTCGTAAAAGATTACACAGCTGTTACAAAACCACCGCTGCAGTATTAAACGGCCACAGATGTACTAAATTGCGTGATATGCATTCGCAGACCTTTTAGATATATTTACTTATATGAACAAATTATCTAGTAAATTTTACCATAATTGTATAATGCGTGACAGCGCATTAATTAACACTATAGGCGATTACGACATAGTCTCATCGTACGATATTCTAAATACAAGCAGAATTAAACATAGATTGATTAAGAATTATTTTCCTATTTACTACTCCCTCTTTACTTAAGTTCTAATTAGAATTTATTTTTATTGGTTTTTTTATAATCTTTCAATGTACTTAAAAGTTTGAAACTTTAAATTTTACGTTTTGAATTTTAATTTTATTATGCATTAGATGTAGTTATACATTAGTAAGTTATGTGTTAAGGTGTATATATATATATAAGGTACTTGACATTCTTCATTATTCAATTATTCACGTATTCATGATTTTGTTTATATGTTTTGTAAATATATTTCTTCTTCCATATATTTCGACGTACTTTATTTTATTAATACTAATTTTAATAATTGAGACATTTCACGTCAACCAGAAATTTAAAGAAAAAACATCTGTACCTCGGAGCGTAGGAGTAAAACTTAAGGTCGTTTTTCCAAAAAGACGTTTATTTAAAATAAACTCACGACTTCGTACAAATTTCATTTCGGAAAGAAACACACCGTCCGCTATGCTTAACTTGATGTGACCACGACTCAAATGTTAGCCTCAGAGAAAGAATTCGAACACGCAAAGAACTTTTACGCCTGTGTATATATATATTTATATCTGTCATAATTAGTTTGTATGTATGTAAACTGAATATACACGTATGTGAGTTCAGCATATGGGAAATAGTAGACGAGCCCGACTACACTGTGAGAATAGGCCTGCCTATGTGTATAAGCTCTTGGCTCGCTCGCTCGTTGTTAACTTCACACATACAACGCGCTAATAGTTTCATTTAAAAAAGAAACATTGTTAGCATTAAAATTTCAAGCACCGTATAGCGGAGATCGTCGTGACTGACAAGGGTTAAGCATTTCTAGATATTGCACGATCTTAACGTTAATACGGTAATAGTATGTTTTTAACTTTTCGGTAATTATGCCATCGTCAGTTAATATCGTAACACGTGTGATAATATTAAACCGCGTCTTATGTACTAGAAACGTACGGTACCCGTAAATCACGTCTATTTCCATGTGTTGGGAAATTTCAGCAAGTTACAACGGTAACTATTGAAATATTTTATTCGTGACTTTTTTTTGTTTTATACGTTAAATTAAGAGATATATTTTTTGTTGTAAATTATATTTTTTTAAATTAAGATTTTCTTTTCAACAATTAAACAATATTTTCGGATCGATATCGTAATGTATACGATAATATTAAATTATAGCATACGCGCTAAGGATGATTGTTTTTTTTGCAGAAGATATTAAAAATGTAGACAATTACACCGTTTTAAGATTAATTCTGTTAATAAATATACGAAGATAAATATTAATAACGACTATTCGTATATAAATTAAGAGATGTATTGTTTATATATAGAGCGACCCAGAGATTTTGAATAGCGCAGTTAGTAACACTGCTACAATGCAAAGCGCGCACTTTACGTTTAATGTACGCACGGGAGATTCATTTTTGTCCAGTTTTAGTTATCGTGACAAATGAGAAAGAGTGCGTGTTTTGCGTGCAACAAGAGTTTCGAAAAGTACGGGAATTTTTTTAGCTGTGTGGATGACTCGCGTTTAAAAAACACGTCCACGAGATCTGGAAGAACTGAAAAGTAGAATTTCTGAAGAAATTTCAAAAATTCAGCGATCTATGCTCGAAAAAGTGTTTGAAAATCCCGTAAAAAGACTGAATGAATTGCAAATGACGGTCGTATATGAACAATATTGTGTTCCATGTGAGCTAATCTCTCGTTCCCTTATTTTTAAACAAAATTTCATTCAAAAATTTCGGTCGCGCAGTTTTATTTAAAACACAATAAAACCGAACGTCTTCTGTGGGTCTCTCTCTCTCTCTCTCTCTCTCTCTCTCTCTCTATATATATATATATATATATATATATATATATATATATATACATATATAATATATACACACACACATATATATGTATATCAGTTGTGTGCTTTTCTCCGGTTTATATCGTAATGTATATGCGATAATATATATATACATGTAAAATAATTTTGTAAAAACTAAATTCAGGGAAATAAATGATCATCATTAATTTTACACAGTGACTCGGATTTGTTTTTTGACTTTCTATAGTTATATCTGGCTGGTTGCGAGGTAGCTAATTGCATTAATCGCGTTTCGTTAATTATGGGCACTAATCGTTGTTCGGAATGTAGTTTACAAGTAATAAAATAGTCCTAACCCGTACGAAAGGTTACTCATTTCGACGGGTTTCTTTAAATAAAGGAATATGCCACTTCCCCTACTCACGATACGTAATTATCGTCGGAATCTGAATCTAAAAACACCCTTGCGAGTTCGCTTGCAATTAATAAATACCGTCGAGTTATATTAAGAGATACCGCCGTTGTTTCTTCGCAATATGTTCCGTTAACACGTAAGCTTTGCCGGTAGCGTTACATCGACTATGCGGCGTCGATGGTAATTCTTGACTTATGGTCAATGAACGATTTAATAACGAAATCGTGTATAAATTTCGACGAATTAAATCTTAAAATAATTTTTAAATTTAATTATTATTTTTTTTTTAAATATTAAGATGATTGAACGTTTTTTTTTATTCTTTTTTTTTATCACTTTGAAATATGAAGCAGATAACAGAAAACGTCAAGAAAAGTATATGGTGATAGTATAAAATTAAAACTATATTATATATTGATGGTGGTATGAAATGAAAACTATATATATATGTGTGTGTGTGTGTATACGGCGAAATAAGGATGCATACTATCGTTACTATTGTATAACCTAATAGCTGAACGAATAATTAAACGAGCACTTTCAGATCGGCTATATAGAATTAAAATGAATGTCATAATATTTAAAAATCATCTGAACCTGGTAAGCATTAAGGCCTCTTTAGCATTTACTGAAAAGAATTTGATAGAATCGGTAAGTAATGTGTAGTTTAGTTGACTACTAAAAAAAAAATTAATAATAATAATAGTAATTAGTCGTTTATTAGCGAACAACGAACTACGGGTCATCCAGTTAGAATAAATAACAAGAATAGCGTAGTAGTTCCATCGATGTCCGCAGCATGATTTTGCTGAACACGGTGATTTCCACATGGTGACGCAGTTCGACGTTTACTGGTATTGTCGGCCAATTGGTTTTCATTCAAGTAGGCGTAGGTTTCAAATAGCACGGATATGTCAAGTACGACGGTAAAATTTATGGGAAAAGATGGAGGGACAGCCTCGTACAATACGAATAGATACAACCTCAAGAAATGGTTCCGATGTTTGTCATTAGAACTTTTCAGGTCGGCCGGTTATAGGAATTGCTTTCGATTATCGTTAACCTTCGAAATGGAGGCGACGGACAAAGAAGAAGAAGAAGTGTGCGTTCGGAAGTGAAATAGGAGTAGAATGTATTTAGTTTTGAAGTGAAACTTCTATCGATGCGTTATACATGGGGAGTTAAGAACGGATATATATATATATATATATATATATATATAATAGGCAGACCACTGACACGTTGGGTTGACGATATAAATGGTCCGAAAAGATTGGGCAAGTAAAGCGGCTGACAGGAAAAAATGGAAGGAATTTCGAGAGAGCTACATCCAGCAGTGGATTGAAAATAGCCTGATGAAGAAGAAGAACATATATATATATATCCCGTTCGCATGTACCTGCACTATCAACATTTTCAAACCACGTTTTGTAGTTTTATATATATATATATATATATATATATATATACACGCGTAAAAATCTAAAAAAAAAACTGCGTAGCGAATTTAGTTAAAACGTCTTCAAGTTTCACTTCTTCTGTGCGCTTCGAGGCACAGATGATTTTTTCTTAATATTCACTACGATATCTATTCGCTACATTATTATAATAGGCCGGATTTTGCGGAGTCATATATATATCGATAACAAGTCATAATTTACACCGAGCAAGAATTTTATACACTCTAAACTCAGTTAATCGCTTTCATCTTCTAAAGTTAAAATATGACTGGCTCCAAAAACCGTTCCTAAAGTTGCGTACGTTATTTACATTTTTTAGTGTACCGTCGTTATTCCGAGTGTTCTTCTTCAGCTTAGCCGCGACGCTTTTAGCGATTTCGATTGCTCGTCTTATATTTTTCATTTTCGGAGCCTTCTTTATCCGTGGTTAACGATACTAAGTTTACATAACTTCTAACAGTTTCGTAATCGGCGATTTTCGTTACGGGCTACTATATTATTCTTCTTCGTCTATATATACACACGTGTACTTACGTGTTATTTATTTTTATGTATGAAGTAATATCAGACTTTTTCGAACTTTTCTCTTATATATATATATCTATGTACACATACATATATATATGTGTGTGTGTGCGCTTATGAATCGCTTAACGCATTGATGTGTTATGATGGTACTGTATGTGCTGGACGCCACTCTCTCTCTCTATTTTATATATATATATATATATATATATATATATATATATATATATATAATAAATATGAGTGGTGTATTTGTGTATCGATTAACGTATTGAGGTTATTTTGTTTATGTTCGAAAAATAATAAACACAATTTTTGTCAACGTAAAAGTTACGTATATAGAAGAATACGTAATTAGGATCAAAGCGTAATAGTTACTTCGCCCGGATTCTACTTGTTCGTTAACAGGGGTGGTCGCCTAAGATAATAAATCCACTACTAAAGAAGGCCTGAGAAATGGTGGAAGCCGAAGTGTTAACAGATTCACGTGCGTCGAATTCCCGCAGAGAACCTCCATTATTAACTTGGCGAAGATTATTCCCGGTTTGAAATAAGGCAAAAGCGCGACTTGAACTTAACTTCGGTCCGTATTTTATACGCCATCAAATATGGATAGCGTTTTAAGTCGCCATTTACACAAGGTGACAGGGCTTTGTTGTTTTTTGAATAACTCGAAAACTAGTCGACCAAAATTTTTGAAAGAAATTTAACTTTAAAAAAAATAAAACGAGAAATTTTTCAAACACGATATCGATCAGATGTTTGCAACGATACGTTCATTCGGTCTTTTTACAACATTTTTGTGGACTTTTTCCACTATTATAGGTCGCTGAATTTTTGCGGGTTTTCAGGTCTTCCCCAGATCTCGTGGACGTGTTTCGTTCCCCAGCAAAAAAAAAAAAATCGCCTAACTCTGAATTCTTTTCGGAACTCTGCACTGTCGTGTTCGATTCGCACCGAAAATAACGTTCCACGCAAACGCGCGCTCTTTCTCGTTACGTCATAATGATAAAAACTGAACAAAAATGAATCTTTCGTATGTACATTAAACGTGGAACAAACGATTTGCGTTAGAGCGGTGTATTAAAAAAAAACAAAACGGCCCTTCTTCTCCGGGTCAGCCTATAATTTAATCTGACAAATTTCCATAACGCATTATTGTATTAAATAAATCGAGAAAAAATTAGTTAAAATCGTTAAATTTTTATCAAATATATAAATAGAATAGTCGTCGGAATAGCCTAGTAGTGGCTAGAGAATGGACTTCTATATGGATGGTACCGAGTTCGAATATGATCGGCGACGCCTATCAAAAAATATAAATAATCCGAATATTATCGCGTGGAATGGCAAACCACCACGTACAACACCATATGCGCGCTAGTAAACAATATAGTACACTATAATAACACGCGGGGCTGCATTGTGAACAAAGCGATTACAATCAATTCTAACGGATGTGTGTGTGTTGCTACGCTAACGCTACAATTCGAGTCAAAAACAATTACCTCGATTGGAAGGAAAATGTAAGATATTTAGGCATAACTATGGATAGACGACTTACATTTACGAGGCATATTAATGATTGTGTAAATAGAACGATATTGGGTTGTCTATTTCCAATATTTAACAAAAAGTCTGCATTATCGGCGCAAAACAAATTCCTCATTTACAAAAAAGTTATTCTACCAAAATTATTATATGCGAGCTCGGTCTGGAGCTAAGCAATAGCAGTATAAATCAGATGCAAAGAATACAAAATCATTGTTTAAGAATTATCTTGAATAAACCGAGATTTACTAAAATTAAATCTATGCATGATATTTTAACGTTTCCTTACATACGGGAAATCATTAAAAATACAGCGAAAAAATTTTTCGCCAACTGCAGCTCATCTGATAATGTAGTAATACATTCGATAGGAGATTACGACTACCAGTCTCTGCGACACAGATATAAGAGGTACAAGCACAGACGTATAAAACATATCTGTTTATAGTAAGCCGGCTATTAAATTCTAGTATAGACTAAGATATTTTTAGGATATTATATTGTGATAGAGTAAGTTATAATTTTATTCTAATATATTGGAACAGGTTTTTTTATACAAATTTTTCCTGTAATTTATACATTTGATATTTATAAGCCTGTAAGCTTTTCTATTTTTTTGTTTATCTGGGAAGAATTTTTGTTTTATATTTCTGTACGGGTAAATTGTTCATTTTTTAAAATTTAATATGCTTATGTGCATGTAACTTAATAATAAGAAATACAGTGCTTCTTCTACATTATGATTGCCTTGTACGCTACTTATACTGTACAAAATATTTATAGCTAAGTAGTCACTCACCTCCGATACGGATGATAAAAATACTATATTTCGACTATTACGAGCCGTTATCGAGTGAACGTAAAGAACTATATTATATATATAATATAAAAATATATATACAATTTATAAAAAATTTAAAAAGAGATAAGAAAAGTAAATCGCAAAAATTTATTTATATTACAAAAAAGAAATGGTAAAGTGAAAAAAAACGGTTATTTGTAAAATAATCCGTCAGCAAATGTGGTAAACAATGCGACGAACAAATATAAAATTTATGCGCAAGCAATTACACTACATTTTTTTAAATTTTTTTATTTTTTATTGATAAATGGGAATTAAACAATTAAAAAAAATGATTTTAAATCGCTAAAATAAAAATCACAAAGCTCTTTTTTAAGTCATTATCAAGCGAACATAATTTATAAAAATATGTACGATTTATAAAACTCTATAAAATGTAAAAAAACATTAATTTAGCTGTACGATTTAGGAAAATAAAGGCCAAGTGATAAAACGGTATTTATTAAAATTATCCGGACATTCGCAATCAGTTTATTTTATAAATACCATTTTTCCGCTTGGCCAATTTTTGAAAATTGAACATCTAAATTAATTATTATCATTATTTATCGATCTCGGCCAACGAGGACCACGTAAAACAACGAAATCAGGGAGACTGAAATTCTTCTTTTTATATTGCTTCATTTTCCCACTGTGTAACTGTTTTCTTTGTTCACTTCATTTGGCTCCAGTTTTTTCTTGATTTTCGGCTGACATTCTTCTTGATTTAGTTCCTTCGACCTGTTGTTTTTTTTTGTCATCTTTTTCTTCCAGAACTGTTTCATTTTTAAGCTATGTTCTTTTTTCTGATTTTCACGCCATTTTTTTCCCGTGTTCGTTCTGTTGATTTCCAGAAAGTTATGAAATTCCTTAATTTTTCTCCGCAGCAGTTGGTTTCTATCTTGAATATTTTTATCCGAAATCTTCGTTTGTTTCGTATCTTTCTTAGATTCGTGAAACCATCCGAGTCTTGTTTTATAGTTTCTGTCGAAAAAGAGTTAAATATCTGTTTAGTCAGCCTATTTGTCTCCATTCTCTTAACGTGCCCATGAAACATCATTCTCCTCTTTTTCATGGATTCTATTTTTTATATTTTTATAAATCGTACATATTTTTATATTTTATTTTTATGTTTAATTAAGGCAACACCTTTTATTTTTTTATTTATTTATTATTATTATTTTTTAATCATTATATTCCGTAGTTTCTAAAATAAAAACCGTTTATTTAATATAAAATTCGATTAAATCTTTCTAAAGGAATTTTTAAAAAGAAATTCTTCGTCGAAATTTATCGTTATTTTCTTTTCTTTTTATTGACTTTATTTTCGTTTATTCCGAATTTTAGGCGAGGAAGGTCCTAAGAGATAGACTTAGTGAAATTCTAATTAAAAAATTCAAATTAAAAATCGGTTCAGCTATTATCGATATTTCCGGATAATCTAAATAATAATCGAGAGTGCTAGGTTGATTTGTACTTCATTGCGAAATGATGTTATTCGATTTGCATTAGATTGTATAATTTATCGTTTTCCTAAAATCTATGAAACGCGTTTGGTCGGATGTTATACAACGCTGCTGTCATATCTGTCACTTTGTTTATTGGCTTCGTTTCCGGGAACTGCGAGAACAAGGCAACGCGCTTTTCCTATTAAATGTTGAAACGTGTACAAATTCGATGGCTACGATTAATGATGAGACCGAAAGCGGGTTTTGGCGATGATAATAACGATATAGTCATCTTATATATTTAAACAAGCAATTATTATATATATACATACATATATATTATGTATATATATATATATATATATATATATATATATATATATATATATATATAACGAGGGACGACTCATATTACAATTACAATAGCCTGTATTTTCCATTTTAATTTAAAATTTACAAATATTATTTTCTTAATTCTAAACTAGTATTAATGTGTATAACTTTTCTTAATACTAATACTAATATGCATAATTTTTCTTCATACTAAACTAATATTTTTATTTATAGCTTTCATTAATGCTAAACTAATATTAATATGTTTAACTGTATTAGGGAAAAGCCCGTATTCGAGCATTGGCCTCTTCCAATTTATTTAACGTTTACATATTTTCCTCTTAGCTGTTTCCAGTCCATCCGATTGAGTGTTTTACGCATCCAGACTGCACGTGCGTATTTGACGATATCGTCCCTCCATCTCATTTTTGGTCTTCGCCTCAATCTTTTCCTATTGATTGGTAATCATTCAGTACACTTCTTGGCCCATCTACATGTCCAGCCCAATTCCCCACTTCATTTCCAGTATTTTGCGGCGAGCATCTTCCGTTTTTGACTTATCCCGTAATACTTTATTACTGATTTTGTCCATCCTTGTTATCCCGAAAATTTTCCTTTCCGTAGCTCTTTGAGCTATTAATATTTTTCTACTTTGTCTAACTGTCAGTGACCATGTTTGCGCACTGTATGTCATGGCAGGAAGGACGCATGTATTGTAAATCTGTGCTTTTCTTGTGCGATTAATATTAGGTTTAAGTATTTCTTGTAATGCCCAGAATTTTTTCCATTCTATCGCTATTCTGCGATTTACTTCTTTTTCTATTGGATCATTAAAAGATATTATTTGGCCCAAATATGTAACAACTTCCATCCATGTATCGTTTTTCCGTTCATTTCTATTTTTATTTTTTCTCCGTTTGTTGGTAAATTAGTTTTTTCATAATTTATTTCCAGACCCCTTACTTTTGCTTCTTCGTGTAATTCCATTAACATTGTTTTTAACCGTTTCGTGGTAGCTGAAATTATAGTTACGTCATCTGCAAATCGAATGATATATAAGCGCCATTTATATTTATTCCCTTTTTTCTCCAATTCAGGTTTTTAAATATTTCTTGTAGCGCGGCATTAAATAAAACTTCCCGCTCCTCTTTTCAAGGGGAACTTTTCTCCTTCTTTATCCAACATAATGTTTCCGCATCTCCATTATCGTATACGTTCATTATTATTCTTATATATTTAGGGTTCGCCATAGTTTGATTCAAACTCTCATGATAAACCGAGTCAAAGGCTTTTTGGAAATCCAGAAATGCAAAATACATATTTTTATATTATATTCATCTCAGCCTTTTCCATTATAGCTGATGTATTGTATGTAGGTTATCAATTGTAGAAAATCCAGATCTGAAACCTGCTTGATCTGGTTGCTGTTGTTACCTGCTGGTTGTTAAGTAGTTTCAGGCTTAAAACTGCTATTTTCTCCGACACACCTTTCACGCTTATTATATTATTCGTCAGACCGTTGGCTGCTATTAATATATATATATAAAACTGCAGATAAAGCTATGCGATATATTCGGATTTCCTATTATGTTTTTAGGAGCCAACTCGTATAATTTAGATGATTTGTACTAATAATTGTGTAATACACTTTTTACTAAATTATTTAATTTAAATAAACTTCGAATCATATATTATTTAAAATTTATTTTATTTAATGGGTCGTTATATTTGTGTACGTGTTAAAATATGTATATTTACATATAGAAATATGATGATTTTAATAAGAAAATTAGAATAAAAATTATTTCATTAATAATTGAATAGAATGTGTAAATTAAATCTTTTTTATCTTTTCAGCGTCTTCCGGAATGTTGTGTAATTATATATATATATATATACATAATATATATACAATGTTGCGATGGCATGGTTGCTAGAGTGCTCGGCTGTCAACTCGATGGTCGATGGTCAGGGGTTCGAAACCAACATGCGACATAGAAAGTTTTCATTATTATTTAATTCTTAATTATCACGGAGAAGGCATTAGAACCCCATTCTGTATAACATCATATGCGCGTGCATTTACGTCGCATAAAGATAGTGCCCTGAATGCTAACTCATTTTGTACGTAAAAAATGAGGTACAATAGCTAATCACGACGTTCGACAAAATGACGATGATATATATATATATATATATATATATATATATATATATATATATATATATACTATTTTGAAAAGAGACATATCCAAACTACAGGCGTTTGAATTGTGGTACTATAGAAGGATGATGAAGATATCTTGGACAGAAAAATCACAAATAAAGAAGTACTCCGAAGAATTGGGAGAAGAATCAAGAATGACTGCAATAAAAAATCGAAGGAACAGTATGATCGGTCACTTAATCAGACACTCTTCTTGGATCACAAATTTAATTGAAGGAAGATTAAACGGCAATAGACCAAAAGGAAGACAGCGAATCAAGTGTATGGAGAGCATATTACAGAAAAGAAGCTATGATGAAGTGAAAAACTTAATTACTAGAACAGCCATGTTGTCCACCAACCAAATGGTTGAGTAGAAAATGATGATATATATATATATTATAAACCAAACAAAATATAACACCGTTTAATCACTAAAAGTTTTTTATTGCGAAGCTTGGTGTTATATTTTGTTTTATAAAATCATTACTCTCCAATATATTCAACATTTATCTTATATATTAATAGTTTACTACAGACGATACCACTTTAAAATTTTTTTTCGGCCTCTCTCTTCGTTTTTTTTTTCACTAGCACCAACACCAGAACTAGCCCACAGTTAACCAACTTTAGTGTTTTCTCACGGATTTTTTTTTTTATATATATATTTATTGTACAATCTGACCCCTAGGTCATTTAGCAAAATTTTTGACCATGTAATAACGTGACGGAGAAGCACCCAGTGGTGCTCACCGAGCAGCTGCTATCTTAAACAAGGTCCAGTGGTTTATTACGCTTCAACCTCCTGGTGTCACTGGAGGTGTTCGGCAATCTTTGAGCCAAGGTATTAGGATGACCTTCCAGTCTAAGTACATGTCTTTCAGCGTACTGCTTTATAACATCGGACACATATGGAATATTCAAGTCTCTATGTAGGGTTGTGTTGGTTATGTACCAGGGTGCACCTGTCATTGTTCTTAATATTTTATTTCGAAACGTTTGTAGCACCTTTATATTTGTTTTTTTTACCCATAGTTCTATTCCGTAGGTCCAGACTGGCTTTATAACTGCTGTATATACCAAACGTTTATTGGTCAATGAGAGAACACTATTCCTGCCTAAGAGCCAATTCAGTTTTCTAACCCGTATGTTAAGTTCCTTCTTTTTCTTGTCTATATGGTGCCGCCATGTCAATCGACTGTCCAGGTGCATACCTAGATATCTAACACTCGGCTGAATAGGCAGTGTGAGGTTATTGATTCTAACAGGTGGAACTATAACCTTCCTATTTGTGAACTGAACGTTAACGGATTTGCTCTCATTAACACCTATCTTCCATTTTTTAAACCATTGTTCCACTCTGTTTAATGCTTCCTGTAGGTTATTACTGGCAATGTTCGGATCCGTGTTACATGAGAGTAAGGCAGTGTCATCTGCAAAACGGATGCGTCCGGAATCTAACGCTTACGTTTAATCGTATTCTCTACATTTTTCAAGCCTAACTATTTATCCATTTTTATATAATACACACCGTTCGTATACCTTTTTAAAGGTTTTATCATAAAATTAAAGCTTTAACGATTAATTATCCTACAACTTTAATTATTTATCAGCCTCTTTTTCCGGATCTAATTTTCAATCACCAGGATCAACATTCGAGCTAGCGTTGGAACTATCTTCACGATCGACTGAGTCTAGCCTTTTCTCTCACAGATGCATATGTAATGTTGCGTTTAGCCGTATTCTCTTCATTTTCGAGCGCAGCTTTTGCTCGCCCTCTATTCGATTTTCTACATATTTGCACGATATTCTTTCATAATATCTTCTCGAAGGTTTTATAATAAAATGAAGGCTTTGACGATAAATTATCCTATAAAAATTCTTAATTAATACATATGTTTTTATAAATATAAATTAGTTTACACAGGTGTAAGACGATCGTCGTAATATATTATATATATATATATATCTTCTTCTTCTTCTTCATTAACCATTATCAGTCTGGACGAAGGCCTCACCCAACTTTTCCCAGACGCCGCGATATTGACCTTCATCCCGCCAATTTGACTTGAACTTTTGGATTTCATCTGTCCACCGTATCCTTGGTCGTCTTAAGGCTCGTTTGCTTTCAGGTTTTTTCCAGCGATATATATATATATATAATATATCGGGTATTTCCTAACGATTCGGACGAAATTTTATACGTACGTGTAATGTATTAAGTAATCGAAAATGGCCTGTACGGAAATTCATTTATAATTAAATTTCGGAAATTTCGGAAATTTCGAAAATTTCGATTTTTCCCGTTGTTTTTTTCTCAATACTTATTTTAAATTGTGTACATTGGAAATTTCTGCTCGATCGCGTCAACCGTTCGAACGTTATTAGAAAATTGTTTTTTTTTTTTAAATTTTATAATCCGGAGCATCGTTTCGATTTAAGCTATCGACGATCCAACGGAAATACTTTTTAATATACTAAAGGATTATTTTAATGAAAAAAATTTCTATCGAAAAATTCCAAAATTCATTTCCAAACGATTATTTAGAAATTTGATCGTTCGTTGTTTTGTAATTCCGGAAATTTACTACACGATTAACCCTTTCAGTCGTACGTTATAAAATTTTGATGCAAAATCGTAAATTTTAAAAAGGTGTTTATTGTATAGTATTGTTTCCTAGGTAAACTTTATTTTCGACGTATTTTTAAAAATTGAGACATTTCACGTCAACCGGGAAACAAAAAAATTTCTTGAACCATATAATGGACATCGTGATTGGAAGGGTTAAACCGGCGGTTATAGGTACGTACGCGATGGTTTTCATTACGATTCGAATCCAAAGAGATTTTTCGAAATAAACACGATTTTACTCGATAGGAATTAGTGCAACCAGGCCGAAATATCAAGACGATAATGTTGTCGTAATAATAATAAAAATCTTTCAACGAATGTATAAATATCGCGAAGAAAAGAATTTTCGATCGCTTCGACAGAAAGCCTAAAAATCGGATTTGTCGGATTACACGAGGGTGGATGACAGAAAACAGGAGGGGAACCTGGCGAACAGGAAATAACTTGAAGGAATAAATTTCAATTCGCTCCTAGGATTCGTTGAAAAGTGGCGTGAAAGGCTGAGACAAGAACGGGGTATTCAGTTTAATTCTACTTAACATAATATCGTACGGTATTGTAATGCATGTATATACATATATATATATACATTAAATTTTCAATCACAGTGACTTCTATGCGGTATGTAAATTTTTAATGCTAAAAAACTGTGTTTATTTTCGTAATAAGTGGAATGTTTTAATTTTAAAATAATTTATAAAAGTATCACACGCAAAATGTTACTTTAAATTTTTAACCAATCAAATGATTTTGAAGTGAAACTTCTATTGACGCGTTGTATACGATGAGTTAACCCGGAAAACGAGCAAGCGAGCGAGCCAAAAGTTTATTAGGCAGGCTTATTCTCACAGTGTAGTTGGGTTTCTCCCTTATTTACAGCATGCTGTACTCATAAACATGATATTCAGTTTATATACGTACATACATACAAACACTTACAGAAATTATAACAGACATGTGTCGTCTGTATATATATATATATTATATATAAATATATATTTATATTTGTGTGTATGTTGCATGTTTCCTCATGTACATGCGCGCGCGGCTAATGTTTGAGTCACCGCCACGTAAAGTTACTCATAGCGTATAGTGCGTTCTTTTTCTTTGTGAAATTTGTACGAAATCGTGAGTTCTTTAAATCAGTGTCGGAAAAATGTCTTTCAGTTTAATTTCTTTTCTGCGCTCTGAGGCACAAATATACATTTTTTTAAATATACGATATATATTGTAACAACAATGTTGTTACATGTTAATGATGAAATAAATAAATAAATGAGTTTGAGAATTAAAAAATAAGTAAAACTAAACATATTATATAAGAGTGAGTAAATATATATATATATATATATATATATATATAATGTATATATTGTCAGTAAAACGGTCAATAATAAGTTAAGATGACACACAAGGTTTATTAACCTGTTGCTTTCTCGTCGGATTAATTACACTATAAGTCTATGTGTATGTGTGTGTATATATATATATGTATGAGTATGTGTATGCCTAATTTTCTAATGAGAAAATGAAGAGAAATTTAAAACATTTTGATCGGTTATTGAAAATCGTCTGATGGACGTTATAATAATAGAAACACACACACACACACAAATATTATAATAAATGACAAGATAATTACTACACGTGAGATGCTCCACGTGGAGCCGGTAAAATCACGTTTATGATTGGATATTTAGAATTATGTTAAACCAATAAAAAAAAACACTCACACATATGTAAACGTACAAAGATGTTTCTAGAAGTTCCGTAAATATATACAATAATAACAATAAACGAATTTTTCCAGAAAAATCTGGAAAGTTCTAAATAGGCATGCATATATATGCGGGTGTATATATGCATATTTTTAGTATAAAAGGAGATGTTCAGTCTAATTTTTAGTTAGTTCAAATTAATTCAAGTTAGTTTTTAAATTAATTCATTTCATTCTAGTTTAAAGTTAGTATAGTTTTATCAGTTCAGTTTAAGTTAGTTTCAGTTTTAGTTTTAATGAACGTATTTTAAAATCGTGCGCGTTCGAAAATCCCTAATCTATTAGTTTTTTTTTATTTTATTTTAAAATTCTAATAAAATTAGAAACTGTGTTTTATTTTGTTTTGTTTTGTTCTGTTTTGTTCATTTTTTAATTAACGGTCGTGTGGCCTAATCCACGTGGCATCCCATCTGGAGAGTTCGTAAATGTCGGTAACATATACATATATATATATATATATATATATATATATATATATATATATATATATGTATATATATATATGTATATAAAGTTTTAGTTTCAACAATTTAATAATAAACCATAATAATAACCATTGTATATGACGTCACGCTAATGTGGATATGTATTATTAGGAGGTGTGTTAGTGGCGTTGGAATATATATATATATATATATATATATATATATATATATATATATATATATATAAACCCATTCGGTGACGGTGAACTTTGAAGCTCTGACCTCTATACGATATCGTATATATTGCATTTTTATCCCATTGATTCTTTTTTTTTTTTTAAATTTGCTATATATACGATATACATATATCGCTTACACGAGGAAGTTTCGTGACTCATGGGGGAGGAATGAATTGGATTCGAGCCGTACAAGATAGAAAACTTTGGAAGTGATTGGAGAATGTTTGAACCTAGCAGTAGGTTAATATAGGCATATATCGCTATATTGTGAAATATATAGATATAAATGTATTTTTGCACACACACATATATATATATATATACTCATGTATATATGATATATATACAAGCATATAAAACCTTTCAGGGAAAGTGATCTTTGACCTCTATACGGTGTGTGTAAATTTTTTGACGCTAAAAAATTTCATAGTTTAGTAATAAGCTGAATTTAACTGACGTAGAATGTTTTAATTCTACAATGATTTATACAACGCGTTAAAAGTTATCGAGAGCTACACGTAGGAAAAACAATATTGTACGTAAAATATTTACATTTTTAAACCATCGAGACACCCTTTCTTTAACTATGCAATATTTTATTTTACATTTTTAACCAATCGTGTAATTTTTTTCTTTGTTTTTTAACTACTGTATTATTTCGCGCGTCGAAATGTATAATTTAATTTAAAGAATCGATAATGTTCGTTTGAAAGGGTTAAACAACAGATTAAAAACTTTTCAGAGAATGAACTTAATCAAATCGCGCGGTGTTATCTAAAAATGAGTCGAGAAAACGATGACCGTCCTATACGCTATGTCGGATTTATTCAACAACGACTGAGACTGAACTTCCGTAAGAGCTTTATGTTTACAACTAAGACAATGCCCGAAATTGCAGACGACTTAATGCTTAAAAAACAGAATGCCGAGATTGTTTTCCGTAGATGCAGACCTAAACTATGCCCGATGGAAGTCTATAAATTGCGGACACAGGTTGGACGAACCGGCGATTATTTGGCCGACTACAAAAAACGAACGGAAAATTAAGAAAAGAAAACGCAAGAACCCGATTTGCGAACGTCGTAACAAAAGAACGGACATACGTAAAGGATGTTGCACGGGTCAGGAATTTATTGGTTAGCTGGCAGTCATGTTGCCCGCCAACCTAACGGTTGAGAAGAAATGATGATATGATGATGGTAATAGTATAAAATGGACGACAAAAATAATAATTTATTACTAAGTTACCGTTACAACGTATCGGTTTAGCACATCACTAATGCCGGGAGATGGGTACAAATTTTTATACATATACTCATATTTAAACGCATTGTTGATATCGCATACGCCAAGTACGATCTTACAATTAGCGAAATGGCGACTAATATATATGTCATTTGAAGAATGTGGAATGTAATGATTTTTTTTTAAAATAAACAACAAAAAAGAATTTAAAATCATTCGAAAATTTTTCTTTATAAAAAATCACAAAGCTTTTCATCCGTTAGGTCATTTTCAAGTGAATATTTAAAATTATAAAATTTTTGTAACAAATATAACATCGATTTAGCAATAAGAAATAATAACGCCTTATTAAAATCGATTAATAACGACAAAATAGAAGATAGATATTTAAAAGTTCGGTAGTATTAAATTGTAATCAGTATGAAATAGAATACATAGGAGTAACAGATAATTCGTAATAAGATTTATAGAACATTTAAATTCATCTGTAAACAATAATGAAAATCATTATTTTTAAAAATCTTGTATAGAATTAAAACGCAATATAAATAAAATAGGAATTATAAAATTTATATTTTAACAAAGAAAACTACTAGAAAAAGTGGAAATAATAAAAGAAAGAGATAAAAATAATTTATTAAATTTTTGATGATGAGTTAATCCTAAGAAGTATATTACTAATTTCATTTTTGTATTGAACAACAATTTTTTAATTTTTTAATTTTTAAATTTTTAAATTTTTAAATTTTTAAATTTTTAAATTTTTAAATTTTTAAATTTTTAAATTTTTAATTTTTTAAATTTTTAAATTTTTAAATTTTTTATTATTTATTATTTTATTGGTTGTTTTTGTCTATTTATAATTTTTATATCGGACAACTATTTTTAATTGTTTTCATTTTACCGGCTATTGTTTAATTAAATGTTGAATATATCGGAGAGTAATGATTTTATAAATTATAAACCAATTTTGTTTGATTTTATTTTACATTACTGATCGTTGATTGTGTTGTTTACCACATTAACCGTCAGATTGTTTTATTAATACTGTTCTTCAGTTTGCTGATTTCTTTATAAAATTATTATTTTTTTCATTTTATATTTTTTATTCACCCTTGATAATGGCTTAACGGCTGAAAAAGTTTTGTGATTATTCAATAAATAAAAATTTTAGTGATTTTAATTTTTTTTCTTTTTTTGTTGTTTATTTATAATATGTATCAACGTATAATATTTCGCGAATAAATTCGATATACCCTACATATATTTCTGCTACATTTCAATTGGTTTATTTCGATGTAAGCTAATGTTTAAATTCGTACGCGCCTCATTCATTTACATAATTATAACGACGATAGAATTGACGATTGCTATTATTTATTAATGGTCGGATTTATCACGTAGATTTCTCTACCGACGACCGTTATGTATTTAGTTTACTCGTAATATTATACGTTATATCGAAGCGGAGATATATATCTATGTTATGCCATGAATATCAACGAAGCCCGTCTTCCCGCAACACATACATGGTGGACGAAAAAATTTTACCCAGGTACAGTGAGACTAATTTTTCGACGATATCAGCTTATTCGAATCTCGTTAATTCGTCTAAATAAAAACCTTCCTGCTGTCGGTAGCTTGTCGCGAGATTTAAATGCGCACGTATAATTTCCATATCCGATGGTCCATTCCTAAACAAACCTAGTGGTCGTAGTTCGCATACATAGAGTTTGAATTTCTAATTCGGATTTTAAACAGAAAAAATGAAACCCCATTTTTTTAAAAATTCTATCCGATCGAGTATTTACATTTTACTTGTAAAATCGCGTTTTTCGCTAGGTAACAAATCGCAATTGAATACCGTTAATCGCGTACGTAATTCGCGAATAACGCGAAATGTATCTCTCGAAAATAAATAAATAACGGAAAACTAGTTAAAATCGCGCGAAATTTTTATATAAAAACATCGCAAACCTTTTCGGCTATTAAGCCATTATCAAGCAAAGAATAAAATGTAAAATATATACGATTTATAAAAAGTATTATATAAAAGGAAAAAAATTAAGAAAATTAGGATATTGCAGAAAATAGTCTAGTGAAAAAAAAAATTGTGGCTTAAATTTGAGCGATTTTTTTTCGTTAATTTACATTAACGTAACTACAACTATTGGAATGTTATTTTCGAAAAGAATTCAAAGTTACGCGATTTTTTTGCGGAAATAAGAGCCGCGTTTACGAAAAACACGTCCACGACATCTGGAAGATCTGAAAACTCGGATTTCTGAAGGAATTTTAAAAATTCAGAACTACCTAATATCTTTGAAAATATTGGAAAAAGACTGAATGAATGTATTGTTGCAAATTATCCGAACCACACTAATGAGATTGTAAGCTAATCTCTCGTTTTCCTATTTAGCCAAAGCTAGGCTCAGGGAGGGGGATTACAAAATGAATAAAAAGAAATTGTTAATAATAAAATAATGAGTAAAAATAAATAATTTCGGATAATAACCGACTAGGCGCGAAAATGCGCTAGCGTCGCGGTTTAAGTAGACAAAAAATATAATCAATTGCACGCTTAAATAAATCGCCCGAATAGAAAATAGCCCTTAGATTATTATATTAAACAATTATTAGGAATAGCAAAATGCTACGTTTTTGTTGGACACTAGATGAAAAGCGCATCGAAGATTTTTCGAGATGTACCTGTATTATTAAAAATCCCTCGGACACGAGAAGATAAAGAAGTACTTAATAAAGGGCGAATAAAAAACATCCGGAATTATTAATCTGTATTCGAGAAATGAAGCAGCGACAGCTAGGACACATTTTGAAAGGACCTAAGTAGAAGAAAAATATTGCGGATTATTATTATAGAAGCGGTAAAATCGCTGGCAAGAGATCAGTGGGCAAACATTTTCATGGATGTGAGTCCTACGATGCTTCAATCAAGTGTACCTTTGGAAGCACCACGCTCGGCAGAAATGTTTGGAAATAAAAGAAAAAAAATGGGAAGTATTTATTAGCTAAAGAACTCAACGCTATCTATTGAAAATAAACGACTTTTGTATATATATATATATATATATATATATATATATATATATATATATATATATTATATATATTGTTAATTTCGATCTATGCAATACAAAATTGTAGGGTTGTAAATAGTATTTCCGATATAGATTCTATACAAAGATGCCAAAATTTTACACTTCGTACGATCGTCCGCGCATATCGATTTGAACGCAATAATGACATACACCGAGACTTAAAAATTTCGATGGTCATCGATGGAATTACCAGGTTTGCTTGAAGATTGGAAAACACACTAATGCTGAAGTTATACAGTTCCTGGACACGTCTGAAGCTTTAAGGCTTAAATGACGAAAACCATTATGATTGAGTAAGAGTCACTTCACTGGAAGTGTAGCTCTTCACATCTGCTTCCAACTTCATCATCGTTATTGTCGAAGACTACATAAATAATCTTAATGAAAAAAATACAAATGTATATTTGAGCTGGTTTCCATTCGAGAGTGGTAATAATAATAATAATAATAATAATAATAATAATAATAATAATAATAATAATTTTCTTTTAATAGTTTAATAACATCGTAATTAATTCGGTAAGCAGTTATATAATTTACCATCTAAATAACACGCCTATGTCTTATCGAAGATTTTCTTTATGAAATATTAAATTTGAATGTGTTTTTCGATATAATAATTAATAGTTACATTTTATAATATTATTTGCCATGCTCCATAGTGTATGATTTTTCATTAAGATGAGTGACTTTTGTAATGTTTCGAGGGATTTTAAACGATATTTAGCCACGCCTCCCCGATGATGGTATTTTAGAAATCCGCCTGAAATCTTGGAACATTCTTCCATGTAGCAGCCGCATTTATGTCGCTACATATCATCGTTCAACATGTCGTTTATTGGACTGCTTCTATACTGTACAGCAATATAAATTCGGTGTCGTATGTTTAAATTTAAGGATCTATCGCATATTAGGTTCTTCACGTCGTTAAATATTCATCGGGCACGTCTGTTTTTAACTTCTGTATTGCGGTCAAGCTGGTCAGTTTTACGATACCGCTGAGATATATTACATGAAATCTACCCTCTTCGCCATTTCGCCGCTAATTATAATTGAAGCCTGATCAAAATTTTCTGCTCGTTAACTGTCATCCGTTTCCGTTTTTTCACGTTAATACGTTGACTTCCCGACTAAATTCGAGTACTGCAGCCCATTCAGATCTTCTCCTAGAATAACAGCATCGTCTGCATATCGAATATTATTGATTATTCTTCCGTTAATTTGAATTTCATATCTTACGTTGGGAATTATTTTTTTCGGACACTTGTTAATAGCGAGGAGAAAAGTACGCATCCTTGTTGTATACCTCGCTGTATGTCAAACTTTATGGTTATTATTGCGAGTGCCTAAAGTACGCAAAATTGCTTCAACTGCGTAACTTCTAATACTACATATTCACTGAAAAGAAGTATTTATAGTATTCGAATCTTTAATTATATAAGTAAGTCGCGGATATTTTGGTCATATTTTCTTTGTTTTTTTTTTATGTTCTTCCTCTGTCTATGGTGTTTTCCTTCCTGTCTGTTTATCTATATTATATATATATATATATATATATATATATATATATATATATATATATATATAATATATTAATTGGGCAATTGTGCGTATATTCGAGTTTGATGCTATGAAAAATTTTCCACTTTTTTCAAGGCGAATGAATTTGAAGTGTCTCTACTTACAAATTTTATTTGCTTCAAGATGCGACACAATTTTGAACAAAAGTATAATAACAAACGAACAAAGTTGTTTTGAATTAAATGAACACAATGCGGCGGTCGTCGAATAATTAAGAGAAGCTGAAAAGCTCTTGCAAATGTCCAAAGAACAACTTCTCCAACGCTTTCAGTTTAACTTGACTTATTTCTCTTCATGGAACACTATATATATATATATATATATATATATATATATATATATATATATATATATATATATATATATATATATATATATATATATATGCAAATCCAAGTTACGATGAACGTAGAGACAAATAGTATTGCTTGGAAAGAAGGCTGTAATATAAATTGGCTAGTCTTACTAATGGATGACCCTTCACGCACAAAGTTAACATTTGAGAAATAACCATCACACGCAGACACAAACTCGTACGAAACTGCACAGGATCCTGTCCGAATTAGGCGAAATATCTTTACTTAATTCCGTCTCTGCATATAATATGAAATCGTGAATTGTTACTAACTTTAATAACTGTTTTTCATCCGTTTGATTACCTATTCCGATTTGCTAAGCTTAATTTCGGTTTCCTGTTGTAATTGGAATTAAAAGTAACTCAGTTCACGAATATATAATTTTTATGTAGGGTGCGTAGAAGTATATATATATTCAAATTTCTGACCTCTTCTATTTATAATTTTTATTAATGATATCGAATGGAATTTTTGCTCAAAATTTCTTTTATTCGCAGGCGATCTCAAAATTTACGACCTCCATCTCATCGCTAGCTGACTGTAAATCATTGCGAAGCTAGATAGGTTGGTTTTGTAGAGGATCATTTAAACTATGATAAATTAGCTCATTTGAGTTTCCGCGGAAATAGGAATAGGTACTCTTTCGGGTGTACCATGAATGACGAGCAGATAATTAACAAATTCCGTGCGTGGGATGTGGAAGTTTTGTATTGAAAACAAGTTAAATTTTTTACGCATATTACCGATGTTGTTAGTCGTTTTTATAGACTTCTATTACGAGAAGTGCGTACGTGTTTAGAGACCCATGGACGTAATTGCCGCTTTATTTATAATGCACTAGGAGGCACTCTATTAGAGCATTGTTCAATTGTTCGGGATCCATATTGTAATAGATACATTCGGTTCGTTGACAAAATTCGACGTGAAGTTTTTAAACTATATTTAATTTAGTTTTTATCGAGGTAGTGAATGTACTCCCATAAGCCAAAATTCAGCGTTTGGGATTCTTAACCACTAAAACCCCATTCCTATATATATATATATATATATATATATATATATATATATATATATATATATATAAACAATCAATTTTTACTGAAATGGAGGCCCTATAATTAGGAGGCCTTCCCACTATAAATAACTTGTTGCGATGAAAAAGCCACTAGGATATCCCGAATGAAATGGAAAAAATTTTACCCTAAGTAAAAGAACCGGATTTTCACGCTTTTTTGATATCGTTAACGATCTACTCGGCCACGATATTACATGCAATGCGGTTTTTCCAAATTAACGATGTGTAATTACCGAGGAAATTATATTTTAAATTTAGTTTTACGTATACGAAGATTTTCCTAATTCGTCAATAACAACGTGTTCGGCCAGTATATAAAACGGTTAAAGGAAAGTATGAGAAAGAGAATGTAAAGAAGGAACGAGAGAAACAAGCGAATAAAGATTAAAAAACGACAAGTAAATTAACGGCCGAAATGGGACCAATCCCGTCGTCGCCACTCTAGATTTTTATATATATATATATATATATATATATATATATATATATATATATATATATATATATTTAAATGTTTTTTTCCCACTCCGATGTACCTTTCAGCTTTTCAGCCGGAGTTACTAATTCCTGTTATTAACTATTCTGTTTTTTTTTTCATTACACGTTTAACGAAACTGATTAGATTGAAAAAGTCTTATTTAATTTATTGGATTTTTAATTGTATTTGTCACTTCTTCCTTGAAATTTCTACATTAAAAAATCGAGTGAATGGAATCATCTTCTAATTTTTCTTCGCCGTTTTTTATGCCCGATTTAGAAATCTTGAAACGTTTCAAGTAGGGTCCATTATTTCCGTGTCTATGTAAAAATTGCGCGCAGTTATGATCAGTAAAAAAATGTTTTTTGCTGATAATACAGCTATTCTTTCAATAGTAGATAGCCAAGCAGATGCAAATCTTAACTTGTAACGTGCTTTAAAAAGACTTACTGTCTGGTGGGCTTTATACTGGCGCATTAACGAAGCTAAACCTCACAATATGTACTTTTCACATTAAGACAAACAGAATCGCTGTATCCGGATGGTACTTTTATCAATTCCGCAATATGATTCGGCTAAATATCTCGGCTTGCATCTAGACGCTTGACTTTCGTGGAAGGCGCGTGTAAATATGAAATGTAGATAAATTCAGAAAAAATTGTCCGAATTATATTGATCACCTAGGATGAAATTCCACACTTGATGTATTCAAACGCCTTCTCCACCGGCGGATAATAAATTCAACTTCGACGTACGGCATTTCATTGTGGGGATGCGCTAAAAAAAGTCCAATCGCAACAAGATACAGACGCAACAAAGGATCATACTCCCGAATTATTATTCATGCGTATCGTTACTCTCGTAAGATATTCATCGAGACCTGCGAGTAAAAGCGATTAATCGGGTGATTAGAGAGTAATGGATTGCTCATCGGACGAGACTTCATCAAAATATCAACGTTGAAGCTCTTAAGCGTAAAGATATACGCCGTTTAAAGCGTTCTAAACCGCTGGATCTTACATTGCAGCTGCTTTCATTTATAGAGACTTTAGTTACTTACACACGTTTTATTTTACTTCATTCAAAATAGCAATTATTTGACTTCTAGTTAAGCTTGTGATATAATAATAACTATAATAATATAATAAAAATAAAATTTATTTTTTAAAACCGTAAACGCGCGTTATTACCTATATTCTACAAAATACTCACCTGCAACAGAAGGAAATGAACATATCGGAAAATTTTGTTTTTTAAAAATTTACAAAGGTTTTATTAAATTCTATGGTAATTTTGACGATGAATTGGTTCTAAGAAGTATACAATAGTGAAAACATAAAACTAAAATCTACGAAAGCTCTTAATTTATTCAAAATGTTGCATAGCAAGTCATGGGGATCTGATAGAAGCATGCTATTACGACTATATGGAATTTATGTCAGATCAATAATAGACTACGGTGCGATCGCATACGACTCAGCTGCAGAAAGTACGCTAAGAAAACTGAATGTAATCCAAAACAACGCGCTCAGAATATGCAGTGGAGCGTTTTGCATAAGTCCGGTTATAAGCCTGCATGCAGAAACAAACATATTGTCATTAAAACACCGTCGAATTATATTAGTACTGAAATACTATACGAAACTTAGCGGTAACAAAACGCATATAAATTACTATAAAACATTTCATTCCAATTTAAATCAAATCTACCGGGACAAAAACAAACCATTTAGAATTAGATGTAATGACTATCTAAACAATGACTTATTCTTGTCCGGTTTGGTGCTCTGTATCCAATTCTAATTTTAAGAAACTGCAACTTGTACAAAATCAATGTTTAAGATGCATTTTAAATGCATCTCGTTATACGAGAATATCAGATATGCACCACATGTTAAATATTCCATATATTAAAGAACATATATTTAAATTAGCGTACAAATTTTTTCAAAACTGCAGTGTACATAGCAATGAACTAATAACGACTATTGGCAACTATGATTCCAGGCAGGTTATGTTCATGTATACCAGGTACAAACATCGTCGTATTAAACATAATTTGTTGTAAATTAATATATTTGTAATATGTTCAATCGTTATTATTCGTAATTATATAGTTAAGTTATTTTAACACTTATTTATACCTCTGTACGCTTTATTTTTCATGCGCTTCGAAAAGAGTTTATTTTGTTTTGTATTTTTTCTTTTCTCCGCTGTATATATATGTGTATATATGTATATATAATTTTTATTTATTTTTATTTTTTTTTTATTTTTAATTTTTTTTTTTTTTTTTTTATTTTTTTTTTGTTTTAACTTTTATGTGTGTTGTTACAATTTTTACCTTTGTATCGTTTTTTATATGTGTATATGTGTATGCATGTACGTATATATTTGTATGTATATTTATGTATATATATATATGTAATTTTTTTTTTTTTTATTTGTTTGCGGGTTTTATAAATTTTCCCCCGCTTATCATACTTACGTTTAAACTATAGTGTTGTTATTTTAATTTTAATACTGCGGTCGAGGTGAGGCTCATGCCGGAACTCTACTATGTAAATATTTGTGTGTACACGTTGTAATTTGATAAAATACACTTTTCTTTTCTTTTCTTCTTTATTTGCGTATAAATCGGTTTAACATCAGGCCACCCGAAACTACAAACCCGCCATGGGAAAATATTAAACAGATCAAAACGACACGTGAAAAAGATCTATCAAATGCAAGAAAGCAAATAATACTGGCAATCAAGATGGCCGCTCAAAATGTATGGACAAATCAAATCAACAACAACTTACGGCAAGTTAAAGGCAAATTGGATCATTGGGAAACATCTCACCGTGAAAACAGACGGGAAGAAATTGTATTATGCAGAATCCGTATTGGTCATACGAAATTAACACATGGTCCACTGCTCCAGACAGGACTCCCGCCGTCGTGTATATACTGCGGTAATCAAAAAATGTCCATCAGTCACGTCATCACTGAATGTCCAGAATTCACCGAGGAACGAGAGAAAGCGTTCGGACATAGAAAAATGACGACAGAAGAAATGCTTGCAGATGATGAAGCTATCGTTCAATATGTTTTTAGTTTTTTAAAATGTATAAATGTATTCCATAAGATATAGATTTACTTTTCCATTGTATTTAATTATTTAAGTTATAGCAGACGCAAATGACCAAGATGTCGAGCGTCTTTAAATAAAAATATACAATACAATATACAATACAAAGTATATTATAAATTTAATTTCTATATTGGACAATTATTCTTTTAAATTATTTTTTATTTTACTGGCTATTGGGTTTTTGTTCGTGTAAAAAAATTTTATATTGCTGGATGTTTTTATTTATTTTTATCTAGCTATTGCGTTATTATGTATTTTATATTGTTGAATGTTCTTATTTTTACTTTGTTATTCCGTTATAAATTTTATTTTGCTGATTGCGTTGTTTACCCCACATTCACTATCAGATTATTTAAAATTACCGTTTTATCACAATAATCTTTGTAAATTGCATATCTAAGTAATATTATTTTGCATTTATTATTTTTTTATATTCGCTCGATAATGGCTTAACAGTGGAAAATTTTCAAATATTTTTGTTCATAAAGAAACAAAAATTTTAGTAATTTTAACTTCTTTAGTTGTTTATTTTTTAAATTTTATTACGGCCAATAATATAAATGTATAATCGAAACAATCTACTTAAACTGAGCAAAAATAAATAAATAAATAAAACAAAAATAAAATATGAAAATATAATATTTCGACCGTCGGTTACAATTTCCGGTAATGGGCGTCTTCTTGGAAAAGAATGGCCTCAGTTTTGTCGGTATTCAGTTTCAGCCTTCAACGTTTAATAACGAAAACAGCTTTTTGTAATCTATACTATAAAAAAAATGATATCGATTCGAATCACATCATACAAGCTCAAGTCGTTTGACAGCAGTTTTAATAAATGGAATTTTAATTAAATCGTTCAATAAGAATAGAAAACATAATTCAAATAAATGTTCTCAAAATCTGATAGAACGCTCCGCAGATTTAAGCAATTGAAATGAGTCTCGATAAATGTCCGTGGTAATCGACCATTTTCGAAGAATTATAAGAAAATGGATTAATATCGAATGTAAAAATAAATCGTTTTAAATATTTCGTCAAAAAACCGTCTGGCTTTTATGCGTTGGTCCCACACCACGCTCCGCAGTTGCTATTTTTTGCTGTTTTTTTTTTTTTTTTCTTGAAGTAGTCTATTAAAGTTAGCATTAAAAATGTGTACGACGTGAGTATATATATATATATATATATATATATATATATTTATTTGTAGTAATGTGTTCTCCAATGAGACTCAACCTTAATTGTTACATTATGTTTAATGGTATTTTTCTTTTCAATATACGTGTCTGTTGATTAGGTTATGATTAATTAAGCCCGTTGCTAGCGGATTCGGGTGCGATCTTAGGCGCTGCGCATATTTTTCACTGTATATCCTTATTACATCTTTCGTAGTTTCTATTTTTAAATATCTATATATGTCATGATTCGTAATATACCAAGGTGCATTATAAATTTTAATTGCAACCTTTCAATTTTAGAAATATTTGAATTGGATGCCGTACCGCAAAAATTGAATTATAACCATACCGGCTTAAAGGTAGTTTTATAGAGTAGTAATGTATTTTGTGCGGATAACGGTGATTTTCTTCTAATAAGCCAGTGTGGTATTTACGAAATTGAATGTCCAATCACTTTCGCTTTATATTAATACGTCATTTCCGAGTTAGCCCTTTATCTAAATGTATTCCTAGGTATTTTACACAATCAATGGATTGCCATTCGTTATCCTTGACAGTAATTGGTGCTGTACATTATGTTTGTATTTTGTTATATAATGTGATTTTGCTTCGTTAAGACTGATCGGCCATTTCTTAGTCCATTTCTCGATCATATTTACATTATGCTGTAGTAGTCGAGTTGCTTCTAAAGGATTCTCGCTTATAGATAGTATAGCCGCGTATCATCATCAGAAAATGCAGTAGTGATATTTGACAGGTCGGCAAGTCAGCTGTAAATAGGAGGTAAAGTACAGGACCCAGAACACTCCCTTGTGGTACGTTGATTTTATTTCACGAAGCGATATAACCTCTGTATCGCACTCGGAAGGATCTTTCATGAAGATATGATTTCACGAGAGTGTACAGTATGTATAATAATCCTGTTTGCCGCACCTTATCGAACGCCTGACTGATGTCCAGGAACAATGTGCGGCGCAATAAATTTTTTCTTCAAACGTTTTATTGATGACATTGACTACTCTGTAGTCTATCGTTGAATGTTGTCTTTGAAAATCAAATTGGTGGTCTGGGATAAGACCTCCATCCTCAATTACGTATCCATTAATCGTTTTAATAATATATTTTCTAGTATTTTTGACACGACCGTCAGAAGACTAATGGGTCGATACGGGGGTCGGTTCGTTAAGTGATTTTCGGCCTTTGGTATATTACTACCGAATCGCTTCTTCGACCGAACTTTTTTTCGAGTCCGGTGATTCGGTAGCAATACAACATCGATAATGAAACGAAGTGATTTCAAGCCGAATGTAAATGATATAGTCGGCTGTAATGTGATCGCACGCAATTGTTTCCCTTATTAGGATTATTTAAAATTTTGTTATACTATCACGTGATGACGGTAAACTATATATATATATATATATATATATATATATATATATATATATATATATATATATATATATAAAACTACAAAAAAAAAGTTGCAATAATAATAATAATAATAATAAAAATGACACGTTACTACTAAATGTTAATTTGCCTAGAATCGTAATTACCGATGATAGAAATTACGTGATTATCGTGGATACATATAAATTTAACATATGATTCTTAATGTAATACACGTTTAGGGTATCACGGGTATAAACGATTCCATAATATTTAGGAGCATTTAGTACACATAAGACACTTGTTTCGTGATCATTGTAATTTATTAAAATTGGTATGCGAAACAAAACATCAAGTTGGACAACAGTACGTGATAACGGGAAATTATTTTATTATTAACATTAAGAAGAATCCGCTACCTTAGCTCCAGTGCTAAAGCTACCGATTCCGACAACGGACTTTTCAGATACGCCACCAGCTGAAGAGTCTGGCAAGTGTTCACGCCTACCACAATTAGAAGGCAAACTGAGCGACCTATTACAAACAGAAAATATGATTCCGCATAATACACTTCTTACGCGTAAGCATTTATTTCTAAACCAGAGCGCACCTTTATTCCTCACATCCTTATTATATCCTTTTTACGCAACCCATCGTCTTACTGCTGGATTTGCTTCATCCCTGACCGAAATCCTACAGTACACTCCATCCGCTGAATATAAGTTTATAACTTTCCGTTCATTATCTAATTCCTCTAATCTAATTATCGTGCCTCCGGCATTAGTATATAAGGCACGTAAATAATGCATATAAGGCAGATATGATTTTGTTAGCTTTAACGGTAACAAGATTAACGTGTTGGAAAAAATTTAGTTTATTATCCGAGATTACCCGCCCGTGGTAATGAACTTGTTTCGACCGGCTAACGACGGTGTAATTAACTGTTTAATTCAGCGGGTAATGTTAACGGCACGTTGGCTTATCCGAGAGAATCATTCAGACGACGTCCTATATCAAAAATTTTCGATTTGCGGGATTTCACTTCTTCTATAATGCACTTTATACGACGGTTAATAAGATAGCGTGCAAACGTAACGACTTCTAGCTGATTCGTCATCTCCGCATAACGATGATTGACGATCGAATGTCACTTTTCTCGATGCGGTAGCTATGAACATTTTAATGACCGCCCAGTTGAACCATCGATAAAAGTTTATCAACCAGAAGAAAGACATATTTACGTCGGTGCTCCGTATCGAAATACGGATTATTATCAGCAGAGGGTGTAAAACACTTACGCATTCGTTTAGATTAAACCTTATCAATTTTTTAACGAAAAATTATAAATTTCTCGATTTACGAAAAAATTTAAAAAATCACTCCAGGAAGCGAAAATATCAAGAAATATTTCGTCGTGTACCTTATTAGACTACCAGTTAATTTTTAATATAATACCGAAATTGAAACGTTTAACGAATTTTCTTTATTCCTGAAAATATACACGTTAAAAGTTTTATGGGATATTGGAAACGGCTAATAAAAGCGTAAAGAAAAAAAAAACAGACATAACACCACGGGAATTTAATTGGCTTTTGGGCAGGTACCAACGGCTTTTGAAAAACGAACTTTCAGTTTATAAGATAATTATAAAAAGCGTATAAAATTCGTTCGGAAGTACGATTTATTGTCAGGAGGTTGCGCCGCGAAAGATACACGCGTAAATAAGGATACGCAATAGTTGCAAAACATCGACTAGGGTCTAATATGTATCTATACCGGCTGTTAGGAAACACTTGTACAAGCGTATAGAGGATCACAATCTTACATCGGGGCTGGACGAGGGCTAATTCGGACGCTATTACTATAGAATTAGCAGTATAAGTCACAAAGCAAGCCGTGTTTTCATTAACGCGTTCAGACGCATAATCATACGTAACTATGCTAAAACGCGTTCAGTTTTGCGTACACGCGTTAATCTATTTTTCGTATTTACACGAGCCGTACGAGCGTTTTGCAAACTTCCGTTTTGTGGTAAACCTGTTTTAAAAAGGTTTCTTTTTACACTTTTTACGTTGCTAACTCTAGTTTTGTATATTCTTTTGTAATGTAAATTCTTATAGAGTCCAGCAATTTATCAACAAAAAATTATTGATATATGAAAAAATAATTTAAAAAACATTCCGTATTCGCTCGAAGAGAACGATATTAAAAATGATCGTGTATATATATCATCATCATCGTATGAACGTCGTGATATTGTACGTTTATTTTTACGAGGCACCGTTTATATGTGACGCAGATGCGCACGCATATGGTGTTAAGTGCCTGTGATAATTAAGAATTAAATAATGACGAAAACTTTCTATGTCGCCTGTTGATTTCGAACCACCCGACCGTCGAGTTGACAGTCGAGCACTCTAGCAACTACGTCACTGCGACAATATCTTTCTAAGAATGTACCCACCACCTACTCTTCCGAAAATTGTATTTCAACTGTTCATCGTAAGTTCAATAAGACGAATATAAACACTGTATCGCGATTTTGGCTAAGAACAGATGAAGTCGATGCGCGTTTTAGCTTATCGTAACTACTTTTTCTTATATATTTATTAAAACTTTCGTGGTTGTTTTCCATTCGTCTAGAATTATTTTCGGTGAAAACCACGTCCGGATTATTCAAAAAATTTAACGTTTCCAATGGACTTACACAACTTATCATCAGAAACTTTTTCTTGTTTTTTTTTTTTTTTTTAATTATTTTCTTTATAGATGCTCGATTGATCATTTGCGTCTTAAAGTCGGTTATTATTATTTTTTTTCCCGTTACAATCTTAACTTAATGTTAAATAAGTAACTCTATTAATACAACGTTTATCACCCACAGTAGGTATCTTATAAGTGATATAATCGAGTGTGAAGAAATTAACCCCCAATGGTTAAAACTTTCTAAATCTAATTATTGATTATAAAACTAAATCTTAAGGCGTCTAATATCTAATTTATTATCTAGAAGTTTAACGGCTTCCACATTGACATGTCGAAACAGCCTCTTCTCGTGCTGCTTGGCAAAATCTTTGACGACATCGTCGACGAACATTATCCGAAGATCGCGGTGAATGTCATCATTACGCCAAAAACCGGTAAGCATCCACAATTGCACGCAGGATGGCATTCTGTCTAATCTGAATCCTGTTGCGATTTGCAGTCTTAGTACATCCCCATAGTTGAAAACCATACGTCCAAATTGGCTTTATGACCTGTTGGTATAATAGATCTAAAATAGAATTTCTACCGATGAGCCAGTATAATTCACGTGTTCTTGCTTTGATTTGTTTAACTTTCATTCTGACGTGAATTTTCCAAGTAATTATCCAAATGCATACCTAGGTATGTAGCTGACTCAACTTGAGGTACAACTAGATCACCCGAGTATACTTTGTGTTGCGCGTTTATTTTACGATAAGTGTAAATGACATGGACTGATTTCGCTTCATTAAGCTTAATCTTCCATTCAATTGTCTATTTTCGAATACGGTTAAGCGCACGTTTGAAGTTTCGCGGTAGCTTCCATCAGACTATCGCTAGTGGAAAGTACCGCGGTATCGTCGGCAAATGTCACTGTATCACCATCCGTAGGTAAATCCGGCGTATACAAGAGATACAAGATAGGTCCAAGAACGCTATACCTTGCGGCACTCCCGCTTGTATACGGTAGAATGTAGATTTAGCATCTTCGCGTGCTACCCGAAATTGACGATTAGTCAAATACGATTCCAGAAGTCTACAATAGTTTCCTGGAAGAAGGCTACACATTTTGAAGGCCTTCGTGCCAAACACGATCAAAAGCTTGCGATAAATCAAGAAATACTGTGGAACAGTACTTTCTTTCTTCGAACGCTTTTTCGATAACTGATGTGACTCTGTGATCTATGGTCGAATGTTGGTTTCTGAAGCCAAACTGATGATCAGGTAGATCAACTGACGGTTTTAAACGTTTAAGTAAAAGTTTTTCGAATAGTTTCGACATTATAGGAACTAACGAAATAGGACGGTATAATTTCTTCCGCTCGTTTTTCTTTTCTATGTAGCATAATTATCTGGGCAATTTTGAAAGAATTCGGATTCAACGCATAAACAGGCATTGAATATATACGTTAACAGCACAACAGCTTTACGCGAAAATTCTTTTAAAACTACAGCAGAAATTTCGTCGATTCCGGGAGCTTTCTTTGCATTAATGTTCATCATGATTTCTTTCGCAACTTCCATAGGAGTGATATAATGTAAAGTTACGTCGCTTGACTTCGTAGGATTGATATCTGTCTGAATGTCATGTGGCCGAAATGTATTTGCTGAATGTCGAGCAAAAAGCTCTGCTTTTTCTTCTTTTCGTCTGACCCTCTTCGTCCTGAAGAGGAGGAATGCTAACGAATGGTCTCTTCATTTTTCGTGTAGCTTTCTATAAAGAAAAGTCAGTATCCGCTGTTGGGCTTAGCCCTTCTAGATACGATCTGAATGTTTTCTTCTTAATTTCTTTTATTAACCTATTAAGATGATTATTTATTCTATTGAAGGTGTTCTTATCCAGCAGACGGCGTGATTGATGCCAAATCCGTCTAGCTCGTCGTCGTTCCGTAATTAAATTACGTACTTCGAGTGGATGTCTAATGATTATTATTATTTTTAATTTCTGAAGTCGCAACCTTAGCGGATTCGCGAATCGCTTTGATAAAATTATTAAGCTGTATTTAAATTTCATCTGCCGTTTTCAACCGCACTTTCAACTTTATTCGTTGGTCAAGTTCAGCACGGAACTTTTCCCAGTTTGTAAATTTGTTTGTGAGCGCAAATTTCATGTTTGTCTTTTGAATCACCGTAGAGCTTATCGTAAGCAATACTGGTGAATGATCTGACGTAAGGTCTTCAATGTTCTCCGAATGAATATAGTTATCCGCTATACCTTTTATAATGAAAAAGTCAATTGTATCCGGTTTTTTCCGTTTATCGCTTGGCCAGTTACGTGTACTGTGAATGGCTTGTAAAAGTTCCTTCCCTTTAACATGTGCCATATTCTGGTTTCTGAAACAAACTGATCTTGATATGCTTCATTCTTCGCATTATAGTCACCGCCTATCACATATCGTTGCCCAAAATGATTAAGAAAATGCTCATAATCGTTTTTTTTTTTTTTAAGTTGTAGTTAGGCGGGAAGTACACAGCAGCAATATTAACTATTGTGCCATTGCGTTGAACAGCTACACAAGTAGCTTGTGCATAATCTTTACAATATTCTTTTTCAATAAAATGCTGTATATTTTTTTTTATAATTACAGCCGATCCACCATGTGCACCACCATCAGAATGAGGGGTATGACAGATAACATAATCTTTGATTTTGGGGCAATTCCTCGTAGTGAAATGGGTTTCTGAAACCAGAGCAATGTCAATCTTATGAAAACAGAGGAACTTTAACCCATTGGCATTCCATGTAATTATTCTAAGCGAGTGTTCAATCATTTTTTGCGATTTATATTACGCTTATTGCTAACTACCGAAAGCTGTTTTCCTTCCAGCTTATTTAGCCGATTAGAAATAGAAGTAATTTCCTTTGTAATATTATTCGGAGCATCCATAACATCCTTATACTCTGAACATGGTGTAGTTTTTATTTGGGAGTTTACTTTTTTGTTCTCCATTGATTGTTGATTTGTTTCCTGTTGTTTGGTGTCACTTTTTACTGCTGAGGCGTATGTTACATTTCTTTGAACCTGTCTGGAAAGATCTGTTATTTTTTTCTGCTGTACCCGTTGAACAATTGAAGGCTTCTGTTTTTTTTAAAACTTTTTCGACATCACGGTAGGCTTGACAGCCTTTATAATTGGCGGTGTGGTTAAGCCATTGGCACATTTAAATTTTGCCGGATTTTTTAAAGTGCAAGATGTAGATTCGTGATTTTGATCACATTTAAAACATTTATTAGGACGAAAGCACCCTTGTTTGGTGCGGTTCCATTTTTGGCACCGTTTGCATCGGGGAATTGAAGAATTTTTATGCGGTTCCTCAATTTTAACTTTAGTGTAAACTAGGTGTGTAATTTCATACACATTTTTATTATTCTCTTTCGGTTCAAGATCCACATAAAATAAAGGAAATGCTTTCTTGTATCTTTTAATAATTTTGTTATCGTTGTCATGATCTTTTATTGTTTTAAATGCGTTTACAATATTTATGACATTGTGACCCATATTTTCTATTTCACTTTTTAATTCCTCTAAATCAATAGTAGGATGAAGTCCTCGGATTACTACACGAAAAGGTCTCTTTGATTTTAGCTTATAGGTGTGATAAGAGATACCATGAAGGGGATGATGTTCCTTGTTTTGTTCAAGCTGTTTGTTCATTAATTTAATAAGACTGGTAACATTACGAAATGCATCAGCAGTTTTAGCAGAGACAACGACGTCTCCATTGTTTAAGGTTTTGTAAACGTAATTATCATCACCCGGCTTTTCACCAATTGTCGTACAAAACAATGTGAAATTTTTAATACCACTTACCGTTACTTTTGGCGGTAAATTTCTTTTAGCAACAGATGATGGCGCCTCCTTAGTTTCATCATTGTCATGATTATCAGTAACCATATTACCATGTTTTAAGTTCATAGCTACAGATGTCGTTTTATTAATTTGCTATATAGTGGGAAGACTTTGTGTACGAGGTCTAGAAATGTGCTTTTCTTCATATCTCTTAAGCCTAGCTAAAAGATTTTGATTCATTTCTTTTAATGATTTTATTTGTGCTTGAAGTTGAGCATTTGACGCTCTTGCCTCCTCCTGCCATTGCCGATATTGATGGATAGTTATATTCATCGTGGTATCGGACAATGGTGCATCCATTAATGCGTCGCTACGCGCACAACGCGATCGAACCGCTTTTATGTGACGATTCAAAATACGTCGCAATACGTAATAACGCGATCGATTCGTTTTAAGTAAAACGTAATACGATACGCGATATATGTGACGATAATTAATATTATTAACTGGCAAGATAATCTTGCGTAGTGTAAAAGGCTACACTGATCTTGCCAAACCCGAAAATACACACACATTAATACCTTATCGGTAGACCGACAACGTAATAGATAACGATATGAGATAAAATGAAGCAATCTTACCAAATGCCGTTATTTTCAAAAACTTTGACGCTTTATATCTTTTCAACCGACGGTCGGTGTAAAATTATTTTTTAAAAAATTGAAAAGTAGACTTCGAGATGTTTGAAATAAGTGTAAATACTCATTCAAAAAACGCAATAGCATTTAAACAATTAACTTAATTTACGGAGCGATGACAATAATTACTTATCGCACGCGTATATAAACTATTTATTAAGTTAGTGTTTGTAAGATACTGTAAAAGATTTTTAACTTTGTTCGGGTTATCTTGGAGTATTGTTTTTATTATGTCATGATTTAGGTTGTATTTTATACGTTGGCTTCTGTATTTTGTGCATTCTAATAGTATGTGGTTTATATTTATTAATTGCATTCGTGGCAAATGGGTAGTCCCCGTTGAGTAGGTGTTGTGAAGTAAGTAACATGTGTCCTGTGCGTAGTCTAGCTAGCGTTTTTCCGGTTTTTCTCTGAAACGCGCGTTAACTTTTACTACTCCGCCGTTTGATGTAGTCCAGTTTTTTGTTTTTAACTGAATAAAATCGGGTTCGTCGTTGGATGCGCCGACATTCCTAACAAGTTATTTCCTCGTTTCAGTTCAATTTCCGCGAATCGCCACGTGGTCGGTTGTCATTTCGATGAAATAAAAATGAACTTTCGCGTCGATTCATAAATTCGGAGTATGAATTTTTTATTTAGTTTTCTCGATTTTCTTCGGTCTTTTTCGGGACACCACGCTCTGGGTAAGATCGAGTTGTTTAAACACGTACAACGTGAGTTAAAGATGGAAAATGCCGTAGAAGACATTCTCGAAACTAAATCCCGTCGACTTTTATTTTTTTTTTTTCTAACTCGTAACCAATAATAAAAGTTGTCTTTCCTCCGCCCCAACCAAAAAAAAGGAAGCTTTACATCTTTGACGATAAACGAAAACACGGTCGTCGTCTTAGTCGGTGTCCTATGCAATATTTATATATCTTCAATACCGGACAAAGCCTAGCCATCTCGTTAGATTCGACTATTACCTTCCCGTATTCTTATATTCATTTTTTCTCTTTATCCTTTATGTTTAACATATATTTTATGTATATACACATATACACACACCAATATATATATATATATATATATACATACATTAGTGTAATCCAAATTTCGACCTATTCGCTATTTTTTTTCTTTTCCTGTAGGAATACTATTTGAAGGATTTGTAGGTTTTTAGTTAGCATTTTTCCCTTTTTCCAGAATCCGGCTAATGCACACCAGTGTGACGTACATACAAACACGCACTTACACAAGCTAGCCCGTAGGTCCTTTATGTTTACCTTCTTAAAGAATTCATTATTATTTCCAATTTTCTTTTTTGACTTTTGGAAAAGAATGATATATATGTATATATATATATATATATATATATATGTAATGCGTACGGTGAAATAAACTCTTTTATGATTGAAAAGAAAAGTCAACAATTTCTTTGAGAATGTTTTCTTCAATGTGAAACGAATTCATAGATGAACTAAAATGAAATTATGAAATGAATCCGCGTTACACAATGGGGAATTTCAACGTAATTTTTTTGAAAACGAGTACATCGCGGTTAACGCGAGGTTAGAATAACGGAATTCTTTTTTTGAAAAACAAGCAATTTTTCCACACCGATTCGATACCATAACGTAGTAGCTCAAAAGTATAGTAACGGAATAACGGTTACAACCGTTATTTCGTGATTTTTCCCATTAATAGCTTTTTTTTTTTTTTTAAAAAAAAAAAAAAGAATATCGCTACATTTCAATATTATTCGGTAGTACCCACACGCTTCTAGAGGTTTACAGGTAATACTAGATTAGATCAGATTTAGAAGGTTCAGTAAATGCAATAATTGGAAAATGTGGTACATATGGCTGGGTGACTAAGATGAGAAACGAGGACCGCTGTGTTCTGGGTTCTATATGGGAACGTGACGAGAGTTTTAGAACGGGAGGAATAAGCAGTTATGCCGTTAGGCGAGTGATCTACTTTAGTTAATCGTTACGATTTTGAAAGGATTTTACATATTTTTATTATTATTTTTTTTAATATTTTAAATGGTTTTTATAACGATATGACGAAGGTATATACTTATTAATAAACTGACCGTTTATTCTGTTTTTCAAATAGCTTATACGATAGCAAAATTATTTTAAACAGTTAAATATCGTTAACGGGAATTTCGCACGACTGACTGAATTCTGGCGAAACTGATATCGACAGATTTTGACTGAATAAAATTAACCAGCTTCAAAGATTCCATAAAATAACGTTTTATCGTTAGGTCACGATGTTTCGATAAATCGACCATGATGAATGGCAATGATAGATGGAAGAAATTAAAAAAGCCAAACTAGGTGAAAGAGGAAAAGATCACATATCTGTACTAGGGAGGCTTGGAATCGATGAAAAAGACCGTTTGCTACCATCAATCCATAGATAAATACTAAGTTTCCTTGGACACATGATCAGAAGAGACTCGATAGAAAAATAAGGAAAGACGAATGGTAAACGAGGAAGTGTACGTGCCCCAAACCGATATATATATATAGATCAAGTCGCGTACAGTTGTCACTTGAAGTACTGACGCGCACCATCGAAAATCGGGGCAACTGGTGACGAATTGTACGAAATATTACATGATGGATCACGACGCTCGGAACAGAGTAATACGACGATGATGCACACGTACTCGAGATTAGCCGAAAATAATATTTTATCGATTCGATCAACTTTAAACTAGCGAAAATATCAGTAGTCATTGCATTGTGTCTATTAACGTGTTTTGTATCGCAACATTGGCCAGCGGCACCGAATTGTCATTTTGCCTGCACCGAGAATTGCTATCAGTCTTTTAACACATATAAAGTCTTGCATCGGCTTCGCAAATGTTGTCCTCTAACACTGGCATCCAAAGTTCCTTGTTCTATTCCACCAAAATACTTAATTCTCGATTAACTTTCCAAAATATATACGTGATACAACACCTACCATTCTTAAACCATAGTCAAACTTTTTACCACGCATTGATTTATCTCTCCGGAAGGTTGGAAAGTTTATTACCTCACCTGAGGCTATAAAAAGTTCATTCCAAGATTTCCTCACAGTAATTCATTCCCAGAAGTAATTCCGAAAGTTATTAACTTATCGTTTAAATATACTAATTATCCTAAAGAGTGGAAATGAAGCAAACCGGATATAACACCTAAAAATAATTTATCTACTTCCTACGGAGCTATAGAATTATTATCGAACTTTAGTGAAATCTATAAATTAAAAGAATTTGTAGAAAATAAAGGAATAATTCGTGTCAATGGACATTGCCAGACAGATCGTCTGAAATGGCGATATACAACATCTTACAAATATTAAAAATATACAAAAATAATTGATTACCGTACATGCTTACTTATTCTTGACATAGCAAAAAGACCTTCGACAGTTTAGATTTAAATAGTTTACTTGCTTTACCAGACTATATAGGATTACGCAACGACATGTTGGACATGATAAATAAATATATACTATCTTACAAATTTGGGAATTACTTTAAATAACTAGAAACCACTATGGTGGTCGGCACAAGGGTCTGTTTTAGGATCATACTTGTCGAACATTCTCACAAATGCAATGATATCAAAAATTTCTAAGCAATGTGCCGATATTTATAGATGATATAGTAATAGGAATTGCTGACAAGTAATGCATTAGAAAAAAATATTCCACGTTTATACAGAACTGGCGAATTCGTTAAAACGATATAATTTAAATATAAATTATTCCAAGTCAAATTATAATATGTTGTTTGACAAAAAATTAAAGGATTATGAATTAAATTTAGCACTATTAGCCCAAATTAAATAGATAACAACCTAAAATTTTATTTCCAACTTACAATAAATTACTAGTATAGTAATTTAAAAAAAAAAATTATATTTAACAAATTGTACGATAATAATAATCGTTTAAATTACGAAAAGGGAATAACATTATTAAAATTTAGTGTTACTCAACATTCTTTATGGCAGTGTCATACATAAAGATCTGCTACAAATAAAGTGAGATTTCAGAACGTATTAAAAATCTTTCAAAGAACTACATCAATAAAATTGGTTAAATCCTACAGAACTACTAGCTATTTATTATCACCGTTGGAAACCATTAAGTTCAGATATAGAGAAACGTATTAACATATTTTTTATAAAAAGTAATATAAATTCAGATCACGAATTCGTTAATGTAGAATAAAGACAACCTTATTTAATTGATGAACGAAAACTTTTAGCGTTTAAACAGTTTGTACATTAGATAAGTATTACACAAATAAATTTCGATCACGGTAGAATGAATATAATGGTATAGCTAACATAATTTTCCGAGACATTAAAAAAAAAACATTTATTAATATATCATTTACAACTAATTTTTTTAACGTACAATTTATTACGGGCCACAGCTTATTTAAAGATTATTTAAACAAATATAACATCGCATACTCCGACAACTGTGTAACATGTAACTCTACAGATTTAAGAACACTCTTTTCGGCTGTAATCACGGTAATACCAATTTTAGCGATAATAGAGTAGAATATTACAATATTGTAAAACAGTTTGTTCAGAGTTCCGTATTATTTCTGCTATATTTGTATTTCATTTACTTAATACACTTAACTCCGATTTAAGCAGTCTTTTGACGAGCGATTAAGCTCGTTTTCAGCTATAACTGCCGCTACTGGTCCGAATCTAATCCGAATTCAATCGAACAGAAGCCGTCACACAGCGAGCGAGTATAACCCTCTAGGCTTGAGTGGTGAAGTGGGGAACAGTGGGACTAATTTTTTCACTGGTACGTTCGTTTTTGCTTCCCTCGTTTCGTCGTCTTGACCATACAAGATGGTGCGATGTTCGGCAGAAACGTCGCAGTACTGAAAGAAGCGTTTGATAATTGTCGCGTCGCACGGATTTCGCTTGGTCGCCGCGTTCGCCAGATTTGACCGCTCCAGATTTTTTTGCGGGCATATCTTAAGAGCCTTACGAAACCACGAGATCTGGAATACCTGACAACTGGGAGTTCTGAGAAAATTTCAAAAATTCAGCAACCTACGCTCGAAAAAATAATTCGAAAATTGAACGACAAGATAATTTCAAAAAGTGGCGCAGGAGGTAGAGCTTGGCGAGTACAAATGCGTCAAGAGAAATTGTCGTACAACCCGCAGACTATTAAGAGAAATCCTGATAAGTGCCGTGAAAGTTTTCTGTTAGATAGTGCGCAAGCACGATGGAAAATAAATGGCGAACGACCAAAATAACACCCCTCGGGTTATACAGAGTAACTGAGGAGCCTCAAGCTCAGGAGACGGGACGTGTCCACTGGTGGCGGCTAATGTAACCTCGTCCAGTTATGGAGGTTAGTTGAAAATAAGTCATTGACGAATAAGCAACGGCGAACCATGAGCGACGATGTATCAGGATGCAATGGAAAAGCCTTGGGAAAGCTTCCCTTAAAAATGCCGTATGAACCGGCTTATTGCATCGTGCCAAAACAAGTATAGCTACTATAAGCAGATAGACTATATTTTGGAATGAATTTTGAGAACCAAACGAAGATACGTAATTACCTGGGAGACGATATAGATAGTGATCACAATGTAGTGATGTTGAAAGCAATATTACGGTTAAAGAGAAATAATTATAATTGTACGTTTATTCTACAAGATTAGGGAGCTGCTGTCTTGATCACGATATTCCTACGTGGAATTACGACCACCAATGAGAAAGCAATAATAAGAATAATAATCATAATCTATAAATACAAGACGAAGAAAAATAACACCAAATAAATATCCACGAAAAATAGAACGAAATATCGTATAGGAAATGAGGCGATAAGAATAAATTTAATATGAGTTACTATCTAGAAATACCGAAAAGTTAATTTTAAATTTTTTATTATTATTTCGAAAATTTTATTTTATTCCTATTATTTCTAACGGGAATATAATTATGTCATTAACGAATTTTACAATCGCGTAAAATGAATTAATTATTTCAGATAATAGGCCAACCAAATTCCGGTTTTTAATGTTGCAATTAAACTATACACGTCGTTTGAATACTAATCGAGTAAAAAATGGTACTACCCCTTTAAAGAAAATAGTAATAAAGTAGGCTATAAAATACCTTAAAGACCTTTCCTTTTTTAACCATATCAGCCACATACTAATAGATCTGTGCTTTCTTTTTTCTTATACTTTTAAAGACGTCATTATCGTTTAAAGTTCGCATACATATTATATATATATATATAATATATATATATAATATATATAATATATAAGGACTTACCCTTTGTTTAAGTCGCCACCATTATAAAGTGGATACTGTAAAACCAGAGGGGTAAATGTTTCGTGCGTGTGCGGCATATATACATATATATATTTAATATCAAATAAAAGACGATGAAATGGTTACTTTGTTAAGTCGGCCATCATTGCAAAGCGGATGTCGTAAAAATAGAGAAAGAGACGTTACTATTCTAAGGATTGCGAATAAAAAGTCTCCCTATATAGTCTGGTTCCGGAGTTATTCAAGTCAAAGGCACGTCGACTATAACTCATTACAGATATATAGATACATATCTATATTTTAAAATTCTTTGTCGCTAGACTATCGCGGGACAGAAGGATAATATACACGAGCAAATTTTTTTTTTTTTTTTTTTTGGTACATTGTACCAACCTCTTCAAACGTAACAACGTGAAATGCTAGACGTTTCCCGTACTGAGAAATAAAGAATAAAATATATCATATTTATACCGGTCGAGTGCGCGTCTTTTTCAGAATTCGTTTTATATAACTAAAACGGTGTGTTATTCTTAGTACAAAACCTCATTTCTAGCACGTTTCGAGAATACAAATTAATGGTTTACCGTTAGGTTAGGACGCATTTTCTAGTCGAGATCTACTTTACCTTTATAGAATATTAAAATAAGCGTACGCAGATGTAATATATGTATGTTGAATCCGAAGTTCACTCTTTAAAATGTACGTTCGCTTCGTCTATATTCCAAGTTTATTTATAAATGCACACTTGTGAGTGTGTGTATATGTCGACAGTATAAAATGTATCCGTATAAATTTTAATGGGCACGAACGATGTTTTATACCTGAACTCACTGAAAAGGAAATTTAAGCTCGGACGTCTGCTTCATTATCGGACGCACGAAATAATTTTACCGCGTTCCTTCGTATTTCCTTCAAAGTAGCGTAATAAAATTTATAACATTTATTTTTAATAAATAATTAGGGTATCTTGTGAAGTATATATATATATATATATATATATATATATATATATATATAATATATAGTGGATCAGAAGAGTACATAAGATAGGTGTAGAAGAACCAATAATTATAATACGCAGTGGAAAGTGTATATACGGAAAAGTGATATGTAAATGTCCACAATTTGAAAGAGTAATAACGCGTATATATTTGGGAATATGGATGGTTACACTTTTTTTTCTTTTTCGGATAGGTCTATTACATTCGAAACATTTAGTTCAGAAATTAAGATATGTGGTACCTATTATAACGTATAAATTGAAACAACACGTTACAGGTCGTGTGTTACAAGTAATTTATAATGCAGTGCGACAATCACGCCCAGAATACGGCATTTCAATATAGGGACAAGCAGATATAAACTAGTAAAATTAAATCACCTACAAAAAAGATGTTTTAAATATGTAATGTTAGAAAACATGAAAGATATACAATAAGGGATCTTCTACAGAAAACAGATATGTTACTTCCAAAAAGGTTGTATTACTATCGAATGTTGTTAGCGTTTAGAAAAAGTAACAAACAGTTAACGAGAGAGACGAGGAAAAACACTAGAACGATGAAAACGTACAAGGAAAAACGGTGGAAAAGAAGGACAAATCAAGTATACTATATAGGATGGACGAATACATTATACCGGTAATGTATAATAAAATAATGAAAGAGATTATCGAAGAGAAAGTACTAGGAAAATGGAAAAAGAAGGAGGTGAAAGCTTGGTTAAGAGAAAATATAAACATAAGTAATAAAATAAATAATTAAAAATGTCCCAAAGATGATAAAAGTAGATACCGTAAAAATAGAAAAAGTTGAAAGATTTAAATATCTCGGAGAGTTAATTCAGTTTAAAACCACGGATAAAGTAGCAATCATAGAACGATCGCAGAAAATGGAACGGGCGTTTCAATTAACCGGTTAAATTAATCTCCATTAATGCCAAAATTCGACATTACAACACGGTTATTAAAACTCAGGCTCTATAGAGTGTCTCACAATGGGTTATTGTAAGGAAATGGATCAATGAAGAATAATACGGGAAATACCTAGAAAGGATGGAGAAAAATGGAAATTAAAAAGCAATAAGGAAATATATAAGAGAATAGAAAAAATCAGCGACATAATGAGCGAAATCTCAAACGAATGGATAAGCGCCGTCTTACGAAAAGAAAACCTAAAACCCGGATTCCGTGAATTGTACAAGTGAAGGAAGATATACATGAAGATTTCTGAAGAAGAAATAAAGGATCGTAATAAATTTCAGCAGAAGATCAATTCGTTTGAAGGGTTTGTGGAAAGCGCAGTGAAGAAGACTGGAAAAATATGGACGGATGAAAGAATGAAAGAATATTGGGCAGCAACAAAGAAAAACAAGAACATAATTTGAAATTATGTACGTTTCTCATCAGTCGGCCAAATTCGGTTAAGAAGAAGAATTGACGAGAAATAAAATGAAGTGTATAAGTCTTTAGCCGCAGAATTATTGTCTCACAAATATATACATATATATATATATATATTATGTATATAAGAAAATTACAAATAGTGATGGGTTGAAGTCTGGGTTTGAGTTATGTAAAGTAAGCATACAGGAGGGTGCCGTATAAACCAAAAATAATACATTTAACCTAGTTTACTGGTCCAAAAAAAAAAAAACCGGGTGGGGAAAACACTACTAAGCTCACATATATATAATAATAATAATAATAATAATAAAAATTCCATTTAAATTCAATTTAATTTATTTCGATATTACTCGTCATTCTAGAAATATTATATAAAATGAAATAGAGTCTAGTGTAAATTAAAAACAGAAAATGCAGAAAGTATTAATAATGAAGTAATACGTTAGAAAAATAAATAAATAATCGACTTGGTGCAACACTGCACGAGCGCCAGTTTAAATACACGATAATTGCGAAAAAAAAGTAAAATAAATATTTACCTATCGTGTGGTTACAGCTTCGTTGAAAAGTAATCTCGTAATTATAAAATTGCCAACCAGCGAGTAAGCACCGCTTATTAAAATTTACGATGCGACGTGTAAATTTATTCAACATCGCGCACCTGCACCGATTTACATAAATGTATAATTGAGCTGGTTTCTGTTCTGTTAGAAAGAAAGAACGATAATCACAATTTTCTTTTACCACACTTATAGTTTAAAAAATCAAATCGTAATGATACGTTTTTATATAATTTAGTTCCGAAATATAACACGCACTTATTTTTACGACGCGCGTTTTATCAAAGGGGTAGGATTTCTGCTTCAACCTTTATGGAAATTTATGTTTAATTTTATAGTTCCACTTTATATTATTCGCAATATACCCGATTTTTCATTGAGACCTATCAATTTTAAAAGACTGACCTTTGTAATGTTTTATCGAGTGATACTTAGCTATTGATATAGATCTATATGTACACAATCGCTTCGAATGCTCAGGTGAAAAAGAAAATAATAATAATTATTATTTTTGAATGCGGATCAGATTACCTCACTGCAAAAAATCAGGAAAACAGCAGCTATTTGTTTTCTTCTATTTTTTCCCCATTTATCATCCCACTAATTACAAAAGATGCTCCGTTTACTCAGAAATTTCTGAGAGAAAGAGCAAAAATTTCTTTTGTTAATAGTCCCTCATCATACACAGCCGGAGATCTGCTTTAAGACGCGATATAGTAGACAGTACTAAATAAGCTTTACCGTCGGTATTTACTTCTCAAAAGTTCTCTAGTAAATGCAACACATCTCACAAGCGTCGTGCTCTGCCACGACCGCTGATAAGTCACACGGAAACTTCCAAATGTAACGATACAGTTTTAAATAAATAGTCGAATACGTGACATTTATGGGTATTTCCGTTTTTACCGACTATCGATATAATTTGTTCGGTGTTATTAGAATGTAATTATAACTTTTCACTAATGTGTAAAATTCATTATTTATAAACGTGTATATTTAAAAATTAGAATGCATTTCTAAACTATAGATGTTTGAATGTTTTAAAATTTTCGTGGTTATACAAAACTTTAAGGCTGATATAATACAGAGTGTCGTGGTACGTTACCAATGAAGCTATTCATCGTGAACTTGGGGTCTGTATGGTCGACGAAGCAATAAAGCAACGGGCTCGAAGACATGCAATATAAGCGGACACTGCAATGAGCTAGTCGCTGCGCTTGCAGACGTCACGACAACCCGACGATTGAAAAGAACCAGAATTCGCGACCTAGTTTAAGAAAAGGGCTGAATACATTAATGGATGTATTCCTCATACAAATGAAGACAATGACACCCTTCATATATAGCCAACATGGCTAGGAATAAATTGAAGTAGAGAAAAAAGATTTCACATACATGTATTTGAATGTAATTAAATTATTGATTTGACACGCGTTTGTAATACATTACCGTGAATAAGTACTAATTCGAAATTAGTGATATAAATACTATAATGGAATATAGTTTCAAAGAAGTACTCGAATACACGTTATTTTCGAGTATATTTAGTTTTGAAAATTAAATTGTTCGCGTTGGAAAAGAGAACTGATATTTGAAAAGTTAAATTTGCATTCCTTAATTTTCACGAATAAATGTAAAGCGCAGAAAGTAATACATTCTCCGATTCTATTATTATTTGAAAGTTTTTCTTATCGTTGTAAAATGGAAATAATTAATTTTTATAACAATCATCGAACCAAAAATAATAGAAAATCAATTGACAATTAGTTTTAAATCACTAATATTTATTTTCTTAAAGAAAACACAAAGCTTTTCGGCATTTACGCCATTATCAAGTGAACCATTTTAAAACATCAAAATTTTAAAAATATAAATTAAATATAATTACTTAAAAATATGCGATGGTGATTGTGAAAATATGATCCAAAAATGGTGTCTGCTTCTGTTCTGTCTATTTTTTGATTTGTCGAAATTTAATACCAATATATTTGTTTATTAATTTTGTTTTTTTATATTAATTTTTTCTTCAATAATACTATTTTCCGGATTCTGTAAAAGTTGTGTACTGGTGGAATTTTAAATTTTTCATTAACTGTTGCGATGTATGATGTCCAAAAGTAAAATATAAAATATAAAAATATACGAACGCAAACATTTTTTGTAAAAAACACAATTTTACAAGTAAAATGAAAATAAATAAAATAGATAGAACAGAAGCAGACACCATTTTTGGATCATATTTTCACAATCACCATCGCATATTTTTAAGTAATTATATTTAATTTATATTTTTAAAATTTTGATGTTTTAAAATGGTTCTCACTTGATAATGGCGTAAATGCCGAAAAGCTTTGTGTTTTCTTTAAGAAAATAAATATTAGTGATTTAACTAATTTTCAATTGATTTGTTTTAAAAAAATCACTACATTCCACATTATAAAAAATTAAAACAAAAATGATAGGATAGTTTAGTCGCAGAAAGCCGGAGATGGATCAAGTAATCTATAATTATTTACAATATTAATCTAATTATAAACTTATTTTAAATTATTTAAAAATAATATTTTATCTACATTTTCGGATGTAACCCGCTTCGTATTTCTATAGAAGTGTTCTTTCAAATTGGAATATCGTTTATTGGCTTACTATTCGTTTCAGTCTTTTTAGAACAATCGGAATTAATAGTTTAATAATCGATTTATTTCCTATTTTTCGCGTAAGGCTGTGGTCACAGTACGTCAGACCGACCGACGACCGACGACCGATTTAATTGACCGACAAGATCGGACGATTTCATCGGCCGATGACCTGTTCACATTACTTCCGACCGACGAATTCCATTACTGGCAATGTTGACTATGGTAAAGAAAATTTTAATAAACACCTCAGTACAGCCAGGCGCACTGTTGAATGTGCTTTTGGAATATTAGTAAGCAAATGGAGATGCCTAAAAACAGAACTTCAAGTATTACCACATCATGTTGATAGTGTTGTCAAATCTGTTTGTTTGTTACACAATATTGTCATCGACGTAGAACGAACTACATTGGAAAATATGCTAGCAGATAACTTTACGAACAATTATGGCGATAGTAATTGCAGTAATGATGCTACAAGACGATACAATCGGTCCTCAAGGAGAGCATATGAAATACGTGATCAATTCAAAAATTATTTTAGTAAAAAGAACAAACAGTTGACAGGTTAAATATTTTTATATCTAGATTTGTAACAGGATGCTTGTTTTACCTGGTGCATCAGTATTTTAATAAATTAAAATTTAGTAGAAAAATACAAATGTATAGATAATTATAAAGAAAAATAATTAATATAAATACAATTCAATAAGTAAAATTATAAGGCGAATTAAAATAATAAAATGAATATTACGTACTGGTACTGTTTAATATAATTGCAATTTCACTCCATGTTTTCTTTGAAAGATCTCTATTGTGGTATAATGAAGAGCATGTATCCCACAAGTTTCTTTTTTCATAAACTAAACTTATTAGTTTTTCTATATCCATATTGTAAAATAATTTTACACACAAATTTACATCCGTATTCAATACGGTTACCGTCGGTTAAGATCGGCCGAAAAAAACAAATCAGTTTGTTTCCATTCTACCGACGACCGACGTCGGATGTAATCGGATATGATCGGTCGATCGAATCGGTGCCACTCAGACTGCGCTCGTACAGTAACAAGCGTTTGAAAATCAAGGTGAAATTTGTCCGATATTATCCGACGTCGGCCGATGGCTATATCGGCCGACATCGGTTGCACTGTGACCACAGCCTTAGCCGATCTATGTCGCGTATGTTCCGGTAGAATAAGTCGGATTTGGATTTAAAAATAACTTTTTTCGAAAAATCGAATTAGTCATTTGTTATTATTCGGTTATATGTCCATCTCTAATATATACGCGTATATGTAAGAACTGTTCGTTTAATAAGGTAAGATGATTTTCCTCAGAATTGCTACTACATATATTTATATAAGACTCTAAGTTCCGAAAAAAAACTACTCATAATAATAATAATAATAGTAGTAATAAAAAAATTAAATGATATACAAGCTTATTATTATTATTATTATTATTACAAACAATAAAACAAGATATTTTATATATATATATATATATATATATATATATATATATATATATATATATATATATATATATTATTTTTTGGGCTGTACCATTGGTCGCTTTGTATATTATGTTGGTTTTCTTGTCTTAAGCTATAATAGTTGGCTTATTATAATTCTATGTTATTCTGGACTATAAACTTAAATGTAGGGGAAAGAACCCTGTGGAACTTCTGCCTTGATCGGAAATATAGGTGACCGTGAACCGTTGAAATTAATTTGAAAGTATCTCTCTGTTAGATTAGATCTTATTATTTGGAAATACTGATAAGGCAGCTTGATAATTCGTAAAGAATACCTTTATGCCAAACTGTATCAAAAGCCATCTCGACGTCCAAAAAGGCGACAGAGCAATACTTTTTTATCCTCGAAGCATGAATTTATGACATCGACTACTCTATGGATCTGTTCTATGGTACTATGGTAATTTCGGAATCCGAACTGGAAATCTGGAAGTATTGAATATTCGATGAGTAAAGGCTTTAATCTTTTCAATAGCAATGTTTCAAATAATTTAGCTAATATCGGGAATAGGATAATGAGTCTATACGATGACATTTTTTCAGTTGACTTACCGGGTTTGTGTATCACTTTTATTACTGCAAATTTCCATTACACCGAGAAGAAGGATGTCTGGAGGATGGCATTGTACAAATATGTAAGCAGTACATTAGCTTTCCGGGGAAGGTGTTTAACCATACTGACTGTAATAGAATCATAGCCAGCGTTTTTTTTTATATTTAACTTTTTTTTTATATGGTACTTGATTTCCATGGGGGAAAAACACGGAATCGGAGGTGACATCTGGTATGGGCTTTGAAGGAAGTTGTTCATTTCCTCTTAAACGTTGGCGATTGAATTGATTTCGTGAGGTTGAAAGATATCTGAAAAGTGTTCCGCAAAAGCGTCAGCCTTTTCTTGGTTACTCTTTAACCATATGGAGTTTTTCTTTATAGGAAAGTTACTTTGTAATTTTTATTTGTTTTGCTTATTGCCTTCCATAATGAGTAGTCAGAAGATGTAAAAAATAATAAGTTTGTAATGTAATTTCGAAAAGAGGAATTTTTTATTTCAATTATTTTATTCCTCAGGGCTTCGTTTGTTTGATTTAACATCCTCTTATCCAATGGATTTCTAGAGTGTTATGACTACGCCTTAGCTTTCTTTTTTCTCGTTATTTTCGGTTGACTAATGTTTTTGTTAAGTTCATTTTTTTTCCACGAGGTTACAAAGAATGCTGAGTCTTGAATATTTTTGTTGAAGTTTTCTATAGCAATTTCAATATCTTGTTCTGTTTTTAATAGAATATTCAGGTTTATCTTATTATCTAGTAAACTCGCACCAATCAGTGTGTCTGTTACAGAATACAACCTCCGACTCTGTGCGGATAGTTGCATTACTGGTGAGCGGTCACCAGACAACGAGGATCCGGATAAGATATTATCATTGTTTATTCAATAGCAAACGAACAAATCGAGTAAATCCGGAATTCTGTTCGGGACGGTCGGCCAATATGTGAGATCTCCTGCCGATATGCTTTCGTAGCTATTTGATCGGATGGAATATAATAACTGTTTTCCTTTCGGGGTTATTAGTCTGGAACCCCGAGTTGTGTGCTTGGCGTTATAATCGCCCCCGGAACACATGAATTAACCCATATTTCGCAATGCGCATATTTGTGCGAATAACAATAATTGCACACATAGTGATAATAGTGTTAGAGAGATTTATGAAGTCTACACATAAGTGTTTATTTATTTAATATTCTAAATGAAAACTTAGACTACGCTCTAATTTTTCGTCAAGCCTACTTTAAGAAACTTCTTAATTAACGATGAAGGATCATTTTCCATCGTGAAATTTACAAACTAACGATGATGCTTATAAATTTTACCTAATTTTCGCGAACTTAATTTTGTACGAGCGACTGTAAGAAATAAAAATAAAAATAATGATAATAATAATAATAATAATAATACAATTTTATCAAATCCGGAACGAGCTGGTTTCTAACGATATTTTTATTTTGAAATCAAAAGAACCTTCACCTCTTTAATAGTACCTGCCGCGTAAAATGGAAAACGAATTTGAATTAGATGAAAGTTTAATTTAGGTTTCGCGAAGAAACACCTACATACCTTTTACACATATACATGCATACATATATATATATATATATATATATATATGTTGTATATATGTATGTCGGTATATATTATATTGCCAGAGATGATGCGGTTATTCGGTATAGTAAAACACACCCAACTTGTTCGCAAATTCAGTTGTTCAATTAAACTTTGCGTTTGAAGTTGTAAAGGCTTCTGCGTTGTGGCCAGACAGGTCAATACTCGCGACATATTAGCGCCGACCAAAAACGGTGTGGCCGAAGTTAGGGACGACCTAAAAGTTTCCTTTTAATGCTGATTTTTCGAAAACTATTTTTCGTCTATCCTCGTCTTTCTTGTATATGCGAGTGTACGTTTAGTGGAAAATATTCAGATATAACATAGTTAATGTATTACCATTTTTATTTTCATTGTTTTTTACACCACTTTCCTATTTTGCCTAATATGCAAGTCGCACTTTTCGCAGACGATGCTACAATAACACTATTAGCAGTAGATTTCAACTTGGAATAGAACACATCATTTATTTATTACAATAAAAGTGGCGAATTAATATAAATCCGACGAAAACTGAGGCTTTCACCCCCGTAGTAGACCAACGTTGCCGGATAGTCTACTTGTTCAAGATACCCAAATAGATTTGAGTAATCGGATACGCTATCTGGGCGTTACTTTAGACAGCAGTCTGACGTTGACCAAACACATAAACAATACTAGTCTTAAGACAAATAAACGCACCTGCTGCTCCATATACCCGCTTTTCAATCGTAAATATTACCTTAATATTAACAACAAGATGATAATATACCAGCCATTAATCCGATCAATAATAATGTCTGCCCAGCATGGAGCTCAGTATCTAAAGCTACTGTGCAAATCATACAAAATAGGTGTCTAAGATGTATTTTAAACGGTTCTCGTTAAGTCGATAAAATGCACGTTTACCTAAAATTACTACCCTATATTAGTAATTTTATTTTAAAAGTATCGAGTGATTTTTTCAATAAATTTGTTGTATCACGATAATGTGTTTCTTTCCTCGATCGGTAATTACGATTTTAGGCAACTAAAATTTATGTATACTAAATATAAACATATTAAGCATAATTTATTATAAGCTCCCTTAACTTTAATTATTCTTTTGTAAATGTTTAATCTTTTCACTTTTTTTTCCATTTTATGCTGCAAATTTTTATATATTTCTTTCCTGCGATTGTATATATATATATATATATATATATATATATATATATATATATATATATATAATTATTTCATAATTAACTTTCAGTTATAATAAAACAATTATATTAATTGTGGTAAGGTTGTATCCGGTACTTGACCAGCCTAACTTTAACTTTTCTATTTACTGCTTGATCACGCCAGATTTTTACTAAGCGACCCATCGCGCTTTTGGCTATTTGTATGCGGTGCTGCAGTTCCAATTTACATCCGCCAGTATTATCTATAATTGAACCTAGATATGTGAACTTATCGACCACTCCTATTCCATCTATGTGCTTTTTGTTTGGCCAGTTATTTTTATCATGATTGATCATCATCATTTTGGTCTTCTTTCGATTAATTAGTAATCCGTTCTCTTTGCTAGTTTGCTCCAATCTTCGCAATAAGCGTATGATATTTTCGATGTTCGTAGCTGTCAATACGATATCATTAGCGTATCGGAGATTCGATATATTATATCCACCAATTGAGAATCCATCCTTCCACTCAATTATATCTATTCCATCATTGGAAACTAATATTTGTTTCATAATATATTCCGTGTATACATTGAAAAGCAATGGTGAGAGCAGCCATCCTTGCCTAACTCCCCTAATAATCGGAGTATACCGCCTTTCCCGTTTTGATTCTCGCTGCTTATTACTATACAACCTCTTAATTAATGAGGCTAAGTAATTTGGAGCTCCCATTTCGGTAAGAATTAACCATAATTTGCTCCACTGAACGCAGTCAAAAGCTTTATGATAATTTACGAAACACGGAATAACTTCTTTATTGTATTCTCTCGCTTGTTCAACGATTTGTCGCACGTTTAGAATTTGCTGATATATATATATATATATATATATAATAACGTTTTAAGAGTAAGAGGGTACATCAGCAAATAGAATGTAATATTTAAAAAATTAAAATTCAATAATAATAATCATAATAATTAAAAATACGTAAAAAAGTTATATAGAGATAATGGTCGATGTGCTGCAGTAACGATACATTACGTATAGCATAGTACTCGATGTTCAAAATAGATAAGACTAAAGTAACGAAATTCCCCGATAGAACATAGATAACAATAATAATAGCGATATACTAGAATGTATATAATGGCGTCTCAAAGTAGTTCAGCGATGTGTTTTATCGTTAAAGTACTGATAGGGAATTTTGACAGATATCAGATCGAATATAGTGCGTAGCAGTCGAAATTCAAGTTAGTCAGTTAGTTACTTACGTTTAGGTATTAACATCGCAATGGGACGATGGTAAAAGGTGTCGTTAAAATTTTATGTAAAAAAAAAAAACCGGCATTTACGACTTACGCTTTACGGTCATACATGGTGGTAATATTAGTGTTATATTTAAAATAAAATATTAAATAATAAATAATATAATAAAATTCTATAAACTTATATGAAGGACGATATAAAGATGCGTTCAAAATTGATTTCACCACGTCCTAGAAAAATATATATTATTTAAAATAGGATGAAATATTTCAACCATGTCCTGTCGATTGATCGTAAAAACTGACGACCCCGCGTAAACTCGATTCCTTACAATTACGTGGAGAAACAGTTTTATTGTATACATACATACATATATATATATATATATATATATATATATATATATATATATATATATTATATATATATATATATATATATTATATATATATATATATATATATATATATATATATATATAATATATATATATTTACATTGTTTCAAGTATATTATGAAGAAATAAGAACGAATCTATATAATCGAGGAATGCAGAGACGAAGCCTACGCGACAAGTTTAAAAGCTGCACTCTTGCTTTTCGTAAATTTCTTCAAACTTTCAAGATGGCGAAAAGTGTTGTTCCGTCTTATTATTATTATTATTATTATTGGATACTCGATATTCTTCTTCTTCATAGAGTAGTTGAGATGGCTGGTTCGACTTTTAATCCGCTTTATAGTACGTGAAAGAAGTCAGTCTCGTTAGTCACAGTGTTGTTCTATGAACCTTCTTCATTAAATACCCCGAGGAGATAATAAATATTTGCGGAAGAAACGATGAAATCCAGGTGGTCTCTGGTACACCGGTACCTTAACCACCCCGAAACGAGTATTACCGTTTTAATTAATTCCGCGCCTATCCTATTATATTCAGTCCCTGCGGTCTATAGTTTACATAAGAAAATTATATATATATATATATATATATATATGGGAGAGATATATATGGATATATATATATATATATAATGTATCATACTTATGGGAATAAGAAAAAGTTGAACGAGAAAGAGGAAGTTGACTATTTCGTATAAAATTATTCAAAATAAATACTTACATTTAAAAATAAAAATGAGAAAGTCCAAGTTCGAACACTCTAAAGTTCGGAAATGCAGAGACGGTCGTCGATTCATAGAGAACGCGGCAACACGCGACAGAGTAAAATTAATTTAACGCAACTCTCGAAGAAGACGAAAACTTGCCGGAATAAATCAACGTCGTCAGTCGGAACTTTCGAACTTGTAGACTTTTAAACTTTATCGAGTTCTTGCGGTTGGTTAGTTGCACTGGTGTACTTAAAGAGATTACGCGGTCCGTCGGTAGCAATTTTATAAGAACCCGAAGTTAAACCTGTTGCCGTTTGAATCAACAAGTTCCGTAAATGCAATTCGCTCTTTCATTTCCGGTAGTATATCGATAGTTTCTGAAATTTGTTTTTTCTACAACCGAATACTCGCTCCAATTATTATTACGCGATTGTGTCGGATAGACGATCTATAAATCTTTTCGAATAAACTACGTCTTCCGCGGAATGTCCCCTCTCTGTCGACCAAATTCTAATTAGTAGTGGTGGTTTCTAGTGCTTCCCTCGTACACAGGGTGTATGCGTTAACATAAGGAAGTAGATTATGATATAGGTGTAGGTGATATCAATCAAGGAGAAAAACTAGTTTCTCTTGTGACGTAACTGTGTGACCGGAACCAAACTATCCGCTTACACGGTATTACTTCCTCATTAGTATAATAATTATTATTTTTCCATCTGGTCTGTTTTTTTTTTTATAATTTTTTAATAAATTTAGTTTATCGATAGGCTATTGTGATTTTAAAAATTCCTCTTTTTATCCAGTTTTCTGTTCAAATGTATTTGTCGCGTTTGATTTAAATATCGTATTCTAATAAAAGTAATTTGCTTTATATAGGCGTGTTAATTTTTTCTGGAATTGTAGGATTTTCATTTGGCAGTTTCTTAACGAGGCTACTTATTACACCCTCTTCCTTTTGCATACTATCGATGCCGTGGTAATTTAAAAATTTACCTTCTAATAATTTTCCCCATTTTATCCAAATTATTAGATGGTTCATATAAACCTCAGCATGATAAGTTTTGAACTAACGAGGGTGAAACGGAAGTTTGCTTCGTTGACGTAATCGTTCCCAATTCGGGAAAATCTTCTCGTAACAATTTAGCCACCTATCCGAAGAGGTAATTTAATGTTTTAATATTTTCATCGGCTTCATCAGTTGGCGAAAAATCCATAAGGATTTCATTATTATGTTCTTCATTTTTCGCATCATTAACAATACCAATTTTTTTAAACGCCCGTTGTACTACAAACGATTCATCAATATCACTAGCTGTATTAGTATTTGTACTATTCCAGGGTTTTTAATTATCAAACGAATTCTATACAATGCGTTCATACGAGATGGATGGTCATTTAATCCCCTCTTTGTTCTTATTTGCGAGAAATAGTTTTCCAACGCGTCCTGATTCGGACGATGAGTTAATCTTCCATCATATTTTTCTGCTAATTCGATCAGTACATTTGGAAACGATTTTATCTTAATGGCAATTCCTTTTTGAAACACTTGTAAAGTGCGTTTATTTATACACCTCATCGTCGCTACTGTATTATACATTTCATCCAGTATGTTATTCTGCTCTTCTAAACCTGAACGATAACCAGATTTATGTGATATGTTTGAAAATGGGTACATAAGAATTTATAACATCGAACCAATTGTTAATTATTTGTATAAACTCACCCGTCTTTTGATTCATTTTGTTTTCTGGTTTGAACTCTTTTAATGCAGTAGCTACAGTGTGTGAAAACAGTTCCGTAACGAGTCTAACATTTTGTCGTTGGACATTCTGGATGCGGATCCTTTATTTTATGGCAAATATTTATCTCAGTTTTCCTTAAAAAAATAAGTTCACACGCCGGTCCTTTATTTATGATTGTACAGCTCTAATAAAAAACAGAGTCCAAAAACCAATTTCTTAATAATTCAAGGCGATGTGGACCATCATCAAAAAAGTATATATTTTCTCCAGAAACTGGATCAATATGTTTTCTTAATCTATATTCTTAAATTTTTCCACAGTAATAGATTACCTCCGCCGAAGTCTGAGACACCAGCTATTATATCCTGCAACGTTTAGTTCACTTATTACAGTATTCAATATTTCTGAAGTCATGCGTTTATGGAAATCCACATATACAGTTTTTTTTCCATTCACCAAACAAGTCCCTTGCCATGATAACTTGCATTTGTGAATGAGGACCAACAACTACATCTTTTAGTTTATCGTATTCATAACATTCATTAATCTTCATTTTATCAAAGAGCAATACTGTCAAACGATCTCTTTCCTCGATTTTGTTAGCTTTAATTTTCATCATTATACCAGATCTGATATTTATTCTAGATGCTCATCGCTGCGGTGATGAAATTCCCGGTAAATCTCTCCTAAGTATATTTGGCATTTTCTGCTAAGGTAGAAAATCGTAAAAGCGGCAGAAATTTCTTCTGTACTCCAGTTTACTCGTTTCTTTTTCTTATAAAATAAATTCAGCTGATTTCTTGTTAGAAATTTTTTGTTATTGGAGTTAAATTTTCGGTTTTTGTTAGCGGAGTTTTTACCTGTTTCTGTCATGTATAATCGACGTCTTAATTTATTAACTGTCCTAGTCTATTTTAACAATTTTCTCTTATACAAAGTACACATTTTTTTCAGTTCATGAATTTGTTTATGTAAACTAGCAGTTTCTTCTTGTGTATTATCTACTTCCACAAATTCCTGGGGAATTAATGTTTTGTCATCATTTTCAGTTAGAATATCGTTAATTATAAAGTGTTGTTCCCTTTTTGCCAAAATCTCTGCTTTCTATTACTATCTAATTTCGGTAGTGCTGATTTTGATACATTAATTATTAATTTTAATGACGGAAATTCAACTTTCTTTAATATTTTTTTGGGTGTAGATTTAAAATTTCGAATTTTAAATCGCGATCGTAGTCGGTTTCTGAAAAATGAACCGAACAAATATGGCATGAATTTGGATTCCAATTGCTACTTCATTTGCATAAATTAACCCATCGCTTTTTAAGTTCAGGACTTTTGGGAAACAAGAGATATATTATTCCATTAGTTTTCATCGCGCTATTATTACAAGTAGCAACGGTATAACGTTTCCCTGGCACGAGATGATTGTTGTATGTTAATCCAAGCTAAGAGATGATACTATACTTTTTAATTGGAAACTATCGATGTAATAATTGTGTACATATAAAGAAATAAAAGTTAAACATTCCAGAATCTGAATTACTGTAAAAAATAAAAAAAATAAGAAATAATAGCATACGAGAAGCAATTCAACGTGCACAACAAACTGTATAAAACACTATGATGACTGACCGCGTGAATAGTCCGAATCAGTTTGGGTCACGCAGTGACGTCACGAAACAAGATTTTTACTCTCATTTCGTCATACAAACACCGTTGATTGAGACAACCTTCCTTATAATAACCATTTGATAACATAATTATTGAAGTTATGAAATAACCTTATTCGACTCATTGTCAGAGCCTACATACTGTATTTATTTTTTATCCGTAATAAAACGTTTATAAGCAGAAAAACTCTGTACTTAATTATAATATATAATGATTTCTTGTGGATTTATGAGATACATGTGAGCGAAGAAGACGAATCTGTGCAAATGAGAGAATTATTTCAGAAGGAATATACATAGGAAAAAATTGTTGGTCAATGTGACTAATATTTTACACGTCAAAAATTGTGTAAGTAGAATGAGGATTCATATTTGGTATTATGCATTATGCATTATTAGAGTTTACCCAAGGTTTGGGTTTATTAGCAACTAAAATTTCGTGCGTAATATTATTCATTTCTTATTTAGAACAAATGTATCCGCTTTCCCATTTTCGGGTTTCGGCCGGTTGTACCCGTCGACAGATATTTTTACATTTCAATTAACATTTTAACCTTAAATAGATAACAATTTTGCATATAGCTCCCATTGTAAGATACTATATATATATATATATATATATATATATATATATATATATATATATATATATATATATTTAAATGTACATTCAGGTTAGAATTAACTTCATAGAGTACAATGTCGTCCGCATAAGATAAAATGTTAGTATTATTAGGTAAGTACGCGTTAAAAAGTTTAAATATATAAGATAAGTTATCTAAGAACGTGAAAAAGTTATGAAATTGTTCAAGAAGTAACCATGGATAATAATATAAATTATCTAGATAAGATGAAGAAGAGGAATATTTAGTGGAAAGAATAACAAGAACATGATCACTGCCCAAAGGTAAGGATTGAACGAGCCAATTAGTTTGGACCACTAAATTGTCAGAAGTTACGGATAAATCAAAAACGTTTGAGGAACTTTGGAGTGAGGGCGTATTACTATGACGTCCATCATTAACTAGCCACGAATAATATTAAACAACATATACCATCTCCAGTAAGCTACTGCATCTACGCTGACGATCTATCAATATACTACTCAAATCAAGGCTCAAAATTTGTGGAACTTTTATTACAAAATACAATAAATGACTTCAATAATTGGGCCAAATCTCAAGGATCTACTCTCTTCACATCAAAAACTCAGCACACAACATTCAGCAAAAAACGAAATACAATTATACCAAACTTAAACATGGATACAATACAAATAGAAAAGGCAGATTCGCTTCAGATACTAGGACTAACATTGCACACGAAACTTAACTGGAAAGAACACATAATTAAACTAAAAATAAGATTTAACAAAACAAAATAAAATCGAAGTTAATCACTAAAAAAATATTTTATTACATAAACGCTCGATATTTATAAGTTTTTTAGTAATATCTTGAAAATGACTTCATAGTCGAAAAGCTTCGCGTTTATGTAATAAAAGATTTTTTATTTGTTTTGTTAAATTCATAAAATCACTACTCTCCAATACATCAACATTAAAAATAAGATGTTTGAAAAAAAGAAATATGCTCGGGATGTTAAATAATTCATCGTGGGGATCCGATCGGAAAACATGAATACAGTTATACAAATCATACGTGCTAAGCAGATTAGACTACGCCAGTATAATACATGATAGTGCAGCCTCACTAAAAAAGCTCAATTCTGTTTAAAATTTAGCTCTTAAAATTGCTTTGAGAGCGTTTCGCACTGGAAGCAAACATATTGCCAGTGCAATACAGAAGACGAATACTTGCGCTAAAATATTACACACAATCAATTTGCACACCATCCAATCCGATATCTCAGTCCTTACTAAGGAATAAATTTCATCATACATTCTTAAACAAATTAAATGCATCTTAAACCCCTAACGCATTAACAATACATTTGCAAAACTTCAATTATCAATTACCACAAATCAAAACAAATCACGCTCCAAAACTACTACCTTTGATAAAGGTTTCAATCATAATAAACACAGAACTGGAAAAATATAAGAAACACTTTACAAATATTCTCAAATCAAAGTTCTACAACATTCTAGAAAAAAGTACGATTATAAACACATATACACTGATGCATCTAAGTCTATAAACCAAACGTCATCGGCCTATCTTACACCCAACCAATCCCAAGTATATCATTTACCCGAGTCAGTATCAGTTTTACCAGCAGAACTTCTTGCAATCTATACAGATTTAAAATACATATCTAAGCAAGCGCAACCAAATAAATATATAATATGCGCATAGCGCTCTTCAACATATTCAGTAACACATTACAGATACTTTCAACCTAAACCACATAATCAATAGCATTATCTTCAAGAACAACGAACTTGTTCTTCTATGGACACCAGCTCATTCAGAAATAGCCGGGAATGAAAATATTGATAGAATAATTAAAACGTCTCCTACAAATTCAAAAACAATAAAATCAACCCACGTTACCGATTTACATGATGCAGTCTTTTCACAAACAATTAAAACTTCATATAAAAAATTCTGGGAGACCCAATATGCACATACACACTTGTATCAAATTAAGCCGAGATTAGGAAACTGGAAAACAGCAGACTACGCACAGGACACATGTTACTTCACAACACCTACTCAACGGGGACTATCCATCTGCCATGAATGCAATGATTAAATATAAACCACATACTATTAGAATGCACAAAATACAGAAGACAACGTATAAAGTCTAAACTATGATAAAAACAACACTCGAAGATAACGCGAACAAAGTTAAAAATTTTTTACAGTATCTTACAGACACTAACTTAATAAACAGTTTATAACCGACTTTAAGACGCAAAGGATCAATCGAGCGTTATAAATAAAATAATTTAAAAAAAAAAAACAGCAAAAAGCAGTTAAATATGTTGCATTAATAAAATGTACAACATAATTTAGCCTTTCAGTCAAGATGTCCACTATATGGTACATGAAATTTTTTAACGCTAACAAAATTTTTCGTGTTCTAGTTGACGTGAAATGTTTCAATTTTTGAAATATTTATATGATAAATATATTGAAAATTATCTATGGTTCACCTAAGAAGAAGAAGAAGCTTTATTTCATAATGAAATATGCATAACAAGGGGTTCTTAAAGTTAAATACTGTATACCTTAACAATTAACTTATATAGTATTACTAATAATTAATCGACGAAATGTTCGTCTACTGAAAAAACAAACAAAATAAACAAGAAAATAAATGAAATATGATAAAAAGAAAAAAAAATACGCGAGCTATATACGCGTATATATATATATATATTTTTTCGAAAATTTATATATATATATATATTGGTATATTTGTTATTTAGCTGCGATACATTAGTTTAGTCATAGCACTATTTAACTTATACGTCTATGCAAAGTGATGATTGACATAACGATTAAACTACTTAACATTATGAATATTTAAACCTACCGAGTTATTTATTACTATTTGATCATTCACAAGCGAGTCACAAAAACTTCTACAAACATCTCCGGTAAAATTACATTCAAATAGAAAATGTTCCACCGAATCGATGCCGGAAACGCAAAATAAACAAATGTGTGACGATCTTATATTGAAACGTTTAAAATACGAACCGAAATTCCCGTGTCCGGACAGCACTCGATTGTAATAGAAATTTATCTCTAACTGGTCTATGACGTTAAATCTATTTTCTACGCTATTATAGAACTTAAAAGTTATTCTACCAGGCAAACTATATCTTTTCTGCCGTAAATCAAATATAATTACGTTAATTTCCTTAATGAAAAAATTCTCGCTATTAAATAGATTATAATTTAACTCGATACTAAATTCAGATATAAAAGATTCGAATACGTTAGTTTTGATTAAGTTTATCGTTACATATTTTAAACATTTTAAACTCAGAAATTAAAGCTGATTTAAAAAGACAAATGTTAGTAGGTAGGATCCCAGTAATAACTGGAATAGTGGACACAGTTCTATATAATGAACCAACACTAAGCAGAAGTTTCCTTTGCTTAGCCAGGATTTTATCGAACATATTTGAATTTATGTACATATATGGTTGAGCAATAATTAAACATTAATATTACTCCTTTGTTAAATAATAACTCTTCCTTCATATTTAACTTCATCGAAATTTGGCTGAATTTTAAGAAGCATGTAAAATCTTTTATTTGCTTTATCTAGAAGGAATTTTACATGTTTATCGAATTTTAATTTATCGTCTAGAATAATTCCTAGATATTTAAAGAATTTAACTACAGGTAATGGTTTATTATATGTATAGTTACAAAATATTATCTTCAAATAAAAATAGCATTAATAGACCTGATGTGCATAACGTTATAAATAGCGCGTTTCAGCGGATATCTGTGGAGTCTCGATAGATTAAATATATTTCTCTTAGCTCCGTACGAACGAACTACTGACATCACGAGCATTATTATTATTATTAATTTTATTATCATTGTTATATTGTTATTATTATTATCATCATGATTATTTTGGATATAATAATTAAGATTATTAATTAGGATTATTAGTGTCTATAACATTAAGAGATCCGACATCGCGATGGTTAAAAGTAGAATTAGAATAAATAATACCTGCCAAATTATTATAACTTGATTGATTATTGTCGGGTGGAAAAGCCCTGCCCGAGCTTGTTTCATTCATCGCTGTGAAAATACTAGTAATAAAAAAAATCAGTTAATTCAATTCAATAAAGTATATTTATATGTTTTTTTTATACATCAGCAAATAATAAGTAAATAAAAAATGCGCATACCGAGCAGCGTTAACGCTCTTACTACGCGTCTTAGGAAATAGTGTACAAAGAAATCTTAAAATTTATTTTATAATTATACAATAATTATACAGGGAAAAACATACAACTAAAAACCCTGCGTAGCCGAAAATAGAGAAATTAATTAATTATAGTTTGATCTTAATAGTACAATAAGGATATGGGTAAAATTATACAAATTATATTAAGGTTAAACAAATAAATAGGAGGATAGAAGAGAGAAATACTGATACAATAGATTTTTTTTTTTTTAATAACAATCATATATTTTGGTAAAATTGTATGTATAAAGGTGTAAAGGACCGGAGGAGATTTATATCAATTAAACTACACATATATCGACTGTATATTCATAAATAAATATTTCAAACTTGTGTGTGAAGTCCTTTGCAAGTGTACTTATATTTATAGGCAACAGTTATGAAACGCACAGGGTAAGAGTACACACGGTAAGAAAAATCGGAGATGTTGAAACAGCGAAAGTTCCTTTTTAATTTTTCAAATGGTTATTAGTGATTCCACCCAGGGCTGTAATAAACGGATGATATGCTTTATTAAAGTTTACATTACAGGCTGATATGTAATCAAATATGATCATGTATACGCTCTGCGAGCTGGACATCTGAGATTAGTTGGGTGAGGGATTCCTTTACGTACAATACGTGACAGGAATTTCGATTGATACATTCTATAATAACTGCAGCTGAAAAATTTGTTCTCGTTTATCAAACGAAATGTGTAATCGCTCTTATTGTACGCTTAGATTAAAAATATTATCCGGTACTTGTAGTAAATAAATATATTTTTAAATCTAGTTATGCTACATGAAATTGATTGAATGGAAATAACTTAATTCCAGCACTCTGTACGATATACTTCAGAACCAAGCTCAAGGCACCGTCTCATTAGTAATTTTCTTATATATACGTGTCAGACGGTAATTCTGTGGCTAAACATTCGTAATCTTTATTCATCTTATATCCGTTCACTCGCCTGTATTTATATTTTCTCTCAATTAAGCTATGATTTCTATTTCCCCACTACCTTCTCTTCAACGATCCATTGCGGTATTTTGTTATATATTACCGGGATATTAATTTCTTATTACAAATATATCCGCGTTGTTTTTTTCCTATTTATAAAATAATTATGTAATATATAGTATAACCGAACTTCAATATCGCTTCGATGTACATAGAATAATTTTAGAATATTTAGTGGATCATAAGCTTTCGATAAATTAAAACGTACCGCGGCTACAAAAGAATAACATTTTAATTTTTATCATCGACCGTGCCGATTACACGATTAACTGTCATTTCCTTCGACCGAAACTTTATCGAATCAAATTGATAATGAGATAATTTAGGGTTTAACACAATGTTATATGTAATTAAAAATACTTTGAAAATTTTACTAAACAACAGTATGTAAGGCGTATATAAAGAGTTTTATTTGATTCGTCTAATAGAATAATTTTTTCAACATTCGAATTATTCGGAAAAATATTAGTCAAAGTATATCAATAAACGTTTTAAGTTCCAGTTTGCACCTAGCATTAAAGAAACATTAAGTGCAGACAAAGTCGGTTGCTGGAGTACCTGTACGAAACTGGCTTATTCAAAATCAGCTATATTACTTCTGAACCCTGCCTCCGGCCGCGTAGCAGTAAACGGCACGTTAAAGGAGTCAATAAGTATAGAAATAAATAAAATACGCTTGTCCAAATAATCAAGCATAAAAGATTTATAAATTAGAAATGTTTGTTCTTAATTTTGATACAAATAATAACAGCGATAGAATAACGTTGTTGTTGAAGCAGAAGTAGTTTCAATACACGTGCACCATTCGACATATTAGACATTCCAGAAGCGCGAGCACATTTCAATCAGAGTTGCGTTATCTTCGTATAATTTCACGACACGCGTAATGACGTTCCACGACACACGCGTTGGGAAACACTTGTGTAGAGCATGAGACAGAAAAAATGTTGAAAAGTTTTTTATATATATATATATATAGAAAAAAATGTTATGTTTCATTGTATGTGATATTATCGATTTTAATCGTATTTATCAATTTGGAAAAATTGTAATTTATTTCGTATCTCTTTTCTGTATTTACGGAAATGCTATCAATGATTTTAAAAACTAGTATAAAATGTTTTTTGTAAATTATAGGATTTACCTATAATCGATGTATTCGCCTGTAACCATATAAGATGTTGACTGAAATATGCGAGAGCAGCGATGCGAATACTCTCGATAAAAATACGGCTTCGAAATTCTACCGCATCCGACAGTTTATTTTGCCGCCTTATCTGTGTATTGGCTTTCCTGTCTGACATCTTAATTCTCCACATAACTCTTTTGTGGGATCTCTGGGTTACGGCAAGTTACTTGGCTCCATCGTATTTCCTCCGCTCCATATGTAAGCACCAGGTGGACGCACTGTCCGTATATACACTTTCTTTATTATTCCGTTACATATATATCTTTATCTTTAATAACCTGCTTGACATTCCAAACGCTATTTCCACGAGAGATGAGTTCGTCTTTTTTACTTACTTCACCATTTCTTCATCCTTTGTGTAATTACTTGATTTTTAGTTATATATATATATATATATATATATATATATATATATATATATATATATATATATATTCACTAACCTGTACTCAACACTTCGCTGAAGAGTTGATGTTTTTGTAATGAAATATTTAGTACGTTATTTATTATCTTTTATTCACGAATAAGTTACTTTATCGCTTATTTGTTTCATTAACTCCATTTCGGTCTAATCTCATTATGTTTATAGAGAGAATTGATCAAATTTCTTCATCTCGCTGCGAAATATATGTATGTAAAATGTATATAATATGAGGATATGGTGTACTGCACGTTGTCCAGTTTTAAGTAAGAGCACTAATTTTTTCCATTTGGAGCTTGTGCCAGAACAGAATCTTAATATATATTTTTTTTTTATTTCAAAATCATCTTCCTAACGTGATTCTTCTTATGCACTACTCTACGAAGAGGGTGGGCAATCATGTACGCGGTAATCGAAACTTCGTTTTTCCGGTTTTTTGCATGCATTTTCTCCATTCCTCGATGTAATCCAACCGGCATGTTTTTCGTTATTTTCTCATCCACTTGTCCTCGGATGATTCTGATGGTCGCGGTACTTTTTCTTTCGAATAACTCTGGTTTTACCCATCTCTAGGACTCGGTTTATCCGTCTATGTAACCGCATTTCTACGGGGATTCCAATCGATTAATCTGCCTTTTGTTTAATGTTACTGCTTCAGTACCGTATAATAATATTTGATATACAAGTATGTTTCGAGGTATATTTAAACGATTAAAAAGGAGACTCGGTATATTGGTAAAGGTACTTACGAGCGTAGATAGATCGTATTGTTCTTTCTACATCTAGATCTGGATTTTCCGTAATACTGCCCAAGTATACGAACGTCCGAATTATTTTTAATTATTAATTTCAACGGAGCTTTTTGTTATTGGAGACCTTAACAAAAGTTTCGCAATTCTGTATATCATAGTATGTACGTTGAAAATAATTGTACGCCGAAACGGTTTTATCGTCGGACGGTTAATCGGCCGGTATACAATATCCGTTTTTTCAACGTTCTAAACACGCCATACTTATGTTTGTTATCATTTTGCCTGACTGACGCGATGACTATATACGGAGATAAAAGTTAACAAGGATAACATTGCAGCCGTTTCACCTCCAAATAATCCTTACACATACACACATATATATATATATACATACGCATGCGTACTTTTTTCCCTATTTTTCTTCGGGGGGGGGGAATAAAAAAATAGGAAGGGCTTAAAAAGTAAACGTCCTAGTTAGAAAAATGAGTTTAGTAAACGCGATCTAAGATACCGCTTAGACGACGGTGATACCCATACGTCGTTATGTGTATTATAAAAAGAACAGGAAATGACTTTATTCATTGTAGACAGAATATCGTGCCGGGCTGCCATTTCCCTAGACTGTTCAATGCCTGTCGCGCGTAATGAAACACTGATAAAACTGGGAAAACAGCTCTCCATTTATTCCCACAGTCATTGAAATGTTATCACCGATGAACAACAATATATACGCCCACAAAAATACGTATTATCTATATACGTATATTCATATATATATATGAAACTAATACGCCCATATATATAAAATATATTCATATATATATATATACGCGCATTCATACACACATCGATACATATATATATATACATAAAATTGGTTATTCTCCTTTGGGATTTCGGAAAAATTGGAATTACAATAATTTTTCCTATACCCTTTTATTCGGGATTTATATTTTCCGTCATAAAGTATTTTTCCATTTCGTTTCGTAAGTACATAACAAATATCCGATTTACGCGCGCTGGGTAAATATTATCTTGCGCTACTTTTATATAGTAAACATACACAACGGCAACCCCCATATTTCGGAGAGATTGTTTGGTTTTTTTAATTCTATTTAAATAAAAACATTCGTTGGATAGTAATTTTTAGTTAAAATCGCAGTTTTTAAGATTACATCATAAGCGCAGACGTAAAAGTCACTTTAACATAAAGCCCATAAACAGATAATTGTTTTACAATTGACCTAATTTAGACAAATCGCGTTGATTAACGAACGTGCTGAAATATAATAGGAGAAAAATTGAACTTTATTATTTAACGGATTATCTATTTGCTTATAGAATTTGAGCCAATGTTGTATGTAACGTTTTTTCATGATGACGTATAAAACATTTTTTATACTGATTGAACTATGTTCTTATTTTTTTATTTATAATCAATAAAATCGCTACTCTCCAATATATCAACATATATATATATATATATATATATATATATATATATATATATATACATACATACATATATATATATATAAAATATATATATATATATAGCGGAGTTAATAGCCTGAGGTTATTTTTGACGATCCATTAAATAAAAATAAATCGACGAATGGTCGTTAAATGTTCCTATTTGGAAGATAAAACGCTTCAGGTACGCGTCATAATTTTATTTTCATTCGCTTTATTTCATTTTGTTTTATTTTATCCATTTCATTTTACGTCATTATCGCAGGTTTTTTATTTTTTGTTCCACTTAAATTAACCGTCGATAAATAACAAACATAGTTTCACGTTTCTTCCCACTTGCTTCAAAGTTTCAACCCCTTAGAATGTATATTTCTCTGTAGCGCTACGAAGAGAAAAGACCAAACGTCGTTCGGGGAAAGATGAGAAGACGGTAAAATGTTGTAACTCGTCCGGTAAGAAAACAAGCAGAGTAGACTCTAGTAAAGTATCATCGTAATTTAGATGATTGGGTAGAGGGTGTTGTAAAGAGGGTCTAAGAACGGAGGGTAGTAGATAGCTGACGTAGATGAAATAAGGGAACGATTGAAAAATTTTATTATCCTACACTCCGTACAAATGTCTAGCAATTACGAACGTTACATCCGGTCTGCTATTTTCTTCATATTTTTCCGCCTGTCCGAGTAAAATAAAATTCTACGTCTGTGCGTGTGTGCTTGTGTATAAATTTACAGTAAAAAATTATTCTCGAGCGCTTAATTTATTTTATTTATTTATTTGGGGATTGCATCGCGGCCTACCCAATTTTATACTGTGGAATGCTGTTTTTAATCAAATACGATAACTTCTCTAGAAATTTCGCTGTCGGGGAATAATCGAAGATTATCCAGACGAAGAACAGACGATATATTATGTGGGAACGTAATAAGATCGTTAAAAAAATTGTTCTGAATACAACGGACAGAAAGTTGCACGTGGAAAAGACGATGCGGTACGATGCCCAAGTCGTAATCTACCGATAAGCCCAAAATTCCTTTCCGATTAATTTTCTTAAAGAAATAGAGTCGCGGAAGTTTAGGGACGGATGATTAAAGTTGACAGGTAATTGGTGAGAGGTAGTCGACTAATGTTCTCAGTGTACATTAGTTACTACTGATGCTTATGATCCAGCTGTAGTAATGATGTTATAAAAATGACGACGAGGATTTTTGGTGAACCAAAAAATTAACTTTTTTATGTTTCACGTATATATAGAAAATTTATTCACTTTGAAATGTGGTATGGAAAGTCAACTGATCCTATTCAGCTCAAAGATTGATAGACGACTGATCAAATAACGCATAGCGGGCAGGACAACATGGCATGGTTCGTAGTTATCTTTCTTCTTTATTTTCATTCGAAGATAAAGTCCATGGAACAGGTTCACAGATTCGGTTTCGAATCTAGACAGTGTATTATGATATTATAATTTAGTTCGTCGTGTTTAACAACTGGTTGATATCTTCAATAATGCCACTTCCGTTGCAATGTAATATCATGTACTTATTTCCATTCTACCAGCCTTGCTTTCGCTGCAGTCGGTCGATTCGTCTTTTTCATCAATATAACGTGTTTAGTAATTGCGCAGCCATCATGTTTGATGAGTTCGCACACAACTTCATTATTATAACTAATACGAAAATATATAGATATCCATACTTGACTTTATACGCGAGTACTTTGCAATATAATGAATGAAATAATGTACGCATACAAATTTCCAGACGCAGGGTTTCTCTCCTTTTGAATTTTATCCTATATCCAGAATGGACGATGATCGTCTGCCTGAGATTTTCCACCGGTAATAGTTGTTAGTATGCGGCCGCTTATTCGATAGTAGCAGCTAATGCAGAGAAAAGTGCACAAGAAGCAGATAGTCGTCATTTGTTATTTGGATACATCCAGCAGCGCCGGAGATTGAAATCGCGGAGAAGTTTCATGGCTGTAACACATCCACTTGGCGCCAAGCCTGAGGAAGTACGCTTAACGGCTTGGAAATAGGAACATAATAAAATTATACAAAGCCGCTGGATTGAACTAGCAGAGAACCTTCCAATAGGTGTGCAGATCTGGATTACCAAAAGTAGAAATCTCTTAATAGATTAAGGACTATGGTTGAGCGTACAACGAACAATATGAAAAAATGGAACATTAGTAAAAGCTCTACGTGTGACTGCGGTGAAATGGAACACCACTTCCATAAGCTTGTCCGCATAATTGTACCTTTAACGACGTCTTCAAATTGGATGGAAAAATAATGAACTTTTTTGGACTTCTGGCATGATGTACTATGATCAATTTTTCCGATACGACCAAGAATAAGATTCGACTGACGTATTTATTCGTAGCCAACTTACGTATATGCGGGCACTTACACTATCCGTGGACGCGTTCTGCTTCGTTTACAAGGTAAAAAGTACCCTCCAGCGAGAATAGCGAATGATATAGCAGACTGGAAGGAACAGAATCAAAGGAATTCTTAACGAAAAAGGGAGTAAGACGAGAGCGCTGTTTGTCGCCGATTCTCATTAACATTTTTTTATGAAAAGCAATAGATAGATGGAAATGAAGGTTATTTCTTGAGAATTTAAAGACGATACACTAATATTATTATGAACGCAGAAAAGAAATACACGAGTTCCTGAGTAAAAGACATCGATTGGCTGGTTTAGAATTAAACGTTAGTAATCGATACTAGATCTGAATACGTTAAACAGAATAAAATAGAAATCAAAAATGAACTTATTTACCTGGTGCGTATGGTGTAGCGACGAATCGGAAAATGGAAAAAACAAATATGGAAAAATCGTAAGATCACAAAAACGATTAAGTTGCGACTTCCGAGGATGTCGATATTCTCAGTATAAATTGAACGGAAAAAGAGAATCTTTCGAAACGGTGATATATCGGAAAATTCGAAGTATCCCATTGCAGAACTAACGATTCAATCGAATTGCCCCAGCGGTTATTATTACCATTGTGTGTTAAAAGCCGCACGTTAGGTTCCTTTGTCCACATAATCCGATGGTAACGGTAATTGAAAGTTAGAAGGAAGAAGAGAAGGAAGTATAAAGCTCATCGATGAAGAAAAAAGATTAATCGGTTTAGTTTAAACATTCTAGAATATATGAATTGAACATCGTCCGAAATAAGGGCAAATTGTAATTTAAAATAAACAACAATAAATATGTTAAAATCGTGATTATCGAGTGAATATTTAAAATATATATGTATGCATATATATACATATATATATATACATATATATACATATATATATATGTATATATATATATATATATATATATATATATATATATATATCTATATATAAAGTCTAAACAACTCTACCTCACCAGTAGAACCTGGAATTGGGCAGCAGCAATTTCAGTACCAAATTAAGGCATAAATAAAATGATCGTGGATTGGCTTAATTTTGGATTATCAGGAGGCGTAGATGAAGATCGTCAAATAAGGCAACTGAACTGCGATGAGGAAGGCAAAGGAAAACCACCTCATTATAATTTCTCAGGAACTAATTTTTTTTCCAATATATATGATGGGTTCCTCTGATGTAAAAATAAATTCCGGAGTAATACTCCCCCGTTCATATCTCCGGGTGGGGAGTACCTCAGAAGAACATGTGGTTGATAGAATGAAGACAAAAGAATTTCTAAAATATCGGAACACGAGGAATTGAAAACGTTAAACGAATTCAAGTATCGTGGTGCGAATATAAACAACGATAGTCACGAAGAAATAATTACAAGAATTTATACGGGGCAAACAAATAATCTAAACGCGATGTGGACTACGAGCACGGAATGTAACGAAAAATTATCCATTTTTGAGCGCGTGTTGTTATCAAATATTGGTTATATCGTGCGAAGAGTACATAACGGACGAATAGGTCTTATGGAAAATGGTAGAAAATCAAAAAACGTAAATAGTAGTCGATATTGAAAACAGGAACGCGAAATATAAAGCCGGTAAAATCCGAGAAGGTGGCACCATGGAAAACTAACAAGACGAAACAAGAAGGCGAATTGTTAACAAGAAGTGTGTGCAACTCACTTTGTAAGATTCTCAAAGAACTCGTTACGGACGCTAAAAACCGATATGAATGGAAATGCATGTACGCAATCTGTCCTCTATAAATGATGATAATGATGATTTTTTAAAAAAATACTTTCGAGACTATAAAAAATATATTTTTCGCCAATATTTACGAGTGGAAAAGTCGATGTTGGAAAATATGAAAATATAAATAAGAGCGTATTCATTGGAACATCGTTGATTCCACCGGTTTCAATGTAGGAGCAAATAATTGATATAAATAAAAAATCGGTTCTTATCTTTAGAAATTTTTTTTCTTTAAGGGTAATAATGTTTTATCAAATTTTTTCTAAAGTCACTATTATATATTTCTCGCATTGCCAGATATAATATCTTCAATTGAGCCAATTTCTATAAATTACTCGATACCCAAACTTTATGTAAAATATTTCCGTAGTTCTTATACGTATTCGAAATATATACCGTACAAATTGTCCGTCCATTTTATTTGCAAAACCGCGACTTCTTCTGTACAGTTTTTCGAATTTTAAAATATTTCTTCTAGATACTTCCGCTGATATTTTCATCTATTATCCGCCTTATACGCGATATATATTATTCCATCCGTGGAATTTTAATTTTTTCTATTCTATTACTCCAGCTGCTTTAATTTCTCCCGATACCCCACTGTGTCCAGGTATTTCCATTTGAAATATATTATTGTTTTTTCGAAGTTTACCATTAATATTTAATACATCGCGTATTACGTTATCGGCGATGCGTTTTTCTTTTAATTATCTTCCGGATCGTTGATGTAGAAAAAATTATTTTATACCTGATGGTTTTTAACGATTTCAAAATTTATTTCGCATATGATGAATCAATTTTTCGGGGTGGGTCGAAATTTTTTAAAGTAATTTTTGTACTTTTATTATATACCGCCGTACCTGCCCGTATTTTTTTATCCATTCATCCGTATAAATAATATCAAATTCGCTATATTTGCATTGAATTACGCTATTTAATTTTATACTATTTTTATGTCACGTTTTTCTAAATCAATATCTGCGCTAAATTGATATTAAGTTATTATGAGCTAAAGCTTTATTAATATTCGATAGCTTTTAAGCATAATACTGGCATCTTTTTGTTCCTCTAATATTCATTCTATATATCGAAATATTTTCTAGTATTACTCCGGACTTTATGTGAAAATATTATATAAATTAATTTCTCTTTCTACATACCAAATGAATCTCATATGCGAGTTACAATATCTCATGGGTAATGTAGAGCTACGTGTATAAAATACTTATTTATATATATATATATATATATATATATATATATATATATGTACAAAACGTATGAGACAGAACAATGTTCAGGATTAAATTTTCGCGAGTTTAAGGGACGTACATGTTTGGAAGAAAAATCCTAGTAATGAACGAAATATCTGCCGCTTTTCTAGTTGAGCGATGTATTAGTTTTATCTGAAAGGGAAACTGTTTTCAGTAGTCTAACTCCGGCGAAACAAACTGTTTCCCGCATCCGTTTTGTGCGAAGTTTACCATCTGTTACAATTTGCACAACTTTCATCCAGCATGCGGTGACGTGTTTTTTCTATATTATCAGCGTGGTAGACGTTATGAAGATAACGCGACAATACAGTACGGATGATACATTTGTAATCGAATTTCACCTATTACGATGTATTATTTCATTTTTTTCGGCGCCATTGAACAATTTTTCTTTATTAATTTTTTCCAATCGAAATTTTATTATTATTATTATTATTTAAAAAAAGAAAAAAATATGTTTTACTTTTTTTGACTAGTGGGAAATTTCCGTTTTATGGAAAAAATATCTAATACAAATACCATATCCGATATATATATATATATATGTGTAGAGCGAATTATCGAAAAAAAACAGTTTTCAAAAAAAAAAAGTCAGATAAGATTACAGCATTCCGCACTTATAGCGGAGAGAGTTTAGAAATTTCGATCAAACCGAATTTTTGTAAAAATATGATGTAGCGAAGTAAAATGGTTAATTTGAAAACAGAAGCATATTATGTAGAAATATATATTTTTTCTTTTAACCCCCCCGACAAGAAACTAAGCTGGATTTACGAACAAAATTCGAAATTTTTATTTCGATTATTTTCTATTTTTGCTTTCTAATCTTCTCTTTGCGACAGCATTAAGTTTTTGTATATTCGACTTACAGAACGAATATCATTATAAGGTTGGATTGTTTGCGCCGATTAAAACATTCCGAATAATGAAAATTTTCATTTCGTAATTTCGTCAACAATTTTACTTATTTATACGGAATTCAGAGTTTATATACTTATCTAATAATAATAACAATAATATGTATTTTTTTATTAATACTTTATTCAAATTAATGTTTTACAGAATGTTACATTTACAGAGGTGCAATACACTGCAACGTCAGTTTTTATTTATTTATTTATTTATTTATTTATTTATTTATTTATTTATTTATTTATTTATTTAGAACAATCCCCTTTTCCCATTTCAGGTTTCCGCCTGGTTTACCCGTCGGCAGATACTCTTTTACATTTAAATTAACATTATCATCTTTTAAATATAACAATTTGCACGTAGGTCTCCCATTTTTTTTTTTTTTTTTTTTTTTATATAAATATATTTTTAATTACAACTGGCCAGGCAGCCATCCAGCAATTGGACTGAAACGCGAAATAACATGTTAGGGGTTAGCATCCAATGATGGACGCCACTGAGAAATTAGGCTAGATCAAACGGTCGTCTACGTTTTAACCTGCGAACATCTAGACTAGTGTCAAGTAGACTGATCGCCAGTACGTTTGTGTGTGTCTCCAAACGACTTACATATCGATCAACAGCACGTTTAACCTCATCTTTTACATATGGGATGTTTAAGTCTCGATGCAATGTACGGTTCGATACGTACCAAGGTGGGGAAACAATGAGTCTTATGGCCTTGTTCTGTGAATTCTATTTATATGTACATCTTTTACGCAACCCCACAACATTAAACCATACGTCCAAATAGGCTTTAAGACTATTTTATAGGCCAGAAGTTTATTTTCCAGTGATAAACTTGAGTACCTGCCAAGAAGCCAATTTAATCCATGCAGTTTTAAATCTAACTGTTTTCTTTTTTGATTAACATGCTTGTGCCATGTCAGTTTACTATCTAAATACATGCCTAAATATTTGACATTTTTTCTTGGCTAATAATTACCCCATTTATTTTTAATGGTTGGTACATAAAATTTCGCAATGTGAAATCAACCTGTGTGCACTTGCTTTCGTTTATATGCCAACGTCTCAGTCAGTTTTCAACATTTAACAGGGTTTTTTGAAGCTTATTAGTAGTTTCACTATTGTCTTTACCAACAGCTAACAACGCTGTATCGTCAGCAAACGTAGCTGTTATCACGTTATTATCAACTGGAAAATCAGCAGAATAAATTAAGTAAAGCACCGGACCCAAGACACTTCCTTGAGGCACGCCAGCAGATACAGGATAGATATCAATTGATTTTGGATTTCAACCTGGCATGTGCGATCTTCAAGGTAGGCTTTTAGAAGGAAATAGAAAGGATGCGGTAATATTTTTTTCAATTTATACAGCAGACCATGATGCCATTTGTCAAAGGCTTGCTTGACATCCAAGGTGTCCCATGTTCGATATAAAGTACCGTGTGTATATGTGTTGCTAGTGTTCATTTTGCGTGTTATAGTCCATGGGGGATTGTGTTTTTATAATTAGTGCGTGTCTTGTGCCGTGTGGACGCTATACTTAAGGATTTCTACGGAAGGGCGATTAGTGGAGGGGTGTTCAGTTTAGGCTTAATCAGTGTACTATTCCCCTTTACAAAACTGTATAGTATATAATAATGTAGTAACCACTTGTACACTCCATTTACACGGGCTGTATTTCACTTCCAGTCAACGAAAATGTATAATACACGCATGCACTTATACCTTCTTATAAAACTATAATTTAGGTATACTAATTGGGTAAAGCCATTATCCATATATGTATACACGTATACATATACACAACTTAAGCATTATACGCGTAGAAATTTCATACAAACACACATACATACATGTTCGCGTGCAGAAATATACTCATTATAGGTATTACTGAAAAGTTTTATCACTGTTTCGCAAAGTGCTAGAAAAAAACTTTAGTAACTCTGAAATTTCTTGCGCGCTACATTAAAAAAGCAAATAATTAAACTTGTCGAATAGTGTATTCGTCTTGTAAGTTAAAATTCTTTTTATTGTATAATCTTATATAGTCCGTAATGGGGCGTACAAAGAGTAGACGGTTTGCAGTTTCTACTGCGCCACATTGTCATCCTTAAATAATAATAATCAAATCGAATCTCAAAATTTCTTTCCAATAAATCAGTTACAATATGAAAAATGAACGTGAATATATAAACAATTGAGTAATCTTACAAATTAGATGGACAAGTTTTACAAATATATTAACGTTCATTGCCAACTGAAAATATGAAGTCCACCAAAGCGCATTTGTTGCGCGAACAGTGGAATTATTATACGGATATTATACACTAGGAAAAAACATATAGATTGCAACGCAAACACAAGCACCGTATATACAATAAACGTATACGCATACAACTAGCTCTCCACGCACAGATCACATCATCAAACACACACATATATACGTATGCGATCAATTTACTAAACGTATAATATGTACGTCTACATTTCAAATTATTTATAAAACGGTAAAGCGAATAGAAATATATATATATATATATATTTTTTAAACAGCCCATAGGACTATAATTATGATACAATCTTAGCTGGTTAGCTAAATAATTACCTATGTTTATGACATGGTTACTTAATAACTAACTACTAACTATTAAGTACGAACGGGTGTGGAGTACGTAACCCATTGGCTACGCATCCATTATCCGCATAACGGTATTTATATATTTACGTAACTAAATCTAGAGGTTGACGGCGCCGAAGTCGCCGAGTTTCATGTTTGGTGTCGAGCAGTTGTCTTGCTTCCACGTTAACATGACTGTGCAGTCGCTGCCTGTGCGATTTCGCGAACTCCTTAATGACATCATTAAGGATCGGCACATGGAGATCGGAGTGAATATCGTTGTTACGCGAGTAGCGATATGCGTCGACTATTGCACGTAAGATGACATTTTGACGACGTTGTATCACGTTTCGATTAGTTGTGGCAGTACAGCCCCACATAGCAAGACCGTACGTCCAGATCGGCTTAATAATTTGCTTGTATAGCAGAAGTTTGCACGACACATCCAGCTCGGATTGTCTTCCCATTAACCAGTATAGCTGTCTTGTTCTGTGCTTGATGCTGAGCTTTCATTTTGACATGGACTCTCCAGGATAATCGAGAGTCCAAATGCATGCCAAGATACTTGGCTGAGTTAGCCTGCGGAACAGGTTGGTTTCCCAAGTATACCTGGTAGATGTTGTCGGCATAGCGTAGCATGAACAAAACGTGAACAGATTTTTGTTCATTTATTTGTATCTTCCAGTCCTTAGTCCACTTTCTAATTCGATCAAGTTTACGTTGGAGTTTATTCGTAGCGTCAAATGGCAGTATCATCTGCGAATGTGGCTGTTGTTGTAGTGGCATCAACGGGTAGGTCTCTTGTATACAACAGGTACAGAAAAGGACCGAGGACACTTCCTTGCGGTACTCCGGCTTGTACACTGTAGAATGGTATAGAAATATGAGTAACATATATACCATTAAGTATCTCACGTACCCGTTAAATATTCATTTAAGGTTAATTTATGGAGCTGTACATTGACCCGAAACACGCATTAAGAACTTTCGCTGTCGTTTTTCGTAATTTTTAATCGAATCCTTCACTACTTGCGGTAGTGATTTATAAAGTACAGCTCTTGTATATACAGCTTGTATTCTGGAATGAAAGGCGGAATATACGCTCTCTCGTGTTGAACTAGCTGCCTACCGATATATTAAACGTCTTATAATTTTTGCTAACAAAACACAATAGTCGAATTTCGTACAACTGTTGGATATGGCGGATTTTTAATATTTACATTAAGATCAGATTTTATTGTTTTAAATAACGCATTTTGTAGGATTATCGATCGAGTAATTTGATAATTCGCTGCTCCACCTCAGTGTATGTGATGTATATCACAAATATAATCCGCGAAGATGTGATTTTGAAAAGTATCGAGTTAGTAAAAAAAAGATAATTTCATTTTCTCAATTTCGTTTCTAAGTATGTCTAACTGTATATTCCGACTTAATTTACTATCCAATTGTAATCCTAAATATTTTATATGAAACACTCTAACTCGTCATTATTTTATACGATGATTTTTAAACTATTGTATTTTGATTAGTATAAAATATGTATTAACTGTATTCAGGGTTAAACGATTTTTATAAAGACAACTCGAATAATAATAGAAATAATAATAATAATAAAAATCAAATCGAATCGAATTTATTGTACATTTAGCCTTGTTAACGATAAATAATTATAAATTGCTGAGATAGTGATAATAAGCAAACAAGAATTTAGTTAAAATCACTGAATTTTCATATATAAAAATATTACGAAAAAAAAATAGAAATATATTTAAAAATTTAGAAGTATATAAAATTAATTGTAATCAATGTGAAAAGGAATACGCAAGAATTGACAGACAATTCAATAATAAGATTTAAAGAACATTTAAATTCATATATTGATGAAAAATACTGTTTTGAAAAATCGTTATTTGGAAAATGTTGTAAAGAATTAAAATTAAAAATCAATATTGTTAACGAAATAAAGTTATAACATTTTACATATAGAAAAACACCATAAAAATGTAAAACTACAAAAAAAAAAAAAAATGTAAATAACGAATGAAAGAGGTAAAAATAATTTATTCAATTCGAGAAATATTAATAATGAAATCGATGCGCATTAAAATAAATTTCATTGAATATAACACGTCAGAATTTTGTCAATGTATTTATAATTATTTTGCTAATAACGTTTATACACACGTCCAACATATAACCATATAAAAGCATGCATCCATCAACGCCCAATAATCTCGCATAACTAAATAAGTATGCGAATACAGCACACTCGTATGTACACATCTATACAGAATCACAAAACACATTTCAGTAGACCTATATGCGCTCAGACATGCTCACGAACATTAATACTTTGAGCGCCAAGCCACATTTTGAACCTCAGTGGTATAACAAACACGTGTCAGTCATATTAAGATTATTTATATAGCCACTATGCTGTCCCGACAATATTAATAATGATCATTATCATCATAAATGAAAGTTTCCACGTATAAACAAAAGTGACATAACTTTAAACGCAAGTTTACCCATCGGAAGATTCAATTATATAATCTACGAATAGATAGACAGATAGAAACGATAACATATATTATGGGTGTATATAAATACATACATACATACATATATATATATATATATGTATGTATGTATATACACAGATAGATAGATATACATAAATGCTTTTATTGGAAATACACGCGGAACTATCATGCATATTGTATAAATATTTAACGTTTTTACTACTATATATATGTATATATTTATATATATATATATAAATAAATATATATATATATATATATATATATATATACTCCTTTTGTTTCATTTTTCCAAATAGGCCTTTCGAAACATGTGTACATAATAGTAAAGTTGGAAAGTTGCACATAAATATTTATATGCAAATGAGACAATTACAACTCGGTCTGTCGTAATTCTGATATGTCGTACCAAATGTCACATTCGCGCACGCGCGCGTGTGTGTGTGTATGTGTTTTTAGTATGTTGTAAATCATTTACACGTGTACATGTTTACTACTACATTTATATCTATCCAATGCATGTACACCTTATGTTACTATTTAAATAACGCGATTTGTGACATTCGGATTATTTTTTTTTAATTTTTTTTTATTTTTAAAAGCATTTTAGTGTTTTTTTTGTATGTGTTTTTATGTTTGTTTTTTCTCACTCCTTGCTTTTAACGCAGCGAACAATTTTGTTGGTATCTTCTTCTAATATATTTTTGTGATTTTGGGGAATAGAATTTTTCTTTCAGAAGTAATGAATTGTATAATGGAAAAGTATTTAAGACGAACAAACAATACAACGATAAATATAATAAAATTTCCTAGTTTACACACACACACACACATATATATATATATATAATCAACGGCCTATGCAACAAGTTGAACCTGAAGAATGAGTGATTCTTGTTTAGTTTATTTTTAAAATAAAACTAAGGAAAATGTCGATTTAATGGAAAAAATACCCCGACAACATCGAAGTAAATTTTACATTTATGTATGTCGCGATTACTTTGGAAAAAGTTTATATATATATATATATATATATATATATATATATATATATATATATGTATATATATATATATATATATATGCTTAAATTTTCAAGCATTTTTTTTATATATATTTATGTATACATCATCATATTAATCGCATCTGCTCATCAGGAGTTTAGGTACATCATACTATATTTCATATAAAAAAAAATAAACAACAAAAATAGAGTTAAAATTACTGAAATATTTTTCTTTATGCTGAAGCGCAAAGCTTTTCGGCTGTTAAGCCATTATCGAGCGAATATAAACAATTAAATTATAAATACGAGTTTATAAAAATGGAAAAAATATTACTTAGATTACGCAATTTACAAAAATTTTCAAAGTGAAAAAACAGTTATTTTGTAAAATAATCCGATAGCGAATTATGCCAAACAATATAATCAACAATCAATAATATATAATTTATATATAAACAATAAGCACAATAGCGAATAAAATAAAAATAAATAAAAACATGGAACAATTTAAAATTTATACATAATAACACAACGGCGAATAATATAAAAATAAATGAAAATATTCGACAACATAAAATTTTAAGCAAATAAATATTAGCTAGTAAAATTATTGTAATAATTTTATTTTTCTTTTTTTAAATACAGCCCTTTAGACTATTACTAAGATGCTAAATAATTATCATCGTTAACTTAATGATTTCTTAATAGTTACCTTAACCACTAAGTATAAAACGAGTGTGGAATACGTATTATACATAAATTTACATATTACAAAAGACTAAATCTATGGAGTGGCGACGAACGACTCGTCTAATTCCATGTTTAATCTGAAGCAGTTGTCTCGCTTTCTGCATTGACGCGACTGTTCAACCGCTGCTTGTGCAATTCAGCGAGTTGTTTGATGACACCGTTAACGAACGTCGTATTAAAATAAAAATAAGTTTGAAATAATTGTCCAATATAAAATTGAAATTTACAATATAATTTCTTAGTACTGATTATTAAAATAAATCTTACTTCTAAGATGTATTTCGTAAATTTCGTTTTTATATCGGACAAGTGTTTCAAAATTATTTTTATTATGTTTATTTTATCGGCTATAGTAATTCTGTTTAATTATAAAATTTTACATTATTGGATGTTTTTTATTTATTTTTATTTTATTCGCTACTGTTTTTATTGTTTATATATAAATTATATATTACTGATTGTTGATTTATGTTGTTTGGCACAATTCGCTATCGGATTATTTTATAAATATTATTTTTTCACGTTGAAAATTTTTGTAAATTGCGTATGTAAGTAATTTTCTTCACATTTTATTATATTATATCTTAAATTTACGTACCATGGTTACTAAAGACTAGAGGCACGGATAAATATAAGTTAGGTTACTACATTTTATATTAAATTATATAAATTGGAATGATGAAGGAATGCGATTAATTTTTTGGATAGTTAGGATCATCTGTAAATATTTCAGTTAATGAGGACGGAAAGTTTAGTGCGAATCTAAGAGAATTAAATAGAGAACATTCCATAAGGATATTTAATATTAACATTACATATTGGAGTCGATTTCTTCTACAAAAGGTGGCCACGCGTTAATTCAGTATGGCCGAGTCGGAGTCTGCTGATGACTCATCTGGACGTAGACTGAAGGGCATATTCCAAGGTCGAACGTTATATATAATTCGTCGAAGTTTATTTGCGGTTAGAACAGCGACCCCCAAAGTTGCGAGGGCTTTCTTCAAGTAGCGCTGAAATCATCAGGAACAGGATGGATTGTAGCGGCTTCTTTGGCTGCTCTGTCGGCCGGATAATTTACAAGAATGCCTGAGTGACCGGGAATCCCGAGGAACGTTATTTAGCAATATTTTTGAAGCTTGAACAGTTTTTTTTTTTTTTTGTTACTCTTCTTTATTTTCTTCGGTACTTTTAAGTCTACTCGCATTACATCGGTATTTTAAGAGGCAACTTTCTCAATACAGTTGTTGGCAAATTTCTAGTCTTACTCTACCTCACTCAGTAGACTTTTAGATTTTATTATAAATTTGTATATATTTTTATAATTTAAATTTTTTATATTCACTCGATAATTAATTAATTCATACAGGACATTTTTTTAGTCATCTTAACTTCTTTTTTCTAAAAAATTACTTCATTCTAAACATTTTTCAAGTTATATTTCGTAGGTCCCGCGATCTCTGGTTATACTTATAATTTCGTGGCACATTATGGCATATTCGAAGTGATCAATTTCGGCTTGCGCCTTCCTCTTATTTTTCTTTGTATGACGGTCGTGAATAATCCGCCTTCGCTAATCTTACGTGGGATATATATATATATACACTTTTTTTTAATGCTTTTCATCAGTTTATTTTCTCCTTGTCCATTTTATCGCCGTTTTGTTTTATAATACGATCTATCCGTGATATTTTTATTATCCGACGATAGCGCAGACATATAACAAATAACCTTTTCTTCGAACTTCAATTTTTATGTTCTTGAATATTGCGCTCAAATGATTAAATGCTTGTGTCGCCATTCCATTCTTGTTTTGCTTTTCTTTGATCGCTAGTATCACTTGTTTCAAGAGCTGCCGAATATTTGAACCCCGATACACTATTTCGTCACTATCACATTTTTTCTGCATTCCTTTCTCAGATGTCGCTAAAAAGACTTTTTATCTCGGCTATTTCATTTAGTTTTCTTCGGTTGATTTTAAATACCAAATCATCTATCCGGGCATTTTTAATGATTTCCTCGTCGTATACGTTAGTCTCGGAGAAAACGGACTGACACGCAGTCCTCTTATCGAAAACTATAGTTCTTTTCGTCATTAAGCGAGAACATATAGGAGTATCGGAAAATTGAAAAAGAAAAACCCGATGCTGCGCGGATCTTTGTTACGGCCTACTAACAACACGCCTGCAAAGGAGATAGATGTCGCGGTAAGAAGATGTAGAAATTAAACACAATCCTAGAATTACTGGCGTGCGATGCAATTTAAAGTGGCGATAACAACCGTGTCTATGGAGAACAATATTTTTTCTTAGCAAATGCAGCTAGTGCGATTTAAGTAGCTCGGCAAAATACGTGTGTGTGTGTGTGATATAGAGTAATTCGATTTTACGCTTGAAAAATTGGAACTTTGTTATTAAGACCACTTCAAATTCCTTTTTCTTCAAATTCCCCTTAATTGTAACATCGATTGTTAAAGTAATAGAAAGCACGCTCAATGTATGTGTGAATGTATGTATGCACATATACACGTGCAAAAAGAAAATTAGAATGTTCGACTGAGGGAGTAAGAGATATTCTTGAGCAACTGAAATGAACGAAAAGCGAAAGTAATCACACAATTGAAAATTCAAAAAAAAAAAAATATGGAAAAGAACTACATGGCACTAGAGAAATATTTATACGTAATTCCCCACCACCAAAAAAAAACCTTCGGAGAAATTCTTTATTATTATTATTTTTATTCGAACTGCCTTTAAACGATCGTCCGTTATTACTCTTTCCTTTTTTGGGGGGTATTAGGGTTAAGGGCGACTGTAATAGCGAAACTTTAATATAAGACTAAAATGTTGAACGTTAAAACGTACTACAGTAAGACTATTACCCGATTCACGCTAATCGCCATCAAATTTTCTTAGTCGTTGAGGGAATTTCTTTTCGAAGAATTTTCCCAATTTTCCAGAATTTCGCTAAAAACTTTTCTTTTTTTTTTCGATCTCAGGAGGAATAACTTACGAGCAATTTAAGTATTTTATTCTGCTTTATTCCGATCGTGCTCGAACATTGTTTCTTTTGTAAAATGTTCGCTTTGAAAAAATTTATTTAATTTTTTTAAAATATCCTAATTACTTTTTCTACGTCATACGCGTTATCTCTCGAACCTGCTTTAGTTACGATCTAATTAGCCGGAAATCTCACGCTGAAGGTGGAACGGGAAGGCATTATGCAATGGGTTTCCAATATAATATAATTATAATATAATTATATAGCGATTCTGTAATTGAACCTATCGATGGTGTTAAAATTGCATTTAAAATTATGTCACATTTGAAATGAGTGTAATTTATGACGACGATTATTATTATATGTCCGGATAAGTGGCCGGAACACCGACTTTTATACGGACGGTACCGGAGTTCGAATACGATCGGTGACGCAAAAAATTTTAATCATCAGAAAATCGAAATATAAATAATCCTAATATTATTATCGCGCGGAAAGCTGGCAAACCGCCACGCGCAACACCATAATGCGCGCTAGTAATAATATAAAAACACCGGGGGTTGCCCTGACAACAAAGCGATTACGGTTCTGCCGGGTGTGTGCGTCTATCTAGGCTAACGCCATATTATGATTGCGTTTTACCCTACACGGACTGTACAACAAATTATAGTATATATATATAGGTAAGTAGTCGCCTACATCCTTAATGCTGATGATGAGTAATTTTTTATAAAAAATATACAATAATGTTATTAATAAAAATAATTAATTTTTGAAATAACTAATAATTGAAACTTTTCAGCAGGTATACTATTTTCGAGTTAAAGTAATTAATAATTAATAATAATAAATAACCAATAAAAAATAACATTTAGCCCATATTGTTCAAGACAAGAGGTGCTATGTTGACGAGTAACAATTCTCCATAATTGATTCTAAAGACCAAGTATATTTTAATATATATTTTTTTTAAATCTTGTCGTCAAATATTATTAATACGTCGAATAAATTATTCTATTATTTATAATTTTTTAATAATTTTATTTTTTAGTTTTTTTCTTCTCGTATATTTAAAATATCGTATTTTTGATTAATATTATTAATTTCGCGATTAAATTCTGTACTTACTCTAGTATAATGGTGTATTATCATCGTTTTATTAAAATTAGTAATGTTAATACTCCGATATTTCGTTAAAAAAAAAAACAATTAAAAAATGAATAAAGAATTCATTTATGAATGTACTCGCTCTTTAGTATTTAGTGTAAACTCCTTATTTTAATCCGAATCTGGAACTAGATGCGTCCTATAATTAGTCGTTATTAGTCGAAACATTCTATTCATCCTAATATATAATGTTTACAGTTAAAACTAGGATAAGACTAGATGCGACTGTTTCAGAAAAATTCTACTCGACATACATCTTTCGACATGTATGGCGAATGATGAGAAACGCGTTGGAAGATTTAAGTTAAGCACGCTTATCGCAGAATCCGACGAGGAAGTGTATCATCCGTTAAACGAGGAAGCCGAAAGACAGGACTACTTATCAATAAAGCAAAACGAAAATTATGATAAACTATTCCGGAAACTTGGACACACTAAACGAGATCTAGAAGTGATTAATTGAACGAGAGAAGAAATCAGACGCAGGATAGTGTTGGCAAAGTCGTCAAAGGTGTGACTAAATAAAATCTAGAAAGTTCGCTCCATTACTAGATTAACAAAACGTAAAACTAGTTAATATCATTGTATTCGCGATATCTTTATATGAAGAGAATGAAAATAGTCTCGAAAAATACGAATTATTCCGACAGATTGAACAGAGAAGACTAAGATGGGTGGATAGTCCATCACTGGAGTAACAAGAACTCAAGCGATATGTAGCCAAAACGAGAATAGATGGAAAAAGATAAAATCAATTGTATTATTGAGCTAACAACTGCCGAAGAAGATATATACACACACATATATATATATATATATATATATATATATATATATGTACATATATGTATATATATAATATATAATACAAACATATATATTGTATATTATTTTTTACTCATTAGACATAATTTATTCATTATTTTTATTTGAAAATGGTGGAACTATTTAAGTTAATTATTTGAACAATTATCGATTTTTACTAATAACATCGCTGTATCTTTTTTTATATGTATGTATTTATGTACACGCATATATATCGCAAGAATGAAAATAGCCGTGAAAAATGCATGTTAATTGGCCAGATTGAAGGGAAGAGCAAATAAGTAGATACTATTACATCTATCAATGGAATAACAAGAACTTGCATACATAGAACAATCGAGTTACCGATTATGAATATATATATATATATATATATATATATATATATATATATATATATATATATATATATATATATATTAATTTTCTCATTATTATTATTATTACGTATAATTTATTTTTTACTATTTGTTTTCATTTGAAAATGACGTAACTGCTGAAAAGCGTATTTATTAATTATTTTAACAATTAGTCATTTTTAATAATGACATTGTTGTTTACTTTTAAAATGTATGCTTAATCGAGAAATCCGTAGGAAGATTAGAGAAGCGAAATCGGAAAATTTCAAAGAAAAATATGAAGCGATAGGAAGTCTTTAAAAAAAGCACGATGTATGCAATCTTCATAAAAAAAGTTAAGGAGACGGCTGGTTTGTTTAGACATAAAAGGCCAGTAACTTTGCGAGACAATCTTGATAGACCAATAATAAAAGAAAGTGATGATATTAAAAAAGAGTCAGCTCTTCAATGATACGTGTGTTAATCAAACACCAATTGATGCTACTAACTGTTTAAAAATCCTACCAAGTGAAATAAAGAAATGTCTAACGATGGCAAAGTTACACAAAGCTATAGGTCCGGATAAAATTCCGGTTGAATTGTTACAAACACTAGATGATAGTGGTTTAAAAATTCTACTAAAAATTCTTAATCAAGTATATCAGAGTGGAATTATGCCTAAAGACTGGTTAATATCACGGTTCATAATGATACCGAAAACGTCAAATCCAAAATACTGCCATGACTTTAGAATGATTAGTCTAAAAGTCACACTCTGAAAATATTATTACGAATCGTGCATGCAAGAATTGAAAAAAAATACGAAGATAACTTGAGCCCAGAACAATTTGCTTTTAAACCAGGAAAAGCAATCTTCAGTATAAACATACTCATTCAAAGATGTTTGGAATTTCAACAACCGCTATTTCTATGTTTCATAGATTTTGAAAAAGCCTTTGATAAAGTCCAAAAGCTTTTCGAGATATTGGAAGACATTGGATTAGATCAGACACTATAAATCGCGGTGTGAAACAAGGCGGTGTCCAATCACCAATGCTGTTCAACGTTTATGCAGAACAAATCTTTAAAGGAGCTCTGGAAGAGAGCACAATTGGCATCAGAATAGGTGGAAAATACATCGATAATATTCGTTATGCGGACGATGCAGTTTTAATAGCTAGTCTAATCTTAAAACAAATAGATAAGATTAGCAAAAAATATGGAATATCTTTAAACGCAAAGAAAACAAAGATAATGGTCATTGGAAATAATATCAGCCCTAGAATACATATTAATGGGATATGCTTGGAGTTAGTTGAATCGTTTAAATACTTAGATACGCTATTGAACATTACGGGCGGATGTGAAACTGAATTCAGAAGTCGGATTGAATGGGCGAGGAATGCATTCAACAAGATGAAGAAAATCTTAACAGAACATGATCTTAATTTGGAATTAAGGGTTCGAATTCTAAAGCGTTATATCTGGTCTATGTTACTGTACGTCTGTGAGACGTGGACTGAAGAAAACCACCATGAGTCGATCGCAAGCTTTTGAATTATTATGTTACCGACGAATTTTGAAAATACACTGGACTGTTCCAACGAAGAGATACTCACTACTATGAAGAAAAATCGTGAATTGATTAAGTTGATAAAAATTTGAAAACTAAAATATTTTGAACACTTGATTCGTGGGAGAAAATATTCCTTGTTACAAACTGTTCTAGCGGGAAGTAGAAGGTAAAAGGAAAGTTGGACGGAAAAGACGTACCTGGTTTTGTGATATTAAAACATGGACAGCAGGCCAGAACACAGAACGTTTGGTACACTCCGCATATGATAGATGATATTATCATTACATGGTTGAGGTTTCGCTGGATGGCCACCCATAACCGAGATCGGTTGGGACTGCGAAGAAGAATAATTTAATGTATGTATACTGAAATCCAAACAGGCGACTAAAGCAGATGACCCATTTTTAATTTTAGCAACGTGGAACATCTCTCTAGCGAGATGCAAATTAGAAGTAAAAGAAAATTCGCAATTTTCTTTGCGCAACGATACGAGTATACGAATCTGGTAAATTATGTATATATATATATATATATATATATATATACATGTATATGTATGTACAGGTTACTTCGAAGAAAAATTGGAGAAAATTATTTAGATAACAAGCGTGAATACTGTAAATTGATAGAAGTAAGACTGTGTCCGCATCACGCATTCTATTCTCCATCACTTTTCTCGGGATTCCATTTACGCTAAATTATTATTTCTTGTTTCTACGTTGTTATACGCGGTCGCGCTATGACGGCTAATGTTATTAGGACGAACTCGAAAATTATTATTCTTGACTTTGGGTATTACTATAACCATTATCGTTACTATCATATTCGTTATTGTAATTTTCATTTTATTATAATACACTTTAGATCTAGAAAAGGCTTTCGATAATTGAATAAGTTATTCAGAATTCTGCGAGAAATCGGTATGTCCGAGGCGGAAGTACAATTCTAAACGATCTTTAATAATCCAACAGCTGAATTAATTGTAGGAAAAAACAGAGAGGAAATAAGAATAAATAAAGGGAGTGAAACAAGGATGCGTTATCTCACTAACCTTATTTAATATATATATATACGTAGAAAAACCGATAGAATAAAAAATAGTCCGAGGAATAGACAAATTGGGATACAAATTCAACGTGAATAGACATTAAGATTCGCTGATGACGTTGTCATTATTGCTAAGTCTGAAAAAGAACTTCAAGAAGCGCCGGTAGAAACGAAACTGCACTCGATAGAATACAACGTGAAAATAAATGAAACAGAAACTAAATTAATAATATGCGAAAGAACCCGAACGCCGCAAAAGGAAATATTAAATAATGTAAAAAAGTTATAAGAGTCGAGGAAGCGTTATATTTTTGGGTTGTATGGTATCGGGAGATGGGAAAACCGGCAGAGAAATCGAACGCACAATAAGCCTGGCCGAATATGCGTTCTTGCAAAAACGTGCATTATTCACAAATGTGAGTATAGAACTCTGAAAACGACGTATAAAATAGTCTATATATATATATATATATATATATATATATATATATATATATATATATATATATATATATATATATATATTTAACAAAACAAAATAAAATTGAAGATAATCACTAAAAAATTTTTTTATTACACGAATACGAAGCTTTTCGACTATTAAGTCATTTTCAAGCTTTTGTTAAAAATTTTTACAAATAAACTAAAGATATTACTAAAAAAAACGTTATAAATATCGATACATTGAATAGCCAGATATAAAAAAAAAAAATTGTTTACAATAATATGTAGTTATAAAACCGATTTTAAAATTAATTCTTCATCGAAATTAATCATATTATTTAATAAATTATTACTACTTCTATGTTTTATAATTTGTAATTTTTCTAATAATTTTCTTTTTTTAAATTTATATTCTATGTGTAAAATTTTTATATTATCTGAAATGTTTTCTATAAAATGTTTTTCTTCTCTACAGTGCTTACCATAAAGTTACTTGTCATCAATTTCATTTTTGTATGAATTAAAGTGTTCTCTTAGTCTATAATTTATTTGACGTCCTGTTTCACCTATATAAAACTTATTACATGTTGAGCAATTTATTCTATATACTCCAGATTTTTGTAATACCATATAATCTTCTATTTTATTGTTGCAAATTGATTTAAATAATGTTTCATTATTATTTATTGCTATCATAATATTGTACTTTTTAAATATTTTTAAAAATTTGTATGTGTATTTTCCTATATATTTAATTGATCCTAAATATTTATCTTTTTCTTTTTTATGTTGTAAAGAACTATTATTTGGTTTGTTCCATAATTGATCTACTATATTCGGATTGTATTTATTTGCTATGGCAATTTGTTTAATAATATTCTTTTCTTTATTAAGTTTGTCTGCTATATATATATATATATATATATATATATATATATATATATATATATATATATATATATATATATATATATATATATATATATATATATATATATATATATATATATATATATATATAGTATATATATATATAGAGAGAGAGAGAGAGAGAGAGAGAGAGAGAGTACATTGCTATATGGGTGTGGAATCGTGGATAGTAAATGAAGCTGATGAAAAAAAAAAAGGTCGATAGCATCGAAGGAGTGGCTGTGAAGAAAGATGTTGAAGATAAAATGGACAGAGAAGAAGACAAACGAAGAAGTGCCGAACACGATCGGCGAAAGACGGGAATTAATATAAAAATACGCAGATCAAGGATAATGGGACATATACTAAAACACGATGATAAACTGAAATCGATTATTGATGGAAAACCCGGGAAGAAGAGAAGAAAGCGAAGACCGAAGAATAATTATATAAATCGGATAATTAAACATCTTCTTCTTCCTTCGGACCCTCGGAAAGATGTAGTGATATTATGAGACCGCCGCATATGCTATTCTTCTCCAATCCGATCTGTCTTGAGCAGCCAACAATGCTTCGTTAATCCAGTTAGTGATTTTATCTGGTCAATCCAGCGCATCCGCGATCTTCCACTTTTCCTCTTCCCGTATACTTTCCCGGTAATTATCAGATTTTTCAGAGAGTCCGTATCTCTCCCTATGTGTCCGAAAAACTTTAAGAATCTCTTCTTTATTCTACACGACAGCTGCATACACGACAGCTGCATACACGACAGCCGCATACATGTCAGCCTCATATGTATGTAATTAACATATGGGATGTTAAATATACTCGGATCTAAAAAGGATGGCCGAGGAAACGAACCCTCGGGTTCAATAATAAACGATGATGATATAATACATTCAAGGACTAGGGCGAACGGGTCGGTCGGAATTAACCGCTGGACAAATAACAACGCAATTTCCTTCATTAGAGTTGGGGTATTTTAAAAGATTCGGGAAATTCTTTTTAACGCGAACAAATTTTTCGGACTATTCGTTTATTTATTTATTTATTTATTATACGATATAGAAGAAGAAGGGACGAGGGTTAAATTTTAAAATTACGTTGAAAAATCGACCCTTCGCGTCCGTGATGTATAGTCGAAATATATCGAGACAGACTTGATTGTCCTTTTTACAGGAACGAATTCAATTCAATTTAGGTGTTGATTGTTTTTCTTATTTTTTCTTCCGAGTCGGAGGGTACACGACGGTGGTTGATGTACGGTCGATCGTATTGCCGCGTAGAAAACGGAACATGCCTCGAGTGGGAAAAAACTTTTCTCATTTGTTCGCGTTGACACAATTTCTTCTTCATCTTCTTGTAGGAAGTGTAAAATTTGAAATAAGAAATAGTAATAAAAAGCATCCGTCGGAATGCGAACTGTTAGTTCTAGCGACTGACTCCGAGTAAGTTAGGCAGAGGGGGGAGAGTAGTGTATTGCAGAACTTTTTCGAAGACGAGTTAGTTAAGTAGCCTCCCCGAAGTATCCGCCGATATTGCGGTTGTCCATTTTTCGTCGTTGTTATGAAGAAATTTAGGAAATACAAGCGGATGTCGCATTAATTATTTTCGTATAAATTGAGCGCGACTAACGAATTCGTCTAAACTGGTCGGCCTGGTTTTAGATTAAGCATAGAAGGACGTTTTACGTGGTACTTTAAATAATTCTCGAAAACGTTTTTTTTTTCTTTTTAATTTAACAAAGTAAATTTTTCCATTTTTCGTTTTTTTCCCCCATTAAAATCACCGCGACGACTAGTCTTTGACAATAGATAAAGTTGAAAGCGTCCGACTTAATTCATTACTTAAATAATATAGTTTTTGAACGTTTAAGTCGTCTTAAATATTCAGAGTTGTCTGTACGACTTCAGCGTTGGTGTGCTTTTACGATTTTTCCGCATGTTTGAAAGCAAACCTGGTATAATTTCGTCGACGACCATGGGAATTTTTAAGTCTTGTCGGTGTATATGTCATTATTGCGTCGAAAGTTACGTCAATTTTTGTTTATTAATAACGAACCGATTTTTAGCGTCGTTCTATTTCTACGTTTTTTCCGCATATTGAAATTCATTTCTTTTCTTTTTTAAGTTGCGCATGTTCGGAGGACGTCAACTTACGCGTACGAGGTGGTTTTCTATTGCCTTGTCGGATTTTTTAGTTTCCGCGCAAACTAGTATTTATTTACCTATAAACGAGCTAGTCAATCCGTTGAACTGGACCAGTTCCTTAAATGTCCGAACGAACCTTTTTGTTCGTTTTTTTTTTCTCTCTGAAAAAAGTACGCATCGTTAGTACGGAATTAATCAGTTGTCTTCAGTGCGAACGATCGACGTTGAAATTTTCAGAAAAGCGGTTGTTTTTGTCGCTAATTAATATCGCCGCTTAAGAAGAAACACGAACTAGAGATATACGTTTATGCCACCCAAGACGAAGGAGATGATGACTATTAATACAACGAAAATACAGAAGTAGAAGATCTGACATTAACCGCGACGACGTACAAGAACGCCCCTATGGTTTTTTTTTTTTTTTAATTTATGTACATCTATTCATATATCTATATATTTATAAATATTTATACATATTTATATTATATATATATATATATATATATATATATATATATATGTATTAATGTTTTTTTTCTACTGCGCAAAAAACTCATTTGACACAGAGTGGAAATTAAAGAACAAAAGAGAAAAAGTCGAGCTTGCGCGCTCGACTTTACTTGAAAAATTGTTTCCACTAATTAGGATATTTCTTCGTCTCTCGACTTTCAACATCTTTTCCAACGCGAATAAGCAATAGCAATGATAATAATAATTATTATTAAAGTTATATAGTAATAATAAAACTTATTAATAATAATATAAATATTAACAATAATAAATATTAATAACGTAGTAATAATAATAATTAATCATTCGCCGTCGTCATTATCATTAGCATAGTTTCCCCCCCCTAGACCATTTTTTTTATAGGTGTATAGACGTTCATTTTCTGACGACTTGTCGTCTAGTTTTTTTTTTTTTTTTTTTTTATCGTACGAATTGACGAGGAAGAAAAAACTTGCAACCCTTGGACACGTTACTTTATCTTTTATCTTTGTTCTTTCCTTCAAATGAAAAATTTCAATTCTGCTCTTGTTCGAACAGCATCCAGGACTATTTTAAATTTTTCACTTGTAGTTATTTCGTTAAAACACAACTTCTAATTTTATTTTGTGGTAATGTATTTTTTTCGAGGGGAAAAAAGTTTAAAAAACATTTCGTTCTTTTAGATTTTACCGTTAATTCGGAATAAATTATAATCGGGGGGGACGCTTTTTTTAAAAAAATTCCAGTAATCGTTATTTCTATATAATAATAATAATTATCATTATTTAACATTTTCAGTAGGAATGGCCGCTATAATAGGGCATGTAAAATTTTAACGTTAACGAAATTTTTTATATTCCGTTTTACGCGAAATGTCTCGACTTGAAAAATATTTATATTTCTATTTTTTTTTTTTTTTTTTTTTTTTCCCGCGCTATGTACAGCAGCGAGGCTAGGAGCGCGGCCAGCAAATTTAAATTTTGTTAAACAGGTTTACCGACCTAAGCTTAACAAGAAAGGATGAAACGGATGGGGAATCTTGGGCCAGAATTGATGAAATATTTAAGGAAGAATGTTTTGGGATTTTTGGACATTCTGTTAGGAGGTGGTGAATTGTAATCGGAACGTCGCATCTATCACAGGTTGGTGGGACTTGTCCATGTGTAAGTTGCGTATGACCGATCCGGAGTCGACACAGCACCACCTGATCCCTTCGGTCTTCAGGTTGAAACTTCCATTCGCGAACTGACGGTTTTATTGTGTGCAGGTGTGATGTACTTTGTTGTTCCGTCCATCTTTTTTGCCACAACCTATAAAATAGGCCCTTGGTTTCTTCCTTGATATCACTGAGTGGAATCTTAATACGCAGTGCTGGGCGCATTTTGGAAGCTTCTTTTGCTGCTAGATCGGCCATATGATTTCCTGGTATGTTTGCGTGGCCCGGAATCCATACGAAGGTTATCGCCGTTTGACAGTTCTGTACGATTGTATTTACGGAGTTTGCGATCGGATGATTTGATTTCCGTTGAATGTGATGTAAAGCTGCCATGGAGTCCGTAGCTATCGTTATAATGTGATGGTAGGATTTTACCGCGTGATTCCAACGCTAGTAGGATTCCGTATAGTTCTGCGGACAGAGCGGAGAATAACGGTGGAAGTGAAGTTGAAAAGATCACATTTCGATTAAAGACCACTGCGCAACCAGTTGAATTTTACAGAACTTGTACCGTCGGAGTAATGTATCTTTTTCCTTTGGGGAGATTTCTATTTCTAATACGTCGAAAATTACTACAATTCACCTAAGGAGCGGTATATTTGCATATTAAAAGTCCTGTATTATAAAATTTATAGTTTTCCGTCAAAATTTTATAATGTACGACTGATTGGGTTAAGGCGATAGAAATAGCCAGGAATAATTCGTACTACTGCGAATTCGATTATTGCTGTCGTAGTAGTAGTAGTAGTATAGTATATTTCAATACAAAATTTTATAAATTATCAAGAATTTATATGTACATACACATATGTATCCTTAAAGCTACACCTTCGGAGTTAAATGCAACCAAATGACTTTATTACAAAACTAAAGAAATAATAAAGAAAATAACAGTAAAATAAAAATAGGAAAAATTAAAAAAAAATAAAACTAATTAGCTTGTATATTAAATTTTTATGAATATATACGATCGTATGACAAATTGCACACATACATACATACAAGTGGTAAATACACTTTTCTAAGTACTAAAAATCACGTAAACTCGCGTCATTAAGGACATATTGAACGCGTGTTTTAAAATATTTAATAGCCCACTCGATATCGAGTATGGGGCACTGTTATCTATATGCTTTCTAAGATGACTGATAAGTCCAATTTTGGCGGTGCTTTCCACAATCGTTGCATACGTAAATTCCGTCGAGTTGTACTTTTCCGCGGCATCATGCTGATGTTTTCGATTTTTATTTTCGGCCGCTGTTTCTATTTTCTTTTTGTCGATACTTCCAGGTTGCTCGATCCTGAGCCATTCTTCCAAGCTGCCTAATACCGCATTCACTGAGTACCCAAGTCTCATATAATCCCTACACACCTCCAGCGAGGTAACTATATAATATATGCTTCTTATCGAGAAGGGTTAAACAAAATGCGCCAATAATCCGTTTACGTTACCGATTTCGATAATAACCGAATCATATCGAGGATTATTTATTTATACGTTATTACAAATATAGAAAAAAAGGAATATATAATCTCTAAACTTCCGCCGATAAGATGCGCGAATTACGGTTAATAATTAAATGCGTAATAAATTAAAATGACTATCGATAATAATGCGACGATATAATTAAATAGAAAAAAATTTCCCCTACATTCATCTCGAAATAAAATCAATTTAATAAGTGCACTAAATCGTAACAGACACATCATCAACATCAGGTAGTGTTTTAGGATTTGCGCTCGATCTTCGTTATCCAGTGGCTATTCTAACGAACAATCATAAAATTATTGTCAGTTCACCGATGACGCAGCCTGCCCGCAAGTAAGATGTTGTGCAGCAAAATGCAGACTAAAGCTTACGAGGTCGTCAACAATTTGCGAATTGTATAAAACGCTGGAAAAATAAAGATGCTTTCGGTTGAAAATTTTTTCTACATAGTTAAACTTGCACGAATTTACGGAATACAGTTACGGGAATACGCTAGTAATATGGATTACATATAAAGATATCAACAGAATTTCGCGCTATCGTTGTCGCATACAACGCAATGAAAAATCGACGTATGAAAATACGAACACTCATCCGTGAAATCACCGGGTTCGGTCTGTAAAAATTAAAAACGGCTAGAGTAGCAGACGAACGTTGAAATTATGCAACTGCTCGACAATTCTGAGGGTACAAAGTCAAAGTCACTTCTCGGGAAGTGTAATTTTCTTTACGTGTAGCAAACTCGTCACCATTATTTTATAGATTAAACGGTATATATAGTTGTAAAATAAAATATATTAACCCGCTTGTTTCCGAGTGTACGTGCTGCAATTTATAAACGTATACATATATATGTACAAATCCAATTAAATTAAAGGCTATTAAAAAGAAATGAGTGGAAAGAGAGATGTAGCATCAATACGCGCTTTAAAATAGAATTTGGGAGGACAGATCATTAAATTCAAAGATAATCGGTGGACGAAAAAACTAACGCAATGTTTCTTGGCATATCGAAAGAAGAAAAACTCAAGACCTTATATAACGTTTGGACGATGATTTCTGAGAAATTTTTGACAAACAGAAGAACTCTTTATATTTATGGCCCGTCATAAATATAATTGGACACAACTGAGAGAGTATAACGATTAGAAAAAAAAAAATAGCACTTTAGTTTTAATAATAGCAATAATTCGATTCAATTTAATTTCTTTCGATATTACTTATCATCGTACGAACATTATATAAAATAAAATAGCATTTAATATAAATTAAAAAGAGAATATTAATAATAAAGTACAATAATAATAATAATAATCAGATAACACAAAATCAAAATTTACGACTTTCTTGCGACACGAAAGAAAGTAAAACATATCGTGTAAATCTCGACGAAGCGACGTCGTTTAAATAATCAGGATGAAAAAGAAATATCACTTACATTTTGCCGAATTACTAAAATAATTTATTATTAATTAACGTAAATTCGTAATTAATACAGTCGCTTATTATAAATGTTAAAAAAAAATAAACGTGCGACACAGTAACACTAAACACCCACTCGCACAACCGATCAAGTAGAATTAAGTTTTAACGTATAAAAATAGATGTAGCAAGTACGGATGTACGAAGCTTTCGCATAAATAATTGCGCATTTATATTTATTTGTGTAGAAAAGTATACTAAACAAAAGGCAGAAGGTTATATCGCAGCGCCTACATTCCAGAAAACTCGTAAATACATAACATATGAGAACTTTAAAGATACTTAAACCTTTCAGTCATACATTATAAAATTTGTACACAAAAATATAAATTTTATACAGAGGTTTTTATTGTGCAATAATGGTTCTCAGGTGAACTGTAGGTAATTTCTACATATTTATATGTATATTTTTAAAATTGGCACGTTTCATATCTTCCAGGAAAGAAAAAATCTTATTAGCGTTAAAACTACATGTATATTATATAGCGGACATTGTGACACTGAAAGGGTTAAAACATATACATTAGTTTGACAAAAAATAATTAAATATTCGTAATAATATTAATAGTTAATATCGATAACATTAACAGCCATATATAATATAATTATTTACAAAATATTACTACGTATGTATATAAATAAAATAATAACATTAGATTAATAGTTATATAAAGTTCATACACACACACACATATAATAACAAAATTAGATTTTTCTCTGTTTATCAGATACGAAATTTCATAAAGATTTGAACAACATCTAAATATAAATATAGAACGAACACATCTACACATATATATCTATAGATGTATACAGATATACACATATATATATATTTTTTCTATTTTTTCCCCATACTTGCCAGTCCTGTGGTTTGACGGCAGATATTAATCATATCATTTTTTCATGTAATCTATATAGTGCACACAGAGAAACCCTAATCAAGATATTATTACAGTTAGGTATCTTCCCTCCGTACTCTATTGCATACCTCCTATCCTTAAATAATCCTCTTGTGTTGATAGCACTGGTCTCTTATATATATAAATCCAATATTATTTTGTAACCTTTACATCTTCGTATAGTGTATTTTCCTTATATGGCTTAGTTTAGTTATTTATCTTTCTATTTTATAAATCATTTGTTAGCGTTAGCGTTTAGTTGATATAAATTTATATGTACAATGAGTAGTAATGTTTTTATAACCTAAACTCAATTAAAAATAAAGGAAAAAAAAATTTTTCCCATAAGAAATGAAACAAAACTATAGTACTATGCAAATTTTAGCTTATGGCTACTAGTAGCGATTATTGATATATATGCTTAATTTTAAATAATTCCCAGATAAAAATCGGAAATGGGCTTCATAAAATAATTTTATTCAATTTAAGGGTACAGTCAATTCTATATAACTGCAGAAGGTGATCATACTTGTTACACTTTTTATATATTATATAGTTGTTGTAGCATAGTTGTTGTAGCATAGTTGTTGTAGCATAGTTGTTGTAGCATAGTTGTTGTAGCATAGTTGTTGTAGCATAGTTGTTGTAGCATAGTTGTTGTAGCATAGTTGTTAGAGTGCTCGACTGTCAATGGTCGAGTGTTCGAAATTAACTCGCAAAATAGGTATTTTTCATCATTATGTATTTGTTAATTATCACGTTGACGGCAGTGGCACCTTATTCCGTATAACATCATATGTGTGGGCATCAGCGTTGTATATATTAGGGCTTTGAATACTAGTCTACTTTGTAGATTATAATGGGGCTAGGGCAACGAACAATACGACAACGTAATGTTGCGTAATGACTGTTTTTTTTTTTATTTAAATGGGAGCTATTCTTCCATGTTCGTTTACATCGGAATATCTTCCGGTCTGAAAAATCAGCTCTAAACGAACGTCCAAATAGAGACATCGTACGGGATAAGTAATGAGTAAGTAAAGTAGGGAAAAAAATATAAAACTGGGAGAGAATTTTTGCTTTTGTTAAGTTTTGAATTCGAAGGCATCAACAAAAAACGGCTTGCCAGAGTAATTTTTTTTCCTAACTTTTATGTTCATTTAGTATCTCCGAACTTTACCTCTTTCCTTGTTTTGTTTATTATTTGCGTTATTACTATTATTATTATTGTTACTATTACCGAATCATTTTTTCTTCTTTGCAGGGTAAATACCTAGAAATTAAAAAAAATATTCCCTCCTCCCCTTGGGTGAAATTAACGACTGTTCTAGTTCCGGAAAAGAAAATTCACTCTTTCACCTCCTTTTTTTAACATTTAGATAATTTTTTAAATCCGCCTCTGCTTTTCCCAACATACATTCGACTTAACGTTGTAGATAGGCACACACACACATATATATATATATGTATATGAATACAAAAGCAAATGTAAAGGTACACACGCACACACACGAATCAACATGTATTAGCTTAATGTCGACGGAAACTTAATTGAGGTAAATGTTGTTTTGACTGTCATTGGGCCGATATTACACACTCGCTTAAACCAAAATGCGTTAGTATATTCGTTTCATTCTGTATCGGACAGTTTAAAAAATTAGCGGAACTTTCGTTTATAAGATGAAAAGTGTTTTACACTTTCCTCTGTAAACAAAAAAAAATAGTCTAATTTCTTTATCTCCACTTCGTCCTTTGTAAATTTTTTAATTTCCAAATTTTTAGACGAAACTCGAAATTAACCCTTCGGTAATACCGTAATAAAGGAAAAAACTTACATACATATATATATATATATATAAATAATATATATGTATGTATATACATTTATGTTTTTACATATCTTTTACACGTTCCTTTGCCGAGGAGGTATTTTATATTTTCTACTTAATCGCTATTAAAATTCATGTTTCCTGTTTGTAATAATTACGAGTAACATAATGCTCGTTTTTGGATGATGACATTGAATTCAAACATACTTATTTTGGTGGGGATTTTTTAGATTAAACCGGAAAATGTAATCAGCTGTTTGTTATTATTTATACAATGTTGAAAATCTTGAATACTGAGACTTTTCGCATATATATTGAAAAAAGTAACTATACGTTTGTATTAAGTTTTCAACTAGCAATAATCGCATATCGGATAAACTTCATAGGTTACGATATTGCCACTGAGCAAAGCTGCAACTATTTTTGTAACGCATTTATACCAGTCATTATCCAGAGAACAGACTTCAAATCGATGTATTCTCAGATGATATAATAAGCGGAAAATCGGTATCAATCCGTCGAAAACAGAAAGAAATTTTCTTTTCACGAAAACGATCAAAATTGACAAATAATCTGATAGTGTCGGGAAACATCATTAACTGGTCAGATCAGATTCGGCATTTAGTTTTTTTTTTTTTTTTAAACTAAACATATTAACTGTATTAATACGAATAAATCCATTTGTTCCGTATATATCCCAATGTTTAAAAATCATTCCTTAATACACGTAATAAACTTATAAAACGTTAATACGTGCGGTATTTACTTACGCTTGTCCTGTTTGATGTTCGATATGCTAGTTATAATAAATTGCAGCTTATCGAGAACAGTAGGTGCATACTGAATGCTCCCCGTTATACTAGAATATATGCGTATTAATATTCTGAAATTACCTCGTGTTAAAGAATATATTTTTAACATATCGCTTAGTAAATTTTTCGATGATTGCCGTATACACGGGGTAATGAGTTTATCTCCTTAATAGGTAATTACGATTGCAGCTAATGTTTATGTATACACAAAAAATATTAGCATAGACGTATTAAACATAGTTTATTGTAACCAGCTATTCGAAAGAAAAGTGTGCCCGGCTTGGACGGTATTTCATATTCTGTCCTGAACTACCATAAAAATACTTACGAATTGTTTGAATTACTTCCTCAAATATTTTCCGTTTTTCCGGAATCTCGAAAGGACTTTGAAGTAATTGCAGTTAAAAAATGGACAACAAAAACTACATAATCTGCGTTATCATCTCCACCAGTATCATTGATGTCTATGGAAGACATTTCAGAGAATAATTAACATCCGTTTACAATTGTGGCTTGAAAACAACAGAATACTACCATCTAATACGTATGGTTTGAGCCAGGTCGATGGATTGTCTTTCTCGTTTCGTTGCTGATGTGTACGAAACATTTCACAGTAAGCAGTTTTTGGGCTCGATATTAAAATCCGTTTTAGATTCACTATCTATTCCATGTCTCTTCCGGAAACTCGTCGCTTTCAATATTCCCGAAAAATCTTGCCCGTGTATTTTTTCCCTGTTCCTCAATAGGAGATTACCATACTCTAATAATCTGCATATAGTTCTTCACTCATATTTAGGTCTTACGCAAGACTCCGTTTTAAGTCCAACATTATTTAACGTCTATATCGCTGACATTCTTAATAAAAACGTTAGTTCCGGTTCAAATATTATTTCGTACACAGACGACATAGTAGTTTACAGTCGGGGGTCATCTCATAATGATTAAGTCCATTACATTCATCAGTTATTAATGCGTCCGTGTTACGAACAAATCCAAGCGTATCATTTGATAAATGGAATGATACCGTAGACAATCTTGCTAGAAGTGCCCTTGAGAATAGCTCATTCTACTCTTCACCAGCGACATTTTCTCTGAGATTAAGCTAAAAATTTTGGAACCGCATTTGGACGTATTCAGCCAAACAATTTACGATTATTCAACCTTCGATTTCAGTAATTCTTCGGTTCTTCAATTTTCCTAGCAACATATAAAATAGGGTTCATTCGTAATGTCGCATAAGGCTTAACGTCAACAACATTGCGTACGTTCTATTGATCAAAATCACCTATTTTTCAGTTGCGGTTATTATAGAATGTGCCGATCAAAGTCTCTGTCACGTATTATAAGTGAAAGGAATGAAGTTTAGCTTTTTATCAACACACCCAAATATCGGATTGAGTTATACCGCTCAATTCTTAAACCGGAAATAGTCGAATTAACAGCTATTCGCCATCCGGTGAAATATATGACGATCATTCTTTTAATAAAAAATAACTTACATAAATACGAATAAGGCGTATCGCTCGTAATAATATAACGCTTCTTTAAAATTTACATCGTTTTAATTAGAAGATACTCTCATCTTCTTTGTTCATTTATCTCTATTCCATTTCCTCTCCCATGTATCTCTTTAATCCAATCCTCAGTTCTCGTACCGGGTAATTCTAAAGTCTTCAATCGGCTATCTGTTTTCTTTCCCATATAATATTATACGCATATATATATATATACATACATAAAAAGTAGGTAGACAGATGGATTCTTAATTAAATGAGATTATTATCCTAAATGATTTGACATTATTTTTTTGATACTTCTTTCAGTACGTTTCCCAAAATATTCTTATACGTACGTATTATGATTTTTTTCAAAAATATGTAAAATAATTTATTAATACATTCGTATGGCGATATACAAACGTTACGAACATCACTATTAATGTTATGCTAAGATAAATAGATACGTACATAGCTAAAGACATACACGGACATATAAATATATATATATACACACACACACATATATATATATAATATATATTATGATGATGATTATGTAACAGCCATCTGGCTGATTCCCCCAACACGATCCTGCGCCCCGCAACACGATCACTTAGCGTTCGCTTCACGTCCACATAATTTTGCATTCCAATATATTTTAATACAGTGTCTATAATCGACATTCTGGGTCTTCCACGCGGTCGATTTTCAACAATTTTCCCTTCAATAATTGTGGATAATATGCTTTGATTTGTTCATAGTATATGGCCAAACCATCATAGTCGAGTTTTCTATGATATTTCTTCTTTCGCTCATTTTGTCAAGTGCTGTTTCATTACGAATTTTTTCCGTCCAGGATATTCGTTGAAGCTTCCTCCAGCACCACATTTCAAATGCTTTATGTCGCTTATAGTCTACCTGTTTCAGCACACGCGTTTTTTTTTCGCCATACAGCACAGTCGACTAAACGAATGTTTTCATGAGCTGTTTACGTAACTGTAACGACATTGATAGTTGCACTACTAGTGAGTGTTTATATCACAGATAAACATACATATATATATATATATAATATCATTATCAAGATGGTGTACTCTACTCTTGAATCTACGATTAAAAACTGCTTGTTATTCGTTTAATATTCTTCATCGTAATTCGTTGTTACTAGAAGTTCTGGTGTAACACTTTCGAGCCTTCATCGGAGTTTGTAATTCCAGCTTAAATGAGATAGTCTTTTTTTACTATTCGCGGATGCCAAAGTACAATTCTTCAGATCTATCTTCGATATTCCCCACGAGCCTGTATGCTTCTTTATTTAATTAACCCTTTTGCGGAAACATAGGGGGTGTCCTTGAAACAGTTTAAAATTTAGCACTCGAGTTCACGACGATTTCTAATAATTTTCAGTCGATGGTTGGTCGCCGTTTTCAAATTCGTCTCGTTGTCTTTCGAAAAAACGTAAATTAAAGGTTACTACCTTTTCAATTCAATTATTTAAAAAAAAAAGACTATAAAAACCCGCAACGATATAGATACATTCTTGCATTACCTTTAAAAGAGAAATTATGTTAATCGTGGGTAGAGTTAAAAAATAAATGTAATAAAACTTCGATGGCCCAGAGTGAAAAAGAATTTACGTTAACTTCGCGAATCGTTTACGGAGCCAGCGGAAAATTTGGAATTCCCTATAAACTCAGTTTCTTGTTAATCCGGCCGCTGCTAAAACATTCGTCAAAGCTTCTAATTCGTCGTCCATTCCGAAATGTTCCGGCCTTTATTTTACGGCCGGTGATTAATAATTCGTAGAATTGAAAGATCGTCCCCGTTTATTATTATTATTATTAATAACGGTCGTTCCTCCAGCTAGGTTATATATCGCGTTGTACTTTAATAATAAATATACGTCATCGAAAGTTTAATCTCTTAAAGAAAAAGATTCTCTTCCATTTTAACACATACATTTACATTTCTATATCTATCTTATCCCCTTACACTTTTTACTTCCTCGTCGCTTTCTTCTACCACTTTTCTTATCTACTTTTACTATGTTACGCCGTTAACGCGGCATTAGCCTTGTACATTTGCATACTTTATTGTATACTCAGAGTATTAAACTGAGTAAAACGTAAACATTTATAAAAAAAAATAGTAACAATACGAAAGAAATGTACGCAAATCTTATAGTGTGCTTCGTAATCGTAGAGTCGCGGTGTCGACGAAACCGATATAGAGCACCGAGATTTGGAAATTTTAGAATAAGTAAATAAAATGATCGAGATATTTCAAAGATAATCATTCACTTTATTCAGCTAGAGCATAGGGGTCAATAGGAGCTAATGTACATTGAGAGCATTCGTCAATCGCCTCTCACTTATTACTATAAGCTCCAGCCGTCTCTCCCTAAACTCCCGTGGTTCTATTTCTTTAAGAAGATTAGTCGTATGGGAATTCCACTCATCAGTAGATTTCTGGACATAATTTGTTGCCTGACCGTCTTTTCCGTATGCAGCTTAGAGAAAGTCACTTCTGTCCCCTCTATTCTGAACAGGCAGTCTGCAACCCCGATCATATCTTTTTTCAATGCTCTGCTGTGGCGCCGTTGCGTTCGGTGCTTTACCTTGTCCTGCTACGTTCTTCGAGTATTACACCTCCGTATAATATATCGTCTTTTCTACATCTGGATAATCTAAAATTATTCCCCCATATAGCGACATTTCTAGAGAAGTCAGCATCTTTGATTAAGATGTGGATAATCCCTACAGTATTACGTTGGGTAAGCTGTAAAGGCACCCTCATTAAAAAAAAAGAGATATTTGTTTATGTAGCGGTAAAGTTGGGAAATAAGGTATCTTATGCTTATGCCCTATATAACCGACTACCGAGCATTTTCGATATATATATATATGTATATATATATATATATATATATATATATACATATATATATACATATATATATATACATATATATATATAACTAACCGATGCAAATAAGAGGTGTGTTATCGTATATCGTTATATTTTAGATTCTCGTTGATTTGGTCGCTATATCGGTGACATTTCTATTGTCACGCAGGAAACAAGCAAATTTTAAAATATGTTTCAATACCTTCGTAATTGTAAAAAAATTGTTAAAAATTTTTTGATAGAAAAACTTTTGTTCTATATATATATATATATATATATATATATATATATATATATATATATTTATATATATTTGTGACTTAGTTTCGCGCTTTAAAAATGGTAATTTCGTTATAAAAGAAATACTAGTGGAAGGCAAAATTTTGAAAAAATTTCTTAAAAATTATGGAAACGATGAATATCATAGTCCTATATGTAATTCACGCTCTATTTCCGTATACATTAACATGGAAGAAATTCAACCTATTCCCGATCCCAATACATCGGGGTTTAACAAAATCATATTGCCCTTGCATAGACACGATCGATTAAATAGCGCGGACTTTATACCAAATTATTTTAACGTACACTTTATTACCGGGCATGGTATGTTTAAAGAATATACAAGTATACAAAATAGCGCTTTCAAAACTAAATGTCAAATTTGCAACCTACCCGATAATACCCGAGTATTTTAGGGCGTAACTATGATAGTACTGATTTTTCAGTGATACTTGTGTTATACCCAATTAGTCAATAAGGAATTTATAAACTTTAACGCTTTTAACTGAAATAAACTATCGAAAAATACGTAATTATAATTAAGTAAAATAAACCGATTAGAGCGAACTTAAATGGATTGGCTCTTTTCAGTTTATTACACATAATTTCCCTTTGTATTCAATTTCACTAACACATTTACCCCATCATCGCGTATTACGAACTGGGGCGGGCCGAAAAAAAAATTAAAATAAAAAAAATACACACCTTTCCAGATCTTTTTTCGAAATTGTCGAGGGTTACAAAAAGAACCCCGGCGCTTCATTCACAAAACTACCCAACATCCTACATGATATCTAAACTATCGATGTTGCAGTACACTTAATGAATACGATACGATACAAATAGCGTAGAATTTAATTTAAAAATTTATACACTCGTAAAAACGAAAGAAACAAAGGCTTCGGAATAATCGAAATTCTAATAAAGCGATTATTAATTAATTAATAATTTCGGATAATTTGGTCGAAATACGAGGAAACGATAACGCTCGAACGTGTTCAATCTTCCGCAGATTCAGCGTCATCATTATCTTGCATAGATGCGTTGATAGTTTATCGTATTTTTTGAATCCGTAGATAAATCATCGTACATTAATGGTATGCGTGTCTTTGTCTATATACCTGTATTCAGGTTTTGTAAATTATAATAACTTATTTTTTTTCACGTATTTCAGAATAATCTTGATAAATATTAAAAATAATCGTAATATAAATTTCGATTAATAAACGTAAAAATTAATGAAATAATTCGATATAAAATTCCGATAAACCAGAAGGCGAGATCACGAACAAATAAAGAATTTTCGATAAATCTTCGCGAATTACGAGAGAAAATTAATTAAAATAACGTCCAAGAGGAATTGCGATTCGAAGCCTTAAACAGAATAAAGGAAAAAAATCTACCTTTAAATTCAGTCGTTTCCTCGAAATAATAACATGATTTCAGATAATCAGAATATTACAAATATTCTAGCTGAAACATTGTGCGACAACTCGAGCTATAACAATGCTGAAATCAAAATCATAAACGTTGTGCAATCGAACTAGTCCGACCAACGAGGAGAAATATTTACATACTAACTGTTAAAAGGAATATTTAAAAGATAAGACGTGTTGATTATTCTTCTTCAACTGCATTTCCCCGTTGGCGCGGGGTCTGCCATACGAATAGATCGTTTCCACCCAATTCGGTTGTTTGCTAGATCAGAAGAGATACCGACATCTCTAAGATCCATCCTTATAACAACATGTCATCTTTGCTTCTACTTTCCTACTGATCTTTTACCAGGAACTATCAGTGTAGCACTATGTTGAGTCCGTAGCACGTGTGTCCTTTCAACCGCCTTAGTCGGCTTTCACGGAGTTTTTTAGTTTCCGCGTATCCGTCAAATATTATCTCGTTAATTCAAATTGCGTCACGTTTGTCGATTTATACATAAGCGGCATCATCATAAAATCCGTTGTCAAGGACGCGGTGACATCATATTCCTTTCGCAGTTTCCTCCAATTTATTTCGATTCGCGTGGAAAGCCTCCGCAACATTGTATCCGGCTAATGTCTTAATTCGATCTGGTAATCGTAGTGAGCGCCATGATTTGATCTTGATAGACCGGCATAGTGTAAGCTTAATCGGCTGTGATTATTAATATTATTTTAAAAGTACACTCGCCGTATTGCCGGATCAAATTAAGACATTAACCGGATACAATGTTGCGGAGGCTTTAGGCGAATCGAAATTAGTTGAAAGAAACTGGGAAAGGAATATGATGTCACCGCGTCCTTGACAGTGGATTCGATGATGAAGACGCTTATGTATAAATCGAGACAAAAGTAACGCGATTAGTAAGATATTATTTTCGAATTAACGAGGTTTTTCGAAATATGTTCGACGTAAACGCAAATGTCAAATAGGCTGAAACTAAAATTTCCCTCTATTAGCCGGAGATAAATATCGAAATCGACCACCGTGATGGGTTTATTTTGTTCTGTTTCTTCTTTATATTTAATACCTGACGAATGTTTAACCGTGTGTGTCACTACGTATAATAACGGATGGTAAAAAAAATTCTAGCTTGGCTTACCGTTAAAAAAAAAAATAACGCAGAAGCTCTGCTTTAAATCGCCGTTCTTTTGTTTATTTTGTATTTTTTTTCACGGTTTTTTAGAAGCATTTTTAAAAACCAAAATAAAACCTTGTTTCTGGTTGAACGATGAAACAAAAGCTGGCGTACACCTAAATAAATCACGCGGTTAGCAGTTTATTCTTTTTCACGGATTTCATTTTCCACGCAGCCGATAAATGGAAAAACTGAAAAAAAAAATTAAAAATAAAATGGCGATAAATACGTGAAAAGAAAAGTTAAAAAAAAAGCTCGGAAATTGGTCAGAAAGCCATTTTTCTCGTTGAAGGTATTATAGCGGAATAGACAGAGTGCGGTGGGTGATAGACTAACGGCAACCTCGTCTTTTTGTCGGACGTGTAAGTACTATACGTATATATGTTTCTTTGACTTTCCAATCTATTCTAAATCTGCTTTTAACTCTCCATCCCTTTACCTTAGCCTTTGTATAGCTTAATACTTGGACGCACAGCTTTATATTATATATACGACTAGGGGACTCTTCCTAGTACTATTTCGTTTGGCTCTCATCAGTGGGCTAGAGCATTTGCTCACTTTTATCGATGTGTCCGATAATGGCTTTACGCCTACTATAATAATAAAACAACAAACTGTCTTCTGTGATTTTTTTTTTATTTTTCTCGTAGGAGCAGCGACTCAACAATTTTCAGTCGGGAAGACGACGATACAGATTGCGCACAGGAACGGACGGGTACCTACCGATTATCGAAATGGCGAATCTCTCTATTAAAATCGTTTTTTGTTTTTTTTTTTTTTTATTCCGACGCTAACGGTAGCCCCGTTTTCAAATGAACGTTATCGCCATATGTTTCCCCCTCTAATCTACGTATACACAATCGAATAGACCACTTACATGCGACGAGTCGTTGTCGGAATTATCTACTTCCGGAATATTGTGATCTGTCTATATGGACGAGTTTTCCTAATCGGGGAAATTTAATCTAGAATAGTGCTGCGATAGATTCTAATATTTCAGTATTCGACGTTATAATCTATCGTCGGGAAGTGAAATAAACCTGCATATAGGAAATTGCTAAATTCCCGGCAATTTAATTTGATTATTGTTCACTACAGGTAATGCGCATTGTCGTTCCATTGTGCCCTGTCGCTGGCCAGTGTTCGAAGTCTTCGATATGATCGTGTATTATACACGTTGTGTTTTTTTTTTTTTTTTTTTTAATAGTTTATAGAACTATATATATATATATTACAATCTTAGAATATATTCTAAATAAGTAATAATTATGATTAAAACTGAGATTAATAACATGTTACAGCTCAATAGCTAAACACTGTTATTTATGTATATACCTGTCAACACACACACCTATATATATAACACATAGGTATACACGCAAGTTCATGCGCTGCACGTGCACACACACAAGCATGCAAGTGTACACATTTAATAAATATTTTACAGAAGGACTAGGTCCTTTGGTTTGAGACGTTTAAGGCGTTTTGAATCTTCGCCGGTTTTGATGAGAACGGATACTTCCGGGTTCGGATGTTTCTGGAGTCTCATTCCGGTGAGCATAGTCAGCAATAACCGACCAACTTAATCATAAGGTCATTAAGGTATACACGCAAGTTCATGCGTTGCACGTGCACACACACAAGCATGCAAGTGTACACATTTAATAAATATTTTACAAAAGTACTAGGTCCTTTGGTTTGAGACGTTTAAGGCGTTTTGAATCTTCGCCGGTTTTGATGAGAACGGATACTTCCGGGTTCGGATGTTTCTGGAGTCTCATGCCGGTGAGCATAGTCAGCAATAACTTCGTCGACCAACTTAATCATAAGGTCATTATGCAATAATTCATTCCGTCGAAACCATCTAGCATTGGTTATCGTGCGAAGAATATTGTTTTACAATGTTTGTATAATTATTCTGTTCGATGCTTTGGCGCACCCCCATAATTGCATTCCATACGTCCAAATGGGTGGTATGACGGTTTGGTAGATGAGTACTTTGTTTTTACGCTTCATCTTAGCGTGTCGCCCAATAAGTCAATACATTTGGCGTATTTTTCCTCTAATTTGTTGAGCTTTCGTATCGATGCTCTCCAAGTTAGCTTGGCATTTAGATGTAGTCCCAAGTATTTTGCCGTATCAGCGTTGGGTATTTTTTGATTATCCGCATAAACTGCTTGATGGAAATCTTGTTTCCGCAAGGCAAAAGTGACATGGACAGATTTTTGCTCATTAAGCTTAATCTTCCAGTCTTTCGTCCATTTTGCTACACAATCCAAAGCATTCTGAAGATTTCGCGTTGCTTCAGCGTGAGATTCGCTGACTGACAATATTGCTGTATCATCAGCGAACATTGCAGTCGTAGTTTTTGACGTTGTTGGTATGTCCAATGTGTACAGGAGGTGTGTTAGTTACCACATTCGTTATCACTGGAAGTGGAGGAATCGGCTGAAAAGTCGATACAAAAAGTGCAACAAAATCTAGATGGTGTCTTAAAATAGACTAGGGATTGAGTAAGCTAAATAAAAGTAAAGCGGTCCGTATCAATTTTACCAAAAGGAAAATAAGTTACCAACCGAAAATGATAAATGGGAGTAACGGGTCTAATTACAGCCTTGGCATGTAATTAGATGAAAAGTTGACGTGGAAAAGTCGCATTGTCGAGAAAAATAAGGCTATAAAAATAAAGAAGTACGCTTTCTTTAAGTAATAAACTTTTACTTTATAATCAAGTAATAAACTTTTACTTTATAATCAAGTAATAAACTTTTACTTTATAATCAAGTAATAAACTTTTACTTTATAATCAAGTAATAAACTTATATGCAGCTACGGATATCAAGTGAATGGGTTATGCTAAACCGAGTAGTGTACAAAGTATGCGCAACGAATGCGGAATATTATTCTTAGAAAATAGTAGGCGCTAGATAGTACGAAAGGAATTCAGTTATCCATCGCGATCTCCGAGTTCTAAACGGAAGTGATCGAAATGATAGCTGGAAAATATCAACAAAGAGTACACAATACGTAGATATGAAAATAAATGATATTCGGAGATTAAAACGAACAAAACTATGCGAATTAACCTAGGAAGATACAAACGAAAATTAACTTCTATTGGGAAGATGATCTTATTACAAAAAAAATACCGAAGTAATACTATATGTTCCTGAACACATCGCATTTTAATATCACTTTTGTAATGTTTTTATTTTAAAAAAGAAACTTTTTTATCATCGCTTCGATGTTGTATGTACTTAAGTAATATATTTTACATTTTACACATTTTATATTTCTATAAATTTCTAAGATATTTTTATATTTTATTTGATGTTACTTGATAATAAAAAATTTGGGATTTTTCATTTTAAAATTTTTTAGCGATTTTAATTTGTTTTTCGTTGTTTATTTTTCGGAATTAAATAGTTAAAAAAAATTTGCGCTGTTATCTATGAGGGTGATTCTTAGAAAACATTTTACGTTCGTAAACATTTTAAAAACAATCTAATCGACTAGTTGGAGCTGCCAGTAAGAGTCGTAGTGGGATTAGAAAATCAACGCCTCCAAAATGGACGGAAGCGTCGCTAAAGTGGAAAGAAGTCCCGATAGGAATATTAAGAAGAAATCAATTGATCGACGCGATAAGAACTAGCAAGAAGGAGAAGGTGGTGAAAAAATACACTCGGAAAATTTCTAATAATAATAATAATAATAATAATAATAATAATAATAATAATAATAATAATAATAATAATAATAGAATTATATCGGTAACCCGGAATTCGTTAATCGACAAACTGATTTTGCAAAGACAGTCTACAGAAAAATTAGTGCAACCACGGTTTAGCTGGAGGATGTTGAACGAAAATGCGGATGAAACTGATTCGTACGATTTGGAAAACGCGGAACTTATTAGGGTGACGAGAAACAATACGATATTAAACGGCCGTTTTACAATCCGTCAAAGTTGGAAAAACTTATCTGTCGAAGAGAGCACATCGAATTCGAGGAGGAAGAAACGCCCTAGACCTTGTGTCTGTTTATTTAGTGAGTGCCAAGAGGACAAATGTGTCCGTGCGTGGCTTATTAAGCTAATCTTGAAAATTTTTCATCTTAGTCCTCGATATCTGATATTCACTTTATACTAGCGAGAGGCATAACCGACTACTTCCCCCCGCGTAACCGACTAATTAGTAACGTCGTTTCTAAAAAACCCATTATTCGATTTTTTATTTAGTCTGCTTCAATTCCTTATTAGTACGTTGTAAACAAGGCAAAATGAAAATATCTCTAATTGATAGTAAGTTATATAACGAATAACATGTAAAATAAAGTTAAAAATATAACTACAGTTGAAGAGTAACTAACAGATAATCTAGAATTGTACGAATTCGTAATCGGTGTTTCATAAAATCGGTAATTTATTCTAGGGAAAATTCAACTACGAATATTCGAAATCTAATTTTCAATCGGTTCTAGCGAAACCTACTAATATCGAAATACATTCAGCTCCAGTCGGTTTAAAAAAAAAATGTACTAATATAATATAATCCGGAGTTGAAATTTTGTAAAGTGAATTATGTAATCATACAAATTATAGAATCCCATTCATAAATTAAATTTAATACAACGTCGATATAAATCGGTGGAAATCGATAATTTATTACTAAGAATCGCCGTTTTCAAAATACGACTAATTTTCAATCGATTCTAGCAGAACGTACTAATATCGATATTTTCTGCCTTTCATATCAAAAAGTTACTTAAATCACGTTATAATTATTTACTGTTAAACTTTTATTATTAAATCTGAAGTAAACTTTGATAAATGCAGGCAACGGCATGTTTCAGTAGTAATTTCAATCGAACACCGAATAATATAACCTACTAACGGATATTAGTAGAAATGCGACTAAATTCGATCGAATTTACGTCATCCTACTTAAATGTAGTCGTTTTTTTTTGTTGTAAAGAACGTCACAATATTTCTCATCAGCATGTGGTGTGCAAATTAAAACATTAAATTTACTTGTATGTACAAAAATAACACATTTACAAAATTTATAATACAGGTAAAATATGAAGAAACAAGGATATTTTATTCGTTAATTTGAAAAAAAAAACATATTAGTCGATTATTGAAAAAAAAAAAGAAAAAAGGATTAGTCGTTAGTCATAAGTCAGTTATGTCCGTCGCTACTTCATACTATGGTCTGCGATATGGCCGGTTTTCCGAATTATTTATCCCGAGTAGTGTTTTTCACTGATGCCGTAAATTCCTTCGGAAATCCCATCTAATCAAGACGCTTTCACACAACGACGACACAGCCATAATGTTCCTATTTTCTTGTTCGATCCCGCTTCCAATGTCCTACTACTCCGTGAAGCCCCCGTTATCGAATGTCTGTAATTGTTTAATTTTGCTTTCAAAGTATTTCGTGCTATTTTATGCTGCATTTGAATCGTCAGTCACTATCCTAAATGATTATATTTTATTATATTTCGAGTTATTTTTTAACCCGCACTGATAAAACTTAAATTTAGTTTTTCCTACATTTATCGCAAATCTATATTCTTTACTCAGTCTATTCAAAATTTTATCGCAGCTCCTGCGCCTTAACAGCAAACTTTTATTCAATTATCCGAGGTATTCATGAAAATTCATTACAAATATAATATATAAATTAATCGGTATCGACAGGTGCGCTGACTTGAAAAACACTTTGGGAGGGCAAAAATGTTCCGTAAACATAACTCACTAATAAAATTGCTTTCTTATATATAAAAATCATATATATATATATATATATATATATATATATATATATATATATATATATATATATATATATGTATGTGTGTAAAATATTGATATGTCGGAGAGTAGTGATTTTATGAGTTATAATAAATAAAACGAAATCATAAACAGTTGAAACACTATAAAAGTTTTCTATTGCAAAGCTTTTTTTCGACAGTTACGTCATTATCAAGCATACACAATAAATCTTACGTATAAATGACCTCAAATATTCATATAACGACAACATTTTATATCGAAAAGGTTATAACTCTTGAATAATGAACACTGAATGGCAAAGTCCTTAATTAATAACCGTTGAGGGGGTATGGCCAAAACGGTATAATAACTTAGGGGGGCGACTCACCCACCCACCAGTCGGCGCCTACGGGTATCGAATACGAAAATTCAGCCTTGTCGCACGCCGTCGAGTATTTTGATCACTTAAAATTGTCATCTGATTGGTTTTGACGCGGGTTGACATATAACTATTTAATAATACATTTTTACATAAAATGAAGAAAAAAAAATACTGCGAAATTATTGCCTTTTATAGAAATAATTTTGAGCTCAAGTTTCACGAGAGAAGAATTTTATACTCTGCTCTATTTCGATAAATTATAAAATATGCCAGCATTATATTAAACAGATATAAACAGAATAAAATCGGAACGAAGAAAATTATTAATAAATGTAATATCTGCGTAACAATTTCCTACTGTGCAACAAACGCTATTGATGCGCCCCTTGAATTACAATCGGAGAAAACAAATCGGATGAAAATGCCCAAAAACATAAAATTTCGATAGAAAGGTACTAAAAGAAGGAATTGATAAGTATAAACAATAGAGCAATGTGTGGCAGGAGCAATAATGACCAAGTAGAACACCGAACACATTAAATAATTCCTAGGATAGAAGAATGTTTATTTAACAAACATCTAATACCGAGGATTATTTTGTAACGCACTTTACGACGGGCCACGGACACTTCCGGACTTATTTGAAAAGATTTAAAATAGCGAGCAGTGAGTATTGCAGAATGTGTGAAGATGGAACATATTCAACCGAGCATACCTTTTTAGAATATTCAGCGCTTGAACGAATACGAAATACGAGACAAGGATTTTAAGTAGATGGTTCTAGGAGCATATTACACGATAAATTTCGTGAATACTAAAACAGAAGGCATTAGTCCTACGCAAATGCAATTATAGGTTACAGCATATGAGTTACGGCAAAAAATTAAAAATAGTGCAGAAGAACTGTTTGGTGAAATGCTCTCTCCTTGATTCTTTCCTTTTAAATTACTACAATAATGTTATATATATATATATATATATATATATATCTATATATATATAATGTTATATATTAATATATATATATATATATATATATATATATATATATATATACATATATATATATATATATGAAATAATGTTATATATTAATATATAAATATATATATATAAGATAATGTTAACGTTTTCGCTATCAGATCTCATATCCTCTAATCGCTCTCAAAAAGTGTCGTATTTTACGTTGTCGAATGACTTTTCATAATTTACTAAGCACAAAAAAAACGGCTTTTCCTAGATTTAGACATTTGAAAATAAAAACTCGAATATCGCAAGTGCTTCTTCGCGAGTATCAAACTTATTTCAGGGTTTCCCAAAGTATTTCGTTTATTTGAGGCCACATACGAACTTTTGTCGAATTTTCAAAAATATTTTGCGGATACGAACCGCCGAGCTTATACGATCGCTACATTTTCTAGATGATCACTTTGATAATGGGACGATTCCAAAACAAGTACCTCATTTTACGTTATCTAAAGCAGTTTTCTAGTTGATTATCAAAATTTTCTACATAAACCGCGGACTCGCCAGTCTTCAGCACCGTGGTGTGAACGAACGTATCTTGAAAATGACGTTTATGAGACATTAATCGTCGCATCCACTCGTCTAATTAGCCCTTTCCAACGCGCGAGGTAGGCCAACCATTTATCTGACGAATTATTATTATTGTCGAAAATTCGGGATAGAGGTGATAATTAAAAAAAATCCGATATTATAAGAAGACTAAATCATTTTTTTCTCGGAGAAAATTAATAGTCGAAATTTCGGGGAAATTTTTTTTATTTTCTTTTTTCTCATTAGCTATGTCGACTTCTTGAAATCGATTAATTAAACCGAAAATAGAGTACACGCACAAACACCAAAAAAAAAAAAAGCAACGGAGGCTCTTAGACGTAACTATTATCGATTTATTTATAAGGAATTCCATTAATTACTTCACCCGTCGTCCAACGTGTTAGTCCTATCACTATTACTAGCAGCACTACTACTAATATTATTATTACCACTACCACCACATTTTTTTCAAAATGTATATATTTCGTTAACCCTTCCAGTTTCACATTTTCAATTTTTCTTAGGCAAAATTATACATTTTGCTCTATAAAGTTGTTAAAGAAAAAATCGTTCGAAGAGGCGAAAATATAAACTAATATTTTTTAGATCGATTTATTTATTTTTTTTAATTTATTTAAAATTATGAAAACCATTATTAGTTTAATTTTTTGTTATATAAAATATTTTTAAAATTGAATGTCGACTAATTTAAAATTTCACGCGCCATACCAGGTATGACTGAAAAGTTTGTTTATTTGTTAAAAAAATCGCTACATTCCACTCGAATTATAAATCGAGATAAAAATTCCGCAAGCGGTTGCTATATTATTATATATTATAAAGTATCGGTAAAAGGGGGCATGCTATTAAGTCTGAAGGTGCGGTGTTATTTCATGTACATTAAAAACAAACATTAAAACCTTTTTTATTCGAGCAGTGAAGAATTAATAAATGCTACATGTCGGACAGACAGTGCAGTGTTGTAGGCCGTACGCAATGGAGCTTTCGATCTATTAAGAATACACTGTCCCTCCGATGTTGTAAGTGTGCCTTCTAAGGTGTTATTTTTGGTTTGATATAGCTTGTTTGATGTTAATACGGATTGTCATTTTTCTTTTCATAACTGAAATAATGATGATTTCATGAACGTCTCGAGGTCTGCGAACGGAACTTGGTAAATTCATTTTCAGCAATTCCAGTATGTGCTGGGATCCAGAGGAATGTAACGGATCGTTCGGTATTTTTAGTAATTAATGTTTATTTATCGTCGATTTTTTAATTGTCCACGCTTCTATACTCCGTATAGAAGTACGGACCATACGTAATATTTAACCCGTCTCCATTTCGTTGTCCGTTTAAGCGTTTTATTTGTATAAATATTTTTCTCATTTTTAAGAATACGGTCCTTGCTTGTTCAATTCCGGTTCTTACTTCATAATCCGTATCCCATACGCTATTCACAGCCTAAGTATTTAAATTTGAAGAATAATTTTATATTGTTAATTTTGATACTTTCCGTATTTCAACATCTTTGTTAACTACTATGACTTTAATTTATAAAAGATGTTTTAAAAATTTTTTGTAGACAATTTACAAAGTCAGCGGAGTGAAACATGTATAATATAAGCTGATAATTCGTTGTCGAATTATTTTGTAAATATCGTTTTTTCGCTTTACTAATTTTTTTTTAATACAACTGTAAATTAAGGAATTGCGATCGCTGGGAAACAATATAACTTTAAAACGGATACCTATTGTTCGGCGGAACAGATTACATTCTTATAAGCTTAATATATATTATATCTAAATTAGCAAATATTTTTTATAAATTACAGACACTCCATAACGAAAAACTTGGTGGTTTTTCGTAAAGTTTAGTGATTTCAACTTTTTTTTTTTTTTTTAATATATTTCCTAACTGAATAATATCGCCGCTAACGACTCTTTCTCACAACATCGAAGAGAAGTGCCCACGAAGAAAGCAAAAACTGAAATAATTTCGAAAATAACCCGTCCGCTTCTAAAAACGGAAAATAGGTCGGAGGAAGAATATTCAAAAAAGAAAATATTTACTAAAAGAATTTTCTTTTTTTTGCTTTTCAAATAAAATTGCGAAAAAGCTCCTGTCTAACGTAATTAACAAATTTTACTCGGTACTACGGCTTAGTGGTCGTTTTTCCAATGTGATTAATTTTCAAATTACCGTGGATAATCGGGGTGCCTCGTTGATGTTAATGATTATTCACGTCTCAAAGATGGGAGTCACGCGTAGATTAATTGAAATTTTAGTTGAAAAAAAAAAAAACATTCCGCAAGAGTTATCGGAAAATTTCACCCTCTTCTAGAGATTTTTTCAGTTTTTTGTTTTTAGAAAAATAATTTCTCGGAATTAAAAAAAAAATTACTATACAAACGCTCAATATTATAATTATCATTATCATTATTATTGCGACGATGTCTGTACGCGATATATTACGAACAGAAAATGATTAATTACGATTTTTATTTAATTTAGGGAGTTTGTTTTTTCTCGTCGAAAATTGGCAACTTCTTAAATAAGAAAAACAGGATTTTTTTTAACACGTTTTCCGTTTTATTCGTGTACGACTTTATTGTTTAATACGTACAATTTTACATTTAGTTTTATTTATCGGAATAAGTGAGTAATTAATTAAATACTTTTTTCTTTTTTTAATTTATTAATTAATTTACGTTATTGAAAAAATTTTAGACGGCGATCCCCGAGTATTTTACCGAGTTTTTGCGACTGGCATTTGCTGGTTGTTGATATGAACTACATAACACTCTCGATTAAGTAAAGCGAAGATTACAAATTTTCGTTCCTTTAATCGAATTTCCCAATCTCGCGTCAATCACTGTTCGCTATACCACACAGGAATGACCTACTGATGCAGCGAACATTACGGTGGTCGTATCGTTTGACGTTGGTGTATCCGCTGTGTATAATAATATGTAGAGAATGGGTTTTAAGAATATCTTGCGGAGAATCCGGCTTCTATCGGATGACGTATCGATGTAGCATCTTCGTACGCGATCATATAATACTACACGAATTAATCGGTAAATTGCGACTTCGTTTAAAGGCGAGTCCTCGATGTATACACGATCAAAAGCTTAATATCCGGAAATACAGTTGAACGGTATTTTTCTAATCCTCAAATGATATTTCTATTAACGATGTGTACGCGATGTAATCAATTGTTAAATGTTTATTGCGAAAGTCAAACTGAACATTTCCAACGCATTCTTCCTTTGCGCGGCTCGAACCCAATTAATTCCCGTCCATTTCATAATATTATCCCTCCTCCGCCTTGTCACGAGTTTTCCTCGTGCGTGATGTCAATTGACCACCACGATAGAACGTTAATACAAAACTGTGAAGAACCGGAAATTATGTACGGCCTTTGTAGATTACGAAAAAGCATTTGATACGCCAGAAATGTAGGCAGTGTCTATACGACTCGGGAATTGATGGATTATATGTGAATATTTCGGAAAATATATGAAGATATAACATTGAAGACGGGCGTAATAAGACAGAGTGATACTATATATATGTATCACTGAAATTATTTACTGCAGCTCTGAAGGTGTCTTTAAGACGTTAAAATTGAGTTCTATTCGAATACATGGAGAAAACCTAGGTCACTTACATTTCGCTAACGATTTAATCCTAATAGGCAAAAGTACGGAAGAGATACAAGTCACGCTGATGGAACTTATATTCCGAAAAAATCAAATTACAGCTGCAAAAACGAAATGATAAATATAACGAAAATTATAACTGTAAACGGCGAAAAAAATCGATCGGTTAAGCGGATACCTTTGCTTAGGACAAGAAGTTGCGATGGAAAATAAAAACACGATTCAATTAGAGATAAAAGGAGAATATATCTCGCCTCCTGGATAGTGTATTTGGAGAGTTACACAAAGTTTCCAGAAATAAAGAAATACCGAATAGTCTGAAAAGTAAACTGTACAATCAGCGCGTGTTGCCGACCTTAGGAGCTGAAGTTTTACCTAAAGGAACGGTTAAAAGAATTGGGAAAACTCAAATTGCAAATGAAAGAATTATTCTTAATATCAGATTCAAAAAACACGATTTCATAGATAAGACAACAAATAAAATTATTGTATGCGGTGGAACGAATCGCCAGGCTAAAATGTAGTTAGGCAGATTATATCCACAAGACAGGATGATGAGACGTGAACCAAACATATGATATATATGTACGTGTGAATTGATATAATTTTCGTGATAAAAGATAGCGATTGATTGTTATAACTTCGATGAGAAAAGGAAAGAATGATAACGGAAAGATTTGTAAATAATTACGACGATAATGTGCGCGTGAAACTTTAAGAAAGATTCCCGAAATATACAATCACAAACTATTTCAAGACGATAGTATTTGGAGTCACAAAGTAGAATTAGGCAAATTTTTATCGTCTGAAGTATAGAATAGAGTATACGCTTCGAAATATGTTAAAAGATGTATTCGGTAAAATGTTTTGCTTCAATTGAAATTCTAAAAGACATCTTATAGCGGAAACGATTGTATAATTAATTATTAAAAATACTGAACGATCCATTACATTCTTCTGGATCCCAACAGATAGTGGAATTGCTGGAAATGAACTAGCAGATGGGGCAACAAAGGAAGCAGAAACTGCATCACCCGTGACTAATTTATCAGTTCCATTCGCACACTTCAAGAGATATACGAGTTCATCGTTATTTCAGTTATGGTACTCCACACTAAAATCAAACAGATCCATTAAGCCAATAATAACACCTTGGAAGACCCACATACAACATCAGAGAGATGACGTAGTTATCAGCAGACTCTGATTAGACCATACTATAACACATCTATATCTTCTTAATAGATCAGAAGCTCAGTTACATGTGTATAGCCTGCAACGCTTATGCTATCAACATATACAAACACAAAATCCTCAATACAGCCTACAGAGAACATATTACAGTCTTTCATCCTCCTATAAGCTATAGATATCACTTAATTGAATACACCTCTGTGCCTCTGGCCAGTAGTTGCTGTATATGGCACATTAATTTAAATAATATCGAAGCGAAATATTAACGACGCTATTTATCAGATTTTGCCGTAATGTTCGTAATTTTATAATTGGTTACAGCATCATCGCCATGGGACAATGAAACTCACGATGCCCGTAACCAGTATGAAACTAGTTTTGATTAAATTTATATATTGCGATACGCTATAAAAACTATTTTTATTTTATTTAATGTTCAAATTAAATTATGTTTCGCCAAGAAAACACTACAGAAATACTTTTTGATCATGTTCGTAATATTCCAAAAAATAATACATATATAACAATAACAAAAAAACACACCGTAATAAATTTTAGATTTGATGCCATTGGTTATCCAAACAATATATATATATATATATTAGCCGTAACTAAGTTCGTAGTAAGTGCGCCAACTCCATGGTTTACGTGAATCGTGAATAAACATTTTATTGAATATACGTTATCGATAAAATCCAGTCATAATTCGTTGATACTATTTATGTTTCAACATTTACACTACATAATTATTTCATTTTTTTTTTTTGTGTTTCACTTTATCTTCGTCATATATCACCCGGTGGTCACTTACTTTATCCACTTATGTTTTCTATCCTCGATATATATTTCGTTCCACACTATTTTGATTACTCCTCGTTAGATGCCGTCTCCGTCTCCGTGGTAGGCAACTACTTACCTACACATATATAATATGGCTTTAGCTTAGATAGACATACATACAACTGGGAGAACTGATTATAATCGTTTTGTTGTCAGGACACAATGCAGCCTCGCGTGTTTTTGTAATGTACTATATTATTAACTAGCGCGCATATTTATGCGTGGTGGTTTGCCATTGCCTTCTACGCGATAATATTCGGATTATTTATATTTTTATTTTCGGGTGATAATTTTTGCATGGTCGATCGTATTCGAACTCGATACCTTCCGAACAGAATTCCGTTCAAAATGGTTTTCATACGCTGTTCATCATATTGACAGTTTGAGAGCCTGATTTTCAGCATTGACAAGTTTTTATCGCAATTACGATGTTTTTGCGATTCATGTATAAGCAGGTTGGTATGATTACGAAGTGACGAGGATGAAAGCGATCGTTAATTTATTATCGATTTAGTAATCTCGTTTCTAGCCGGAATTTTAAAATGTTTAATCTAAATTTTTGCCTAATTAGCAATCGTGCAAAAAATTAACAGGGAACAATTTTAAGTATGAAAGCGGTTAATTATGTTTTAATTTAGGTAATAATAATTTTTAACGTTGCCTTTTCAGTGGTAGACTGTTTGGTTTCGATATGGGAACCGTGGGGCGAATGCGATACCGATTGCGGAACCGGTATGATGAGCAGACGTCGAACGGTATTACGACAATCCGCTAACGGCGGAAAACACTGTCCCCCGTTAATTCAAAAAAGAGGATGTTTAGGAACCAACTGTCCTTTGAATCCGAGAAGCGCTCTGAAAGGTAAGTCGTTCTGGTTTAACAAAACTTTCCTTCGTAGTAAAATTTATAATGGTAAATTCCGTTCGTCAAAGTATTAATTAATATTATCTATGATTATTTTAGCGGGAATTAGTCTTTAAATTTAGGAGAAACAGCGATTTGTTTTACGTAGATCGTTATATATACACCTTCAAACTTTCATGGTTGATATCACCATAATTTTTTTTCGGTGAAAACCGTGTTCGTATTTTTCCCTTATGAGGTTTCGAAAACACTTACAGTTAGTCATTATCAAACTGAGAGCGGTTATGAAAGCGTACGTATATTTATGAGATTGTGTTTAGACGAGCGCGATCTTGATTTAATGTTGTCTAAATTTTTCGACCAGCCAGCACCCTGCTGTGCGCGCATCCATTTATCCGTGTTTACGGAGTTGTTTACTGGATAAACAGTTGTTTTTATACAAACTTGCTTTTCCCATTGGGGCAATGACCGGCAACCACGTTGAATTTTAAGCTGGGGTGTCCATCTTCCTTATTGAAATTTAGATGTTTGAAAAATTTCAATTGTTTCACGAACAATTCTGGACCTATATTTATCCATTTCTGATAAAATTTCAAAATTGTCAATATTTCGTGATATCCTGGACACACTGTTGCGGAGTCATTGCAGACGAATCGTTCCTCTTATGCTTACTGCTTTGTGTTCTTTTAGTCTTTCATTAATGGGCTTCTACCAATCTGTCCAATGTTTTCGAAACACAATAAAAAAATACGAAAACGGTTTTCACAGAAAAAAATTATACGCGTATAGATTGTTACGCTTCAATACCCAACGTTATACACGGCACATACCTTTTTTCGCTTTAAACAAATTTATATAATAAAATTTACATAGATAGATGCGAGCCAGAAAATTTAATTTATACCTTTACATACACGTAAGACAAGAAGGAGTCGAAGAGTCGCAAAATTGAAATAATCGTGACAAATTGAAAACATTACGTAATGGTCGATGTATTAGCAACATAGCAAAATGTTCACCGTATAGCATAACATACAATAAAAAATGAAAGCGAAAATGGAAGTAGAATACAAATCATAACAAATATATACAGGAGTACACAGTGACGTGGATATTTACATGGGGATTTACCGGTCTGATTTCGTTTTCCCATTCAGTTTTCCTTAAAAATTGTGTTTCCAGCCCACTTGCTCTTACTGCATGAAAAAGTTTAACGTTCGTCGTTCGTGATTGCTAATGGATTCAATTCGTTTCCAGTATGAGTTTTCGATATCCTTTCTTCATCGCCTCGACCTTCTTTCTCATTGATCTACTGATAAACCATGTTTCTGATCCATACGTTGCTATTGAGATAACCAGCGTTTGCAGCAGTCGTTTGTTATTTTGGAGATCTTACGATCTTTCGACATACGATTAAGTTCTTTAATTCTCCTTAACCACATCCTCTGGTTCTCAATATGCAGCTAACAACGAATAAATTAATTTACCGTCGGCTGGTATATCTGGTAACTGATCCAATGATTTGCCGTATTGTATCATCCCTGTCCATTATTATCTTTCATTTTTGTTTGTTGAGTATCAAACCGATCACTTTACGGATAGTTTCAATTTTTTAATAATAATTCGGATATTTCTGTTCTGGCAAATACTACCGTATCATCTGCAAATCTTATATTCAGTCCTCCTTTCCGATCATTCATTGTTTGTCTTTCATTCTTTAAAGACGTCGAGGAGAATCGGCGATATAAAACAGTCGTCTTGATATGTACCTTTCATATTCTCCAGTATAATCTTCATTGTTCACACGTAGTTTTTGTACGAGGTAAATAACAATTTTCGATTCCGTAAATTTATTTGTCTTATTTCGTTCGTCATTACCGGCAGCGTACTTTCCATACGGATATTATACTGCCCGTAACCGGTCATTTGTATCGTACATACGGTCTCGGTTCTGTAGCGCCGATCGCTAATCGATTCGCATAGCGCGTTAATTTCGTTATGTATGTCTTACTTAAAGGTTTTCGTGGAACGATTTTATACGGTAGGATTAATCTTCTTTCCGCGCCTTAAGTGGTTCCTGACCGGGGCCGTCCAACTGGTGACAGACGCTTCATGTATTACGTTTATTTTCTGTCGAGATTGACCTATAGCATCCCTCGGGTAAAGGCCTTTACCGCAAAGTAGCGTTCATCCTTTTAACCGACTATTACGATATGCGGGAGGTACCGTATGGTTATTATATTCCGTCTCACACGCCTAATCTATCTCCTAGATTTATACAGAATTATATTTTACTCGGCTGCGTTCAAATTTTTTCTTATATTTTGAGACTGTAATTGTAAACTCAATTTTATCAAGTAAGATCACTTTCGCGTAAAGAACAGTTTGTTTAGAATCGCTTTACCTGTATATACGTGTATCCGTACGAAGTCAAAGAAGTAACGCCGCTGTTATTAGTCGAATCGAGCCAACTATTCATGGATTCCCGCACATGCTGGGATTCCAGGGACTGGTAGAGCCTAGAACGTCAAATGAGGATGCTACATTTTTGGCGATCCCAAACGTCCCAGCTATTGATGTACGTAATTATGTCGAATCAATAATCAATAAGTTCCAGTCGACCATCTCATTAAGTAAGCTTCGTCAAATCAAGATTTCCGTTTTATTTTCGAAGACTTCACTTCCAAAACGGTAAGTTGACGTTGGCCACAGCAGACTGCCGCTTGGTCATACATGAGTAAACCATTAAACATGATAAACGGAACCTCGGTTTCTCAATACACCGTGTGTAGACTTTCCATCTCCTATATCCTCAATGACTGTCTTTCGTATTCCTCACTCAGATTGTCCCACCACTTCTTCTCTTCAAAGATGAATATTCCTCTCTAACTAACCTAATCATGTTGTTACGCACATGTCCCGTCACTACTCGTTGATTTAACTTCCTTTCCATCGTGCCTCTAGCCTTAGTTACTGCACACGGCACGTTAATTTAGATTAATAATAATAATATATATAATTAACGTGCGCGCACACAATATGTGTGTGTGTGTTTAGATCAAAATGTTTTATTCATATAAACTAAAACGTTTATTCATCCGCATGGAGAGAACAAAATACTTTGACTAAACGTGAAAATAGTTTCAGGGATTCTTCTGTCGAAATTACATTTTCAAAAAGTTGTTTGTATTCTATTATTATTATTATTATTATTATTATTATTATTATTATTATTATCATTATCACGACGACGGACTCGAATAATGAAGTTTATGCAATAAAGAAAAGTAGGCAATCGATATATATATATATATGTATATGTATGTATATACATCTATTTTGAATGTTATTTCCATTTCTGTATTCTTATCCACCACCCTTTATACACCTTTCGTATTCGCCTGTTTCTACGTTATTATCTGGTTGTAGTTGTTATCGGCGGTAATTTATAAGTTATTTACGATAACAACCTTTTTTCTCTTTTGTCGTTAAAACTTTCACGAATGTAATCAGATAAAATGGAATAAAATAGAATAAAATGAAATAAAACAAACATGCCGTGTAAATAAAGACTAAAATGAAACGTCTAATACGATTAAAAGTTTCGAGAGGGCGCTGGTTTACCTTTTTTTTATCTCTTCTTCCACAAAATTCCTTGTTGGTTTTTAATTTCTTTATCGATTTAAGCGGAAGGAATTCACTAATTTTTCAAAATGGTTATAGAATGAATAATTAAAAATTTTTTATCGAACATCTTTTAACTAATCCAATCGCGCTTTTATTTGTATGATTCCATTGAAGATATATTGAACAATAAAATCAATATATATATATATATATATATATATATATATATATATATATATATATGTATATGTATATTTTAATAAAATTTAAATTACGTTAAATTATTAATTATCGCAAATAATAGATACTACAAATTTAAGAAACAATCTCCAGACCAGAGAAATGAGAAGTGACTTAATAATCGAGATAAATTAAATTGATATTTTAAATATATTTATTATGTTACGATGGTTATAATAATAATTTGAGCATTTAAATAAAATATATACGTTAATATTTTGAAAAAAAAGAGATTAAAAATTTATATTTGATAGTAGACACGAAAAATAACAACTTGTAGCATCCGTTGTTGAAAAATGTGTATATAAATTTAAAAGATGTGAATCAATGTATAATTATTCGCAATGAAGTTTATGAAACGCATAAAATAATTATGTATACAAATATGATACTGCAAAAGTACAATATCGATAATAAATACATGCAGATAATTAAAGCAATATATTGGGAACAGATCGCGAGCGTCAGAGTGCAAGACGAACTCTAGGCTGAAAGATGTCCAATAACAAGAGGGGTGATGCACGTATGCCAGCTCCCGCCGAAATTATTTAACATATACACAGAAGAAATAAATGCTGGCGTTGGGATTAACACATACCCGATAGGATGCACAAGTTATGCAGATGATATTGCTTGCACACTCAACTGGAGAGCTGCGAAATATGTTGAGTAAATTAAATCCACAAGGGAAGAAATTATCAAAAACTAAAATAATGAGGTTTACGCGAACCTTTAATAGCACAAGCCACGTCCTAAGATAAACATTGAAGAGGAAACGGTGGGGACAGTCAAAGAGTTCAGTTATTTCGGAGCTATGTTCACCAATGACGGAAGAGATATTAAAGAAATCGAATCGCGCATCGGAATGGCGAAACAAGCATTTACTAACCAGCAAGCGATACTAAATTAAAAATGGATACGAAAATGAGAATTAATCAATGATACGTGATGTCGGTAGCAAAATATGCCTCAGAGACATGGACTTTAAACGCAGAATTTGTTAAAACGATGAAACGCGTTTGAAATGTGGACGCTCAGGCGCATGTGGCGAATTTCAAGGAAAGAGAAGACAACAAATAAAGAAGTGCTACAAAAAAAAGCGGAATGGAAAAGATGATTCTAGTAGATGACATAGTGAAGAGGAAAAGAATATATGTGGCACACAATATCCGAGAAGAAGGATTATTCACGCTGGCTATGGAAAATCGAAGGGAAAGCCTCAGCGAGGAAGAAGTTAACATCAGGAATGGAGTTAAAAACTGTTAAGGACATAGTGGACGCCGCAAGAAGCAGACGAGATTATAGGGGCAGATATTCGATTTAACTGCGCATAGATGTTGACGTATGCAATCCTTGGAAGTCGAAGACGCAACACGATGATATATATATATAATAACAGGGTGTTCTCTCATATATAACTGCGAAGAAAGCGATATGTTATTGTGTTTTTTACAGGCAACTCGTATAAATTAAATAATTTGCATTTTAATTATACGATGTGCTTTATATTAAATCGTTCGATTTAAATAAATTTCGAATGATATATTATTTAAAATATTTTATTCCACTCATCGTTATATATATTTCAAATATGCCTATAAAAATACGTTAATTTTAATGAGAAAATTAGAATAAAAATTATTCAACTAATCATTGAATAGAAATAGCAATATGCCCAAAATTTCAGTTTTCATTATCTGCCGAATAATTACTTGGCGTTGTCTTTTCGGCGTCCTATTGAATTTTCCATAATTATAATATCTGACTACGAACGTTACAACCTTAATTTTATTTATAATTTCGATCTTTCGGAGCTAACTCTCAATTCCTATTACGAATCGGTCTTGCGACTGTTAAACCGTTACTTACAGTATCTATAGTGTAAGAGGACAAGCATTAAAGATATATTATCAGTATATTATAACTACTTCCGAACAGTCAATTTATTTGTATAGAATTTAATATGTATATATACAAAATATAAATAGGAACGGAACTAGATGCTTTCTTGCCTGGTGCTAGAGTTATGCTGATTTTTTAGTTTCATGCAGAATGGTCCATTCCTCAAATAATAATTAATGGTAAAATGGAATTACTACAAATACAGGAATTCAGGATTTCGTCAAATTAATGATGCCGATGTATATAGAGTTTGTGTTGTGCTAGCTCCCGAATGGGAGATGCTACTGTTATGATGAAACATTAAATACGGAGAAAATTCTTAATCAATTTATAGACGACTCCATCGTGCCCGGTTGTATCGAACGAGGATTTTTTTCTTTTATACCCGTTAATAGTACTTCCGTTTGTTTAATTCGAATTGACGGTAATATTATACATTAGCCGGAAACCTAAATTGCGAATCGATAGTCGCTCGTTAAATGCTCCTAATTTGACCAAAAAAAAACAACAAACAATTTCACAAAAAAAAAATCTTACTTAAGTTCCAGAGTAAATTTGTACATTTTCTAGCGAAAAAAACAATCTTTCCCGATTTTGGTGTAGATATTCTTACCGATGCTATCTCTTACATACGGGATAACAATGTAGGGGTATGCGCGAGCGGTTAGATGAGGAACAGGATGAAATTGAGAAATCGACCGAATGAATGAAAATTGATTTTTTTTAGAGATTCGGCGGTAAAAATTTCGTTAAGCGAGGAAAACGTGAAAGATTTCGAAGGAAATTGTAGTTTCCAAAAGTTATACGCCTCAGTAGAAAGCGAGAATTGAAACATATTTTTTTGAGAATACGTCTAAAGAAAGTTATAAGATTAGATATTAACGAAATATTTGCAATTAATTTTGGAAAACGCTAAATTTTTACATTAAGAAATATTCGCCATTCGGACAAAATAAATTTATAATGGGAGTAGAGCAAATTTTTTTAATGTAATTTATTATTGCAAGCCGACCAACAAGATCATTTATCAGTATTTGGGAGGAGAGCATAACAGGAAGGGTATAGTAGTACCCACTGGTACACACCCGGCAACCACGACCTCAGATTAGGTTTTTCTAAGCGTTTGATATCGCCGGCTGTATCCAACAGTCCTAATGCAAGGGTGTTTGGATGATTTTCCAGCCTCACAGTATGGCTCTGTGCATATTGCTTAATGACCTCGCACACATAAGGAATGTTCAAATCATGGTGAATAATCTGGTTTGCTACATACCAAGGCGCATTTTGTTATCAGCCGAAGTATTTTATTCTGGGCAGTCTGTATAGTTTTTATGTTTTGTACTGATCTTTTTAGTTTCTAGTGAATTTTCTATTATGCTAACTACCCTATGCAGCTGTTGTTGCAAAAATCCGAATTGGTGGTTAACGGATATATGGGAGTAACCTACTCAAAATTAACTTCTTCATAACCTTCGACAAAATTGGTAACAGAGAAATCGGGCGATACGAGGTGACAGAGTGCGGATCTTTACCTGGTTTCATAATAATTTCCACAAACTTCCACTGTTTCGGAAAGTAGTGTAATCGGAATACCGTGTTGCATATGAAGTCTAAAATTGGACGCGTGAAAATATCTCGAACTGTATACCTGATTTTACAGATTTACTGAAGTATGTTATTAACGAAAAGTGTACAGCTGAGATGGATATATTAGTTAATTACAAAAATACGGTCCGTGCCAAAAACGATCCGCTGAACGCTATACGGTAATAACGATGGTAGAGAAATCCGCGAAATTTAATTCAGTACTTCTTTTTATCTACGTCGTCCTCGACCGGAGTTTGTCAATCAGTAATGCCATTTCATTGCGCTTGTGTACATCAGCACCATCGTTGGAGATCCACTGAAATTTCCTTCTGCCTACGCTTTTTTTGCCAACAATTTCTACATGTACACAGTACTAATTATAAAGGATGATATTTTTAATTTCGACGAATACGACCATAGTAACTCAGTGTACATTATTGAATGGTCATTATCTTTCTTTTAACATCTTGTTTAAGACATCTCGAAGGCCTGTATTTTATTTTCTAATGTCGCTGTAATTGTCCGACTTTCAAACAAGACTGTAATACATAAGTTTTAGCTAACCCACGAATGCAAACTTATATCGTTTCTTGTATAAATAACTTCTTCGTCGAAATAAAAGTTGACCTAGATTTTTCTATTTCCAATTTCCATTTTCCGATCGACCTCTTCACCGAACCAAGTGCCCAGATATTTAACTTTTGCTACTCTTTCGATTTCATTCGAACTAGTGTAAATACCGCCAACAGATGTATTCGTACCTCGTCTATGTTTATCAACCAACATCCATTTTACTTTAGCTGCATTTATATACAACTCATAACTGAGACTAATCTTATAAATTCACGTAAGCGTGTCTTGTAAACCAAAAGAACCGTCTGACACCAATACTGTATCATCTGCATACCTGATATCGGATGTTCGTTTTTCTCCAACCATGTTTCCGTCTTTCGATATAACGGACTTCCGATAAATAGACTCTGAATAGACGTTAACACAGCCTTGTCTTACTCCGCTTTTGATTTTGATTTCATCTGTAAAGGCGTATTTAGGTCTTGTGTAATTTTTAACATACGCTTCATTTATTTCGATTCCTCTCAAAGTTCGTATAACAACTAGTTCGTGATGAAAGCAGTCGAAAGCTTTCTTGTAGTCTACGAAACACAGATACAAACGCCGATTCAGGTCTCCGCACCTCCGGGCTAGAACACATAGTATGCGTAATAACTCGCGTGTACCAAACCCATTTTTAAATCCAAATTGCAATTCTTCCTTCTCGCATTTAACGAATATCCTTTGTCGTATGATCTTGAGAGATAACTTTAAAAACCTAAATATCTCCCATCGGATTTCGGACAGTTTGGATGAAGATTATGGTTTCGTCCAGATATCCCCGACAGCGTTATGTGTTCAGTTTTGTTCGCGGTAGGATAATTATCGAGAAAAAATGTTTTATATTTAAATACGGATTTTAAGCGATCGATTTAAAATAGAAACGAAAAATCAAAAATCGTATCTAGTCGAATCGTTTTAAAAAAAGTCTAATGATTGGCTTGGTAAGTCGAAATTATGAGGTCTGAACGAAGAACTGAGAGAAAAAGTTAACCGCATTACTATGGTCTTTCAAAAACAAACGATAATATATATATTCATATACGTGTGTGTGTATTCATACATATATACATATGTATAAGTATTTGTATATATATATATATATATACACACAAATATATTACGTGTATATATACGTGCAGGTAACGACCTCTTATACGGCTATGTTGAATTATTCAACAGCTATAAATGTGATAAACAAAGTTTGCTCGTCGCAGACGTATTAATGTCGTTTCGGATAGATAAAATCTAGGATTTGATCACCGTTTCAACTTTTTTTCCCCTATCTCGCCATGTATATATATGTGTACATACTTTTATATATATATATGTATGTATATATATTCATGTATATATATATATATATTTGAATATTTGAATAGTACAACTTTTCCCTTTTACTTGAAAAGAGTTTTGATATTTGGTAACTTCTTCAAAACTTTCTCGGAAGTACATTCACGATACAGAGTACAAATATCCTTCCATGTACACCTTTAACTTCACGTAAATACATACGTGAACATACATATATATATATATATATATATATATATATATATATATATATGTTGATACGTATGTATATATGTATACCATTACATTCGTGTTCAATCAAGTCCTCTTGAGTAATAATATTGAAAAACGTAAATCGATGGAAGTTGTCAGCAGTTCTTCAGGACTAAGTGTACTATTCAAAAGATTCGAATTTTTCTCTTACCGGACAACCGTTTCTCGATAATCTCCACACCGAACTTCATTTTCGCGATAATGATGATGATGATGGTGATTTGGACGCATTTTTAAATATATTGACATGATAAATACAAATTTATATTACGAAAATTTAATAAGCTGGAAGCTGGTAATTCGATTAAGTTTATCGTAACGATAAATCCAGTTTACAATCTTTCGCTTACATTTTCCGATATCTGTGACTTTAAAATCTAAATCATCAGCAATATTTAAACTTCGATTCCAGTAATCCTTTAGTTCATCAATCTTACTAGCAACATAGAAAACTGAATTTATATTCGTATATATGTCGCCCTTAACGTCAACAGCATTTCGTACGTTCTATACACAAATTAGCCTCTTCGGCATTCTGTACCCATCCATATATTGTCATTACGAAACTATTTCGTAATAACCGAAAACATAATTATAAAATTTCAAAAATTACAACCATAGAATTTACATTAATAGACAGTACGTATTAATCGCGATACAGTTTTTTGGAATGCTATATCTTATAATAGCCTTGATATTTCTATAGATACGAGTCGTCTAGAATTACTAGCGTATATCGTCTAAATAGAGAGAACCCTGGATAGCTCGATCCTTCGTTAATTTTTTTTTTTTTTACTTCGAAATCATCTTATTATCGATCAGTACTCATTTGTCGTGTGATCTTCTGTTGCAGAATGAAATGCGAGCTGACGTAAATTAGTTATCGACCCTAAAACGTAATAAGGCGTCGTTTGTTACCCGATCGTCTTTTCCATGCGCAGCTTAGAGGAAGATTCTAAACAGGCAATCCGCAATCCCGATTACTTTTTTTTTTTTTTAATGCTCTGCTGTTAAGCCGTTACGTTCTGAGCTTTAGATTATTTTATTACGTTTTCCGTACATTACACCTCCGTAATAATGGTTCCTTCTCCATTTGTATAATCTACAATTATTTCCCCTCAAATAGCAACACAGTCTCTCACAGTATCACGTTAAGTAAACCGGTCGATGCATCCGCATTTTTAATATCAATAATCCGTTTCATCCCCATTGGGGATATCGACCATTATTTTTTTTCTTTTGAAACACTAGCCTGCGCCATAGATCTCTGTTTTGCGCACAACGAACGCATTGAAGGAAACTTCGACCCATTGTTTTGCAATCCATGTCAGTCCATCTCATATCGCCTAGTCTTCAACTTCCTTCCACGATACCTTGTATAATAGCTGTTTCCAACGTTCCTGCTCTGATGCTGTGGCCAAAATACTTTAGTATCCGTTCACGAACCACTGTTGATAATATATGTAGTACTCTTCTTACTGAATTTTCTAAAATTTTCGGAAAATACGCGAAAGAACGTATTCTAAATGTTATCTACACAAAAGTATATTCCATCGTTAATTAGTACCATCCTCCGTCGGTAAAATATCGTGGAAGGTGTAGATTTATTTTTAGTAAATATTTTTTCAATTTGAAAGGAAAACTTCGGACGCAATTAATACGTTGAAAATTGAACAAACGTTCCGAAGCAAAATTTTGAATTTCGAAATTACGTCTCGCATAAAAACAGAAATTTTTATACGTAACGACGTAGTAATTTTTTTATATAGACCATGCGCGATAAATCGAATGATAGGACAACAGTTACAATCACTAAAATATTTTCATATATAAAAAAACCGCCAAGCTTTTCGGCTATTAAAGAATTATCGAGTTGATATAAAATAATAACGAAAAAAATAAACTATTTATAAAAAACGTAGAAGCAAAAACACACAAAATAAAATAAAATGTAAGAGAATACTTAATTCGGATTGCGAAAAGTAGCAATGTGAAAAACAAACTATTTATAAAATAATCCTGTTAGCGAATACTGTAAACAACGCAATTGACAAATCCGTATTATAAAATTTATACGTAAACAATTACATTCGGGAAAATAAAAACTTTCTGTCTAATATCAAAATTAATTAAATTGATTATTATTCATGTAAATTGCTTGCAGCGACTAAGGCTAGAAGCACGAGGGAGAGGAAGTTAAATCAAGGAGTAAATACGAGGCATGCGTAAGAACACGATTAGAGGATTATTCATCTTTGAAGAGAAGAGGCAGAGAGGTGGGAGGGTTGAGTGACAATCCGAGTGAGGAGTGCAAAGACCAGTCAATGAGGATATGGGAGACGGAAAATGTGACGGCACATACGGTGCACTGAAGAGTCGGAGTTCTGTTGATCGTGTATGAATGTATGACCCAGTCGCATCTGGTGAGGACAACGTCATTTCTGCAGTTAGCGAAATCTTCCAAGGTGAAACGGAATTTTTGCTTTAGAAGTTAATAAATTATTTTTATTTATTTCTTTTATTATATACGTTTTTTTTTTCATTTCCGTACGTAAAATTTTGAAATTTTAGTTAATATCATCGATTTTGTGTTTTAATTTTTTAGAATGTTTTTTAAATTGGTTTTGTAGCTTATATATATATATATATATATATATATATATATATATATATATATATATTATATATATAAATATAAATTTTTTTTATCGATTTTAAATATTTTTTGTTGTTGATTCATTTTTTCATAATAATAATTATAACGTACGTATATAGTTGGTAGAAAATTAATAAACACTTTAAAGATTAATAATAACTATCTCATTAAAAACTGTCAAGCACTCGTTTTGTTGAATTACAGAATTTAGATAATGAAATATTATTGTCCAACACACACACACACACACTCTTAGAGAGAAAAAATCGTACGATAAAGGACTGAAAATAATTCCTAATTTTACAACGTTACAATATATATAATAATTATATTCGTAATATTAATGATTAATTTACAGAAATCGCTATAATATTACCGGTAACAAGAAACACCAATGCTCGAGGTAACAATAATTATAATAATTCAACGTCCTTCGTTAGCGCGAGTACAACTTATTCATCAGCGGACGCTTTCAAATTTGACGAAATCGATAACGAATATGAAGAAGTGGAAGATGATAGCGAAGAAACCGATAACAAAGAGTAAGTTAAATTACTTCGTGACTTATTTTGTAGAAGCTTTAAAGATACGCCTTATCAATAATCAGTAACGTACGTAGATGGTGTCGGGTGCTGACCAAATTATACCCCCCAGTCAGGAACGTATTAACGCGGTTGAATACTTACCACTTTCAATATGGATTTTGTAACTGTGGATAACATTTGTCAGCTTTTATTTCCGAAATATATTTTGCAGTACGTAAAACATGCGAAGCGTTGTAGTTGACGATTCATATATCCCGTACGTAATTACATCCTTATTTAACCATTGTATTTTTGTACGACCTTGCATTGCATCTACCCGTACCTGTTCGAAATCTATTTTTAGAGTTTCTCACATTCCCCCACGGGAGTTTGGATCCACCCGCGCATTTCTTGTATTCCAATTCAAGTACCGCCCGTTATTTATCTCCTAATAAATCTAGCGATGTAACGTTGTAATATCCCCCCCCCCTGTACGTAATTCAATAATTTCACTAATATCGTCCCAATATTCTCTCTACATTTAAACTCCTAAGCTCGATTCGAACGAATGCTAGAAACTAGATTTTTAATTTATTCTTTAATAATATCAATGGTAACGTGTCACGCGAGAATTGAATTATGAAAATTTAGCGGGTTATTTGTCTATGACAGCCACTGCTAACCAGAGCCCTTGTGTATTACCCCGTTGGAACAGTCTGACCTTCAGCGGCTTAAAGATAAGATTTATTTTATTTTTATACATATAATATATATATATATATATATATATATATATATATATATATATAAAACAAAAGTTAATTCCGAAATACGATGGAAAATTTCTTTCTTTTTGGATGTTACTTTAAAGACATTAATTAATGGATACAAATATTTTGCTATAAAATCGAATATTCAAAATAGTATTACTGTCTTCTTATAAATTGTATATTTAAGGAAAATGAGTTCGATTTATAATTCCGGACACTGATGACAATAATTCAATCGGCATCTTTGATAAAAGCGAACATATTCCACAATAAATTTTCTGCTAGTGCTATTACAAACTGAAGTAAAGTCATGTTTTTGTAAGCATGTTCTTTGTATAATATCCATGAATTTACAAAAGCTGTCATTTTATAAAATATGTTTTTCCAACACTTTTTTTTTGAGCGCCTGTCAAAACTATACACCCCAACTCTTTGATCTGAGACTCCACCCATACATTTATTGTAAAAACATACCGCTGATGGTCAGTTTAGTCTTTCTCCCATAATTCTGTTTGTGTTTTGTTGCTTCGATCGATACGCAGTGGCAAATTACTTCTTTACTATCCTGCCATCTTGATTTCAATGACTTTTGAACATTTGCAAGAAACTAGATATCATGCTTATTTAGTTTGCCACTAAAGTTCGGCATACCTTTTTTTTTTAAGAAATGAAATATAGTGCTTACCAGAACAGTAGTAAAAAATCTGTTACATCTGAATCTCGAATTGTCTCTGACAGACCCAATACAATACGTTCACCTAAAGTCATATGTAAATTAAAATTACATTCTTTGTCTGAATATACATTCAAATAGTATGAATATCCGGTTTCAGAATCGCATCGTTCCCGTATTTTTATTCTACGTTTTATGGGCTTGAGAGATACATATTGCTTCGAGGAAAGTCCATTCTTTGAATTTTGCTATCGATTCATCAATACTTTGAAAAATACTTGAAACTGGAAATAACTTCCTCAATGAAATACATTTTTTAAGTCCCACGTAGCTTTTTCGAATTGTTGAAATATAGCATGCTAATCAGCGTTTGAAACCGATTACACGAGATAGATGTTTTCAAAGATGAATTAGATCAGACCAGTAATCAGTTATTATTAAATAACGATCGTATATATTTCAGTAAATGTACAAAGGACTCTGTTAATGAGTTAAAATGAAACGTGATACAAACGAATAAAATCAAACTAAACGTATATAATTTATATATATATATAAATAAATAAATTTTTCAATCTTTCAATCTTGCGTGTAGGAAGTCCTTTGCAATTATTCTTATATTTCAGGTCCACACTCAGAATGACTAGACATAGTCCAAACTATTACCACGTAATATTTCGTACGTGTTTACTGTTTAATTACAAACTTATAAGTTAAGAATATTTTAATTTAGTTTATATATTTTAAAAAAAGTTTACCTATCAACGATAACTACGCTTGCCGGTGTATTATTATTATTCATTATTATTAATAGTTTTAATTGATAACAACAATTATTATTATTATTGCTGTTGTTATTGCCATCATTGCCTGCGAGTCCCATTGGCATGATTTAATAAATCTACCGCCAGCTGGTTGAGTGAGACTCACTCTACCTGTGCAAGTAATCTCTACTGCAATCCCGAACTAGTGCGGGCGCATTTGGTACTTTTAGGTCTTTATGCAAATTTTTGTTTCGTATATACCAGGGCGCACCGGCTATTTTTTTTTTTTTGAAGCGGAGGGGGAAAAATGACACTGATATATTTATAAGTACCATATATATTTTTGCACTCAGCAAGTGCTGCTGGATTCCAACGAAATCAGCGTGTGAAACCCCCTCCCTCTGTTGAAAAAAGAGAAAAATATGCATGTAAATATAGAGGTGAATGAACAAACGCAAAGACCTCCACATTATAATAACATAATATGTGATGGAAAAGGGATGAAAAATACATAGTTATTCCACCAAGAAAGCATATAACGAGTTTGTGATTTATAAAATATTACATTAAATTATAATAAATCTCGATATAAACTTATATCATAGTATAAATAATAAATTACTGTATTATGACTTACAAACTTATATAGAGTAGAATAACTGTTATTAAAGAAAAGAATATAGGATAACATAAAAGATAATAAAAAATAAAAACAACTTAATGACTTACAACATAACTATGTATAAATATAATGTTTTTATAAAACAATCATCTTAATAAATTAATATACATGTAATCATTAACCAGTAAGAGTTATCCATTATCTACAAAAACAATACCTAGTAAGCTGACCATGCTAGACTGAATATTATTGATATTGGGATAACGTTTGAATTAAGTTGAAATGAAAACGATGAACAAGATATTTCTTAAACTTTATATAATTTAAATTTTAATCTCATAATTTCTTCCGAATACTCTAAAAAAGTTTTATGAAACATATAAAGTGGAAAACATTTTGATTCCTGGGGATCCCAAACATAACACGAATAGCGGCAAAGGCAGGACGCTGAAACAATGTATGTCTAATATCATCATTAACTGATGAACATAGAGAACATGATGGAACGTTGGCAAGCTTAAACCTATACAAATATGATCCAAGCTTACCGAGGCTGTTAACCTTAGTATTTTTGATTGAAATCGCTGCACCATTTTGATATTCGATATTGATGCTGTCCCCCAGAGTGATATGCCATATGTCCACACCGGCTTAATAAGTGCCCTGGTGTCGAGAAACAGCATTAACTAGTCAGATCAGATTCGGAATTTAGGTGTTTTTTTTTTTAACTTCATTAAACATAGTAACTATATTAATACGAAGACTAATAAATCCATTTGTTCCATATATATCTCAATGTTTAAAAAACCATTCCTTAATACATACACAATAAACTTATTATTTATAAAACATTAATACGTCCGATATTTACTTACGCTTATCCTGTTTGGTGTTCGATATGCTAGTTGTAATAAATTGCAACTCATTCGGAACAGATGCCTTAAGCGCGTATTAAATGCTTCCAGTTATGCTAGCGTAGATTATACGCCTGATATACTGAAATTACCTCGTGTTCAGGAATATACTATTAACATATCGCTTAGTAAATTTTTCGATAATTGCCGTATACGTGCGATAATGAGTTTATTTCGTTAATAGATAATTACGATTGCAGCTAATGTTTACGTATACAAAATATAAGCGCAGACTTTTTAAACATAATTTATTACGTTTATTAATACCGTTCTAATTCTTAGTGTGATGTTACATTATTTTCATATTTGCATGCTATTAAGGCGAGTTCTAAATTACGTTTATTGACTGTATTTTAATTATTTAATAAAAGAGTTATTTATTTACTTTTGTTCAACACGTGAAATTTTCTGAATAAATCTTGATTTTATTATTATATTAAGAATATATAAATATATATATATATATATATATATATATATATATATATATATATATATATATATAAAAATATATATTCATACGTATACACGTATACAAGATTATCGGTGCTATATATATAAACACATATACATAAATATGTACTCATACGTATACACGTATACAAGATTATCGGTGCTTTCATTACGATTACTTTTTTCTATTTACCTACTAACACCATCATCGTGTCTACATTTTCATCATGCTGAACAATTGTTTTAGCTATTACTACGACTACAACCATATCAACTCCGTCATTTGCAAATTGGTCCCAGTTATCGTGTTCACTTCCGCTAGTCATAATTTCGCAATTCTTCTCCTTTTATCCATCCTCGTAACACTCTACGTTTGTTTCAGAGTTTCCTTAGTTTACTTTACCGGCTTGCTCAGTTCAGCTTTCCTCCTTAAGACGTAAGAGTTAAACACAATAACCGGCAATTTTCCGTGCTCGGTTAGTTCGTTCGCTGCGAACAGGATATTACGCTAAATTACCGCGTATCAGCCTCCGGCTGGAAAATATTCTTCAGGTAGTAATAATCATAATAATAATAGTAACAATAATAATATTAGCATTTTCAGTAGTAAGCTCTGACGCGTAAGGGGCTTGAAATATTTTTTTTTCGCTCGATTGAACGTATCAACGAAATGAGCTGTGTATGGAGGAGCAGGAGGTGTCTTTATTACAACCGTACCTCGTATTAAGATGTGTAAGAGCGGGTACTGCTCGAATTTTAAGTAGCTTTTCTCGTTTGTTTATATGAATATATATATATATATATATAATATTGTATTATATACATATATTATATATTAAATATATGCATATAAAGATATATTTCGCGCGCGTGTATGTGTTATAATGATTTTATTCGTTTGAATTTTTTTATTAACCATTTCTATTATATATATGAAAACATAATCGGATTTTATTGTCGACGTTCGTAAGCGGTGTTATAAAAATCATATTACAGGGTAGATGAAATATTTTACAGCTAGATTCTGTAAAACCGATATTTGAAATAATCTGTTATTGCGAGTGAACCGGCCTTAAGTAAGTGCGTCTCCTCGACTGGTCGTTAATGTCGATAGGAGCGATTGAAAAATGGACGATACAGCGTGTGGTGGGAAATTTTAAAGAAAAACAAAAAAATAAGAAATTATACGAATAACAAAGAAATAGGACGAATAGGTTAAACGATATTATTGTTTATTAATTAATTATTTTAATCATTTCGTAATAATGAAAAATAATGAGAACCAGAAAAAGCCTTTGTTTCATTAATTCGAAAAATTGGGAATGTAGCGATTTTATATTAAAATAAACATCGAAGAATACGTTAAAATCGCTGAAATTTTTCTTTATGAAAGATCATAAAGATTTTCGGCTGTAAATAAAAATATAAAATGAAAAAATATTAATTTAAGATTACACAAAATGAACAGTATTAGCGAAACGACACAATCGACTATCGGTAATATGAAATTTTTCACATAATGTAAACCAAACAAAATCATAACACCGTTTAATCGCTAAAAGTTTTCTATTGCGAAGCTTTTCGACAATTACGTCATTTCCAAGCACGCACAATAAATATTACATATGAATTACCGGAAATGTTTATAATTATAATAAAATTTGATATACATTTCACTAGCCGGACGTAATTTCAGTTTTAGATTTATTTACAATAAATTTTATTTATAAAACAGATTTTGAAAAATAATTCTTCGTAAAAATTGATATATATATATATATTTCCAAACCGGGTTCAGGTTCGATTAAATGTTGAATATATCGGAGAGTAGTGATTTTATTAATTATAAACCAAACGAAATATAACACCGTTTAATCATTAAAAGTTTTCTATTGCGAAGCTTTTCCATGTCCATGACGCAATTTTATATTTTTCCTTTTCAATAATCGATGCCACGATCTTTCCATTAATTTTGTCAGTCCATAGATCGAACTCCGTTAGGTCAGTTTTCATTCTCAGGCATTGAATTTAGGTGGTTTTGATCTCGTTCTTGGCCACACTTGCGGAGACTACCTATTTACGAGGCCCCAATTTACCAAGTTTCTGTTTACTGCACATCCAGTTCGCAGTCTGTTCAGCGTTTTCCATTGGCAACAGTTTAATTTCTGTCCTATTTTTATAACTTCCGATGGCTCTATGCCAGTTGTAATCGATTCCTTCCATTTCGACAATCGAACATTCTCCGGCTTAAATAGCTGTTATGCTGTTCGGGAAATCTCTCCGCGATTTTAGTCTTCTAGACGGATGATGTTCACAGCCATACAATATTAGCAACTTCTCTCTTCTTATGTGTAGATGTCACAAGCTATACTTTTTCTATCTTTGTTGGTTTGAGACATCCAGTTATTATTCTACGTGTATCGTTTAATGCTATATCCACCGTCCCTAGCTTGCGTTGTCTCTAATATAATATTTATAATTAAATAAAAATCAATAGTCCGAAAAATTAAAAATAATGAAAAAATAGTTGTCTAATATAGAAATTATAAATAAACAAAAACCGATACCCGGTAAAATGAAAATAATAAAAAATTTAAAAATCTACAAAATAGTTTTTCAAAATACAAAAATGAAATTTACACTATACTTCTTAGAATTAATTCTTCATAAAAATTTATCATTGAATTTCATAAAAATTATCTTTATCTCTTTCTTTTATTATTTCCACGTTTTCTGATAGTTTCTTCCTTTTTTTTTTTTAAATGTTTTCCCGTACGTAAAATTATTGTATTACTAGTACTGTTCTTCATTTTGCTGATTTTTGTGAAATGTATAATTCTTAAATTAATATTTTTCCATTTTATAAAATTTTTGCTACTTAATGAAAAATAATAAATGTATCATTCTTATTAGAGAGGAAAATTAAACCGCGAGATAACATTACGATCGAAAGATAAGAATAACATAACGCGAACTTCGAGAATATAGGTGTACTTTAGTAGGGGGTGAAATACTGTCGGTGTTTTAAAAATACGAATATTTTATATTTTTTAAAATAAAATACGAATTAAATTTTATCGAAACCGACTCTTGTGCTAAACGGACGTGTCAGATTATAAATAAGTCAATATCGACATTGATCATAATTCTATAAACATTAGTTCGCCGTATAATAGGACACACGCGCGAAAAAACATAACTCGGTAGTAGAACTTCAAAGTAGACACATAATGCAAAAACGTACTGTCAAGTCTAGTACGTATAGTCAGTAGCGCTGTATGCGGCCGAGATTAGGACTTTTGATAAACAAAAAATTGAGGCTTTTGAAACATGACGCCGATACGCTGAAAATTTCCCAACGAATATAAGGGCTAAGGTTACTCTCGAAAATGATTAGAAATAAGCAATGTTGAAATGGATAGGGCACGTGTGAAATACACGACGGCCCATTGAAAGAGATTATGGAAGGGAAAATGCCTCTATGTACAGACCGAAAGAAGAACAAGACGGACGCTGATGGTGTGTGTCCATAAAGATTCGATCATCGAGAGCTAAGTTGAACTGGAAAGATTAACATAGGAATTGAAAAATGGAAGGGACTCGAACTATTCCAAGAGATTGCAATACCGATATATATATATATATTAGTAATGGGCATAACCGATTTATAACTAACGACTAATCCGTTTTTTTTAAATAACCGATTAATTCGGTTCCTTCAAAATAACCGAATAAATCAGTCGTTAAATTTATTTATTCATTTAATCAATTGATTAAATATTATTTTTTCTTTGTATACGATATTTAATTATATTTAATAAGTAAATTTAATGTTTTATTTAATGTATACACATGATAAGAAGCGAGTGATATGCTTTCGAATAAAAAACCGACTACTTTTAAATCGATCGATGAAAGCCCGTTCGAATTTAGTTGAGGTTATATTATTTGGTTCTTTTGGTTCGATTGAAATGACTACTGAAGCGTTCCATTGCGTATGGGTTTTTTTCTGTATTTTTTAACGTTTACTTCGGATTTCATGATAAAAGTTTAACCCTTTGATGAGCATTATTTCATTTCACAATTTGGACCTCTGGGAGCAAATTGTTTTTTTATAAACTCTTTAAAAGAACATTTTAAATGTTTTTTATCATATAAATTTTTATTTCCATTGTTTAATTTATGTTGTTAATTACAAATAATAAATATTTATTGTAAATATATAGGACCTAAAGAAAGATCAAACATGATACAAAAATATTTCCCACTAATTAAAATAATAATATTTATTAGAATTATACATGTATAAATAGATGGCATCTAAAAATTTGTTTGTGTGTGGTATTGTTCAAAACATGGGTGTGCGCATAAACCCACATCACACACCGGACACGTCCAAGTTGTATCTCGTCTTTTTTGTATGCCATTGATTGTGTTACTGCATACATAACACCTCCTTTGTGGTCTTGTTTGTTTCTCAGTAATTGGTGACATAAAATGCCGACCTGTTAGTCGAAAAGGATTATGTGATGAAGGAAGTGATTTTCTGCCTGCGTTAGCCATTTTCCTTTCAGTCGAAAATTCTTGTATAATTTGTCGCAGTAAACTCAGTTTGAAATCTGGGAACTTGGGTTTTTTACCTGTTTTCATTTGGTACATGGCAAATGCATTCAATATACACATATCCATTATGCGAAAAAACGTTTTTTTTTTTTTTTATACCATAGCACAGTCAAAATAAGAAATGAGCATATCATTTTTGTCTATGGTCCCCATATTTTCGTTATAATCAATGACACTCTCAGGTTTCATAATATCTTCCCCATTTGGTTTTGAAGTTTTAGCCATTTTATGCGAGTGTATTGATGACAACATGTGTACATCTCCCCTATCATGCCTGTCTCTGCAAAAAATGCCGATGCATTTCGTAATATTACCGATCTTATTTGATTAATGATTCTCGAACTTGAACAGAGTAGAAATCATCCTCTTCATGGGATTTCTTATCATACTTACGAACTAAAAATATACAGAACATTCCGGGTAGTAATTCGGCAGCTTCACCTTACTACCGATTTAGATGAGCTGAGAAATGAATTATAAAACGTGGGACACAATGTTCTAAATATTGTAAACATTTCTAAAGCGATTAAATTACGCGATAATGATAATAAAATTACCAGTAGGCGTAAGAAAACTTATCCTTTATTTTACGTAGATCTTGAGCCAAAAGACAATAATAATATATGAAGTTATACATCTCGTTTACTCTTTAGTTAAAATCGAAGAACCTCCCAAAAATTTTGCAATTTCACAATGCAAAAGGTGTCAAAAATGGAACTATACTAAGCAAGGGCGATTCTGCCCGGTCAAAACCACGACTCCATGTCTTGTAATTTAAAAGATCCAACAAAATTCAAATGTGTTAACTGTGGGCTTAATCATATAGCCAACTATCAAGGTTGTCAGGCTTACTGAGATATTGAGAACATGTTAAGGAAAAAAAAACCGTCCATTATGCAACGGGTTTAGCAGAAAAAAAACAGACATATTCGGTAAAATACAAAATACTGTAACATACGTTTCGGCAACAAGACGGGATATCGATGTCCCAAAAACGTGTGAATAATCAACAACACAACGAAATTCCGCAAAAGAAGAATATTCAAATGACGGAGCAGTCATACAAGGACATCATGTCTACTCTGAATAATTTAACCAAAGAAATTGCTTCCATTTCTAATCGGCTGAGTAAACTGGAAAGGAAGCCTTAGACAGTTAAAAATAATAGAAGAAATGACTGACAATTCACTTAGAATAGTTACGTGGAATGCTAATGGACTAAGAAATCGTCTTCGTGAATTGGAAACATTTCTCAGTTTTCATAAGATCGATATTGCTCTGGTGTCGGAAACACATTTTACAACGAAGAATTGTCCTAAGATTAAAAATTATATTATCTATCACAAATCCCACCCTGACGGTGGTGCACATGGAGGTTAAACTGTAATTATTAAACAACAAATACAGCAGTTTCCTATGCGCAGGCAACATCCGTTGCTGTTCAATGTAACGGTTCATTAGTCGCAATCACTGCTGTATATTTTCCACTGAAACGCAAACTAAAAATAAATACTTACGAATACTTCCTTAATCATTTTGGTCCACGATACGTGATAGGTAGTGAGTATAATGCTAAGAACGAAGCCTGGGGATCAAGGTCAGTTCATATTAGAAATGAGAATATGGCACATCTGCAAGCAATTCACGTATTTCTGGAGGTAAGCCTACTTAAATTATGTGCTGTCAGAAGACATTGAAGATCTCACATCACTATTAGTTCTACAGTGATACAGAGGACAAAAGAAAAGTGTATGCTCACAAATAGATTCGCAGACTGGGATAATTTCCGTGTGGAACTTGACCAGCGAGTGAACGTGAAAGTACGTCTGAAAACGCCAGATGAAATAGAAAAACAAATTGCAATAATCTGATCGAAGCGATTCGTGAATCCGCCAAAGTTGCAAATAGCAACAATCAGGAGACAACATATCCCCTTTACTTCATACCGTCCAATTTCACTACTCCCTGCGTTATCTAAACTTTTCGAAAAATTATTATTAAAACTGCTAAAGCCATTTGTTGATCTGCCTGATCATCAATTTGGATTCGGAAACTATCATTCGACTATAGACCAAGTTCACAGGGTTACATCTATAATCGAAAAAACATTCGAAAAAAGAAAGTATTGTTCCACAGTCCTTATAGACATATCGCAAGCGTTCGATCGTTTTTGGCACGAAGGCTTAATATTTAAAATGAGTTATCTTCTTCCGGGGAACTATTGTAGACTTCTGGAATCGTATTCGGGCTAATCGCCAGTTTCGGGTGGCATACGAAGATGCTGAGTCAAAATTCGATCGTATATAAGCTGGAGTTCACACAAGGTAGCGTTCTTGGATCTATCTTAGATCCAGACGAGACAAAATGTCATCCTGCGACACATATCGATTTTCGCGTAACGACAATATACACCGCGATCTTCATGTTCGTCAACGATGTCATCAAGGATTGTGCCAAGCAGCACGAGAAACGGCTTTCCATCATGTCAACGTGGTGGCGGTGAAACTTCTCGGCACTCAGACATTAGACGTCTTAAGCGTATTAAACGCAAGACCTAGTCTTGTAAGCGATAAACAGCGGTCATGCGTCAGAGTTCCCCCTCTCTTAGATCAAAGAGGGAGCTGAGTCAGGCGCAATTGTGACAAAGCAGAGTTGTTTTCTCAACATTTGTCAAATACTTTTCAACCCCGTGACATTACATTGGATATGAGTCCTACAGTGTCGTATAATGTGGACTTTGTTTATATTACCCCTTTGGAAATTGCAAAAGAAATTCTGAAGATTAACGCAAAAAAAAAGCTGCAGGTATCGACAAAATTTCTCCGGCATTGTTAAAAGAATTATCACGTAAAGCAGTGGTACTGTTGACGTACATATTCAATGCAATCTTGAATATTTTCCGAACTGTTTCAAAATAGCTAACATTATTATGTTGCATAAAAAAGAAAAACCAGCGGTAGAAGTTACTTCATTGCTTTTATTTTATTTTATTATTTTTAAATTAGTAAATAAATAAATATTAAAACAAAAATATGTCAAGATCGCTACATCTTCTAATTTTAGTATTTTACTAATCTCCGTTACCCTTTACCGTATTCGACTTTAGTATAGACTTCTTCGTCTGCGGATTAATCGCGATTTTAAACTTTGCCGGCAAAGGCCGTATCTCTCGACATTGACACAAAGGTCTAGCGAACTTTACTCGTTTGTTCCTCCTCGAATTCGATGTCCTCTCTTCGACGGCTAAGTTTTTCCCACTTTGACGGATTGTGAGACGGCCGTTTAATATCGTATTGTTTCTCGTCACCCTAATACGTTCCGCGTTTTCCAAATCGTACGAATCGGTTTCATCCGCATTTTCGTTCAACATCCTACAGCTAAACCGACGTTGCATTAATTTTTCTTTAGACTGTCTTTGCGAAATCGGTTTGTCGATTAACGACTTCCGGGTTACCGATATCATTCTATTCTTATTCTTATTCTTCTTATTATTATTATTAGAGATTTTCCGAGTGGATTTTTTCATCACCTTCTCCTTCTTGCTACTTCTTATCGCGTCGGTATTATCGATTGATTTCTTCTTAATATTCCTACCGGGACTTCTTTCCGCTTTAGCGACTTTTCTGCCCGTTTTGGACGCGTTGGAATTCTTTTTCTTCGGGTTTTTCGCGTTAATCGCACTACGACTCTTACTGGCAATTCCAATAAGTCGATTAAATTTCACGTCGCTCGTTTTGGGACCGTTCGACGTAGTTGCGGAGATTTTCTTCATTATTGATCGACGAAAGATTTCACCGATTTTAATAGCCGTTCGATAATAGTAGAGTATTTTTCACGAAGTTGATAAGTTTCTAAAATTATCCATGGAAATAGTTTTTTAAAAAATATACGTTTTCTAAGAACCATAACAACTCAAATTTTTTCAAAATAAACGACGAAAAACTAAAATTTTTAAAATGAAAAATCACAAACCTTTTCGGCTGTTAAGAGTACAACTGAGATGGAGGCATTTCCTGTTGAAGGAGTGTATAATCTCCGTTATGCAGATGATATAACGTTAGTAGCAAAAAACGTGGGTGAAATGTCGTATATTTTAAAACGGCTTATGAAAATTAGTTCGGAATATGGTATACACGTTAAATTACGATCATCAACCGACCAAAGAATAAATGCCTCGCGTTACATCGATGGAATTTGAAAACTGATTCAAATGCTTAGGTTTTATTGTAGAAAATAGCGGCGGATGTAAAAATGAGGTACGCCACAGAGCTCAGCTCACACGAATGAGTATTTCGAATTCTTGGCCGACTCCGCACTTATTAGTGAACTCGTTCGTTTTCTCGGTGTTCCCATATAGCTTTGAGACCTAGTCATTAAGCAGCTCCGACAAAAAAATATAGACGCACTAGAAATGTGGTGTCGCAAACGAATATTCCGTGTCCCACATGGACAGAGTTAAGCTTCTATACTAAACGATATTAAAGATTAAAATCGATCGTTCTCAGCAGGATACTCCGATTTTTTGGCCACGTAATCAGATCCGAAAATATATAGTGGCTGGTAGAAGAGACCGAGGTCGTGTACCTATCCTCGAACGTGAATCGCAAGATAACTGGTAGTACTTTTCCGGATTGTATACGTATTTATTGGTCGGTAGTGTGACTGATCATGGTCACGATATCCTTACGCGGGTTGGCACGACTCACTTATGATGATGATGATATATAAATGTATGTATATGTATATATATATATATATATATATATATATATGCATATTACAGGAAAATATTGTAAGAACCTGCTAAAACAATTTAGAAAGATCAATGTTACAAATCAAGGAACTAGATAGAGTCAAATTAAAAAAGTGTTTTTTTTTGTCCCCCCCATTCCGAACATTTCGCCGGTGGGGGATGTTTATTGCTTAATAAACTAATATTGTAGAGGGGCGTGCGAAAATGAGAAATTATAATTATATAGAAAAGTGCAGGTGTGTCTAAAAAGAAAATAAAAACATGGTGTGTGTAGTAATCCTCTGCCAGTGTAGTTAATATCTAGAGTGGTGACGGGATGAACTACATAGTCCCGTCATCCACCATGTGCGTATGTGCGTGCAAAGGTGAATTTGTGAGAATGCGTGATAGAAATTAGAACAATGAACTTAAAAATATACTTATTGCTAACAAATTTGTACATCTTATATTATTCAAGTGCAAATAAAATTATAAAGAAAACTTCTTCGTAAACAAAACAAAATAAATCTTATACAATAAATACTTATACAATTTTTTTACAAAGAAAAACAACACGATGTTAAAACAAAATGAGTATATGGAATTACAATTATTTTTTTTTTTAATAATATTGATATTTATAAAAATAAAAGAGCAAATCATTATTAATAATAAAGAGGGAATAAAATAAAAATAAAACTTAAGTTATATAACAAAACTAATGTAGGCGTGTAGTATATATTGTGTGAGGAGTGCGTGCATGTGTAGGAAGTCATTGAGAAGCATAGACCACACTATTGTTGCGGTTTCACGTTTGAATCGAGTGTTAAAGAAAAATAATTTAATATTGTCCGGATTCTTACACATCGCAGATTCCATATACAACAGGAGATTTTTGGAATTAGATTTGTTAATGACTACAGGTTCTGCGGAATTAATTCTGAATTGAAACCGAAGTTCGGAGAAATAAGGGCGGTGATATAATAAATGTTCAATGTCATCGACGGCACCAGAGGTACACAAGGTACAACAAGGGTCACTTATAAGATGGAACCTATGTAAATAGGAACCAAATTTTCCATGCCCTGAGAGCACCTGCGCATTATAAAAATTAATGTTTAAATTTTTCAATTTCATTCGATCGGAAATTTTCGAAAAAAACACATAGGTCTTCCTTCCAGTTTTACATCTATCCCACCTCTCTTGCCATGCTGAAATAAGTGAGTTTAAAATGAATTTTTTTAGAATTTTAATATTAGGATCGTTCCCTAAGCTAGAGATTTCAACATTTAAGAACTGGAAACTCCCCAACACAGGAAGTATCCCCAACCACCCTGTATTCAGAGATGATTGAGGAACCCGTAACAAGCAGATCCAGTGAAAGAATGTTAGAGATAACATTGGCAGCAGACGTGGGGCAGGTTGATGAAACATTTAAAGGACAATTCCTCTGGTGCCCTTTAACAAGATTAATGGTTCTTTTATTGATATATATGAGAGAGCCATACCTATACATCAACACGAAACTGAACTAAAAACGAGGAACAAATGGGTGATAATAGGGATGTCATAACTTCAATCCGTGCGCTGAAATGGAAGTGGGTAGGACATGTCATAAGAAACAGAGATCCGCGGTGGACGAAGAAAGTAACGGAATGATTCCTGGCGTACCGCAAGAGAAAAAAGTCGCGATCGTTTACACGTTGGGATGACGACTTAAAAAAATTCCTGGGATCCAGAAGCGCTCTGTATAGGTTGGCACGCAACAAACGCAACTGGGAAAAATTGGGAGAGACCTTCGCTCGAAAGGGCCTAGTATAACTACATTCGAAATTAATTTTAGAAATTGATTTTAACTGTAACGGATATTTATAAATTGTTAATTTATGCTAAATAAAGGTTATTATTATTATTATTATATGCATATTATATTTATTAATACATGCTTAGGGCAGGAGGGTACGTCAGAAATTGAAAATAATTAAATTAAAATATAATATTTAATATAAAAATAATAATAAAAACAGGAAAATACGTACATTCCTTTAAATTACGTAGTTTATGTAAATATTAATTTTTCACCCTAGAACAATTTAGTACATGGAGTAATAAAGAAGGCGGTGGTAGAACAAGTTGAGAAATTATGGAGACGATTTTCTGAATACGCGAACAGGCCTCTATCGATATTTAAACTCATTTATAATCGGCGTACGACTCTGTAGCGTTTTGATAGTTTTTGGGGTGAAGAAATTTAAAAAATAAACGATTTCCATTTTTAAAGTTCGATTTATTTATTCATTCGTTGTCTTCTACAGTAACGATTTGTTATGGGGACGTTAATACTATCCGTTTATATTCCGTTTAGATTCAGCATTTGGGATGTATCGAATATCGGTAGGATGATATTTCGTAGGCTACCCGCAGGACATCTCGTACAACCTCTAAGGCGGACAACATTCTAGAAGGTGATATTTCGAATTTTAATTTAGGCAGAAAAAAAATAAAAATATCTTTATTTTCGAAATGTTCCTCTCTCCTTACTACACCCGTGCGCGAATTGTTTTTTACTTTTTCCGCGTGGAATGTATCCCACGAGAGTGATTACCAACTTCCGTCGGAAGTTTTTCCTCATGATGGTGATGATGATGATAAATCGAAATTACGACCACGAAATAATAAATCAGGAAATCAGAACGAATTTCGACCGACCAAGCTGATTTATCGATATTGGTTTCGAAAAAGAAAAAAGAAGGAACAATCCGATTGAACTTTGCGGTCCACATTTTTTTTTTTTAATGTTGAACATACACGAGAAGCGAGCTGTAGTCCATGTTACTCATTTAGACTGTCGACGAATTAAGCGTAAGCCTTTCCTCTTTTATTTTATCGTTAATTACTTTTTAATATATATATATGCATATATATATATGCATATATAAACGATTAATGGAATCGTTGGTATTCTCGATAGCGGGTTATGGCTCAGAGTCGTGGATATTAGACAAATATGCCGGAAACTAGAAGCCTTTAAAATGTGCTGCTATAGGATTATGCTAAGTGTTTCAAACGCTGGACTAATGCAGCTATCATAAAACAACTCGAAACAGAACAAAAAGACGGGTTGATTCCAGCAATAAAAAGATGTCTTAAGTTCTTTGGTCATGTTGTACAGCGCGATGGATTGGAAAAGATCATCACGTAGATGGTGATAAATTACAGGGAACGATTAAAACGAATCATAATATCACGATGCTCGGATCGAGCCCAACGACTCTATGATGATGGTAGGATAGAGATAGCAAAGAAAAAAGACAGACATATTTGTACGGCCGTTGCTTAGTAGCCGATGATGGGTAGATTAGGGAGGGTTATATTGTATGTGACAATTTTACCTATAGGAAATTTTGATATATGAAACTAACGGAATAGATAAGAGATACATTAACTGTGATCAGATTCGATAGCGTACACTCGTCTTTTCCTCATTTCGTCTTGCGTGTTAACAGCAGTATCAGTAATGCTTTCACTGCTCGTCCGTGAAAACGCATCTGAAATAGTTGAAAAAATAATTAAAATTCAGCTCCCGGTAAAAGTATAAAAGTATTTATTCCATTCGCATTCACCGGACAAAATGAAATAATACAGATTTAATAAATCAAATAATTTCTATAAATTTTGTTAAATAAATATAACCAGTATGCAGAGAATTTAATTAATATATTTTTCACTTCTCTACTGCGCTAGGCACGCAGATTTTTTTTTCATGTCAAAAAGAGGCTGTCCAAAAAATTGTATCTATTAATAATCACGAACGGATATCCAACGATGCTTAACGAATTACGAAACTATAATACTAATTCATTTATCCCCCTGTTCTCGTTAGTTCCATAGACGTCGCATCTCCGTTATGTAATATTGACGCTGCTGGCTGATTTTGAGTTAATCGGCTAAAATGCTTCTGAGCTTGCCCTTACGGATAGTTTCTTCAACGGTATTTAAATCCTGATGTATAGCTTCATTAGACACGTACCGAGACATTCGATAAATTAAGCGTAAAGCCTTATTCTGGAAGCGCTGGATTATCGATTTATTTGATTTATTTGATTTCAAATTTGTGCGCTATAACTCCAGATTGGTTTCGATACAACTTTGTACAGTAGTAATCGATTTTTTAAGAATAATTCGGAATTATATCCTACGAGCCGGTATAACTTTTTTAATTTTACGTCCGGCTCTTTTCCTTTCTTTTGTATTCCCGCGTTAATTTTTCAAAAGATAACTAAATTAGATTAAATTAAACACAAATAAATTCATCTTAATACATCATTAATCCTGGTTTATTCTTACTCTATCGATGCCTGTTTAAACGTGGTAGTAAATGAGAAATTTCCAGAAATTATAAAATTAACTACCGGACGAACGAAACTATAGTCGCTATCTTCGTAGTAGATTATTTATTTCGATAATGTCGGAAAAGAAAATTTCAATTATTATACCTTATTCGCGATAACGTTCCAGTTCTTTGCGATAACTTTCACTGTGACGGTGTTCCTTTTTATTCTGTTTGTGTTTGCTTTTTTTTACTTTTTTTTTTTTTTGCATTTTCGGACGGGCGTATTTTTCTTTTGTTGCGTCTAAATTATCGCGTCTTTTGTATTTTAACTTGTTTAACTTTATTATTATTATCATCATCATCATCATCTTCGATGAGGAATCGGCCTCAGGAAGCTGGCGAAATAATTTGAAGTAAGCGTCGAAGCTCGATCGAAGTGTATATCAATAAACGAATACAAAAGCTCGACCGGTTAAGAAAAAGTCGAAGAAAATGAAAAGCTTTTGCGAAGTATACTGATAAAATGCAGCGTTCTCAGAGGTTCTTTAATGGAAGTTTTATCCCCCTAATACGAACCTTCCGATGAGAAATCGTTCGAGCGTGTATATGCGTTAGTGTTTTAATGTGCGTATTCGGTTGCGCGCGAGAAATATTATTTTTAATTTTCGCGCTAAATATAAATAACTCTTATCGCGGCCACGTTGATTTATTAGAAAAATCGCTAATATAAATTTTTCTTTAGAACGCCCGATTAACTAACCGGACATTATAAAAAAAAGTTATTAACGTATTAGAAATTATGTACAGACGGATGTTCGAAGTACACAAAAAGAACTAAACCGTCAACACTGCAACAGCTGAAAACATTATACAAAGACAGATAGGAACCTTATCATACGACGGGATAGATTAGAAAATATGATTCTGACGGGAATGACGGAAGGTGAAAAGACATTCAACTATAAATTTGAATATAGTAAAAACAACCGTTGGTCCCTCGTCACTAAGCTGATAGATCTGACAGCAGACAGAACTATATGGCAAATGATTCGTTTGCATATCGACGACGATGATAAGGAAAATTAATAAAAGTTAAGCTGAACGCGAACGTAATAAATTACTACCAGAGGAACTAATTCCCGGAGTTCTTTTATTTTATACGGGTTATATGCACCCAGGGATAGTCCTAGATCTGATTTAAACGGTACAGTAAATCTACGGAATATAGACACGGTCGGTAAATTCAGATAAGAGTTGAGGTAAAGTGAAAGGCTGTACTGGGTTCTAAGTGTTGTGGGAACGTGACAAGATGTTAGTACGTGGAGAAGAAACAGTTGTGTCATCTTGCAAAAGGGACATAGAGGTCCGTGTCTTGGAGAAGATCGGAATGCATAAGATTCGAGTGGGATATTCAATGTCGGATAGGTATTCTTTCTTGATCGAAAAGGAAATGACAATTAAGATAGATTAGGTGTAATAGAAAAGAGACGGTTCTGTTGATTACACTTTCACACACACGTCTTCAGGATTTGGTTATGAGAGCATTCGGGAAAGCTTTTACGTCGCTACAGAAAAAGAGACGAGCGTAAACGTGTGGAAGCATGGACGCCTCCCTGGAAGTTCGGTCAATCGCACACTATAGTGCGGATTAAGTTTTTCCAGTAACTGATGCGAAAGGATTTACAGTGGTACAGACAATATTGCAGTATCATCGGGAGGAAAACGCTGCTGCGATGGTGTCATCATCCGTCAATGGAATACGAGCGGTACAAGATAGATCGTCCTTGAAGAACTACTTTGTGCTGCTAGAGCTTGGATAAAAAGACGACTTGTCTTTTTTTTTGCTTTCGTATAAAACTTTGAATTTTCTGTAATGTAAGACTCAAACATAATAAAATACCGAAGAAAAAAGAGAATCCGTACTTATATTCGTTATATTAATTACGACTTATCGACAATTATTATACTCGGGACAAATCAACGATTATAATTTGTAAATATAGGGTGACCCAGAGAAGACGGACGGTTTGTTGTTTTTTTAAATAACTCAAAAATTACTCGACCATAATGTTCGAATGAAATTTTATTTAAAAATAAGCAAATCGAACATTAGCTTACAATTATTTGTGGGACGCAATTCAGATGACGGCTATTTGCAACAATACGTTCGTTCAGTCTTTTTACAACATTTTCGAAGAGACTTTTTCGAGCGCAAATCGTTGAATTATTTCTTCAGACATCCAAATTTTCAGGTCTTCTAGATCTCGTGCAGGTGTTTCTTAAACGCGGCTCTTAAGGTATCTTCACAAAAAAAAACAATCGCGTAACATAATGTTTTTTTTTTGAAACTCTCTCTTTGCACTGTCGTGATCGATTCATGCCGCTCCTTCTCGTTATAGGCTATACCGTGATGGCAAAAACGAATCTCTCGTGTGTACACTAAACTTGGAACATGCGGTTTGCGTTGTAGAAGTGCCACCAACAGCGCTTTCAAAAAATAAAACCGTCCGTCTCCTCCGCGGCGTCGTCACCCTATAATAGGGATTAATTTATAAAAATAAAACTGGAAATTTGACGAACGAGAGAAATTCCGAAAATACGAAAAACGACGAGAGTTGTATGAAGGATTAGTTTAGAGTTTGTAATTTACCTGGATAGTAATTACGTTCAGATAACAATAATAATAATAATAATAGCAATTGTTATCGTCTTCTGGTAAATAATAGTTTAAAGAACTGATGATTGTTCCCTCTCGTAGTTTACGAGATGTTGTTTTTCGTAAATTCTCACAGTCAGAGACGGTTGCGATGACGGCGCTTGTATACGTAACGTCCTTTTGTACTAAATTTTCTTAATACACGTCTCCGATGTTAGTCGTAACGAAAGGAATAAAGCGATTTCGTCATTTATCACCGAGCTTTTACAGAATACTAACGTAATTCTCCACAAGTGCCTACACGCATTCCGTCTTGCTCTCGTAATAGTCTAGTGACATACTCGTTCTCCGAAAACAACCGTATGCATACTTATACGATACGATGAATATATACATATACGTATTATACGATCTTTCACGCGTAACGGTACAGTAGATATATTTTTCGTAATAGAGGTAATTTATGGGCATTTAAATTTGAAGATGGGTTTTCTCATGTTTCCACCGTAAATCTCGTATAACACCGATAATTATATAAAACGGGCACTTATGTAACATTTTCGAGGGTCGTTGAACTAGAATTTACCGTATACAGTGGTGAAATTTGATAACGATATTAATTTTTTCCTTTTTAAATAAACAACAAAAAGGGTTAAATTCGCTAAAAAATTTTTCCTTTACGAAAAATTCACGAAGCTTATTTTAAGCAATTATCGAGCGAATATAAGAAATAAATTATAAAAATATACGTAAATTTATAAAAATATTACTTTGATACACAATTTTCAACAATTATAGTGATAAGAATGCGATAAACAACGCAATACAATCAGCAATATAAAATGTATACATAAACAATAACGCAATAATGCTACTGTTAAGCAATTATCGAGCGAATATGAAAAATAAATGATAAAAATATACGTAAATTTATAAAAATATTACTTTGATACACAATTTTCAACAATTATAGTGATAAAAATGCGATAAACAACGCAATACGATCAGCAATATAAAATGTATACATAAACAATAACGCAATAATGCTACTGTTAAGCAATTATCGAGCGAATATAAAAAATAAATGATAAAAATATACGTAAATTTATAAAAATATTACTTTGATACACAATTTTCAACAATTATAGTGATAAAAATGCGATAAACAACGCAATACGATCAGCAATATAAAATGTATACATAAACAATAACGCAATAGCGAGTGAAATCGAAATAAAAACATCGGACAATATGGAAATTATATACGTAAAAAGTAACACGATAGCGTGTAGAAATCGTTTGTTTACGTATAAATTTTATATGACTGATTGTTGATTACCACACATTCGCTATCGGACTATTTAAAAATACTGTTTTATCACTATTTTTGAAAATTGCGTATATAAATAATATTTTTTTAAATTTATATATATTTTTATAATTTATTTTGTATATTCGCTGGATAATACAGCCGAAATGCTTTTGTGATTTTGGGCAAAGAAAAAAAATTTAGTGATTCGAACTCCTTTTTGACTATTTATTTGTATTTCTTTTTTTTAAATCACTATATTTTAAACTTTTCATTTTTTTTTCATTTCGTAATAGTATATGTATTTAATAAATACATATTTACACCAGGATTAAATTTATCGCCGTTATAAAATATATTTACAATCTTTTACTTACATTCTCCTAGGTTTTTTTTTTATTTATTACATTATGTAAATCTCCATATGCCGTTTACCAGGTTTATTACAGCGTAAGTAGACATGTGTCTAATTTATATATGTACGCTAGGAGTAAGTCTTTGGCAAAATTCATCTAACTGTCGATTGAGGGTTGTTTGAGAGGATTTTATCTAACGGACCCTGTATGTTGTGTTTTAACCTGTGTGGCGTGTTTGACAGTTGTAGATTAAGCGTATGACTGCTGATTCTGTTAAATGTTCGCATAGGGGCGGTTTGTTGGTAGAGGGCTTTTGGTATATAGATAATTGTGTGATACGACCGTATGACCCACACATAGACAGTTTAGGATACCGTATTTTTTTCTGCTTGCGTCATCTGAAGGCCACCAAGTATGGTTGATTTTATGCTTCTGAGAAAGGTAATTTGTGTGGTCCAATCGGTAGCCCATTCATGATGTGTGCTAATGTTGGTGGAGGTAGTGGGTATCCTGGTACTGGTGAAAGTACAATAGCCCGAGCTTCAAGGTCTATTTTATCGCTATGTGATTTGGGACCACAGAAAGCGTAGTTCACTTCTTTATGTAGTTTGTGTTGAATTTCTAATATTATTGTATTCTTGTTGTCTTGACGGCATATTAGTTGTAGAGAGGAGAGGGAGTCTGTTATAACCAATGTTTTTCGATTGATCCGATGTGCTGAATACCGTACATAATTCCGTACAGCTCTGCATTCAGAGATGTGCAGCCATCGCTTTGTCGGATTGAGTGTAATATATTATCAATTTGATAAGAGCAAGCTGTTGGTGAATTGTCACCGCCTGCTATAGATTTTGCTTCGTCTAGAATATCTAATACCGTTCCTTTTATATTTATAAGGTGTGTAGATTTATTGCGCTGTGTGAGAGATAAATCTACTTTTGTTTCGGAAGAGTGCCAAGTATCGTCATATTGTAATTATTTTAAAATTTTTGCTGTAATCGGGTCGTATCCTGGTGCTTTTGTCGGATTCGTCGTTTTTATTATATTTTTAATTTCGCCAGGGGAAGTAAGTTTAATGGGTTTAGACACATCATATCATCGTATTTCTGAAAAAGCAGAAGAGTTTTCAGGGAATGACTGAAATGTATCAGCGTAGTATTTTCAAAATACCTCTGCTTTCTCCAAATCAGTTCGGGCCCAACTTTTACATTTGGATTTTTTATTGGGAGATTAATTTGCTTAGGTCTTTGTAGATTTCTAGTCGCCTTCCATAGGGAATAATCACGTTGCGCTAATGGAGAAAATTTTAAAAGAATTACCAAGGAAAAGTTTAATACTTTTAACGTATACCTTCAATTCCAATGCCGAGATTAACATATTTCTCAGTTCAATTAAAATTTTCACAAATCATCGTAATTAAAAATCGCAAAAACTCGCAACAGAAACAAGCTCGTATCGCCCCTTTTCATTACTGCCTGTGCTGTCTAAGTTTTACGAAAAACTACTCCTGAAAAGACTGCTACCATTTGTCCAAAACAAGTCACTAATACCTGACCAACAATTTGGTTTCAGGGAAAAACATAGTACAATAGAGATCAATCGAATAGTTAATGCGATTGAAAAATCCATTGAAGAAAAAAAAATTTGTGACGCGGTTTTTTTAGACGTAAGTAAAGCTTTTGACAAAGTCTGGCACAAAGGTCTATTACAAAAAATCAGCTGTTACTTTCCACATAAAATGACTCGTATACTGCAGTCATACCTATTAAAAAGTAATTCTGTGTCAAATATGGAGAAGATGAATCACAGATTTATCCGGTATGGGACCATTGCTTTATCTATTTATCCGGCAGATATTCCTATTCTGACAAACATCGAAATAGCAACCTTCGCTGATGATACAGCAATTCTCTGTTCAGACGTATCTGCCGTAGATGCACGTAAAAACCTGCAAGAAGCAGTAAACAAAATCGACATGGTTTAAAACGTGGAAAATAAATGAAGATAAATCAGCTAGAGTAATATTTACTAACAGAAGAAATCTCCCAAATGGACAGTTAATTATGAATGGTGTTACAATCCCACAAAAAGAGGAAGTAAAATATCTCGGTTTAAATTTAGGCACCTAACATGGAGAAAACATATAATAAAAAAGCGTACTTAACTAAACATTAAACGGAAACAAATGTTTTGGCTACTAGACAGACGATCAGAACTGTCTACTGATAACAAAACTGATTTTGTATAACCAAGTTCCAGTTTAGCGATACGGCTGCCAATTATGGGGCTGTGCGAAGAAAAGTAATATTGTCAATTTGCAGAGAGTTCAAAATAAAATCCTTCGGACTATTCCGTGGTATATAACAAATCTTACACTACACGAAGATCTCAAAGTAAAAACTGTACAATAAGAAATAGCAACAGTTGCTAAAAAATACGCCGTCCGGCTGGAGAACCACCCTAATCATATGGCGATCTCCTTACTAGACAACTCACTCGTTATCTGCAGACTCGACAGAACGAAGCCACTGGATTTAATATAAATACTATTAATATGTAAAATTATACCTAAGCACCCATCACTGGATGCGATGCTTCTCATGTCACATTATGCATAAATAATCATAAAACTTACTAAATAGCATTAACTAGGTATAAATTAGCAATTTAATAAATAAAAAAAAACGTATATATACATATATAGTAATTCAATTTTGATTTTAGAATGAAGCTTATGTGATATATTGATAGTACGCTAAGTAGCTTTGGTAAAGGGTGATTTGAAAAATGGGGGGCTAGAGGATGTGCATTCTTTGGTCCATGCAAATGTTTTATTGTAGCTAAAATAAAGGCAAGTATAGTATTTTCTCTAGGATATAAGTGGAAAGGATCATGATAATGCACACAAGCTCTTTTATGGTCACGAAAGCTGTACTGCATGAGTTTTGGCTAATTTGTTTTTTTTTTTCATTATAATTCTCCATATCGAAACAAATTAAATCTTATTTTTCTTATTAGTACAAATGATAAAACAATATCAAATACATAATACATAAATTAACGATTATTTTGTAATGCGTACACTTTCACGAGTAACGGTGATCACACACATAAGATTACACAGTTACAATACTAAATAAATTACTACACAACGATTTAGAGCAAAATAAAAATAGCATTAAACACTTAATCGTTCTTTGTATATTTAAACATTCATCACACGCATTCGAACGTAATAAATGCGTACTGGAAATTAAAACACGCTTACAACAGAGTTTATTATAAAAGCATAAATACGTTGGGTGCAGTTTTATATACGCGTTCCTATATCTAAATAAATGATAGTTGAAATTTTCTCCACGAATCTCAGAGCTCCGAGCCATATTTTGAACCTTTGTGGTAATACACACGTGTTAGTCAATTATGACTGACGAGTATGCTTATTATAAAAGATTCAATGTCAGTCATTTCCGACCGTCGTTTACTTTTAACTTTGTAACTATTCCGATTAAAAATGCAGTTTTTGTTTTGAAACTAATAACAAGGATGTTTTGTTTGTTATGTTAAAAAAAAAGTGTTAGTCATATATAAATGACACTTTTACATAAGATTTCTCAGTTTCGAATTAATGTAAAATAATTTTGAGCGCATCGAATGATTAATATAATGGTAGTGGAAAGTTTCAGATGATTATACTTTCAAATAGAAACATCAATTTTTTTATCGTGACCTTTACTTGTCTACATGTTGGATAAGGAAGCTCCTTTGACTAATCCGAGTGATATTTCCATAATATTAAATTGGTAAATAAAAAGTACCGGAGTATGATAAAATATATAATGATTAAATTGTTTGGTGCTAAGTTCCCAAAATTATTAGCACCATTATAAACGAGTGTCTGACATTGCAGGTCTACTCCAATTATCGGCAACTATAAATCTGTTTCCTATGTTGCGTTCTTTAGCTATCGCTCTATATATCACTTTTTCATTCCACGGGTAAAATGCATTAGAAAGTGATCAATGAAATTATTTTAAAAGTATCTAATGTTATGAATATTTTTCAACGGAACAAGTTCGATTTCAGTATGTGTCTCTCAATAGGTTGTCGGACACACCCGAGCTGATCATCTCCTTCGATACGAAAAGAGTGTTCGACAGATTCAGGTGGTCGTCTACAATGTACTTTAACAATTTAATATTGATCGATGTATCGTCAATTCCATTATTGGTTTCTTAAAAATAGATACACTATTTTTAACGTTGGCCACTCCATCTCTAGCAGCGGACTTGTGGTGTTCCTGAAAGTTCTGTTTTTAGCCTCACATTCAGAGATATTCTTTACCCCCGGAATTAATTACCTTATGGCCTTATTTCCACTTCAGCTAAAAAATTAAAACTTATTCCTTCTGCCGATGACTTTTGCACATTTTTTTTTTGGTGTATGTTAATATCTCCAACAGATTGTTAATAATCTTTCGTATTTTCGGTTGCCAAATGCTAGTTTCTCTCATTCGAAGATAGAGATTGTGTATAAACGAGCAAATTTTAATCTGATTTCAAATCAACCTCTATACTTCAACATACAGTTAACAAGATCACCAAATGGATTGAAAAGCAAGGACTAACCTTCTCGACGGCAAAAACAGAATGCATCACTTTTGGAATTTAACGACCTCTTCCACCCATCTGTAATATTTCGATATACAATAAACCCGTAAAGACTACGGTGGAAATGAAAATATTGGGAATAACGTTTGATAGAAAACTGTCTTGGTTAAATCATGTTCAATCCCTACAGACGAATACAAAACATTTAACGTGCTAAAACATACAAATTGGGGTACAGACAGAAAACTACTACTTTATAAAATCCCGGTGCTCTCAAAAATGGACTGCGGTTGCGTAATATATTATAGTGCAAACTTCACCACACTCAAAACAATTCGAAACAACGCGAACTCATCACAGGAGCTGTGAGAGAACTAGTCCCACAGTCAGTTTTTTAACTGAAACAGATCTACTCCGACTCAGCGACCGAAGAAACTTCCTGACATTGAAATATTTGTTTAAAATCTGGCATATTCCTAAAAATCCTGTCTATGGAAAAGCAATAAATTCTCCAGATTACATCGCAAAATCTAGAAAATGCCAAGACCGTTAGGTGTACATTGCAAGTTGTCCTGTAGAGTAACTTTAGTATCGAAGTACGGAGTCTCACACATGAAAATCCATCGCATATGAAACTAACATTAAAACACATCTCAACAGATACAAAAGCATAAAACTAGGCAATCCGAATGGGAACCTCAACGGTACAAATCTGTTTGCTATAAAACCGATTATTTCTGAAAGATTAAATACCTTGGTGTAATTACGAACACTAAACTCTCTTTTCTCCATCATGTTGAGAGTACATTCACAGAAAATGTGACATTGTTCGCAACGCGTTCCGTAAATTCCATTCTAACAAACATCTTTGTTTTAAAATACGCGAGAAAATCAACTTCTATGAGGGACATATTCCGTTCCTTTTTATAAGAATGGTACTAATTAATGCTATACCCCAGAAATGGAGGAAGTTTATTTTAATGTTTTCTTGAAATTTATTGAAGTATTTTTTATTTTTCATTAATTTATGTTATTATTATTTTTTTTTTAATTTACTTGGTATGTACGGGAAAAATTTTATGTTCAGAGTAATACGGCTCTATAAGTAATACTCCGTACATTATAATGAAGATGATCGAACTGTATGGCCAAATTGTTTATATTTATAAATTATTATTTGTTTCTTTATTAATTTTATTGACGCCTGTGCAAGTATACGCGTAGTCAGATATTGTATTAACTGTGTTTTTTTATTATTATTATTTTCCAATATAGAAGTGTGATATTGAAATAAATTGAAATTATTATTATTGTAATTATAGTTTTGATATATAAATATGCACGAAGCGCATTGGAACCAACGAGCATTGGTGATTAGAAACTTATTCTGAGCCGTTTGTATAATTTTTATATTTGTCGATATAATATATCTCATAATTTTTGTATCCTGTGAGTCCATATCGGGCGTATGATGATGGTTTTATACACCAGGAATTTGTTATTTAGCTTCATTTTGGAATGACGTCCAATGAGCCACTATTTTCTCTCGTATTTGAACAACTTTGTGCTCGATATGCGTACTCCATCTTAATTTCGAGTCCGTATGTATATATCTAAATATTTTGACAAAGTTAGCAACTGGCTCTTCCTGGTTGTTAATACGGACTACATAACACGAATCTCGATTACGTAAAGCGAATGTGACGTGTACAGATTTTTATTCCTTTAATTGAATTTTCCAATCTCGCGTACATTTTGTTATACGATAAATGATTACGATTTAAAACACCAAAAACGGCTTCGCTGCCATCCTAATCTAGAGGTTTCGGCACTTTTATCTAAACTGATACGGATTTTAGAGGGATCAAGACAAGCCAAGCGTGCTTAATTAAATCAAAGGCGCAAAGAACTAGCGCACAAAAGACTTATTTAGAGAATTTGGACCTGCAGTAAATGTATAATCCTTCCGAAATTCTTTATTTTTAAATTCCTCTCATCTGTATCTAGGATAGTTCTTCATTTAATAAAACGCTATAACTGTACATATAGGGTGGAAAGTCCGGAACGGTATATAGACGGTTCTCTTACTTATAATTTCTTTTAGAAGGGCAGGCTCGGATATGCATGAGTCGACGAGTGTATTTAAGACTTATTTATAAAGATTATATAAATGTTATATTCATTTAGCACAACAGCGCGATTATTTAATTTTTAATTTAATGGTTAGAATGTTGGATTATATTAGAAATCGGAAACCTGTAAAAGTTAGGGAAAGAAAAGAAATAACATATGATCTAAGGAAGATAGAAAAATATCATAATACCGAAATGGAAATCAGACAGATGTGTACATATTGCCGCGTATGATGAACGTGATACCAGAAGAAATACTGAACGAAAGGGTGGAGAGGAAACTAAGAATTAAAGAAATGGTTAGAAAATAAGGAAAATGTGGATAAAATACTATAAGAATAAAGAAAAGACGAGGATTATACAAATATAGTATGATACAATGCGGATGCCAGGGTTCTACTACCGATTGGAAAATCAAAATTTTGGTGTAAATGGGAGCCTATATGTGGATGATTAGAGTGGAACGCTTTGCGTGATTTTTTTTCTCTATTTCGGGTAACACTGTATTAATGCGCATCCGGTTTTCTTCGTATTATAATGTAACTTTTAAATAGTTTCATCGGATTTATTATTGAAATTAATACTAATAGAATTCGATGCGACTAATATTACTACTACTACTAATAACAATAAATATTAATAATAACAATAATAATAATAATAATTATTATTACTATTACAATCATTGTCTAAGAAATTAACGCAAATTGTTTTCTTTTTTTAGGTACTGCGTCTTATTCGAAGTGTTGAAAACTACAAAAGCATGCCGGAAGGAATCCCAATATTTATTGCTACGAGAAGGTAATCCGTCACCTATATATTATATATACCACATCTATCAATATAAATATAAATATATATGCATATATAACATGTACGTACATTATATGTATATATATATATCGGGAATTGCAAATCGCTTCATATTAACTTAGCCAGGATGCGTTGCCTGATTGTTCGTCCATCAATGTTCGAATTGACCAGGATCGCTTAGACGACGTCCCTACTAACTGTCGAGCTGGTGGGATTACTTTTATATATATATATATATATATATATATATATATATATATATATATATATATATATTCAGAAGTTATATCAGCGATGGTTAAAAAAGGGGAAAAGTGATGATGACATATTGACAAAAGCGAATAAAGAACTTGAAAACTATGGTATTAATCTAATACATTAAATTAAGCAAGGAAGTAGGGAGTACTGACAATTTGGATTGGTGCAGATCAACGTTCATTCCATTGTTAAAAAAAAAGCTCACCCGCGAACTGTATAGAACTATAGCGTTAATATTTCACACCAGCGAAATTTTCCTGACTATTATCGATGAAAGACTTAAAACTTATATAATACCACAGATTTCGAAAAAGGATTCGTGCCCGACCGAGGAACAAGAAAGATATCTCGAATATAAGGCAGATCATTGAGAAAGCGGGTGAGTATCAATTAGAATTAAACATGTGCTTTGTTGATTAAAAAAAAAATTTGATTCAATCAAATGGAGTAAACTGTGGCAGATAATACACCCGATCGGAGTACCAGAACACACAATAAGAATTATATGCAATCTATACGAAAATAGCATAAACACTGTACGCGTTAATAACTGTAAATCGCAACCGTTTAAACTGGCGAAACAGAAGTTAGGCAGGGATGTATATAATATCGCCTATGTTATTTAATGCGTATAGTGAACATAATGCGAAAAATACTTGACGGATAATGGCGGTGTAACAATAGCAGGCCACAAGATCAATAATCTACGATATGCCGACGATATAGTATTATTATCCGCCTCAGAAAAAGAGCTTTAATTATGAAAAAGCTGAAAAATTCGTGAGTGAAAATTACAACATTAAACTGAACAAATTGAAAACAAAAGTGATGATTGTTGATAGGGAAAAACGGAAACTACAGATATTGGAGGTTACGAAGTAGTACGAAAATTTAACTACCTCGGTCCAATAATAAGGAATACAGGCGGATGCGTAGAGAAAACACGCATGCGTCACACTGTAGCGAGAGTAGCAATGATCAGGCTGAATAGAATATGGAAAGATACACGCGTAGAAAAAAAGTCAACAAAATTAAAACTGGTCGATGCAGTCATTTTTCCAGTTGCGACGTACGTGTCCGAAACATTAAAAAATCTGACGAATACTGCTTACGAGATGGCGATATATCGAAAACTTCTCTGTAGATACCTTGGATAGCGCTCCCAAACTAATGTCCATTATCGATTAATTAAAAGTAGATCTCTCAACGAAAATCAAGAGAAACGTGATAAGATATTTCTGAGAATATAGCGAGAAACATCGAAACAATAAAACAAGGTATCGTAAAAACGTCCACAGGTAAGATGCCATACACGCTGGATCGATCAAGTAAAGGCGTCAACAGGATATACTATGTCGGGGGTGTTTCGAACTGCCAATAATTGAGATGAAAAACTATAATGCAACTTGCATAATAATACACGATGTCATCACGTCCTTACGTAGAAAAAAATGACAGTGACGATGATGATATGGGTCGTAACTTAGACGTGACCTAATTGTAATTCGATTATGTCGACGTGTCATATAATCGGAATATATATATTCTGTGTTTTTTTTTTTTAACAAAGACGGAAATTGCGAAGTGTTCATCAGGAAATACTTCAGCATTTATTTAAAAAAAAGTTGAATAATTTAACCGCAAAAGATTGAGTGGTTTCTAACTTTGAATAGAGAATTGCATTTTCCGTTATTTTTAAGAGCGCTTCAACTTTGATTAAGGAAACTTGATATTGCGGTGGAGAGAACGTGGAAAGTGGTACGAGTTTTCCTACACCATGAAGGAAGAATAATTAATTGTCATGTACGAAATTTCACACGTACGCAAAATTAAAATAAAAATCAGACTAACACGGATGAACACACATGTCTTATATTTGTAATTAAATAAAAATACTCTTTACGTACTGTAAATTATGTACATATATAAAACTCACGCACGTTATACATATATATAATTATATATATTAGGTAACATTGCTTAAATAGGGATGAATGCGCATAATTATCTCATCCTGTTTACGAAAATTTTCTATAATTTCATTTTACTACCAACTAATTTGTTACATTTTCTAGGATTTCCAAACGGTATATCTTTAGAAAATACTCTCAGATACAGCTTATATATTTATTTAGTTCGATTATTATTATTATTCTTGAAATCGTCTATAACTTGTTACGTGAAAATCGTTTTATGCAAGAGACAGTGATCTCTACGTGTTACTTCAGTCATACTTGACTGACAGAACATTTACGGTTAGGATCAACAACTCTTATTCGAAATGCAGTCTTAGCATCAATTCCTCGAGGTAGTCTACTTGGGCCTCTACTGTATTCCATCTGATTTACCCACAAGTAATCAAAACGATTCTAGCTCGTAGATGACATAGCCACCCTCGCGTCGAATTCGGATGTCAAATATGCAAACTTTACCGTTCAGAACCACCTGAATCGAATTGTTCAATGGGCTCAATATTGGCGAATACCTTTTAATCCACATAAGTGTCAACATATTATGTTTACTAATAGATCGGTTGAACATTATAACGATTAATAAATTATCCCGCAAGTTGATTTCGTACGCTATCTCTGATTGTACTTGGATCGAAGGCTCACATTGCGCTTTTACGTGGCGCAAATTAGAAAGACCATTATCGCACCGGTTGGGCTACTATATCCACTGCTGGGTCGTCCGTCAACCTTAAATTTAAAAACTAAAAGACGCATTTATCTCACAATTATTGCGCCGATTTGGCGTTACGGTATTGAATTATATGGATCAACTAGCGCGAGTAAAATTTGAACAGAGTGCAGCAGCAGCGGTTAAAGATACTTCGTATAATCACGTCCGCGCCATTCTACGTTTCTAATCAAACCCGGCATAATAATTTGAATATTTCATTTGTCCAGGATGTTTACATTAGCCGGTACGAGAAATTAAATATAACAAACTCAAACATAACAGTAATTCCAATATTTTCAGAATAGAACTTCCAGGCAATCCAGTTAGCAGACTGAGAAGGAAGTGGTGCCGGGATGCTCTCCCGATTACCTACGGAATTATCTCGAGCATTAATATTACATTCATTCGATACTTCTAAAATGCGTTCTTCAATCAATATTTATCTCACATATTACTCTCGCGTTATAATATCTTAATTATTATCCACACTTATTAATTATTTTATTGTATTGTAATCTAATATCTCATATCGTGATCACCGTTGTTTATGGTTCTTGTTACCGGTACAATGTAAAAAATAATTAAATTTAACTTATTATCGAGACCATTAGTCAGTGATTGAATTATAACGCCCCTAACGCAAGTAGTGAAGCTACATTCGAACCAGGAAATGTGTTAAATTTTAAACGATTTGGCCGAGATATCGCTGTCTCCTACTTTTCTAAAACTTTAAATAATTGTAATTTCTGTTTTATTTGTGATATCAATGCAAGATTAAAGCGAATACGACAATATAGAATATAAGCTGTGAAAATTTCATTATTATTGCGTTAATTGTTGAGTTAAATCGGAAAGACAGAGATAGACAAAATTAAAAAAAAATAGATTTTCTATTTATGTGTGATAAAAATAGCCCAATGTAGTGATTATAATGAAAATATTCGCAAATTGCAGGCGGACACTACAGTTTTATATATATATATATATATATATATATATATATATATATATATATATATGTATACACGATCTAAACCTTTTGTTGTTTAATTAAGAAAGGGTCGATATTTAGAATAAATAACTTGTTTAGTTACGTTGAAATTCGCGCTATATCGTTTTCTAATTTTTCAATAGCTATAAAACAGATGAAAAATAATCCCAAAGCTGAACACACGCACACATGCGTAGCAGGTAAATTAACTAGCATGAGGAATATTGTTATTATTATGTTTCGTGTGCTCCTCTGAATAATTAACTATTTGCGGTAGATTTATTAGAAAATATACATACGTACGTATATATGTTAATTATGTGTTTCTATTGTGTGTGTGTGTGTGTGTATTTGATCTTTAACGCTAAAAGTCGAGCGTTTCTACTGTTCGTTCATTTTACCTAGTGACGACCATTTTCCATTTCCACGCTTGTAGATTATAATTTTTCTCTTTTATCTTTACGTATTTCTACATTCTCGCTTTGATTTTCCGCATTCTCCTCGATTTCCCGATTTGCCACAACCGGACGGACCCTCACGCCTACGTATAACTCCCCCGAATAAATACGTCCTTTCCTTCCAACGTCGCGTAATTTAATAATTTATACAATCGTATTCTCTCCGTTTAGGGAATAAAATCGGCTACAACGAACTGATTCGATTTTCCATTACCGAATTTGTTAATATTCATCGCCTAATATTCCATCCCTCGTTTCAGTAAATTCGACTTCTATCATTTTGGGGTATTGTGAAATCTGATAAAACACGGTATGCCCATCGAGTAATTCGGACTAGAATAAAGGAAACCCTTGCTATGGTAAATGCTAATTAGGTTTATTATAGGACGTTTTAACACATATGTGTGTGTGTTCGTTAATATCGGTATATTTTGTTCGCATATTAGAAATATCCGCGTCTAATACATTAAGTCCATGGAGCAGTTTCACTTCTGGCGTCGTTACCTAAAATTGAATACTTTTCTAACCTAGAATAACGAACAAGTTGTTTACACAACACGCATTTTTTACTCGAAAAATCGTAAGTAGCGTAAGTATATATACATATTTATGTAGAAAGCTCGGTCGACTTGAAAACTGATAGAAGTCACCTAAATAGTTCTGGCCACCAAAAAAAAAATAATAATTCTTCTTCTGTCCATTAGGAAAGTTATCGACTTGGCTACAGTTTCTTTTGACACAGCAGTACAGAGTAATCGAATTTAACACACAAACCAAAACGGAATCATACAAATGGCAAAATCGGAGCTTAATGTCACATGTTGGAGTGATAAAAGAAACTTCGACACCAATCCCACATACCTTGGTGTTACGCTAGATAGGATCGTTAACATACAGACGGCATATTGAAAAGCTGGTACAGAAAATAAAAACCATAGTGGGATTGGTAAGAAAACTTGCTGGTACGGGATGATGAGCAACAGAAAAGGTACTAAGAATAACACGCCTAACGCTTGCCTATTCAGTAGCAGAGTACTGCGCACCTGTTTGGGTGAACAGTGCACATACGTAAAAAATAGACGTTCAGCTGGGAACCGCGATGGGAATAATTAGCGGCACCATAAAGTCGACAGACAAAGATTGGCTACCGGTTCTTGCGCATATTTTTCCTTTCCAAATAAGACGGGAAGATTTAGCAAACTTTGGGAAAATGTTTCAGTTTCACATAATTGTCAAATGCATAAAGATAATACACACCAGTGAGTGGCCACCCTGGAGAACAGCAGAATATATAAAGAGTATACCACCAAACTGTAAAGTTAGACGGAAAAATGAGTGGATAAATTGTAAAAACTACCAATGCGGACTGGGTACACGATCCTACTATGGAACCCCCGCTAATGGGCCGTAGAGTAAACAGATTTAGCACGGGACAAGGTAGGTGTGCCTACACTTTAAACAAGTGGAAAATGATTTCGAGTCCCAGGTGCGAATGTGAAGAGATCCAAACCTTGGAACTCATGCGTGAGTTTTGAGCACGGCCTACTGATGCAGCAATTTCGCCTTTCGTAATGTTTTTTAATAACTGATACTTAGTTCCTCTCAGAATGTGTCATAAGTTATAACACCTTATTTTCCTCGATAATATTTACTAACTAATGAATGGTGAGCAGATAATTAAAAAATCTGTGGTGCGGGATCTCGGAGTTAATATTGATGACAATTTAAAATTTTCAATACATGTAAGCGATAATCGCTCTTATAAAATGTTAGGTTTTATTATAAGAAATTCATATGTGTTTAGAGATCCATGCATGCTACTGTCGCTTTATAATGCATTAGTGCGCAGTCCTTTAGAATACCGTTCAATTATTTGGGGTCCGTATTATAATAAATACATTAGGTTAATTGACAAAGTTCAGTGTAAATTTTTAAAATATCTATATTACCGTATATCAGGTATTTACCATAAATATATGAATTACGATATATTAAGAAATATAATGGATGTGAGGTCTTTACACTACAGAAGGAAAATAGCCAAATTAAGGTTTCTTCATGATGTATGCAACGGTAGAATTAATAGCGAGTATTTAACATTAACCGTTTCCTATGTTGTACCAAATAGGCGATCGAATCGTTTTTTTAGTGAGCCGCGTGCACGAACAAACCTCGGTTTAAGTTCTCCGTTGCCGTCAGCTTTCCGCTTGTATAATTCTCTTTTGAACATATTTCCCTGTGTGGATATGCATACTTTGATAACAGATATTTCTTTAATAAGTTGCTTCCCGAACATATTTCGCGATGAGGAGTTTCGCTGTTGTCTATTCCAATGGTTCTAGATTGTTATTATGTGGAGGGTGTTTCGTATATGTGTTCCTTTACTAATGTACATGTAGTATATACGTTAAGGTTTATATTGTATTTATTAATTTGTTGAAGATTATTCGTCTGTTTATTTCGAGTAAGATTGTGTGAATGGGGTGTGAATGATGTATGTTTTGATTGAGACTTGTGAATGAGTGTAGTTTTTCTGGTGTGTTTAAGGCTGGTGAATGTGTTCAATGTATTTTTTTTTTTATTTTATTTTTTTTACTTTTAAATTTATAATTCGGAAAAAATTATCCATTGTATTATTTTATTTATACGCCTAGACTATAATTGGCTGTTAGCATGCTGTGTGGCTTCATTAAATAAATAAATAAATAAATAAACAAACAATTTAAAACAGGTAAAAAAAAAACTAAACTTTTTTTTCATACTTGATTCAGAATTTCTTTATTACTGATTTTTTGCGTTCGAGGAATTTTTAATATTTTTCTATATAAGTACATCTCGAAAGATTCTTTATGTTTTTCAAATTTAGCATCCAGCAACCGACTTTCACAGCCGTATAGTAGGACTAAAAAGACGTAACATTTAACCATTGATTCGGTGATTCGGGTTTAGTGCTTTGCTCGTCGGCATGTTCTTAATTTTTGTGATCATTTATTCTATTCTTGATCGTATTTCGCTTTTCGTTTTATAACTCTCGTCAAGGTCGGTGCTTAAGTATTTAATATTCGACGCCTGTGCTCCAATATTGGCACTGGATAGCGAGTTTATCTATAATTTTCCGTAACTCGTCCTGATAATTCGCTATGATGAAACTGTCGCCTGATTAATTGTGCACACATTTAACTCTACCGTCATCTTTATCAAAGGTTTTTTTTAAGTTAGTCTCCGCGTACAAATTAAAAAGCAAGAATGTATAAACATACAACTCAATATAGTTATCATTTGATATTGTTTTCTACGGCTTAACTTTATTATTTCCCGATAACTCACTTGTCCGCTTGAACTTTTTACTACAAGAAATTCTTTTTTTTTTTTTTTTTTAATGTGCACCTGTATAATTTAACAATAAGCACATGAGTTCAGTTAAATAAATAAATTATACGCATATAAAGTTACGACCTAGATTCAGAAAATGATATTTAAAATTATACTCATGAACAGCATAACGTGGTAGGCAATACATAGCAGCTAGTGTTAAATCAAAAATTGTATTTTGGACTGTTATTGATGCGATCTGTATTGCTGCGAAATTCTTTTATCCACCCTCCGGATGGTAGTCGAAAATGAGTACGATAAAAACGCGAAAAATACAATATTTATATGTTAAAGATTTCAGTACGTCGAAAATTTTTCTACCATTCAAATTATATCGTAAAATTATATCGTAAACGAATTTGTTATGCAGGTGAAAAAGTATGCGTTCTTTGCGAAAACGAAGCTATGAGACCATCTCTCGGATACAGATGTACCGGTCACGGAACTATGGGTAGATCAACGCGTTGGTCAGCGTTATCAGCTCCTCATTGCCACGGAAAATGGGTCAGACTAGATTCGGCCTCGCGTTTACGAACGACCACAGCCATCACTAAATGTCCGGTCTGCGTCGGAAGTCCGAAATTCGTTTTCGTATGAATTTGTCGACGGAATGACTACATCGCGAATTTTAATTCATCGAGAAAATCGACAAAAGAGATCCTCACTTAGAGTCAAATCGACGAAAATCAATTTGAGATCAAATGTTGCTGGTGTATAAAATATTACAACGCAAGAATATGTACATATATGTATATATATATACATATATATATATATATATATATATATATAATTCCTTGTTTTCTCGTAATTCTTATTTTTTCCTTTTTTTTTTGTATTTATATGTTTATAAAATAAATACATGCCACACACACACACTCAAATATATATATGTATATAAAATTAATACAAACTTATTATATAATGTACTTTCAATTCCAATATATCGGGTATTTAATGGCACACACTGCGTACCATTATCATGCTAATTTATTTCCTTACTCGAAACTTGTTCTATAATGTTATTCGACCACACTTATAAGTATTACATACACATATGATATATATATGTATAGGTAATATTATATCGAATTAGCCACTAATGGAATACGTTGTCAACTGGCCCTGATATTCCTATTTCGTCCCTTTCAAACAGCTATCGCATCTTTTTACTCTGTAGTTTTTCTTCTTTCTTCAATTCATTAGGTGCCAATATTTCTCTCAGGTTTCTCAGCGAATTGTTTATAATTATGCAGTTTTTTCATTAACGATATTCGCTGATATCTTCTAGCGTAAGATTTAATTCCTCTATATCGTTTTTAATCCGAGTGTCATTCATTTTGAATTCTCTCATATAATCGAACAATGTTCTTGCGAATCTTTCTGGTTCCATCCTTTGCATACGACTGAAGAAACTAATTCTTCTTTTTCTCACCGCAGCGGTAATGTTTTCTACGCGTCGGTATACTTCATGGTTGCTACGTTTTCTATACATTTATAAACCGTTCTAATATTTAATATTTTCCTTTCTACGCTTTCAAGTTGTTCATTTACTTATTTTCTATTCATTACCGAGCTGTCTGAGGAATATGGAGTATCTTAGGTCTCTGATGACTGTTATGTAGCGCCTTAATTTTGCGTTTATCGATAGATATTTTTTATTATATACTTTTTTCGCTAAGTAAAAACCCGTTTTCATTATTAATTCTGTATTCGATGGTTTCTTAAATTTGTTAACTGTATGAATGTTGCCAAGTTTATTTTTTGATTTTGCTACATACTGTTGTAATATTTGTTATAAATAAATTTTTTAAAACAGAATTTGTAACCATATTTTACCATATTTTATATATATATAATATATATATATACATATAAGGTAATTTGTATTAAGACTTGTATTTTTCATTTTGAGTTGTTTAATATGAAATATCTATTTTTAAACATATATGGATGGCGTTCGAAGAACTTTGCAAATTCTGCTATAACCGTAAATTTGCCGGATAAATTTCCGGGATTCATCACACACGCACACATTATCCACGACTTTTCTCTATTATACGTATGTATGGCTCAGCGCCATATATTATATACATACATATGTGTAAAATTAATCTTTAAAAAATGTATTATCAATTATTACGTAACCTAGTCATCAGCGTTGATTTTGCTCGATGAATAACGTGTTCACAAGTGCAGCTAAATTACACAAAAAATGATAATAAATGTTAATTCTCATATATATATATAATATATACAAATAAATATCAATAAAAGTATGTATACATGTATACACACACCACATACACACACACACACATATATATATATATATAATCTGGTCCTTTTAATAATTTAGCTTTTATTATTAACTATAACATTCCAAAAATATCAACTGGTCATACTGATCACTTGCATAAATTAAAAATAATTGACCTGAAATTGTTCCCTATCTCTAACCACAATATTATTGAAATTGTAGATCGCATAATTTTCACATGTAATAAGTATAAAAATATAAATATTATCACTCCTTCGTCACCTTATAACCAGATAAGTTTTTTTAGTATACTTTTGAAAATTTCATCTTTGAAGTTGTTAAAATTAAATTTAAATGATATAATTAATTTCACTACCGGTAACTAAGTTACTATGTACGTAGTACACACGTAATTTCATTGCAACCTTGAATTTGTACTAAATAAATTCATTATGGTTATATATTATAATTAATTGTCGATATTGTTTATTTTTACTATCTTATGTGCACCTGAGTTAAGTAATTTACGAATAAAGAATAGGATTTCAAATTTTTTTTTTTTAATATTTCTCTAATTATTTTAAATTAAAAACAAGCAATAAAATATTTTTGTTGACAATATTTTATGTCTAATATAATTCTCCATATTATACACTTTCACTTAACCTCGTGTTTTTAATTTGGTTTGTTTTTAATATCCGAGGAATAATACGCTAGCATTTTGAATAATGTTAACCGCTTCCTTTAAGGAATCACGTAAAATCCTCCTGCAGCTACTATATATAAACGTAAACGTGCATATACATATATATATATATATATATAACGATCACGATTCGCTTATTTATATCCACTGGTGGATGTAAGCGTTCCCCTTCCTTTTCCATTGTACTCGGTCCCAAGCATAGTTCATCCAACTCCGACTGACTTTTGAATGTCGTCTTGTCATGTCGTACACGGGCGACCACGGATTCTGTGCTCTTCTCTCGGAGTCCATTGCGTTATTCTTTTTTCGTTCACCTATCGTCCGTCCTTCTAGCGACATGACCAGCCCAGTTCCATTTTAATTTAGCTACGCGTTGTATTACATCCACCAGCTTGGTTTGCTGCCTTATCCACGTATTTTCGATTTTGATACCCAGCATTATTCTCCCATGGGCCTTCTGCGTTACGGCCAGTTTCCTAACAACATATTTTGTCAGGCACCACGTTTCCGCTCCGTATGTGAGCACTGGGAGGATTGTTCATATGCTTTTTTTTAAAAACAGTTCGGTATGTCTCTGTTATTCAATACACTATTTAGCCTTCCAAACGCTATCCATGAAAGTTGCGCCCGTCTTTTAATTTCTTTATACATTGCTTCTTTGTCTATTATCTATATTTATCTTCAATCTTACTGCTTTAGAGCAACTATGAAGGTCATTTACCATATCCTATAAATATTACTGATTAACACAATGTCATCGGCAAAACTTAAATGATTGAGTTTTTCCCCCTCTATATTCGTACCGTATGATTTCTAGTTTAAATTTCTGAACATACTTTCCAGGGATGCTATGAATAATTTAGGTGATATTGTGTCCCCTTGCCTAATTCCTCTTTTTATTAATATTTCATTTTTTTTTTCCACAAGTTGTACTTTCATAGTGGGCGAATCATATATATTTTTTATTATGTTTATATACTCGTCTTCTATGCTTTGTTCGCTAAGAGATTTTATTATTGTCCATATTTCTACTGTATCGAATGCGTTATGGAAGTCTATGTCATGTGTATTTGAAATTAAACTTCTCATAGTATGCACATGGTCATGCGTGCTGAAGCCGGATCTAACACCTGCTTGTTCGCATGGTTGATAATAATCCACTTGCTTCACTTAATAATACTTGTATAAATCTTGTATATATGTGACATTAAACTAATGGGTCTATAATTTTCAAGTTTAGTCGTATCACCGTTCTTGTGTATCAAGACGACATCTGCTTCCTTCCATGAATGAGGGATGTTGTTTTCCTTCAGGCATTTGTTATACAGGACTTTCAACCAATTTAGTATCTCGTGTTTCCCTTCTTTAATCATTTCTCGTGTTATATTATCTGGTCCACTTGTTGTATTATTTTTTACTTACTTCATTGCGAAGGTAATTTCTGAAGTTTTTCTGGTAAGTTACCTCTCTGCTTGCCTAATGTTATCTGATTTTTCATATTCGGTTTTACCTTGGTATCATATAGTTCTGTGTAAAATCTTTCAATTTCTTTCAATAGTTCTATTTTGCCAGTAAAAGTATCCTCGTTGTGGTTTTTAAATTTTGTCAGCATTTTACTTCCTGTAGACTTTGCTTTCTTGAACACTTTGGGACCTTTGTTGCGTTCTATTATTTCTTTAACTATTTTTGTATTATGTTGTCGTATATCTTTTCTCATTTGTTTCCTTATCAATTTATTCAGTTCTGTCCATTCGACTTGATTTCTATGTGTATCAACTTTCATTTTCCACCTTTTTTCCATTAGACGTTTTGTGGCGTCGCTTGTATTTCCGGTTTTCCCTTTTTTTTTTTTTGTCATAGGCGCAACTTTAGTCGCAGCTTCTTTCATAACATTCGTAATCAGTTCATTTTGCTCATTTATTCCTAACGTTGTAATATTTCCTGCTTTTTGAATTTGTAGTTTTAATTCCTCTAGATATCCGTCTCTGTTTCTTCTTAATTTACCAGGGTCAATTATGTTTATTTTTTCTATAGTGGAATTTATACTTGCTATGGGTTCGTTAACTCTTTTTAACACTGATACATCTTGCACTATTTTGCGTTTATTGGCAATGATAAAATCGATTTCATTTTTATAAGTAAAGTTGGGGCTTCTCCAAGTCCATATGCTCTTACTGTTTTCTTAAAGAAGATATTCATTAGACTTAGCCCATTACTTTCAAGGAATGTACTTCTCCGCTTTCGTTTCTTCCCTCCGAACCGTAATCACCAACTGCTGTCTCGTATTGATTTTGTTTAATGCCTATTTTTGCATTTTGCATTAAAGTCTCCGGTGATCATCAAAAAATTTGTGGTGTGTTATTGCATAGCTTCTATTAGATTATCATAAAATTCATTAAGTTCTTCTTCTTCGCTATTAACTGTCGGTGCATATACTTGAATAACTTTAATACTGGTTTTACCTGATGCCTGAAGTACTATATATGCTATTCTACCTGAAATTGCACCCATCGAGTTTTGATGCATCCTTCTATTGACCATAAATCCGACACCATTTCGGCATGTGTTAGGTAATCCAGAATAGTAACATTACCCGATTTTAATTTCAAAGCTCCATTTCCAATTTTTCTCATCTCGCTTAACCCTAGTATGTCCTATTTTATTTCTTTTAGTTCACTTTCCACTTCTTCTAACTTGTCCTCTATAGAGAGTGTTCTTACATTGTATGTAGCGACGCTAAATTTTAACTTGCCGCTTTCCGGACGTTTTGTACTTTTACTATTATGCTTAACACCTCCTGGGATATCTTTACATTCGATTGTATGTTTGTTACGTACATTAATATTTTTGTTGCATCCGGTAATATTTTTGTTACATCCAATATTATTTTTGTTACATCCGGTTTTCTTCTCTTCTTCATCCGCCATCTCCGTTGCGAAGGTCGGCGATCAACTTGGCTACAGTCTCTTTTGACACAGCAGCCCGAAGTAATTGAATGGACGAGCAGCCAAACCAGCGTCGTAAATCTCCCATCCATGAATTTTGAGGACGTCCCACTGATCTCTTGCCAGCGATTTTGCCTTCAATAATAATTCGTAATATTTCATATTTGGGTCCTCTCAAAATGTGTCCCAAGTAACGAAGCTTCCTTTCCTTTGACACAGTTTAATAGTTCTGTATGCTTCTTATTTATTTTATTGAGAACTTCTTTATTTCTGACTTTTTGTACCCAAGGAATTTTTAGTATTCTTCTATACAGGTACATTTCAAAAGCTTCGATGCGCTTCTCAAGACTAGCATCTAGCGTCCAACTTTCACATCCGTATAGGAGCACCGAGAAGACATAACATTTGGCAATTCTTAATCGTAAATCCAGATTCAGTTCTTTCCTAACTAGCACGTTCTTGATTTTTGTGATCATCAGTTTTGCCTGCTCTATTCTCGATAGTACTTCTCTTTTCGATTTACAACTATCTTCTAGATTGGTACCCAAGTATTTAATAGTTGAGACTTGTTCCAGCTCTGTTTCGTTTATCCATATCGAGCATTTTCTTGGTTTCCGGGAAAATACCATCACTTTTGTTTTATGTTTGTTAATTGAGAGCCCAAAAGACTCGCTATGAGTAACAAGTTTATTTACTATTTTCTGTAGTTCGTCCTGACTATACGCTATTATGTAGCTATCGTCTGCATACCGAATGTTATTAATCGTGTACCCATTTGATTTAATTCCCCCGTCGTATTTATTCAAGGCTTCCTTAAAAATTTCCTCTGTATATAAATTAAAGAGCAAGGGTGAAAGTATGCACCCTTGGCGAACTCCTCTTTTAATAGCTATACTTTCAGATTCGACTCCTTCGACTCTTACTTCCGCTGTTTGTCCCCAATACAATCCGGTTATGCACTCCATATTTATATATTTAGTAGCCGGTTGGAGTGCGAAGGTCTTAATCGGTCGCCCGTTACGGCCTTGGAAGTTACGGTCTTTCTTTTTTCATACAGTCATAGGGGAAAATTTGACCTAATCGTACTGGCCAGGCAAATTGGGAGATATATTTTATCCCTTCTGCCAGGTTTAATATTATTTGACAGTTTTTATTAGTCTTTTATTTATTTCTATTTTGATTGTACATTCTGGATATTTCATTAACTTATATTTATCTCCATAATTTATTCCGTTTTAAATGTTTGTATAGTCGATCAGTTAGTATTATTATAAGAGCAGGGGTGTTAAACTGCATAATCCTGCATCTTGATTTTGTAGGGTTGTCTCCCTTAGCCTTTAGATAAATAGACAGCGGACTGTTACTGAGGAAGTAACGATTATAGGTTTTTACGGCGACCTAAATCCGCCGAGGAAGAGACAGTCGTAGGATGTATGCAGACTTTTAGTAGACAGTTCCTCAAGCTGCCCATCTGCATCCTCGTGTCCCCTTGCCCTGTCGCTACTGGAAATCGTCTGCTAGAGACTTTCCACCAGTAGCCGCTGTTGGTCCACGACTGTTTATTCGACTGATGTCTTATTCACAGCTAACCTACATATCTGTATGCCATTCCACTATCCGCCACCTGTGGACGCGCCCCGCTCCGGTTACAGCTCCGGATGAACGTACAAAGTACCCTCGAGGGGAATATATATATATATATAAAGGCGAATTATGATTATAAAAATTTGACTTGTGTTTAAATTAATGTGATAGCTCTATTTTTAGTCGCAGTTATTATATTGTTTTAAATATTTCTATTTTTCACACCTTATAGAGAAAAATTACATAGATTACAGGTAAATAAAAATAGTATTTTATTAGGCACGCTACTACAAAACATGTTTAACTAATTAGTGGAACAGATCGAAATGTATGTGTTAGTGCGTCAGTGGCAATATCTACACGCCAGATAAAACGTAATTTACTTATATTTATAAATTATTCTCATTTTTTTAATCCGTAAGTCTGTTCTATTCGACGCTACTTTTCTGTAAAGTAACAACATTTTTATAAAATTCTATTTTCGCTTTCGGTGTATTCTATTTAATAAACGAGCGAACGTAATTAGTCTGTCCATTGATTTGGAGTAGATTCGCGGTACGAATTAATTTTTTATAGCGCTGATACCTAGGACTACATCTCTATCAATGACTTTTATACGAAAATATCATATTGTAGCCAACAAAGTATAACTCGAGTATTTAAGCGCGAATAATTAAACTATCTATATACTACGTGGAAAAATATTCTAAATTGCCTCTATGGAATATTGATAATATGCAAAAAAATAGTCCACGTACGATATATACAGATTAGGGAAAAATACATTGACGCCGATAATAATATCGTGTTACGACGGTTCAAAGGCAAATTGTTACGCATTATCACATTGCCACTGTGATATATTCGAAATGATGATTGACACAACTACTTCAAAATGGCCGACCTTTAAAAGAGGCGATTGAGTAATAGTCGTGGTAATCTGGTATTCGCCGGCAGCTGTTCTTAGGTACACTATCGAAACGTCTTGACGATATCGAGTCGTTGGATTTTATTCGGTCAACGTGCGATACACCAATTTAAGTTTTCTCTTCATTATTGTAATTTATTTTACTTTTTTTCGGGTAAATCGTATACGAAATAATTTTTACTTTTTTTTAAAAATACAGCTCCTGAAAAGGATAGCCGCTTTATTTATGTAAAATAACTCATAAATAGTATAACACGCGCACAGGAATAGACCAATGACTAAACTCTGCTAATTACATTAATCGATAACAACCAATTGACGAGGTTCGATCCGTTTCAGACTTCTGAGTAAACAAATAATAATTAATAATAATAATAATATGTACTTATCCGTTATTTTCGAATTTCCCGAAATTCTGGATATATAAAATTGAATTTTCCTTCCTAACAAAAAATTTTCATCGAGTGCGAGGTTATTAAATATTCATCGACCGATTCGCGTGTTACCATTTTTTTGTTAAAATTCTTTAATTACTTCATAACGTTTGTTCTTACATTGAAAGTTGTGATGGTGTTTTTTTAATTGAATTTGTTTCCTCCTTATCGTTATTATACACTCGAATCCGATTTGAATTAATGATTAGAAATGATCATAATCGATATATATATATATATATATATATATATATATATATATATATATAAATCAATTGAAAATTAGTTAAATCAATAATATTTATTTTCTTAAGGAAAACACAAAGCTTTTCGGCATTTACGCCATTATCAAGTGAAAAATTTTAAAAAATCATAATTTTAAAAATATAAATTAAATATAATTACTTAAAAATATGTGATGGTAATTGTGAAAATATGATCCAAAAATGCTGTCTGCTTCTGTCCTGTCTATCTATAATTTAAATTTTATAACGAATTATAGATTTAGTTGAAATAAACGTGTATGGGTAATATTTGTTTGATACTTTTACGCCTACGGACTTACTAAATTCTATAGGATGTATCATTTGAAAAAACAATATTTCTAATTTTTCCACACACACATACATACATATATATACATATATACATATATACATATATACACATACATACATACATACATATATATATATATATATTTCTTCTTGCCATGACTTTATGTAATGCAAGCTATGAGACGCCACAACTTGTGCCGACCCTGCGCTAGATTCATCATTTGTTGGAAATTCAATCAACCTATTTTCGTGATTTGATGCGTATAACGAGTTCTTTATTTTTCCATTAATCTTCATTTGTTCTATGAGCCGTCCGTGATGTCTTAGAATTCCTCCATTTTGATCGTTTAGAAAACGAAGCAGTGCCGCGGTATTATATCATTATATTTTTAAATTATTTATTCTATATTTAACAACCGTTCGCTGGTGTTTTTGGATGGTACAAACCCCGCTTGTTTTCCCGATATTTGTGGCAGGAGGTAGTGTTTGAGCCGCTCTTTATAGTAGTATTTTACCAGCACGGCTAATTAACACTATTGTGCGGTAGTTTCCGAATTTCTCGGTATGTAGAGCCTATTTTATTTATTGGTACTATCGATTTTGTCCACTGATCAGGGGCCATTTGTTTCATGTTTTCCGACACATGTTACGCAATATGTTTATTCCGGGTTCTTCCAACGTTTTTAACATTTCTGCGGGAGTTTCTTAAATGCAACTTTTATTTCCTCCTTCATAATTGGAGATTCAAGATCGAATTCTTGTATTAATACCGCTCTTTCAGTTTGATAATACTGGCGCCATCTTTCCAATATTCGCGACTTGGAAAGTACTGTAACATTCAAAGACACGATATTGTATATCGTGTTTATTTCGATCAGTTATAAATTGTTGGGGGGAAATAATTCGCCAGATTTTTCAAAACTTAAATAGACTATATATATATTATATATACATATACTAACATTAACGGTTCTCAGATAATTACAGAAATTTAATTAACTTTCTGTAATTCGTATTAATTCCGGTCAATTAATCAGTAATAACGAAATCGGTCCCGATTCGTCTAGTTATAAAGAATTGTTCGTTTAATTGTTTTTTTTTTATTCATTATAACAGTTTGCTGTTACCATCATTGAATATAGCGAGGATTTTAATTTTAAAAGCTTACATAAATACACGTAGTACACACACCTAACTCGCACACGAAAAAAAAGTTCATATTTCCTTATCCGTCGTGATCGACGTTAAAAAATTAGTAACAATCTTCACGAATGATTTACCAGCTAAGCCGAATGGATACTCTAAAATTGTTAAGAGTTCGTTACCATTCTCGCGATGTTTTCCAACATTTCTTATCTACACTTAATATCTAAACGATTTTCCGGAATTACTAAACATATGCACTAGTTGTACTTTGACGATATTAACATATTTTTACCCGTTATAAATTGGTTGCAATTCAAAAGCGTTCGTAATATTGAAAGTTTATAGAATTTATCATAAAAAGTGAACATGTCATAGAGTCCTTTTAAAAGATCGATGAATAGTTTGAAGAAGTGGATGTACATATAATAAACTGATATAAGTACATATACATTCTCGAGATAATGGATACTATTTGTCTATGTTATTAACTTTTTTTTATTAATAGTTCACTTACTGCTGAGAGTCTTATAAAATAATAAAATGTTTTGGTATGTGTTTTTTTGTTTGTTTTGTATATAGTTAAACGACGTCATTATTTCGTACATTTCTATATAAACGAAGATCGTTAATGCGGAATCAGCCAAAATGGTCGTATAGATAAATTGTAAGAAAAGTGAAATCACCGTAGTTAGCAGACTGAAACCCAGAAAGTATCAATAAAAATTAACGATAAAATTAATCATCAAAAACTAATACATTAGGCTGTAACGTTAATAGTACATGGGCTGCAGATTATGAAATAAAGACCAGAATTGAGCAAGCAAGGACTATATTCTTGAAAGTGAGAAAAGTATTTATAACTAAAACGCTTAAATAGAGGCTGGTTAAACGTTATATATGGCCCGTACTGCTATATGGAGTAGAAGCCCGGGCAATTGAAAAATCAATGATAAAAAAACTGAATGCATTCGAGATGTGGCTTTACCGAAAGATGTTGCGGTTATGGATAAGTTTTCGACAGAAATTAAATAAAAAAACTAGAACCGGCGAATATTACAGAAAGACGGAAAGTAGCCTATCTCGGATATGTTCTGAAAAATGGAAGATATGATGCAAATGATCATTCGTCACTGGAAAACGAGAAAGAGGTAGAAGAAAGAAAACCCGGTTTGAAAACATGAAAGCATGGACTGGTCTCAACACAGAAACGTTACTGCGAACACCATCTGACAGATAATCACCAACATCTATTGAAGATATGGTACAAGAAGAAGAAGTATACAATATGAATGGAAAAAACTGAGCAGAAAAAAATAGCAAAAAAAAACCAAGTGACGTGGCTGAAAAGCTCGTTGGAAGAGTGTAATAAACACTTTCGTTAATATAAATCGGAGGTTTCGAAATAAAAACATTGTATATATTGTCAACCTTGGTACGTACGATTATAGTTCGCATTGACACTAAAATATAACATATGTAGACCAACGAGCTATTGTATATTCCGTCTTGAACCGGGTACAAATACATTAGCAATCCATCTACTTGATATCAGTATGGATGTTAGTATGGTTTTAACTATCTGTTAGCAGTCGGCTTCGTCACTAGATGTAAATCCCTAAACATGTTATTTCGCATTTCAAACTAATCACTTTATGGTCACCTGGACAGTTCTAATTTAAAAAAAAAAAAAATTAACCAGTAAATGTTTTGTTTCCCGTTCACACGGTTTTCTTGAGTATAAATTAACGTTTTAATTCGTATAATAAATGAAATTGAAGATTCGATGGGAAAGCAGCAAGAAATGGAACACTACAGTCAAGCAACGTGTCGAGGACTTGGGGCACCGGAAGAAGAAACATTCGTATTGCGCGCTTTTCTTATATTATTCCTACAGAGAAAATATTTATATCAATTAGGTGTATTCGGAATGGATATTGTCATATTATCCCTATGGTTATATTATTATAATTAATCGAAATTAACGTGCCGTGTGCGGCAACTAAGACAAGAGGCACGAGACAGAGGAAGTTAAATCAAGGAGTACAGACGAGACCTGCGTAAGAACATGATTAGGTTAGTAAGATAGAAGTATTCAGATTTGATGAGAAGAGGAAGTGAGGAGGGAAAGTTGAGAGATAATCTGAGTGGAGTGCAAAGGGCACTCAGTGAGGATATGGAAGACGGAAGCGTGACGCTTTGACATAATTACATACATTAATAGCTCGAACATGTAGCAGTCTATTTCGCTGCTCCATCTGCTACTTCATTCCATGGAATCTCGGCATGAGCTGGAATCCACAGAAAAGATACTAAATGACTCGGTTTGACTAATATATAAATACTTTTTTTTTTTTTTTTTTTTTTAATTTTTTGGGCACTGCTGAGGAGCAATCACAACCCACTAACGTGTTGATAAATCGTTATTATATATTGATGTTACAATTGGTTAGGAATTTGTAAAGAAGGAGGAAAACACGGGAGTCATTAGAAAAAATTAAGGAATCGTCATTTTATGTATTTATTTACGAATCGTTTTTTTTTCTTTTTCATAAATATATATATACGTTATTATTTTATTAAATTTGAAGAAGCGACTAATACTAACCAACAAATATACAAACTGGGATAATTTCAGAAAATAGTTAGATCAACGAATTAATCTGAAAATAAATCTAAAAACAATACAAGCACTGGAGACACAGAGTCAGCTTTTTATTGAAGCTATTCGTAAAGCTGTGCAAGATGCAACTCGGATTAACAATGTTGTCAGACAAGAAAATTGTTATTCACATGAAATTAGAAGACTGGTCAAGGAGAGACGTACCGCAAGACGTATATGGCATAACACTAGAAGACCAGAAGACAAAACAATATTTAATCGTATTAGTACTAGACCGAATAAATTAATATTCGACACAAAGCGGGAGAGCTTCTCTGATTACATGGTCAATCTGAGCCCTCTGGCGGAAAAAGATTACTCATTATGGAAGGCAACGCGCTCTTTCGAACGACCGGTTATTAAAATACCACCTCTAAAGGATTAATCAGGATGTTGGCTCGCCGCAATGAAGAAAAAGCAGACTTATTCGCTCGACATCTTTCTAGAATATTCCAACCGCGTGACATTCAGTCAAATGTGATATTTAATACAGTTGCCTGAACAACCGATTAAATTTTTCACACCGCTCGAAGTAGCAGATGAGATCGACAATAGCATCAATCCTAAAAAATCGCCAGGAATTGATGAGATTTCACCAGGACTATTAAAAGAACTGTCAAAAAAATTATTGTACTTCTCACATTTATATTCAATGCTTGTATACGGCTGGAACATGTACCAAAATGTTTTAATGTAGCTAAAATCATTATGATAAAAAAGCCAGGTAAACCGGCGGAAGAAGTCAAATCATATCGATCGATCTTACTGTTGCCGGCTGTATCAAAACTATTGGAAAAGCTACTCCTTAAACGTATTAAACCTCTTACGAAACTACCTGACCATCAGTTTGGCTTTCGAAGAAAGCATTCAACTATTGAATCGCGTAACGGCAATAATAGAAAAAGCTTTTACAGAAAAGAGTTACTGTTCAACTGTGTTCCTCGACGTTGCGCAGGCGTTTGATCTTGTATAGTACGAAGGACTTATCTTCAAACTTAGTTACAGTTTACTAATGAATTGGTGTATCACATGGTACAGTCGTACTTATCCGATCGTTGGTTTTGCATATCACATGAAGAGGCTACATCAGGATCTCATCCTATATTAGCAGGTGTTCCGCAGGGCAGTGTCCTAGGGCTTATTTTGTACTTGTTATATACAACGGACATACCGGTATTACAGGATACAACAATTTCAATGTTCGCTGACGATACAGCAATATTATCGATCAATCATTCTCAGGCTGTGGCGAATAACAACCTGCAACATGCTCTGGATCGTATAACCGAATGGACGAAGGATTGGAAAATTCAACTAAATGAACAGAAATCCATACACGTCACTTTCTCTTTACAATCGTGATCCTCGTTACCTGGTCCATATTATAAACAATCAACAAGTTCTGCAAATTCTGCGAAATACTTAGGAATGTATCTGGACACAAAATTAACTTGCAGAACCCATATTGATCATAAAGCTGTCCAAATAAAAAAAAAAATACGCCAAATATACTAGCTCGTTGGACGGGACTCTAAAATGAAGCTGGAGAATAAATTGTTAATATATAACACCATCATAAGTTCTATATGGAAATATGGGATACAAATATGGGGATGTACTAAAGCATCGAATCGTAAAATAATCCAGACAGCTCAGAATAAGTTTCTTCGAGTAATTACCAATGCTCGCTGGTTTTAACGAAATGATGCACTCCATGCAGATTTACAGATCAAATGGGTCAACGAAGTAATACAGGATTATGCTGACCAACACCACAGAAGACTTCATCATCATCCGAATCCGGAGGCCTCGGCACTTTGCCCACAGATAACATTTCAAACCTACTAACTTCGTTGTTACTAAGTAACATACGTAATAAAGCTTAACCATTAAACCTCTGCACATCTTGAACAAACATGATTGTTTCTTATTTAAGCTAAAGTTTAACATTGCAGAAAGGAAGTAGCTGTCCTTTCTTGGAGCTACATTTAAAAAAAAAAATTAATTTGAAACAAAGTAATTAAATTCGACAAAGAATGTCTGTCGGCTTTGAAAAAGAGAGTTAGTGAAAGAGGAAGTTTTAGTTACTCAGCGAGAAGTCTAACGGACGGTCAAAATATGTCAGACGGAGTAGATAATACCGTACACGGGACATGAAACGAAGTCGTATTTATAAGGTACGTGCGACTGAAGCCGGTATAAGTTTCGAAATCTGCTGATAATGATAATATCCTTGCAATTTAGAAGCGTTCTCACACATGGATTAACCGCTTATTCTATTTGCCGGAGTTTGTTGTTTGACAAGGTCACACATACATATACGTATGCATATACATTTTTCATTTATTAATTTAAATTCATTAAAATTACAGAACCGCAGCACATACTATACTTTCGGTTATCATCGCGACTATATAAAAATAAGGACAATTTTTGTAGACTATCCTCGCAGTGGCGCATCCATGGGGCTAAAGGCGCGTAACTTGCAAGCTGCAAACAAAAAATGATAGTTGAAATAGAAGAGAATATTTGAAAGAACTCGCGTTATCACTAATAAAACCTCATCTTGAACAGCGTGAAAAACAGCCTAGATTGCAAAAAGTACTGTTAGAAAATATTCCTTACATTCTGTCTGCTAATGTAATTAAAAATTCAGCTGACTGTGCAACATAAAGAAAAAAAATGGGTGTTGGTTGGGCCACTAGGCATTTGAATCTGACAACCAAGTCGTGACCATTTTTTTGTTTTTGTTCTTATTACTTGTTTCGTTGTTGTTCGCGATCGTTTATAGTTAGTTTTGCCTGTCGAATTTCGTTACACATTCGTTTGTGTATATTTTATTACGAATTTTTTTTTTTTTTGGGTGGGGAATGTTTGAGCCCACCCTAGATACAGATCCTGGATGCGTCACTGCGTCCTCGGAAAAAGGTTCCTTCTACGAGCATATTAGTTTCGGTGAAAAATATATTTGCTATTGATTCGTTCAGATAGAATTTCATCAATAACATTCCTGTCAAAAGAACTTGAGGGGGAAATTTATCCGAACTAGCGAGATAATTTGAATAATATATATATCGAAATAACAAACGAATTTCCAGATATTTTATTCGCAAGACTACGGTTTAATAGTTCCGTTTTACGAAGTTCAGACTACAACATTGATCACTTTCCTTGTTCCAGATCACCGCCACGTCTGGGGTAATCGTTTTCTTCGCTCAAGAATTTAGGAAGGTCGTAATAAAAACGGACCATACCTCACGACGGTATTTTGTAATTGGATTTTCCTATCGTGTAATTTCGCGTCAACCGCAAAGACGGCGTTTAATACGCCGGAATTTTAACTATTCCCGTTTTCGTCGTTATTAACGAAACGCTTTCTTTCTAGTCTCTCTGTCTCTCTGTCCGCTCTGTTTTTCCGTCAGGTTCGTCCGCGTGAAACAAGATTTATTTTAACAGCCGATAATTAATCGAATTTCCCAAGTCCGGAATTCCTTCATTCTTCCGTAAACCTGTAAATTCGTTTTTGGCCTATTTCTTAATGAACGTATCTCGTAATCGTTTTCATTGTCTTCTTCGCGATTCTATTTCGTTTCACTGTAATTTTACCGACTACCGTCGACTGTATGCGATTGTTACGAGCGTTTCTTTTTAACCATGCACAGCTAACGTTCATCGATTGGACGAGCGCGTGGTAAAATTATTGCTATAATTCTCAAACGGTAACACTGATCATTAACACTTCGAGCCCCTTGTCAGTGATATGTGACACTGACGCTGTTACCGCCAGCCCGCGTGGTTTTCTTGTATAAATGCGATAGCGTGCTAAAATTTTAAATTTTTACTCCGTATTAATAAATATCGCTTTCGAAATAATTTTGTTTTACTCAAAATTTTTCTATTTCTTTTAGAAACGGAACAATACCTCAAAAATAGTGTCAGTCATTTATCACTGACATATCGTCCGTTATCGCACGTATGTTTATATTGAAAGTATAAAGTTTTCATTTGAAACTTTCATTATTCAGTACCATCAATCCCTCGCGTCCATAATTATTTTACATTAATTTTTTTTTCTTTTTTACGCCTTATGACATCAATGTGCTTGGTGTAGGTCTCTCCCAAATTCTTCCATTGCTGTCTATTCGGAGCCGCATCCATGCCTGTTTTATTATGTCATCCGACCATCTTATTGCTGGTCTCTCTTGTTTCCGCCTTTCAGTGTACGATCGCCATATTAATAATTCCTTCATCCATCTTCCATACGTCAGTCGTGCTTCACGTGTCACAGTTCCATTTATTTATTGCTATCTCGGTTACAATGTCTTCAAAGCCTGTATTTCTCCGTATGTCGGAGTTTCCAATTCTGTCACCCAACCTTATTCCCAGTAATTTTTTGCTTTCCCGATCTTATCCATTAATTTTATTGTTAGGGGCCGAGTTTCCGCTCCATAGCTGAGCACTGATATGACGCATTGATTGAACAGTTTAGCTCGGTTTGCTGGACTAATTTTACTTTGTAGAATCTTTTTCATTTTACCAAACGCTATCCATCCATTAATTAGAAACCAAAAAATCTTACATAAAAGTCTCCGTCGTATATGACTAACACTTTTTTCACATCACAAATAAATTATAAAACAATCAAAAGGAAAAGTTACGAAGTTAGAAGTAATGGCTGACATTTAATCTTTTATCACAACCATACTGGTCAGTCATACATGTGTTTGTTACCACCAAGGTTCAAAATGTGGTTTGGACTCAACGTGTTATGACATTACAAGCCATCTAGTTCCATTCTGTTGTCTACAACGTGACAGTATTGCTTTCGTTCTAATGGTGGTGTCGACACATTTGATGAGATGTGTTCGAGTACGTCGTATAGCAGGAAAAACTAATCCATGGCCGTTGTGTGTGTTTTTTGAATTGATCAATATCGTGGCATAAATAGTTTATTTACTGCGAAAATTCAATAGCGGCTAAAACTTCTACTTCGTAAAAATTACACGAAACATCTGCATTCAGAACTTGTTGATTCACGTGGCTCAAAGAGCTTCTTCAAATCCTAACAATGTCGAGACACATAGTAAATATAAAATATTTATTGAATTTTCCGATGATAAAAGGATTTTATCTAACATAAACGTTCACTCCTCCAACATCAGCTAGGAAAATTCGTGAGTTAAGTTCGTATAATAAAAAAAAGAGATATGACGAAAACAGTTTTTGTTCCAAATGTAATATGTCAATTTATGAAGAACATAATTTGTTCGCCCTGTGCTGAAGAAAGCGGGAAATAATTATACTTTTAGATTTTTCATTGTAAACATTATATAAATAATATGTTTAACCATACTTTGCTAATTTTATTAAAAAAAAAACAACATTTATTTTAATTTTTTTTTAATATTTCATATATACGTTTCATTTATTTGAAAATGAATGTATTAAAAAGTTTAAGTAGTGTTCAATATCGAAATTTAAAAATTTACAGCGATAAGAAGGTAAATAGTCGGTTAGCTTAATAGTATTACGCTATACCTTTCTGTAATCGTTATTTCTATTTGTAACTGGTTTTCTGTTCCTATTTATAATTTCCTGCAAATAACGGTCAGAAAATAAAAATGGATCTAGTCTGTCTAATCGTTAATGTGAGTTTGCATACACACACACACATATATATATATATATAGTTATATATTCAATTACCCCGCCAGGCATAATTGTTGGCGTAGTCACTTTCACTAGTAGGTAATCGTTCTGTCGTCGTAAGGTGCCAGTCCCGCAGGCAGAGAAACGAAACAGTGATTGAATGAGCTCGGTACATTCACGTCGTAACAGGTGGAAACATCGGTTTCAGCCGGATATATCGCCGACGAAGAAGATTAAACGGCACTCGTAATACTCCTTAATGCGGGGGTTGGTTAATTTGCTGAAAAATGCGGTTAAAATACTCCATCATATAAGTCCCATTCTACAGCTAGTAGGCGAGTATTCGGAAACTCATAACCGATTGCTTTCGACTAAATGGGAGTGTGAATATTAAAAGAAAAACTATCGCATTAATACATGATTTAGTTAATTTAAACAAAAAAAATCCAAAATATTAAATTGAACAATTTCATCTTAAAAGTATTAACAAAAATGTTGTTAAAAAAGTCAGCACATTAAACGGGAATGACTATAGAACTTTGGTTAAAATATTTCAGAAAGAAAACGTCATATTTCATACGTTTCAATTGAACCGGGAACGTAGAACCTAGGTTGCCATCCTTCTGTTACTGAAGAAGGACTTGTGAATAAGAAAAAGATTTTGCTGTGCGTTATAACTGTAAACGACGAGTTATAAAGCAGTCATTACCGCTTTATTTTGTAGATTTAGAGCCGATTGAAAATTTCAATAAAATCTTCTTCTTCATACGCCATCTCCATTTCGTATGTCGGAGATCATCTTGGCTACAATCTCTATAGCAGTTCGGAGTAATTGGATAGACGAACAGCTAACCCAGCGTAGTGGGAATTTTGTGGACCAACCATTGATATCTTGCCGGCAATTTTGTTATCACATTTATTCCGATCTTACTGCACTCAGAAAGAACTTTATACATCTCTGCATACTTTTCATCAGCACCATTTGTTTTATCATTTTCTTTTTTTGCCGTTTAATAATATACAAGACTTCATCTTCAATTATAGATGGGCCAACATCACTGCAGTCGGATTATCATCATTAAATAACTGGTTGATATACATTTTCCATTTATGTAATTACTCTGATATTCCAATTACTGCTTTTCAATTATCATCAGGAAGTATTCCTCTATCTGTTTTTCTGTATATGCCGGATATTTCTTTTACATTTTTGTGCGAGTTTAGTAAATCGTGTTCAGTTTGAAGCTCCTCAATCTCTTTGCATTTTGTATTCCAGTAAAATATACGACCTAAAATCTGTGACGAATTCTAGAGTAAACGAAGAGACTCCTGAAACAGAAAACTACTGTGCAGTGCACTCGACGTGAAATGCATGGTCATATTCGAACTTATTGCAATAGATCACATTTCAAGAGTCATCATGATTCTGCATCTTATAACCAGCAATGTACGCATTGAGTGGAGGTGACTATCCTTCAAATTATAAAGGGTGCGAAGTGTATTTAAAGTGATATAAAACCAAGTACAACATGGAAAACAATGATAACGTGTTACAAACAAATCACGTTCAACATCGCGCAACCCTAAATGCAATCATACGATATTATTAACACAGATAAACAACAAAATAATACCACTCAAAATAAAAAGTCTCACAGGATATTCGATTATTCAAAAGTGAAAAAAAAAACTCAAAAGCTCAAAAGAAAAAGATTGAAAGCAGAGCGTGAATCGATTGAAGTGGATTTGAAAGAGAGTAAAGTATTAAGAAATTGCTTCTCGAATTTTGTTAGAAGAATCCGCGTGTTGTTGAAAAATAGTCAAGTTTTTAACGAGATGGAATTTTTTCTTTAAACATCCACAGCTCTTCGAAAATTCAAAGTCTGTTCGTTATAAATGGTTCTCGCGAATAGTGTCTATATATTTCACAAAGGATCATTAAAAAATTCAAATTTTTAATAAATTCCACGTCGAATTATCTTTATTAACAGATACTTTCCTTACGCTACTGTCCTAAACGAAGCGAATTAAGACTAGATAATAAGTCGTCGCAATAAATTTAGACGGAACATATACATTATAATAGATACATATGCAATGCATTATCGGTGTACAGCGGCAAAAATGCCGATGAAAATCATAAAAAAAGGAAATAGCGGAATATGAAATTAAAACATTCACGAAAACGAACGAAAGTTCATTAAAATTCTTTAAAGCATGTACACAGGCGTATATCTGTATACATGTGCACATGCATATATATTTAACTTGAATATATATATATTTCAAACCAATGATATATATATTAAGTTCTAAGATGGCCGCTGATGAGGACACTGAAGTGACATAACGACTTTTGTCCCAGACAATAAATTTTCTGAAATACAAAATTGTATACTTTTTTTTTTTTTTTACTATAGGCAAGTATAAAGTTTCCTCGTTGTCAAAACTGAATGCTCGTATTACAGAGTGCTCTCCATTGTCGGAGGTGGAATAAAATTGGAAAAGTTTATGTGTATAGTGCGCCTTTATTAAACAACGTGAGTCGACTGCTAGTTATTTACGACTATAACGGAAAACTGGGATAAATCCTAACAACTACAATGCCGTCGTCACGGACTAGATGAAATAGAAATATACAAACGATGTTTGTTATAAAAGGTGCAGATATGAAAAAATAAAAAACTCGCTGTTCGTTTATCTAAACACACACACATATGTATATATTATATATATATATATAATATTATGTATGTAAATATCTTTATCGAATATTTATTTGTGTTGGGATTCCTAATTTATATGGGGACTTCTATATAATTCGTTTGAAAAGAACAATTCTGGTTGTTTTAAAATATTCTTATTATTAAATTTGATCTCTAAAAAATAAAATAAAACAAATAAAATTATACATATATTCAGCCGAGCCAAAAGTTAGGAATTTTTAAAACATTAATTACTCGGGCAAAAAGAGTATCCAACGAGGAAAATTTAGTAAATGAATTGAATAGAATAGAACAAGTGATGGTTTGCAATGGGTATGGTAAGAAGGAAGCACATCTTCTGGTTAAAAAATTTAGCGGAACAAAGTTGAACGTAAAGAATTCTAGTTTGGACAAAGAAATATTAGCTACGATACGCCTCCCATTTGTGAAGGGCATTAGAAATCGTTTGGGCAGAATACTGTACAGGAATAATATTAGACCGGTGTTTGGCACGTGGATAAAACTGTGTAATATGCTGAAAAATATAAAGGATGTTATACCAGAGAGGGAAGTAGCGGATGTGTACAGAATACCATGCTGTTGTGGTCTTAGCTATGTGGGACAAACAGGCAGAGCTGTTGCTGTAAGGATTAAGACGGATACAGGCCATGTAATAAGGTTTGAAGAAACAACAGTTCTAGTAGATAGGTTGGATGAAAGAATTGTTAGGGAAGCCTTAGAGATTGAAAAAATAAAGAACTTTAACAGAGAGGAGGGCTTCCGACTTGATCCGGCATGGAGGACGGTGATTGGTCAATTCAGAACCAATCAGATGTAGTGTAGTTATTTCTATATAGTTAAGGTAGTAGCTTGTTAGGTCAGAGTTAGTTTAGTTTAGTTCTGATGATGAGCGTGCCACGTTGCTTGAAACGTAAACTCGGGTTTATTAATATTAATATACTGTTTTATTTTATTATTAATAAATGGTTTTGTCTAAATTGTACGCGGTTATTCCGAAATTATTTTATCTAATTATGAATATCGACCGCGAAAATAATTTTAAAAATTATATATATATATATATATATATATATTCGTCTTTCTCTCCTCAACCTTCTGGTTGGTGGGTTGATCTGTTGTAGGGAGCAAGCACGTGCTTTTACAGTGGCATAACTTTCTTCAGTTTTTATTTGATCCATGTATTCTGGGCCTGCCTTCAGTTCGTCTTCCGGCCGTTATTCCTTCGATTAAGGTCGTCATCCATTCCAAATGTCTAGTGTCTGAACATTCCATTTCTTCTCATATTTATCGTGTTTCGGATATCTCGTTCCTCGTTTATATCTCGTAAAACTATTTCATTGGTAGTTTTGTTTGTCCACGGTATCTTTAAAGTTCGACGCCAACATCACATTTCCAATGTAAGGAGTTTATCATTTTCTGGTTCCCATGTTTCTGTTCCGTATAGCGCCCCAGATAAAACTCATTATAAACCGCTTTCTGACATTAATAGGTTTTTGAAACAAAAAAAAAGTTTTTTTTGATAAAATCATTTTTTGCAAGCGTATTCTTCTTCTTATATCCTTGATGCTTGTCGGATGATATTATACTTCCCAAATGTGTAAATTCCGTCACTCAGTTTATAATAGAGCATGGTTATTCAATAGGTACTTTGTTTACAGTTTTTTTGTACACACCATTACTTTGGTCTTTTTGGTATTTATGCTCAATCTACACGTTTCTAGTAGAGCTTCATTTGTCGCATTCTGCCAGCTATACTTACTCGACTATTGTTTTTTCCAAATAATCTTCCATTGCTTCTTCAACATAGGCCGTTGAACAGTAGTGGCGAAAGATTAGAGTATTAGCTATCTTGGCTTTTTGTTCGTATATAAGTATTGATAGATATACAGGTGGAACAGTAATCGCCGATCTCTGAAGTCTGTGCCTTGTTTCTTTAATAATTTGAATAATATATTCTAAACTACATGATCGACGGCTTTCTGTATAATGCGATATAAACCGCTTTTCCTATTTCCATTGGTTTTTGCAATAATAACTTCCCTAGTGCATCTGTTTTCATCTTTGAGATTATTTACGATTTTCTATTCTATTTGATTTTCGTCCAGATTTTGAGAACATGGGGTATAAGTTCAATCTTTTACGATGCAGTCCTGCACCTTATGCCTTTTTGGTATATAGCAATCCTTGCTCAAAATCTTTTGGTATAGTACCTTCCGTATGTATTTTTCATTTAATTGGCTAAATATTGTGTTTTTTTAGCTTTGTCACCTAATTGTTTAATCAGTTCTCCGCGAATTTGATCAACTTCTACCGCTTCATTTGCCTTCAGTTCGTTTAACGCCTTTTCTAGCGGGCCTTTCTCTTCTTCTTTTAGATCCGCTACTTCTTCTAACATCGAGTAGTCAATCGGATCTCCACTATACAGATCTTCAATATTTTATTTCCACCTGTTTTGGGTCGGGATTTTTATATGTCCCTCAGTAGTGATCTTTTTAATAAATAAAGCGGTTGTAAATGATATTGCGCTGCACCGTCACAATGAACAATACCGTATGTAAGGACTGGTTGATAAAAACTCCGAAACGGATTAGCTGCTTAACGGAGAAATATTGTTTTCGGTAGTTAAAAACAGATAGATTAACTTCCTTAATTTATTTAACGGTTCAAATGCTTATTATTCCAAATTAGCTTACTATCTAATAATATTCCTACGTACTTAATTTCGTACGTTCTCTCTAGTACACGATTATTTAAGAAAATTTTTATGTTCTCAAATAGCTTCGCTGCTTCATTAGTATAAATTAGATATTTAGTTTTATCCGGGGATTTGCAAATCAGTCGACCAATTTGATATTTTATTAAATATTGTGTAATTGCAATATGTCAGAAAACGAGAATTAACTACGAAGGCAGTATCGTCGGCATAGCTAAAACTCACAAAAAGATCATTGACATTTATATCAAAAATAGATACGGCCCTAATATACTATACCTTAATACGTCCGAACACAAAGCAATCGTCCGATTGAATGACTCATTTATTTTAGTGACATATATGTTCGAGATAGAACAAAAATACGTACTGGTTAGTACTAAAAAATTTAAACCATGAAATGCAAAACATGATTTTTTTTTACAAATATTTTAGATAGTGTCGAAAGAATACAAGTCGGTCTATATTTTGAAACATCTGTTTTATCACACCATTTTTCTATACAGACGTTATTATTCCTAATTTTAGTATTTCAGGAAAGATTTTTGATCGATTCATTAAACAAACGAGTTAAATGTTGTGCGAAATTACCTATGATTAATTTCATATTTTATCGAAACCAAAGAAGGATTTGTTTTCATCGAAAAAAATCACTAATATCACCACGAGATAAATCTAAAAATACGAAGGAGCTACTAATATCAGAATCTAAGTAGAATCATCGTTATTTCGTTCTATAAAATTATTTGTAACACCATGATTGAAAAATTCGTTAAAATTATTAGATTTCTTCATTACTATCATCAACGTGTATTCGGTGTTATTTGCTTAATTTTCTCTTTCTCCTACAACATTGTTAACTAGGGCCCAATATCGTTTTTGTTTTGTTTCGCATTTATTTAAGAGATTTGTATAATACTCAGCGCCTTTGCTTTTTTCAAGTTGCTTTCTAGACTGCTTTCGAGGGGCCTGTTAATAATTTTTGCGAGAATGCACTTTGAGGGGGGTATTTTTAAATCTATAAGCCCCATTTTTTACCTATACCAATCGGACAACTTCGTTCATTATTCAACATCCAACTGGATGTTTTACGGGAAGATTTATATGATCGTTTTGGTATCCTACATTGATTTAAAATTTCGGTTAATTTTGAAATGAGCCATTTCTTACGATTATATTCGGCCGAACTAGTTTATAAGTGAGATATATTATAAGAAGTTAATTAGTAATAATAATAATGATAGTAGTAAAATCTTAGGCAGACGTCAACGATGAAAATGGTCATTAATCGAAATGAAGAATTTATTCTGCATTTAATTTAATTTTTTTCTTTTTAATGTAAAATCTGCAAGCTGGCGGACAGCACTTTCGACAGATTGAAATTCGGAATATTACGTTCTTTTGTCCGAAATCATAACGAACGACATTCCGCTTCGATTAATTCGGTTCGAGGAATGTCGTTCCTTAATTTCCGATTGATTAAACTTTCATCCATCGTGGAAACTTTAGTAATTTCATCGTAATCGTTCGCGTCTCCGTCGTGAAATTAGGTTTCCAATTTGGTTTTCTATTCCGAACTAAACGAAATTCCATCGACTATATTAAATTATTTTAAAGACCCCCGTCTGTAATTGAATTAATTAAATAAAGCGTACACGATCGCCGTGTATTTTTTAAACGGGAATTAATTTTCCGTCGTTATTTACGCATCGAGATTATACAAAGAAATACGAACAAATTCAAATTTTTTTGGGGGACAAACAAAGAACTTGAGATACGCCGATGATAGAGTTATTTTAGCGGAGAATGTGCAAGATTTGCGAAGAATGAGAAAAAATATAGGAGAAACAAGTACAAAATATGGACTTTCTCTGAATTTAAAGTAAAGCAATGATAGTAACAAGAAAGGGAAAAAGTAATCCCAGAACTAAGAATAAGTGGAATTCAAATAGAGTGTGTTAACAGATATAAAATACTTGATGGATAACAACAAATGGTATTCGAGAAATAGAAATTAAATGTAGAATAGAATTAATAAGATCTGCCTTTTGTAAATTAAAAAAGATATTAACAAATGAATAAATGTTATCATATGTGAAACATCGGACGCATTTGAAATGTGGATCTATAGGAGGATGACTAAGTTATCACAGGCAGAAAAGGTCAAAAACGTATTAAGAAAAGTAAATGTCAGTAGTCCAAAAATAATACGGATAATAAAAAGAAGAAAATGTCAATACTTTTCCCGTGTAATAAGAGGAGAAAAATATTAGATAATAAAAAAATTTATGAAATGAAGAATCAACGGAAAAAGAGACAGAGGACGACCAAGAAGAACGTGGCTGCATGACTTAAAGGATCGGATATACGACGGAATAATTATTCATAAAATCATTTTTTGCAAGCGCTATATATCCCTGATGCTTCTACTATCGGATAATATTATACTTCCCAAATATGTAAATTCCGTCACTCACTTTATAATAGATCATTTCGATAGGTATTTTGTTTACACACAGTTTTTTGTACACACCATTACTTTGGTCTTTTTGGTATTTCTGCTCAATCTACACGTTTCTAGTAGAGCTTCATTTAGCGCATCTAAGGATTCTTGCAGGCCTTTCTCGGTTTCCGCTATTATTGCTATATCATCGACAAATCTTATCGTATTATATATTCTGTCACCTATATTTACTCGACTATTGTTTTTTCCCCAAAAATAATCTTCCATCGCTTCTTCAATATAGGCCGTTGAACAGTAGTGGCGAAAGATTTGATGTATTAGCTATCTTGGCTTTTTGTTCGTATATAAGTATCGATAGATATACAGGTGGAACAGTAAGCGCCGATCTCTGAAGTCTATGCCTTGTTTCTTTAATAAAGACAGACATAAAACTAAGCAGATATTATTAGAAATCAGTTAACTCCATGTGAAGAACTAACGACTGTTAGCGAAACATTTATAAAATGAACGCGCTTTTACGCATCTTTGTCGGAAGTTATATAAAACTCAGGAAAGTATTATAAACAAGACTGATTTCGCTGTTTCAGTCACCCTGTCCACTATATGTGGTACGTGAAATTTTAGTATACTAATAAAATTTTATATTTTCCGGTTAACCGTAAAATGTCTCAATTCGAATTATATTCACGGTAAAAACATCGAAAATCATCTATAAACAGTCTGTACCGGATTTATAATTATCCGTCACAATTTCATGTGTGACTGAAACGGTTCAAATATCAGCTAGTTTAAAGCGTTGGTAAAACTGAAACTATTCCAAAAGGCGGGTAAACAGAATATTTATATACATTATTAAAGAGAAAAAATTAATTTTATTATTGCAGGAAATTACACTCGCGAAATGTCGAAAATACAGATCTACCGATATAATAAACCATTATCCAAAATCCAACAAAAGGGCATTATCAGAATAGGTTTAAAAATTCGGGTATTCGTTAAATTGTACGCTTAGATTTAACGAACATTAAAAAAAAAAAAGATGACGATAGTAATAATGATAATAATATTATATAACTTGGAAATATCTATAATGAAATTACCAGAAATATCGGATCGTTGATCAATCGTTCTAACAATTATTACATGGTTACGTCCGATCAGTACTTAAATATGCTTGCGAAACGCGGATTATTAGCGCAAATACTGAAAAAAGAATCAACGCGTTCGAAATGTGGTGCTATCTATCGTAGGATACTGAAAATATCGTGAATAGGCCCTATTGCGTATAAAAAAAGAATTGGAGAACAAGTATATAAATTAATGAAAGATATTAAAGAAAGAAAATTAAAATATCGTGCTCGTCAGATTAGGCAAGACGGATTACTCATGACTGCCATACAAGGAGGAATACAATCGAAACCGATAAGAGGAAGGCCTGGAATTGACTACTTCGATTATGCCGCCTCATGACACGTCTGAAATTATAGGAAAATCCAAAGATGGGGACATGCGAAATACAGTACTCTTCAACAGCATATGCGACTAATATAATGATAATGATGATATGTATATGACATTGAAGATGATAATCATTACAAAATAAGATTAATAACTGCTAATGACGAGTTAAAAGTTGAAATAGTTTGAAGATGTTGTCACACATTTTAAGTTTTTTATTGACGCATTTTTGGCTCTTTTCACAACTTCCTTTTTTTTTTTAGTTATTTTCAAAGCAGTTGGCATTGTTACCCAACTTTCTCCGTGAACGTTCGTTTCTTATTTATCGTTTCCTTCTAATTCTCTCACTCTGTCCCATCACTTTATATATAAATATATAATATGTGTATATATATGTATATATAATATGTGTATATATATGTATATATAATATGTGTATATATGTATATATAATGTGTATATATATGTATATAAAATGGTGGGGTATTTTATGGTAACGTTGGAACGCAGGTCGAATTTCAGACATTTGTACTTAAAGTTTACAACCTGATCCAAAGTGCGCGAAGTTGTTAACAGCTATACGCTACAAGGCGCTTAAAGAAGATTAACTTCTTAATTTAATACCATTCTTTCCGCCGTGCACAACGGCTGCCTTTACTTACCGACCGTTCATTTATTTCCCCCGCCCCCTATATAGGGGCGATCACCTTGTATATTGCCGTAAGTAAGAAAGAAAAAAAAAATTAAACCAAGCATACATATTTTGCAATTTGTTTTTATTATTCTCTGCAATCCTGATATATATATATATATATATACATATATACATTATATATATACATATATATATGTATATACATATAAACTTATTTATTTATTTATTTAGAGACAGTTCACACAACAGTCAATGCCAATTAAAATGCGAACACTGAGAAGTAAACAATTGAATACGAGTATAACATAAAATTGTATAATCTGAATTCGTATGCTCGAATATAAAACACATATACATGTTATGCTTTCTGGATGTACATGAAATAATTTTAAGGTCCTTTATTGGATTAGTACTTATTTATAATATTTACTCATAAACTAACTAGATTATCAAATAGTTGATAAAACTATACGTACAAGAAAGCAACGTATTTTTTATATATATATATATATATATATAATATGTTCGTGTGTAATCGTAAACCAATTGTCATATACATTCCACATATATACACACACACATATATATATATATGCAGAGGTAAGTGTATGTATGTAAGGAAGTGTGTGCGTGTGTATGACCTTAATTATTATGTTTGACTATAATGTATATGTAGAAGTTGGACTTATTTATGTACATAAATTAATGTTAACCCGTTCATTGGATGGCTACTTTTTGTCGTAAATTAGACAGATTACCATGATAAAATTCGTTACAAGATAACAATATATAATTTTATATGTCTACAAATATATATATATATATAATCATCACCGTCGTATTGTTCGGTGCCGAGCGTCGTGATCTATCATGAAATTTTTTCGTATAATTCGTCATATATGTATATACATATAATAGCTGATAAAGCTAGTTAGAATATATGTATATATGTACATATATATTTGTCATGTTTCAATTTGGTTATCGCACGTTGTTAATATCGGTCACTAAAAAGGATATATATTAAAGCGTATATGTATTTTACAACGTTTTTTTTTTTTTTCAATTTCGTCTAGTACTTACTATTATATTTTTCCATCTGAGCGTGGTTTCGATCTATATATAAAAAAAAAAACAAGTTTTTTGTCGAAAGTAAAGAGATCCCCCCCAAAAAATTATACATCTACTCTAAAAAGTGTCCGATGAAAGTATCAATACGATACTTAGAATTTTCTACTACATCGTGGCTACCTCGTTAACGGTGTTATTACTAATATAAAAGAAATTAAATTTCGAAATAATTAACCGTAATTACTCGCGTATAAAACGTTCTTAATTTTATTTTAACGCGCGAAGTCTTCTGTATAGGTGTGCGTGATGTCGAACAATTCGTTGAAGTTCGATGTTAAAAAATATAACGCAAAAAAAATATCGCACTATTTTCCAAAAAATCGATAAACGTTTTATATCTGTTTTTTTTTTTAAAATTGAAAATTACCTACGTATCAAAATTTTATTATTAAGTTTTTGTCAATAATAGTGTCGTTGTTTTATTGATTTTTGTTTCAAACGCACGCGTACATAAAAGTATCTATCGTATATAAAATATAGTTTAATGAAGGTAATTCTTGTTCAGTATGTGTACTGTTTTTAATTTCAGTTTGTTTTCGTGTGTTCAGCGTAAAACGTATGTATTAGATATTATATATCTTATATATTCTTCTTCTTCTTCATCCGCCATCTCCGTTGCGAAGGTCGGCGATCAACTTGGCTACAGTCTCTTTTGACACAGCAGCCCGAAGTAATTGAATGGACGAGCAGCCAAACCAGCGTCGTAAATCTCCCATCCATGAATTTTGAGGACATCCCACTGATCTCTTGCCAGCGATTTTGCCTTCAATAATAATTCGTAATATTTCATATTTGGGTCCTCTCAAAATGTGTCCCAAGTAACGAAGCTTCCTTTCCTTGACACAGTTTAATACTTCTGTATGCTTCTTATTTATTTTATTGAGAACTTCTTTATTTCTGACTTTTTGTACCCAAGGAATTTTTAGTATTCTTCTATACAGGTACATTTCAAAAGCTTCGATGCGCTTCTCAAGGCTAGCATCTAGCGTCCAACTTTCACATCCGTATAGGAGCACCGAGAAGACATAACATTTGGCAATTCTTAATCTTAGGTGAGAGAATTATTAGCCGATTATACGTCGTTGAGAAATAGAAATACAGGTTGTTCCTTTAATGTATATTCGTTGTAATTATTAATGGTAATCTCGCTAATGGAAGAACTCGATCGGTAAACGTAGAGTTACACACACACACACACACACAACATACGTTTCTAGATGAATGGATTAGGTTTTACGTTACTTACTAAAGGCTGGGTTAAAGAATAAGGATGATATACATGTGAGTCGGATGACGGAGAAAATGTTCTACAATTCCGGTTACGGTATCTTTACCGGTAATACATTCAAAGGTCTCTCAGACGAAAGATAAAAAGAAGGTTACATTCAAAGGGTTGCGCTTATCCGCTTTTACATAATTAAATAAAATCTCGATCTTAGATACTTGTACTCTATTAACCCCGAACGATGTTCTTCGGGAAAGAAGACGCGTTAAAGTGGTTTCGAGAGACAAGCCGAGAAAATTTATTACCGCTCCCTCTGTCTCGAAATCTCTTCGTCTAACTAGTGTCCCGCGTCGAGCCGGAAATAATTTATGTAATAATCGGATGACGATACCTTAAGAATTACTCCGATACTTAATGGAATAGAGATGAAACAGACCATTACTTTTTCTTTGAACCTTACACGGTCCCGAGGACGCCATAGGCGACATCTCACTTTTGCGCGGATTGTTAATTTTTAATCGTCGTTATTTAATTATTAAACATCTTCGTGAATTACGTATATTACCGACACGCACCACTGTAGTATCTGAGAAATGGGTACATCGAGACTTAAAAATTACATTAATTAAACGAGAAACCCGATAAAATTATAGGATTTGGACCGAATCGCAATAAACTTACTCGATAATTTGGGTCGTCTAAATAGACGGAAACCCAGTGCGTTTCTTTTTTTAGGTACCATTTTCTTAGAAGATATACCACCATCACACGTGTTCTATGGGATTATTCTAATGATAGTTGTTCGAGATTCGTTATAAAAAAAAGTTGTTCATTGTATATTATTATTATTATAAACAACAAAAAAAGTAATTAAAATCGCAAAAATTTTTCTTTTCGAAAGATCGCAAAACTTTTCGTCTGTTAAGCCATTATCGAGTGAATATTTAAAAAGATAAAACGTATAAAATGAAATATTAAAATTAGCAAAATGAAGAACAGTATTAATAATGATTGTTTTGTTAATACTGTTCTTTATTTTTCGGATTTTTTGTGAATTGTATTCTTATAATATTTTTATATTTTATACGTTTTATCTTTTTAGATATTCTCACTCGATCGTGGCCTAACAGCCGAAAAGCTTTTTTGTGATTTTTCATTCAAAAAATTTTTTTAGTGATTTTAACATATTTTTTTTTTGTTTATTTTAATATAAATCACTACATTCCGCATTCTTCGAATTATTATTTTGATTTTTGTTATCATTATTATTATTATTAACTTGTGTTGTTTACACCGGTGTTTATATACATTCTCTATTATAAATTTGAATATGAACGGGATAATAATATTTGGTGTACATATATATGTATGTATATATGTGTGTATGTATATATGTATATATATATACATATATATATATATATATATATATATATATATATATATATATATATATATATATATATATATATATATGCATCAATCTATTCTATGTAAAGACAAATATACGTGATATTTATAATACGTGTGAATGTTTGCCCATATTTTCAAATTTACATGTGTGTATGTATATATACATAAGTAAAGAGAAACGCTTTCATGTGGTCGAATCACGCGTGCGTATGTGTGTGTGCATGTGTATGTGCATGTGTATGTTTATGTGCATGTATGTAAATTTAAAACCAAAAAAATAAATAAATTTCAATTTGATTCTTATTGTTATTGTATATACAAATGTATATTTTCTACACTTCTTTTAATTTTTTACCCGCGTCGACCATTGATGTTATCTACGTCACCAAGGGAAGCGCTCATGGAACCAAAAGGTTTTTGAGCGATATTTTTCAAAGAGTTTAGGACTTAAGACTGAAAATAATTAATCTTACATATTTCGATTCGCCCTAGTTGTTAGCGTGCCTTATCCTCTTATGAATTCGTCTTTCATTTTTTTATCTGTTATTACTGCGTTTGTACAGGCGTGGGAGCGAATATAAAATAGCTATACGAGAACAGAAAAAGAACGGTTATCAGATTTATACTAACTAGATGGAAATATATAAAAAAATGCGCGATAATTCGTTTTCAAAAAGATCTTTAATTCAAATGTTTGTTACGACACATATGTATAACTGTTGCGTTCGTAAAGTTGAACAGTACGGTATGTGGTTGTTCTAAAAATTCTTTTCACATCTATTTGTTTATTCTTAAATGCACAGACTGGGTCAAATATGCTATTCAGTTCAAAGATCTTCAACTCGATATGTCACTGAATATAAACGATGTTGCAGATGGCTTCGCCTCTATTCTGGTGAGAAAAATTAAATCTCTTACTCATTCGCCAAGAACTGCAAATTTTAAATCAGTTACATGATGGACAAAGGAATGTGCTCAAGAAAGTAGACAGCGACGAAAACATCTGTGTAATTTGAAAGCTACACCTTCCTCTATTAAACAATCAGAATTTTAAAAAGCTCACACCAAAGACTAGCTGGACAAATAAGCAAGCTAAGCATAAATCATGGCTTGAATTCACTACTACAATCACTTCTCCAACACCTTAAACTGTAGTATGGTCAAAAATTCGATCTCTTGATCAATCGGAATCCTCCCTCTCAGTATCAATGCTAATCGTCAGAAGAAATCGTTTCCGCTTTTACAGATTATTACCAGCAATCCTCCTATTGCTTCACTGGACTAATCAATAATTAATACAGAGACTTTCCCTATCTGAAAGTTCTGAACTAGAACCCTACAGTAAAGGAAACAATTTAAAGGAATTAATTCTCGCTGCTAAACTTACAAAACAAGCTTCTCCGGGAAATGACGTTTTTCACATCTGCTAAAATAAGATTCTTCATCAACGCCAGATACTTTTATACAAATATTTAATCGCATCTGAACTGACAAAAATTTTCCAGATGCTTGGAAAACGGCCGTTGTAATTCCATTGTTAAAGCCAACTGAAGCGAAGAATTATCGTTCCATCCTCACTCGTCTTATGGAAAGTCCTTAAACGCATAGCGAATCGTCACTTACACTGGTTGCTTGACAACAAAGATCTAATCCATCCATCTCAATCCGGATCCCGATATAAACGTTCTACTCCGGTACATATTTTATTATTTGCGGACGATCCTACGATCTGTTAGCTGCCTAGCTTTATCTTCGGGAGAACGTATTATTAAGGATTTTACCGACTGGTTATCTACCTAATGCTCGAATGATAGCTTATCCTTTTCAAATAGTAAAACACTGTTGCCTTGCGCTTCTGGTAACCAGAAAAAGCTCAATATCTCTCTTCACGGTAAATTAATTCCAAATGAGTCATCAGGCCGCTACTTAGGTCTGGTCCTAGGTTCTAAATTGCTAGCAGCCATCTGCTGTATGTTCCGACTCTCTCTCAGCCTGCAACTTCTTATAGGATGTATTCAGCATCTACATCCAAGGAATTGATACGCCTGTTGTTAGTCAAACCGAGCCAATTAGTCTCGTTCCTGTGAATTCCAGCTTGTGCCAGGATTCCGAGGAATGAACTGGCAGATATAGCAGCAAAGGAGGCTGTTCCATTGTTGTCGATCCTAAACGTCCCAGTTCCAGGTAATGATGTACGTAATTATGTCAAATCAAGACCTTTGCTTCGTGGCAACTAAAGTGGCAGTCAACCTGTTCATTAAATAAGCTTCGCCAAATCAAGAATTCCGTTTTACCACGGAAGATTTTGTTTCCAAACCGCAGAGAAGACGTTGTCCTCAGTAAACTGCGGCTGTGTAATACAAGACTCACCCATTTATACCTGATTAGCAGAACTCCGGTTCCTCAGTGCACCATGTGTAGCGTCCTCAATGACTGTCCTTTTTACTCTTCATTGTCTCTCAACCTCTCAACCTTCCCTCCTCACTTCCTCTTCTCTTCAAAGATAAATACTGTTCTCTAACTAACTTAATCGTGTTCTTACGCATGTATCGTCTCTACAGATTAATATATATATATATATATATATATATATATATATATATATATATATATATATATATATATATATATATATATATATAGTGTGTATGTGTGTTTGTAATATTAAAAGATAAAAATTTAATTTGTTTAATAACCAATAACTTTTTATAAGTCTGTGTGAGCATATGTTTGATCTTTTTTCAACTGATTTATCTACTTACAGGAATGCTTCATAAGTAGCAAATGAATATTTAGCTGAGAAAAAATGTATTTTTATCTCAGCTTGTACTCAAATTTTTTTTATTGAAGCACTAATTGATTTCTTAATGTAAACGAAATCGCCCCCCTCTTTAATAGAGATATGATATAAATATAAATTTTTTAGGCGTTATACATAGTCACCGATTACTATTGCTCGTACTCGGAATAAAATAAAATAAATAATAAAGAAATTGTTCAAATCACTAAATTATTATATATCAAAAAATCTTTACATACATTATCACATTATTTTATAAATAACTGTTTTTTCACCTTGTTATTTTTTGTACGTCTGAATTAAGTATTTATTTTTTTTACATTTTATTTTATATTTGTCGTTTACGTTGTTTTTTTGTTCTGTTGCTTTTATATTTTCGTATATTGTACAGAAGGGGAAAAATAAAAGAACGACTCTTTATTTCATAATGAAACATGCATAACAAAGTTCATAAAGTTAACACTTTAAGCCTCAAGTGATATTTTGAGAAGTGTCAAGAATGACAGCGTATCCATATATATGATAGATGCAAAACCCGAAACAAAACACATCTCTCTCTCCAAATAATACGGACTCAATGGTTACGTTGATTTTTCGATAGATGGAGCCTGTCACGACTTATGTTCAACTCTGCTCACATTTTCTTAATTTATTATCATATTAGTGTGAGTATTTGTATATAATGTTGTTTCAATAGTGTACATAATTAAATGTACAAATTATAATAAATTCAGCTATTATTTTGCTCATCTTTGTTTAATCGTTTTTGTTTTTTCTTTCAAATTATTTATTGTAAATACTATAGTAAATATATATATGGTGAAACAATACTTTAAGTTTCTAATCATGTTTGTGGCATAGTGAGTAATTAATTACATGCGGTTTTTTTTTTTAAGGGTTTCAGGTAACTTACTATATTATTGCTTCACTAGTTTATTATCTTTGCAATATACATGTGATAATTTATGAAATATTACTGATAGAAGTGGTACATTTTGTTAAGAAATCATTAATTACAATATTTTTTCAATGTGGGATGTAAAAGCTATGTGCCTTCATATATGGTGAACACTGTTAGAATGAATTTTTGAACGATAGGTAATTCAAAGAAAAAAAAAACACGCCATAGGTATTTAATTAACTGTATTCTGAAATGGAAAAAATTTTACAAATTTTCATTTCCGTGATGTTTGACAAAAATTATAAGCATTACTTGGAAATGAGAGCCGTACATCATATATGGAGACATGGGGCTTAAAGTGTTAAGTATGACCTTATACCTTAAGAGTTAACTTAAATACTGTTACTAAATGTAGAAAATGTACGAAACAAATATTTGGCTACAGGAAAAAACAAACAAAAATAAAAATAGAATATGGTAAAACCCAAATATATGAGGTACATATGCATATAAATATATATATATATATATATATATATATATATATATATATATAAATTGTATATATTTATATATAAATTGTATATATTTATATATGCTTCTACTTCTTCATCAATGGCATTTTCCCGTCGGCGCGGGGTCTGCCATTCAAATAGATAGTTTCCATCCAATTCGCTTATTTGCTAGATCTGAAGAAATACCGACAAGTTGTTCTCCAGATAATTATATAGACAGTATCAATAGTCATGTATCTCGATTTCTTCATATTTATTTTATGGCTAAACTTTTGTATCGGTGTAAGCCCATATTTTAACTCTGTTTTATATATATATATATATATATATATATATATATATATATATATATATATATAAAATTAGTTATTTCAACTATTTGTTTGTTGTTTAATTATTTTTTAAAAAGCGCTACATTCCACACTGTTCAAATCATGCTCAAATATCTTCGTTTCCAACATTAAAATTGAAACGATCCTTTTACGTTTAATAACGATAATAATAATGAATAACAATAACGACGGTAATAATAACCCTTTCGGTCATAGTGTTCTCAAATGGTACATGCTACTTTAACCCTTTCAGTCATTATGTCCACTATATGGTACATGAATCTTTCATTCGAACAAAATGTATTATTTTCTGATTGATGTTAAATATATCGATTTTAAAAATATTTATATAAATATATCGAAAATTACCTAACAGTTCCACTAAAAAGGGAGTATTCTATAATAAGCAACTGTATAAAATTTATTGGTGCGTGTCGAAATTTTATAATGTACGACTGAACAGGTTAAAATATTTCATTTGATCGGCGCAGGGTTATTTCGTCTCCTCACTAGCGTGTTTTTGAATCGCTAGTTACATATTCTAACCTATTAATCTTAATAAACCCAATCGCCAGCGTTCTAGAATTTACCAAATTTTAAACTAAAATTAGATTCCGTTCGTACACATCTAAACGTCCGCACTAGGATTTTCTATCTCGTTCTATTTTATTCATTTGACTACTTGCGTGCAAACAGAAAAATCGAGCAACGGTCTTCGAAAATAATTTCTAATATTACTTCAAGAGTCATCTATAGAAATAACGGAAAAAAGGATAAACATTGTTTTTTGTTTTTTTTTAAATATTTATTGTAAGGAAGACACACTTACCGGTGAAGATTACAAGGTGAAGATAGCATAGTGGTGGAGTTTAGTACTCTCAAATAAAAGTTGTTTTTATTAGTAGTTTCTTTTATAAGTGCGGGTTTTTTTTTTTATAAAAAAAAGAAAAGTGTACATTATATCGCTAAAACAACATACGCCTCCGACATCTATTGAAAATGTCCCACTTACACGTTACACGCTGATGGATTGGTCGGTAGAGGGCGAATTTAGAATTATCGAGGGTGCTTGAAGATATGCGTTTATTAAATTTCTCTTCCTTCAGCAAATCCAACAACGAAAAGTTCAAAACTCTTCTTCTCCGTAATGTAGCTTTTTATTTTTTGGGTTTTTCACACACACACATATATATATATATATATATATATATATATATATATATATGTGCATGTATCGCAAGTATATGAGTAACGATATGTATATAATATATCTATAAATTAATCTGCTCACATGCACACGGGCACTATGCATACATTATATATTTTATATATATATATATATATATATATATATATATATATATAGTCAAAACCCGCTTTTAAGAGACTCCGGATAAGGACAGCCGTTTATAAGGGACAATCAGCAAAACCCTGAATCAAACGTATCAAATGATGGTTATTTTAGTTCGCTTTAATGGTACAACGCCTCGGTTATAAGTGACAAAGATTAATAGACTTTCAAGGCAATAAATAGTGAGACGGGCGATAAGCCAGCCGATATAAAATGACACTTCCGGGTCGTGAAACGAAAATATTCACATAAACAAAAATTGAATAAAAATGTTTTAGTCATTTTTACAATTCGTTTTTGTTTAAGTGAACATTTTTGTTTTTTCTTCATTTTGTTTGAGATGTCCTTGTGTTGACATTCTCTCATTGACGCTATACTGTTTTTTGCTCTGTACGTTTATTAATTATGCACTCACCGATAGCTTATTATGTTCTTAGTTCTGCAAAAACTGTAGTGCGTCGTGAGGTTTTATTATTTTTTTTCTTACGAAAATTTTCTTTTCTTTTTTAGTTCTGGTGAATTTTTTGTATGAATAAAATGTCGCGTAAATGTTTATCATTAAAGGAAAAAATTTCTATCTTAGACAAAATCGAAAATCAACCTCCCAATATGCCTATTCGGGAGTTAGCAAAAATCATGGGCGTCTCCAAAAACACCATCTCCCGTTTAAAAACAGATGAACAGAACTTACATAAAAAAGGGAGTAGTAATAAAAGGGCAGTCAGGTGCTCCTACGGTATCATTAGATAACTGTGCAGATTTTGTTCAAACGCGGCAGATGAAGAATTTACAAGAAACAACTATAGCGCATTTTTACAGTAAATGAACAATTTTTACAAATATCAGGTCAAGTTCTTTTATCTTATGTATGCCTCCTGTATTTTTCTCTTAATTTCCATATAAATAAATATTACGCATTAATAAGGTTATAAGTATGTAAATTGTTGACTAAACTGCATATTATATTCTAACACCCACTCGCTTCAATAAGAGATTTTTAAAAATTCGCTTTTAAGGGACAACCGGTTATTAGGGACAAATGACTTCCGCCCGATGTGTCCCTTATAGGCGGATTAGACTGTACGTATATATATAAATACCAGTCATGCAGGTAAAAAATAATTCTGACAATCGATTAATGTGCGATGTCGTTCGACTAATATATCGACATTTGAGGATTTACGTTAGCATTTGTGACTATAAACTTTGTTTAATAATGCGTTTCTAATAATTAGCTTAATCATAATTATAGTTCGAGGTAATAAATTCCATTTCGCTTTATTCAAATCGAAACGACTATTGAGTAATTTTATTTGTTTAATTCGATTTAGTTTTTTTTCTTTTTCTATTACGCATAGATAGTAATCTAACTTACTTTAACGATAAATTATAGTAATATACGATTAAAGGGTAATTAAAAATAATTATCGTAATAATAATTACGATAAATTGTTATCATTTGATAATGGCGTAAATGCTGAAAAGCTTTGTGTTTTTCACAAGAAAATAAATGTCAGCGGTTTAACCCTTTCAGTGAATTTGTCCGAAATATCGTACACGAACTTTAATGTTAATAAATATAATATGTTCTAGTTTTTTAACATAAAATGATTTCGTACGATATTTCGCACATTTTATAAATACACATAGACCATAAATTATATGTTAGATACTATACAAACCTAAAAAAATTTCATCGTTTGTATACAGTTTTGATGAATTTCAGGAAGTAAATTTTGACACATGTTTTTAAATGTAAATTACTTAATGTTTTAATTATCATTTGAAGAAGAAATTTATTAATTCGGTAAGTAAAAGTCCTATATTATTTACTTATAAATTATTTTTATACATATATCATTATGAACGGAATATGATTTTTTTAAAAACTCGTGTCCGAAATTTCGCACAAATCTAACTCGTGGATAGAAAAACATATCACATTTTGATTGAAATATTTCTCAGTATACAGATGAAATGTACAATTTGCATGTAAAAAAAAAAATTTTAAAGATGTAATTTTAACTAGTCCAGATAGAGTAAATAATATGAAACTATTTGCCATATCTAAAGAAGTTAGAATTTTCAATCTGATTTACTTTTATTTCCGAAGCACGATTTTCTTTACAAATTGTTGCAATTGTTCTAATAATAAATAATATTTTAGGTACAATGGCTCTTGAGGAAGATGAAATTTATAGGATATTAATAGGTGGACAATACATCGCTGTATGGATCAGGTTCTGATGATGATTATAATGATGAACAGGCGCTTTTTGATGAATGTAAATGTAACAATTTCTTATTTACGTTTTTTGTTAGTAGTTTTTACTGACAATATAATTATGCTGTAGGACAAAATTAAAATGTGCATATTTTGCCCTTACGTGTGAATATTGAAATTAATTCTGGTTTTCAATTTTATTTCAGATGATACAAATACTTCGTATTTATGTTTTGTAGAAAAAATGGTAACGAATGAATGACGATATAAGTAAATACAATTTTTTAAAAAAGTTTAAATAGGGGTATAGTTTTTAAAAAATCAAGTACTTAAATCTGTTTAAAGTTGTAAATCATAGAATTTGTTACATACTCGTAGTATAATATGAGCGATATAATAGAGAGTTTCGAATATTTCGATTATAGACCGTCTATAACGGAAAACATAAACGAGTTGGGGACGGAAATAAACATATACAACGAAGAGAAACTCAACCATTTAAAAGTTTGATCGTAATAACTGGGAAAATAACGTTAAAAGACGAAAAAGATGTTGAAATAGACAAAAAAGTGAAACGTAATCAATAAAGGAATGTTACATTTGTTCGATCGTATAGATTATTATTTAGGTGATAACAAAGTCGATAGTATAAGAAAACCGGGTATTTCTAGCACGATGAAAGGATTAGTATCGTTTGAAAATTATCTAAAGTATAGTAATACCGGTTGGTGTATTACAAATTCTTCGACGAATATTCTAAATAAAAAGGGACATTTTTCAGTATATATACCCGCGAGTACGATAATGGGATTTTTCGAAGATTACAAGAATTTTCTATATATCCTCAAAAATTGACGTTCTATAGATCGACGATAAACGTAGACATACTAGATTCAATGACCGATAAAGACAAATATTCCATTACATTAAGAGACATAACATGGAGAATGCCTGAAATAAAGTTATCGATCGAGCAAGAAAATCGAGTTAGAAAAGAAATTTTAAATAATACGAACTACGATATACAGAAGTTGGCTTTACCAAGGTACAATGATTTCATCTGCGACTGAATTTACTTGAGATATTCCGGTATCGTATTCGAAAACCAAGTACGTACTAATAGGTTCCCAGAAAGAAAAAAATATTTCGACTTACGATTTATTAAATTTTGAAAACGTTCAAATTTTATTGAATAATAACGTTTACTATCCGGGATAAAGATTGAATTTGAAATATAGCGAAAATAAATGCGCTAATCTGTATCAAATGTTTAAAAACGTTAAAGCTTCTTATTTACACTAAACACGAATACGAGATGAATCCTATTGTCGACTATAGTACGTATGTATCAAAGTATCCGGTTAATAGATTACTCGAATTAACCGAACGTTATAAAAGAATCGCTGACTAATATTAAAGTAGCATTTAATTGTCGAGATAAGACACCGTCGAACGTAACAATTCATTGTGCGTTAATAATGGAAAGCCGTATCAGAGTAATTCATTAGGAAAAGTATGTAAATAATAGCACTCGCGTATTACGAATTTTAGAACAATCGTATGTAAGGAATAGTATATAAGTAGGTGCAGTTGTCATAAATTTTACTCTCACGTAGACCTTTGTACGGTATACACGTGTGTTTACGATACGATGGCAACGATAGATTTAGAAATAGTCCTTCTAAGGGCTTTTCGTACGTTATCGATTTCCAAGGAACTGGCGATTGTATCTCTTAGGGATGACCGAATTATTCATTGTATGGTAAAATCACCTCGTATGGATACGTGGTATAGAAGGAGAGATAAATTTTTTGACCAAAAGATTTCACAAAATTAATTGGGAAGACGGATACGTGGAATTTTACGAAGCGGTTAAATTATTACGCGAAAATGTCGCAAACGCGTACATAGTATACGTCAAAGGAACGGAGAGTAAACTATATAAGAGAGTTGTTGGGAAATAGAATTGATGTTTTCGACTTGGATCCATTAGGATGTCCAAAGGCTAAACATCGGGCAGTTTACTCTATAAACCGTTGTAAGCGTTGTTTTTATAAAAATCACCGATATTTACCGGATCAAGCCAGAGATACGAGTGTACATTGTGCGTTAAAACTAGCTATAACGTATAAAGATCGGGTAAATAATTTTATTTAAAATGAGTTTTGAACGATATAATAGCATTTATTCAACAAAACGAAGAACTTAGGAAGGCGGAAATAAGAACGTGTACTTGGTTTTAGTAAACGTATACCGGGACAAACGCATTATTCAGACGACCGTATAGATATCTTTACCAAAAATAAGATTAAAATTAGATGTAATTTAATAAAATGTAATATAACTGACGTAAATTTAAACGATAAACACGTTGTACGAATTTAAACGTTCAAGTTGGTGAAAAAATTATCGATATCATTTTATCGCGTAAATACGGATGAAATAAATTACATATCAGTTCAGATAGTTGAACAAAATGAAAAATTGGTCGATTTTAGAGATGAGAGCGTAAGTATAATACTACTATTTAAGCTCGTATAACCATGTTTTCCAATGAAGGATTTTTAAAACTCGAAAATAAAGTATCATCGAATCTCGAATAAAAATACAAAAACTATAGTAAACATTTATAACGAGTAATAAAAACGACTTTGATAACCGCTATTAATACGAGCTAATACTGGTATAAATTGACTCGGTGTAAAAATAAATTATTAAAATGGACGATTAGGTAACCGTTGGAAAAAAAGTTAAAAGAGAAATACAAACAACTCCGTACAGGGAGAAATTAGGAAACAAATAAAACTCGAGAAGGAGTACAAGAACATGGTTAAACCTCTAAGAGCGATACATACTCAACTAGCCAATACATTACCATCCATAATAACTCGAGATAAATCTATCGCTCCATTAGCTGTTGGTTCGTTCGAAAAAAGTATAGAACCTCGTGAAATACCAAAAATAGACGCAACAACCCTCTATCGAAATACCGCAAGAATTTGTACAAACATTAGGAGACCGGTAGCCTCCAAATACATGAAAAACTATTTGTCGAAAAATGTAAAGACAGATTCAACTTTTGGTATACGTATCGAGGATGAGACTATGTATATGGGTAATTCACCGATAATTATAGAGAACGATAATATAAAGTGACTAAATACCGACTACTAGTACGAAGGTTTGCGAGGATTATGGGAGTTATTAACATTGGAAAAAGCTAAAAATTACAACGAAAAAGACTTGAAAGTATACGAAAAACTTTTGTTAAAAACTAGTTCGCATAAATAAAAAAATTACGCGCTTGAAAAGTAGTATAGGACATAAATATAACGTCATAATTAAGCCGATTTTAATTAAACATGATATTCTGAAAAACATCGAAAAACCTGGTACAGGATTACAAAAAATTTATATAAATAACCCTGTAGAATACGTATACTAGAACAATATCGACGAATTGTTAGACAGATTCTATATATTATACGATGAAGTAAAAGCCGGTAATAATAACCGTTTAATAATTAACGAAGTTATAAACATTTTACAAGAATTTAAATTACAAACAAAAATGACGAGAAAATATCGTGCAAATGCTACCGGTAAAAAAAAGGTTATAATCGACAAATTACGTTTCGAGGCTCATTTACCGGACGGTTATCAATACGCCGGTCCTGGTACTAATCTTGATTTGAAAAATAGATAATATTACTGAAGAAATAGCGATAGTTGGCGTAGCAGAGACGCACTGGAAACAGAGTGGACATTTTGTATTAACTAGCGGTAACTTGATAGTGTGTTCAAGCAATGAAAATCAATTCAGTAAACGGAGTAGCGATAATAATAAATTCAGCGATATCATCGGGATTACTAGGATATGAAACAATAAGGGATCGTGTTATATCAGTGAAAATAAAAGGTAAGCCAGTAAATATAAATATTATTCAAATATACGCACCAACAACAAAAAACAGCCGGCAATTAAAGGCTAAACTAAACGAAACTCCTCGCATGTATGAAAATAATAATATAACGACCGATAAATTATGGAGAGAACATCAGTGATTCATGAAACTGTGAAGAAAATCCACAGTGAAGTACAAACAAAAAAGAAGACGTGGATCTCCGAGGCAATATTCCTACTAATTAATGAGTGGAAACAAATAAAAAACGGGCAAACTAATAACATATTCAAATGATTATGTGGATCTTAATAAAGTAATAAATAAAGAAATACAAAGTGATAGAAACAATTACATAATGGAAATTTGTGAAGAAATAGAACAAGAAAAATGAACCTTATGATCTATATAAGAAAATGAAATGGTTAAGTAATAGTTCGAAAACAAGAACGTTGACAATAAAATATCAAAATGGAACGAAATTAACTGTAAAGTCAGAAACAGCAGAAAGATGGCACCAGTATTGTCAAAACCTTATGTTCGAAAATGAAATATCAGTGTTAATGCAGGACTTTGAGCTTGAACTGCCAATTATGAAAGCTGAAATAGAAGTCGCATTAAAGAAACTAAAAGATCGAAAGGCAGTAGGGAGCAGACGGTAGAGCTGAAGAAATGCTGAAAGCAACGGAAGAATCAGGAATAAAGGTATTGCATATGATTAGACGAAAAACAATAAAGCAGCTGGATTTGATGGTCTCTATCCGGAGTTTTTAAAAAACCTGGGACAAAAAGCAAAAAACTTTCTCTGTGGGATGTTTAATGAAATAATTGCAACAGCAAGATTACCAAAAGAGTTTAAAAAATCCGAAATAATTGCGATTAAAAAACCAGGAAAGGAAGCAGCAGACTATCGACCGATATCTCTTCTTAGCCTAGGTTATAAAGTATTGGAACGAATTATTTATAATAGAATTGCAGCTGAAGTAGATAGTCATTTACCAATATCCCAGGCTGGTTTTCGAGCAGAAAGATCCTGTGTAGATCAGGTTGCTGCGATTACACAGCAAATAGAAAATGGATTCCAAAGGAATGAAATGACATTGCCTGTTTTTTTTTAAACTGGACTTCTGCCTATGATACTGTTTGGCGAGAGGGATTATTATTAAAACTGGTTTCTATTATACCATGCACTCGAATATTGCAACTAATAAATAGCATGCCGTCAGATAGGTATTTCCGTGTCTTCTTAGGAGAAAATCGTAGCAGATGGCGACGAGTCAATCATGGTATTCCACAAGGATCAATATTAGCCCCGTTACTTTTTAATATATATGTCAGCGATATGCCTGACACAGCTTGCAAAAAGTTGAATGAATTATTATCAGAAGATATGAAAGAGTTTAATGAATGGAAAATAACATGGGAAAGGAACTTAGAACATACAACAAATTCTCATTTAGTTGTCGACCCGAGGAATGAAATTAAAGGAATGGATTTATCTAGGAAATTATGGAAGACACTCAATAGAATTAGGACTGGACAGGGATGATGCGGATATCTAATGCAGATGTGGGGTATAACGATAACTGCTGCGTGCCAGTGAGACAAACAATGCAGCATATATTGGAAGACTGTAGTGAATTTGCACCTGTAGGTTTAACATTAGACGATGTTCACAATCTTAATGACGGAGCCATAGACTGGCTAACAAATTTAAAGTTAGACTTATGATGATAATTTTGTGTAATTAAATATAACCGGTGATTATACGATAAGAAGAAAATTTATCAGTATTTCAACTTGACGCTTGGCTCGATTTTCCACTGTCAATTCTAAGTCGTCTGCTCGAGAGCTAGACAAGTCACCTGCAAGTTACTTTTTCTTCGTCAAATTGTTAGTTTTTTGAAAATATTAAAATACGAAAAACATACTTTCGGCCGATGAGGAAGTTGATAGTGACTCGAATAACACTTGTTCACAGATCTCTGATCACTTATCTACTGCAAATGATCAAAGTTTATCAAGTGGTTCGGACGATGTAGATGGGAAATTCGAAGATGAATGACCTCTAATTCTATGCCTTTGTGGATTCGAAAAGTTTTTATACATTGAATCTATATTACGCTGTAAAGCAACCAGAAGTGCCGTACTAGGTTTCAAATGCTGCATATACAACCTTTATCGAGAGCTGAAATAAATATGACTACGGACAACTGGTGTAAAATTGTATATACCATTAGGTGGTGATTTGAAAAAAATTCGTGAACTATCATTCTATCAAATAAAAAGGAAATTCTTCAATCATTTACCAAAGGACGGGCGGAATATTCGAATCTTTTTGATTTTTCTGATTTAGCAACGCTGGTTTCACACATACCGAAAAAAAATGGTAAAGTTATTTTACATTCTACATTGCACAGGTCTGTTGTAATTGATGATAATGAAGATTTAAAATAAAAAAACCGTCGATGGTGACATTTTACAATGACACTAAGAGAGCAGTTGATAAAGTTTATAAGAAAACTTCTCTGTATAGTGTGTCAAGAAAAACCAATCGTTGGCGAGTGACTATGTTTTTCAGATATTGCCGCTATAAATACTACGGTTGTATTAAATGCAAATATATATTTAATATTTTTTTCCGTAATATTCGCTTGACAATGGCCTAACAGCCGAAAAGTTTTGTGATTTCTGATAAAGAAAAATATTAGTCAACTTCTTTTCTTTTTTTTTTGCTTATTTTAGCGTAAACGTCGTCGAAGGAAAATATAGATATTACTTATTCTATAAGTAGCTATTACGAATGATAATTGCGCATTTCCGAAATTGCTCGATAATGAGAAAATACATTACGCGATTCGATTTATTTATATAATGACCGAAAAAAGGAAATTGCGATCTATATTTCCGAAAGCATTTTTCTTTTACTAATACGTGTACACAATTGTACGTTCAGAACAATACGTCTGTGTGTGTGTGTGTGTGTCCGTAAGTAACATTGTCTATAATGAAAATATGTACGATGACGTGTCCAAAATTGTTTAATTAGTTTAACGATTAACGCGTTTAACGAGATTTATCGAAATAAGTTTTACTTATTTTTATCACATCGTGCATGTAGGTGATCGCAATTTCGTTTATTGATTATATTTTACGTAATTGCTCTTGATCATATTTTTTAATCAAGCGTATTTACGCGTGTATGTGTACATACATTACGACGAATGAAAAAGGTAGAAACGTCTCGAAAACATGTTTTATTAAAACTAGATTAATGTATAAGGTAATATTTAACAACTTAATAAGGTAAACATCGCTGCCATTATTAACACATAAAATTATACGAAATTATATGCGGAGTATTTAACACTCCCGCTTAAACTCTGCACGGGATAATTTATATATTATAAACGATAACGAATTATAAAATATTTATATACTTAATTAAATCCTGAATTTGAACGAGTTAAACGATTTCGTTAACGCATTAGCCTTTTGCGCGGTTTAGTATTAATAGACTTAACTTCTATATAGTACCTTTCTCGATATTGCAGTCGTTAGAGATGGTCTTATAATAAATTTGGTTTAACCATAAACGAGAAGAAAACTAAACTGCTCTAGTGCAGCTAGCACCTTCGAATAAAGGAGAAAGCGAGCGTGTGCTTAAATTAACACTGCAATCGAACAAGTGGATAGCTTTAAATATCTTGGAATCGTATTAAGTTAGAATATCAGTCTAGGTAACGTGATAAACGGCACAATACAAGCTGCTTCAGCCGCTGTAAATAGACTAAATAAAAGAGTCTTCAATAACAAACACATTCTGTTGCCAACCAAGCCGAACCTTGGGCTCCATATAAAAAAAAAACATACGCTCGCTTGAAGCATTCCACCAGCGTTTATTGTGCAGAATACTGCGTGTCCGATGGCAAGATCGTGTGTCAAACCGTGACATTTTACAGCGGGCAAATTGCCAATCTATTCAACTGTTGCTTTACAAGAATTGTCTACGATGTTCCGGACAAGTTATATAAGAATGGGTAAAAACAGCCAAAAAGGTTTTCTACGGTCAATGTTGGATGGAAAGCGTCGTATTGGACGTCCGCGATGGCGGTACAAAGACTTTTTTAGGGAATATATTTAAAGACTGCGATATAGATCCCAAGAAATGGGAGAAACTAGCAATAGATAGGAAAGGATGAAAAAACGTGCAGCTACAAATGGCCTATAACGTGCGGATAAAAAAACTCAAACCGTGGCAGATAAGAAAAAACGTAATCGCCTGCTCAGGGCAGGAACAATATCCAGCAACACTGGCACCTTCAAATGTAGCGTATGCAGCAAGAATTGTGCTGCGAGAATCGGGCTACTTAATCACTTTAGGACACGTCAATAATACTCCATACTCGGACACGAGTGGATAAATGATGATGATGATATACTTAATTAAATTCCGAATTTGAACAAGCTTCGGAAACGATTTCGTTAACGCATCAGCCTTTTGCGCGATTTAGTATTAATAGGTAGCCAGTCAGTTGATTGCAAGTGGTAGACCGAAGAAGAAAATAAAAAAGGTGAAAATCATCAGCGATGAAACCAAAAATAAAAGCCATTTTAAGGAGCAAATTACAGCACATGAGATACAAGAAGCTATAAAAATTACGAAGAACCGAAAAGCCCCTGGACCCGATGGAATTATGGCAGAGCAACTAAAACAGTTAGGTGATGAGGCCATAGTCTTGATTGCAAAACGTTTTAGCGATATAATTAAAAAAGGAAAAATACCAGCAATATGGAAAAAAGCTAATATCATAGCGATATTGAAACCTGGTAAAGATCCAGAATCTTCTGCCAGCTATAGACCTATTTCTCTACTAAGTTACGTGATGAAAATATTTGAAAGAATCATTCTTAACAGGATACAACCCATCATTGAAAGTAAATTAATAAGAGAACAAGCTGGTTTCAGACTAGGAAAGAGCAGCAGCAATCAAATACTGAACCCGACTCAATATACTGAGAAAGGTTTCTAAAATAAACAAATCACAGGCGTAATGTTTATTGATCTAACTGCCGCTTATGATACAGTGAACCGTAGCTTACTGTTTAAAAAAATATACGATATGACAGAAGATTACAAATTAACCACTATCTTCAGAGAACTCCTCACAAACAGAAGATTCAAAGTGAAATTTGGGAACAAAGAAAGCAGCTGGAGACTACAAAGAAACGGCCTACCACAAGGTAGCGTATTGGCCACAACACTTTTTAATATCTACACTAACTATCAGCCAAAGACATTGGAAACAAGATGGTTCATATTCGCGGACGACCTGGCAGTTGCAGCTCAAGACAGGACTCATGCAGAAGTTCAAGAGCATCTACAACGAGCATTGGAGAACTTAGATGATTACTATAATGAAAATGTTTTAAACCCTAATCCAGGAAAAACTGAAGTGTGTCCCTTCCACTTAAACAATGGAAAGGCAAGATGTAAACTGGAGAAGTGCTTCGAACATCGGAGCTGGCTTTATCATTTGCAGCAGGAGAGTATGCCAGCACAGTCTCGAGTAGATCGGACCACACAAGTAAAGTGGACACGGCATTAAACAGCGCTTACATAATCATTACCGGCGGCTTAAAACCAACAGCGATTGGAGATCTGTATAGAGTCAGTGGTATCGCTCCACCATCAATACGTAGGAAAGTATCAGAAATGAGAACGAATACACTAGCGCTTACAGACCAGCGCCACATGCTCTATAGACAATCACCACCTAAAGAAAGACTTAAATCTAGAAAAGACTTTTGGAACTTCACCACACCACTTTTACACGAGCCAGCAAAACATCATAAGGAACTATCGCAACAACTGGACGTGGTTGGTGACGAGGGCCTATTACCATACAACACGATCAGCTGGAAAAAATGGAAAACCCTTAAATAGATTACGAACAAGATACGGCCGTACAAAGGAAAATTTAAAAAAATGGGTACTAGATACTGATTCAAGATGCGATTGCGGGGAGGAACAAGACCATAAACACTTGTTCAGATGTCTGCTACTAGGAGGTGAAATAACAATTGACAGCTTGCGGGCTCCACAGCTTAATGACGAAGCGATGAAGCTAATTGATTTCTGGGAGGGGAAAATATAAAGCGTTATAAATACGATACGACGACGACATTTTTATTTGTTTCTAGGTGGTCACATAGGTATTGGCAATAAAATTATTTTGCTTTTGTTACTGCTATTTTCGCTTCCGATCTAAGACTCTTATAATTCTCTAGATTTTCAGTATCTTTTGTTTGCCGCCATTTTTAGCTTTTATAGCTTGTTGGACTCTCTCTGTCCACCACCATGTTTGCTTATCGATGTACTTTTTCTCCGACTTAGTGCGAAGTATCCGGCTAGCTATTTCCAGTATTTGTTTTGTAATATTGTACTACAGTTCCTCAACTGGAATGTCTGCGCTATTACTTCGGCTTTTTATATTTACGCATCAAAGGCCGTTTGTAACTGGTCCTTTTTATGTGGTATTGTCCACCACTTAATTCTTACTGGGGGTGTTAGCCGACTGCTATTTTATCTACATGTAGAAGGATATATATAATTATCACTCTATGTGTGGTGTTATGTCTTTGGACAGTATTACTTTAGCATCGAATACAAGTTTAACATCTCTTTTCCTTACGAGCCAATAGTCAACATATATGTAAGTGGTTTCCACTTACATAGATAACGATGTGCGTTCGCCTTTTTTTGAAAAAGGTATTTGCTATTATTAAATCTTGCTCCTCCGCCTGATAGACATAATTCTGTTCGAAATTTCATTTACTTCTGTTACACTATCTCTACATTTTTGACTGACTATAATTACAACTCCATTTCATACTGAAGTTGTGCCGTTATAAAAAAAGTCTGTAGCCGTCACCAATATTCTTGCTCTTTGCGTCTTTGCATCTTGTTTCTTAGACACATGCTATGCCAATTTTCTTCCTAGAAAGAACTTCCGCTACTTCACGACTCCTGCCTGTTAGCGTTCCAACGTTAATTGTAGCTAGTCAGGTTTTTATTCGTTGTATTTGCTGTTGGTAATGGGGATGGTGGACTCGCTTCTTTGGCCGATGCCGTCCTTTAAGTAGCACTCGCACACTTCTCACACCACTGTCTGTGCGAGAACGACGCGCGTCGCCTGGGAGAACACCCTAACAGTATCCTTATTTTCTGAAAAACGTGCCATTTTAAAAGATGCAACTTCCTACCAGCCGATACATCGCTTCACATATACATATACATAAATTAGTAAAACAGAGATCGGCAGCAGCTGTGAACTTGTTTCATATGCGGATGATCTTTGTGCCACCTTTCGTGTTAATCAAAATTTTGATTATCAACAGATAGAACAAATTTGTCAATATCTAGAAAATAACATAAATAGACGGGTTTGGATTTTTCAGTTCCCAAATGCAGTTACACACTGTTTGGTAGTAGTCAAAATTGTTCAGAAAATCACTAATATGAAAATAATCTCCGGATCAAAAATCAGTTATTTAAAAAACTTAAAAGATTTAGGAATATTTATCGATCGTAAACTTACCTTTCGGTCTCACATATTAATTACCTGAATAATAAAAGTTAAAAAACATAATCTATGCAGAAAGTTTGACTACCAAACATCAAAGGTTTAAAATATCATGAAAGAACCATCCTAGGTCTAATACAGTCACTATATAGATGTGGGCGTGTATTTATATAAATGAATTCGCATACTTAAAACGATAAACAAATAACAAAGAAAATTCTTATTTATGATTCTTTCTCTAGCATCGAAGCCAGGGGAAGAATGAAAAAACTATAAATTTCTTCACATCCCAGGTCCTTTGTGGGACCAGGTGCTTTATGGGAATGGAAAATTTGAAGAATATCTGCTTAGATTCCGAAAGTGCACTACAATGTACAATATGTTATAGTGATGAGGTCGACAATATCGAACACCCCATATACAAGTGTCCTGTCTTTAATAACATAAGATATACTTGTCAAATTAAACCCAACCAATCTCTAATCTTACACAAAAATACTATGGAAACCCTCTTAACGTTTATAGAAAACTCATACTAGGTGATTAAGGACAATAGAAATTCCGATAAACTCAAATTCAACATACTAATAATTCTGAACATATCATAAAACTTGCATGTTTTAATATTTCTAAAAATTCTTTATGCAATAATCTTTAGTACCGTAAGTTATTAAAAGCGTGCATTTCTAATAAACTTATATATTATTTTTCTTTAAGCTTGTATATATAAATTTAAGGAACACTTAACGATTTGCACACAAACGTACATGGTCGGAGGACTATATTATTCATCCCGCTCCATTCTATTTTCAAGTACACTTGGTAAGGTTCAATCACACATAAGATGATGTTAACCCACGTATCATGGACAGCATATGCTCATGCATACAACCCCCTTCTTTTTTTCCTTTCTTTTTCTTAATTCAACGCACACTAATTCCTTGCTCTTTCATAAACACATTTCACAAATAAATTTGTCCTATCCACTTGTTGGAATTGGGCAACCAATTAAATATATATATATATATATATATATATATATATATATATATATATATATAAATTAAAAATAATTTATCTCTTTCTTCTTCTTCTTCTCATTAACGTGCCATATACTCCTAGCAAGGCCGAACACACGGATGAGAAAGTGAAAGAGCGGATGATTGGATGAATAGAAGAACACGATGCGTATTATCTGGTCCTGAATTAAGTAATTCGTTCCAAGTCGTTAGCAGTTTAGTGCGCATACTGTGGGTATAAATAACGATTATTCATCAAAAAAATGGCTCCTAATAATAAACAAAGTGATCATATACAATTTTGTTGTAGTAGTAAGTATTTTGCGATAGCGAACTGGTTAACGATCGGCGCTACGGTACCGGTACCGTATGTATGAAATTGGCGGCCGGCCATAAGGAATTTAAGAACCGTCTTCTCTATGAAAATAGAAGAATAAATGTAAAATCATAATAAAAAAAATAGCAACATGAAATATAAGAGGGACTTAACCATCAAGGCAAACAAGGTATAATAGATAATATTACTGAAGAAATAGCGATAGTTGGCGTAGCCGAGACGCACTGGAAACAGAGTGGACATTTTGTATTAACTAGCGGTAACTTGATAGTGTGTTCAAGCAATGAAAATCAATTCAGTAAACGGAGTAGCGATAATAATAAATTCAGCGATATCATCGGGATTACTAGGATATGAAACAATAAGGGATCGTGTTATAAGTAAATATAAATATTATTCAAATATACGCACCAACAACAAAAAACAGCCGGCAATTACAGGCTAAACTAAACGAAACTCCTCGCATGTATGAAAATAATAATATAACGACCGATAAATTATGGAGAGAACATCAGTGATTCATGAAACTGTGAAGAAAATCCACAGTGAAGTACAAACAAAAAAGAAGACGTGGATCTCCGAGGCAATATTCCTACTAATTAATGAGTGGAAACAAATAAAAAACGGGCAAACTAATAACATATTCAAATGATTATGTGGATCTTAATAAAGTAATAAATAAAGAAATACAAAGTGATAGAAACAATTACATAATGGAAATTTGTGAAGAAATAGAACAAGAAAAATGAACCTTATGATCTATATAAGAAAATGAAATGGTTAAGTAATAGTTCGAAAACAAGAACGTTGACAATAAAATATCAAAATGGAACGAAATTAACTGTAAAGTCAGAAACAGCAGAAAGATGGCACCAGTATTGTCAAAACCTTATGTTCGAAAATGAAATATCAGTGTTAATGCAGGACTTTGAGCTTGAACTGCCAATTATGAAAGCTGAAATAGAAGTCGCATTAAAGAAACTAAAAGATCGAAAGGCAGTAGGGAGCAGACGGTAGAGCTGAAGAAATGCTGAGAGCAACGGAAGAATCAGGAATAAAGGTATTGCATATGATTTGTCAAAAAATATTGGTAACTGGCGGCTGCCCAGAAGAGTGGACAAAATTAGTATACGTACCACTACACAAAAAAGGGTTCTACAGAAGATTGTGTAAATTACCGCACAATACCATTGATTATTCATGCCAGTAAAATATTACTATACATGTTACAAAACCAGCTTAAATACTATCTCCTACCACAAATTTCGAAAGAATAAGCTGGGTTTGTACCAGGTAGAGGCACACGTGAACAGTTATTAAATATAAGAAAAATAATAGAAAAATGCAACGAATATAACATTCCGGGAGTGTTTTATTTTTTAGATAACCAGAAAGCTTTTGAGTGGACGAAAATGTGTGCAAATATTACTATAAATGGGAACACCGAAATTTATTTAATTCAATAATGGTACTTAAATAATAAAGGTTTTAGTAAACTAGAGAACGAAAAATCGAAAGAGTTTTCAGCAAGAAAGGGAGAGTACAACAAGATTGCTGTATTTCACCGATTCTATTCAACATCTATGGGGAGCGAATTGTAAGAAAAACAATGGAAGGATAGCAAGGAGGAATATCTATCGGAGAGAAAAAAATTACAAATATTAGATTTGCAGGCGACACTGCATTACTGGAGAGCACAAAGCAAGAAATATTTGAATTACTATCAAGAATAGATGTGGTCAGTAAACAGACAGGCTTAATACTGAATAAATGTAAATGTTCAATGCTTATCATTGTTAAAGAAAACAAAATACAACAAACACTGACTCTGCTGAGAGATATTGAAATTAAAGATAAATTAATTTATTTGGGTGCGTGCATATCCGAAAATGGTGGATCAGAAGAAGAAATATGGAGACGGTTAGCTCTTGCAAATGTCGGGATTGGTAAACTAAATTGTATGTGGAAAAATCATAAGATCTCTAAAATAACAAAACTGTTATTCCTTAAAGCGTTAATTTTCTTCATAGCGACATACAGCATAGAAACCTGGACGATTAAATCGATGAGGAAGAAGCTGGAAGCTTTTGAAATGAAGTGATATAGAACAAATTTTAATGATCCCATGGATAGCGCACAAAACAAATGATTATGATTTAAAAGAACTGAAAATTGAACCCGCTGAGCAATTAGATCCATTGAAAGACACATGCTAGACTTCTTTGGTCATGTAATACGAGCAAATATGCTGGAGAAAACAATTCTACAAGGAAAAGTTAATGGAGAAAGGAGACAAGATAGGCCAATGAGCCTTTATATTGACCAGATCACAAGGTTATGTAGATCAGACATACAGCAAATCATGAATCTGGCGCAGAATCAATATGAATGGCGACGTCTTGTAACTTGCAACAAACAAGGTCACGACATCCGGATCAGATAACAAAACGAGGAGATATACATATATATATATATAAATACAGTGTTTATGACTGTGAAATCTTATTCTATTAAAAAGAAATTCTACTAAAAGTGACGAGTAATGAACTCAGAGCATTATAATTTTTTTTTAACTCAAAGGAGTCTAGAAAATTTATTTATATTTTTGAGCTTTACAATTTAAACATTTTCAAAATTAAACTTTTGTAGGAGAATTTGTTTGATTTCAAATACTCCTGAGAATTGAATTCAAAATGTCTCATTTTTGAAAGGACCACTGCAGGATAAACATCTCAAAATGATTTATTCATGATGAAATTTTTATGGAAGTGAATAACATTGAATTGTCTCAATGAGTGATATGTGAATCCATAGTTGTATTACAAACATGCACACACATATACATATAAATATATATACAGTGTACATATTATTCATTTGTAATGCCTTCAAATTTCACCTTCCGACACCTGCACATCGCTAGAGTAATCTGAAGTAAGTTTAAAAATTGCAGGCTTTTATTTTAACACATCTAACGCCTGTAAATTCCACCTTCCGACACCTGCACATCACTAAAGTAATCTCAAGATTTGTGGGCTTTTATTTAACATATCTAACGCCTGCAAACAACCGCTTCCGACACCTACATATCTTCTGAAGTAATATTCAAATAGTGTGCATATATGTAACGCCTGCAAGTTTTACCTTCCAACACCTGCACATTGCTAGAGTAATCCGAAGTAAGTTTAAAATTTGCAGGCTTTTACTTTAACACATTTAACGACTGCAAATAACCCATTACGACACCTTCACATCTTCCAAGTAATATCGAGTATTCTCACAATTTGCAGGCATTTAAAAATGAATATATTTAACACTTAAAGGTTGAACTGATTTTGTTCATAATAGTATAATACTGTGAAGTGTATATTACCCGTCAACATCTTACAGACCTCTGACACTACATAAGCAGTATAATTCTATATATAGGATTACTATTATGTAATCTGATTGCCTTATGTAATCTGATTGCCTTATGTAATCTGATTGCCTTATGTAATCTGATTGCCTTATGTAATCTGATTGCCGCATCATAAAACAATAGACGACAAAAAGTTGATTTTACATGGTGCAGCTTCGCTATCAATTTTAAAATATTAAATCGCTTTTTATAGCATGAAAAACGATTAAAGGTTTGTTTCCATGCGAAAAATCTTTCTAAAAACAAGAAAAAAAGGAAATCACAAAACACTAACCCTAAGAAACGATGCTTCATCTAAGAAATCGCTAATTAGCATGTATACAGGACGATAAAATCGCTCATTTAGACATAACAAGACGTTAAAATCACTTTTAACGTCTTGTTATGTCTAAATGATGAGCAATTTTATCGTCCTGTATACATGCTAATTAGCGATTTTAGTCTCGTAATGTCTTAGATGATGCATCGTTTAAGAAACGACGCTTCATCTATTAGTGTTTTGTGATTTCCTTTTTTTCTGCTGTTTTTACAAAGATTTTTTGCATGGAAACAAACCTTTAATCGTTTTTCATGCTATAAAGAGCAATTTAATATTTTAACATTGATAGCGAAGCTGCACCATGTAAAATCGACTTATTGTCATCTATTGTTTTAGAATGAGGCAATCAGATTACATAAGGCAATCAGATTACATAATAGTAATCCTATATATAGAATTATACTGCTTATGTAGTGTCAGAGGTCTGTAAGATGTTGACGGGTAATATACACTTCACAGTATTATACTATTATGAACAAAATCAGTTCAACCTTTAAGTGTTAAATATATTCATTTTTAAATGCCTGCAAATTGTGAGAATACTCGATATTACTTGGAAGATGTGAAGGTGTCGTAATGGGTTATTTGCAGTCGTTAAATGTGTTAAAGTAAAAGCCTGCAAATTTTAAACTTACTTCGGATTACTCTAGCAATGTGCAGGTGTTGGAAGGTAAAACTTGCAGGCGTTACATATATGCACACTATTTGAATATTACTTCAGAAGATATGTAGGTGTCGGAAGCGGTTGTTTGCAGGCGTTAGATATGTTAAATAAAAGCCCACAAATCTTGAGATTACTTTAGTGATGTGCAGGTGTCGGAAGGTGGAATTTACAGGCGTTAGATGTGTTAAAATAAAAGCCTGCAATTTTTAAACTTACTTCAGATTACTCTAGCGATGTGCAGGTGTCGGAAGGTGAAATTTGAAGGCATTACAAATGAATAATATGTACACTGTATATATATTTATATGTATATGTGTGTGCATGTTTGTAATACAACTATGGATTCACATATCACTCATTGAGACAATTCAATGTTATTCACTTCCATAAAAATTTCATCATGAATAAATCATTTTGAGATGTTTATCCTGCAGTGGTCCTTTCAAAAATGAGACATTTTGAATTCAATTCTCAGGAGTATTTGAAATCAAACAAATTCTCCTACAAAAGTTTAATTTTGAAAATGTTTAAATTGTAAAGCTCAAAAATATAAATAAATTTTCTAGACTCCTTTGAGTTAAAAAAAAATTATAATGCTCTGAGTTCATTACTCGTCACTTTTAGTAGAATTTCTTTTTAATAGAATAAGATTTCACAGTCATAAACACTGTATTTATATATATATATATGTATATCTCCTCGTTTTGTTATCTGATCCGGATGTCGTGACCTTGTTTGTTGCAAGTTACAAGACGTCGCCATTCATATTGATTCTGCGCCAGATTCATGATTTGCTGTATGTCTGATCTACATAACCTTGTGATCTGGTTAATGTAAAGGCTCATTGGCCTATCTTGTCTCCTTTCTCCATTAACCTTTCCTTGTAGAATTGTTTTCTCCAGCATATTTGCTCCTATTACATGACCAAAGAAGTCTAGCATGTGTCTTTCAATGGATCTAATTGCTCAGCGGGTTCGATTTTCAGTTCTTTTAAATCAGAATCATTTGTTTTGTGCGCTATCCATGGGATCATTAATATTTGTTCTATATCACTTCATTTCAAAAGCTTCCAGCTTATTCCTCATCGATTTTTTAATCGTTCAGGTTTTTAAGCTGTATATCACTATGAAGAAAATTAATGCTTCAAGGAATAGCAGTTTTGTTATTTTAGAGATCTTATGATTTTTCCATATACAATTGAGTTTACCATTCCCGACATTTGCAAGAGCTAACCGTCTCCATATTTCTTCTTCTGATCCACCATTTTCAGATATGCACGCACCCAAATAAATTAATTTATCTTTAATTTCAATATCTCTCAGCAGAGTCAGTGTTTGTTGTATTCTGTTTTCTTTAACCATTTATTCAGTATTAAGCCTGTCTGTTTACTGACCACATCTATTCTTGATAATAATTCAAACATTTCTTGCTTTGTGCTCTCCAGTAATGCAGTGTCGCCTGCAAATCTAATATTTGTAATTTTTTTCTCTCCGATAGATATTCCTCCTTGCTATCCTTCCATTGTTTTTCTTACAATCCGCTCCCCATAGATGTTGAATAGAATCAGTGAAATACAGCAATCTTGTTGTACTCTCCCTTTCTTGCTGAAAACTCTTTCGATTTTTCGTTCTCTAGTTTAATAAAACCTTTATTATTTAAGTACCATTATTGAATTAAACAAATTTTGGTGTTCCCATTTATAGTAATATTTGCCACATTTTCATCCACTTGATGTTGTCAAAAGCTTTCTGGTTATCTAAAAAACAAAACAGTCCCGGAATGTTATATTCCTTGCATTTTTCTATTATTATTCTTTAACCCCTTCCGACACCTGCACTTCTTCCAAAGTAATATTCAAAAAACGTATACTTAATATTATTCTAATGTAACGCCTTCAAACTTCAAGTTCCGACACTTGAACATCACTAAAGTAATCCCGAGAAAGTTTATAATTTGTTGGTTTTTATTTTAACAAATCTAACGCCTGCAAATATTCCACCCCAACACCTGCATATCTTCCAAAGAAATATTCAAATAGCGTGTACATATGGAACGCCTGTAAATTACCAATTCCGACACCTGCACATCTTCTAAAGTAATATCGAGTATTCTCACAATTTGAAGGCATTTAAAAATGAATATTTTTAACATTTAAAGGTTGAACTGATTTCGTCCATAATAGTATAATACTGAGAAGTGTATATTACCCGTTAACATCTTACAGACCTCTGACACTACATAAGCAGTATAATTCTATATATAGGATTACTATTATGTAATCTGATTGCCTTATGTAATCTGATTGCCGCATCCTAAAACAATAGACAGCAAAAAGTCGATTTTTTCGCTATCAATGTTAAAATATTAAATAGCTCTTTATAGCATGAAAAACGATTAAAGGTTTGTTTCCATACGAAAAATCTTTGTAAAAACAGCAGAAAAAAATAATTATCTTATAGTTTATCATCTGTAGTGAGATGCTCGTGGCTTCAATTTTATTTAAATAAGGTGTGTGCACAGGAGAATAAATTAGATAATTTTTAATTAATAATGCTACACCACCTCCGTGTGAATTGCGGTCAAGTCTACATACATCGTACTCGGGACATTTCATTTTATGAGTAGGGTCAAGTTTGGTTTCACTGACGCAAGCAATATGAATATTATAATCACGTAATACCTGTCCAAGTTCTAAGAATTTATTTTTAATGGAATCCGCGTTCCATCTCAACATATTAATATTACTAAGAGAATTAATCGCAGTTGAAATAGTCAGTAACAATTTCAGCTATGATAGCAATCTTACTAAATATGTCACCAGCGTTTTTTAGTCTATTTACCGCTACTTTAATAAAATCATAAATTTTTTATAGATTAAAATCTTTAATTCATTGAAGTATATCCGAGATTAAATTAAAACTAGACGAATTTGTAAGTGGTATGTCAGGATTTTTAGTGCAGCTAGTGGAAGAAGTACTACTAGCAGCTCGCGCGTGTGTTTTAGTTTTGATGTTATTTTCTAAATTATAATATTATTATTTTACGGCAGGTGTGTTATTATTAGTAGCTGAAGATGTAGCGTTAGAACTCCTAGTTGGTAAGGGAAGCTTTCTATTCTGAACAGCATTGGAAATTTGAAGAAAAACAGGACAATCTCGACTATTCGACTGATGTGAGCCTTTACAATTTATGCATTTTAAATTCGGTAGAGAGCAAGTGTTTGAATCATGCGAGTCGCCACATCTAGAACAAACACGGTCTTTATGGCAGTTGAGTGCGATATGACCAAAGGACATACATTGAAAACATTTGATAATCCTATTCGAGCTTCTATATTTATCCCATTGTATCGAGCAATGCGATATTACTTTAATATTAAGAATCTGTCCGAATGATGTGTTAGGAGGACAGTAAACAATGTAAAGAGGAATAAGAATTTTCAGATTTCGATCGTGTGAACTAACCTTAGACATTTGTTGAACCCGCAAAACGGGAATCGTTGCAGCAATCTGTTCCGAAATCTCCTCTGAAGAAATATTTACGGGAAGTCGTCGCAACACGTATTTAACTGGTTTTAGATCCCTCGGTGTATGCGTATAAAATTTTGTCTTATTATCAGTTAATAGGTATAAAATTTTATTATAATCGTCTATTAACTATAAAGATAATATTTATTATGCTTATATTTAACTTTAAGTTCGTTCTTTAAATTAGATTTTATTAGGTTCAGTGTGTCTTTATGATCCGATAGCGGACCATTAAACACAAATAGTGGCATTTGCGATTGCGACGAGGCGTCATGTACGGCACTATTAAGAATTTCCTGATTAATATCAAGCGTTTTGTATCTGTTATTTACTTCGATCTTGAAATCTTCGTATTTCTTTCGTTTAAGAGATTGCCTTTAGTCTTTTGTGTTTGCCACTGCATTTCGTCTACGTTAGCGGTGAAGCTATTAGATAAAATAATACCTGATTCATTTGCTCGATCATTCGAGCTCTGGTGGATAATTCCGGCACTGGTTGACGGTATCGATGAACAGCTGTCATCGCACATAGAGTTTCGTCTCGAAACGGTCGGCGAGCGTATCATTGTAAAGATAAGAACTCGCGCACGTACGATCAAAAACGGGAGAGAAGAAAAATACACTGACAATGCCTAGTGCTAAGTAGCACAGGCAGCGGAAGGAACAAAAGTTAATATAAACAACTCTTGAACACAGAAAAATACAACGTGAAGATAAGATAACGAATGAAATGTAATTTATCAAGTTTCTTATACTACACCAGATAGAGGAGAGGCATAATGTATGATTGGTAAAATGAGAGCTGTGTATATATCACTAATTTGTTTTGCGTATTTAATTTCGATCGATATTGGGAATAACTGATGTAAACCCATAATGAGCTTTATCAATATGTCAAACGTCTGTCTATAGTTAGACCGAATTTAACAGCAAATTTCCACTGTGAGTGTTGTCTATTCTAATACATTGTGGGACCTGATATATAATATACACCGTTTACATACCTTATCGAAAATTTTATAATAAAATTAAAACTTTAATGATCAATTATCGTATAAAAATTCTTCATTCATATATTTGTTTAAAAATAAATTCCCGGTGACAGGGTGCGTCTACAGGTGGCGGATAGTGGAACGGTCTTCAGATATGGAGGTTAGTTGATGTTAAAACTCCTAACGGAAAGACGATTAGATATAAACAAAAATACTTATGTAACATTTTTTAGAAAAAGCGTTCGATAACATCGATTGAAAAATATTATTTAAAATTTTAAATGAAAAGAATATAAACTGGAAAGATAGAAGGTTAATATTAAACCTACATAAATCGCAAGCAAAAATAATAGATGTTGACGGACAGAAACTAGAAGCTAAAATACGGAAAGGAGTAAAGCAAGGAAGTGCTCATTCGCCGTATCGTATGTATAGAAGAACCAATCGGAAGGATTGAAAATAAATCAAAAGGTGTAAAAGTAAATGGTATACAAATGCATACGTTTCGCGGATAATATTGCTCTATTAACAGAATCAGAGAAGAATATGAATAAAATGCTTACAGTTTTATCAGAAGAATTAAAGGAATGGAAAATAAATATTAATAAAAAAATAGAACAAAGGAAACGAAGATCAGTAAAGACACACTAAATAAAAAGATAAACATAAGGTAATATTCAATTGAAACAAGTCACAGAAAAGCGTTACCTAGGACTTGCGATAACAGAAGATAATAAAAGTATAGCAGACATTAAAAGACGAGCAGGACAAGCTGAATTTGCATCGAATAACAAAAAAAATCAACATTAACAAATAAGAACACTAGTACAAAAACATACATTCGATGTGTGTGCTTTGTTACGGTTGTAAAAATTGGTGCTTAACAGCGCAGGAAATAAATCAACTGAATTCAACGGAGATGTGGATTTAGTGTAGAATAATGAAAAATGAAAACAATGAAATGCTAGACAGAGTATTTGAAAGAAGAAGTTCGGAAAATAAAAATGTTAGCTCATGATAACATGTATAATAGAGGGTAAAGTTACAGGCAAAAGGCCAAGACCAAGAACATCTATAATGAAGAATGTATACGATCGCTTGAATATAAGTAAATATCAAGAACTTCGGACACTAGGGCTATCAACAGGACACACAATGGATGCAGCTACAAGGTATTGACTTTAGTGAATAAAATATATACAATATATATATATATATATATATATATATATATATATATATATATATATATATATATATATAATTAGATTCGACGGTCAAAATAATAGAAATTTAAGAAAAAGTACGAAGACAAAATTCGCCTTTCTGAGACGAACGTGGTAATGTTTCATATTTTTTTTGTTTTCAAAGAATTTTGCATCTCTCCGGGTATCGGAGGATGTCTGTGGAATGTGACAAGGCGTTATTGAGAACTATACGTCGGCTATTTTTTTCGAGTTAACGGTAACATCAGGTGAGAGATAAGTAATAATATTAGCGATGACGATGGTATAAAAAGCAAGTGCAGATAGGACGTCGGTAGAGGTTAAATACGGTAATGGAATCGTAATTTTTCTTCCTGTCAAAAGTTTTACATTCGGAGGACAGAATAGAACAACCGGAAAGTAACGTGTGAAGTAAAAGACGGATAACATGCGAAGTAGAAAGACGGACTGGCAAAGTGAAGGATGGAAAATAAGGTTGTTTTAAAGTTACCCCGGTTTTTTTAACAGGGTGGTCTTTTTCAACGGACTAGACAGGTTCGCTAACATTTCGTATAACGCTGCGGCGGAAGATATATCGACTGGTTAAAGGGGATTACGTATAGCGAATATGGTTAGCGTTCGTCGTGTAATTTTATTGCTTACCGACCTGTTGAATTCCACTTCCATCTCGTCGTTTCAGCTCCACGAACGTAATAATAATAATAATAATAATAATAATAGTAATAATAGTAATAACGATATTAAGTAATTAATAAAGCGGATAACATTCCGCGATGAATTTAAGAAATCGTAGTGAAGAAAAGAGAGAACAAGATTATAAATAACGAGGTTCAAAAAATGCTAACAAAAGTATGCGAATACTGATGTCTTGAATAAAGAAGACATTGATGATAAACAATCATCGAATTTACAGTTTCTGGGTCAACGCAATGTTGAGTTCATTTATAGTAACGGGACCAGAAAATTTCTCACTGGGTTTAAGTTTGTATTTTCTTTCGTTTAGTTCAGCTTTAACTATTCCAGTTTCTTGTTTTTCTAATGAAAACTTAAGCCTCCATGCAATCGCATCTGGTTTCCAAGTTTTATAAGCAATATCCGTGCTTTTTTACTATTATGTGTGAAATTAATATTTTCGACTGCCTTGAGTCATCTATTTTTTCGTTCCTCATTGCGTTTAGTTAATAACTCAGCTGTTATAATCTGATTACCTGAAGATTTGAATTCATTATAAAGTTTCGAGCATTCTTCAGTCCAGCATAGTATGTACCTCTTCCGTATACCTCGTGGAATGCTCTTATGAGCAGCTCTTTTAATTATTTCAACAAATTTGCCGTAGTTTCCAATTATTGGTAATATGTTTTGAATATTTTCTTCAATAGTTTGTTTAAAAGTGTTCCATTTAGCCTTTTTAAAGTTCCATCTATTTTTTTGGAATGGATTGTACACCTGGAACATATACTCCTGTATCAATTAATACGGGTGAGTTTGGGAAATCGCAAAGAACTGTTCGATATGGTGTAGTCTTTATTGGAGCACTATTTTCTCCTAGAAATATGCAAAGATTTGGGTTGTAATCCTGTTTAATGATAGTTCCATTTTCATCATTTTTTGCATACCTCCACATGACATTGTAACTGTTAAAATCTCCAATATAAATACGTGGCGATTTATAACTTGGCAGTGGTGGTCTCGTGTTCCATAATATACCAGATGGTTTATATACGTTGACGATCGTGAACTTATCTACTTTTATAGCACAATGTTGAAACAGTTTCCTTGAGTTGATTTTCCTATAACTTCAGTGTGTAAGGCCAAATTAATTCGTACATACGTGGCCACTCCGTATTTTGAGTGAGGTATGTGATCTGCGATTTTATATCCTTGAATTTTCCGTATGTGTTTCCTGAAGTGCAATAACGTCAATCTCATTTTCTCGGGCTATACGCGCCAAAACTTCTGCTTTGCTTTTCGAAATCCCTTCTATATTTAACTGCAATATCCGAAGACTGTTAATGATACACTTAGTAGCCCTTTAAGGGCTGTTTCGGTGATAACTAGTTGACATTTTAATTTTAATTAACCGATGATTAAAGTCGTGTAGTTAGCCGACTAATATAATGTATTAGATGTTTCCAGGGGCACCCGCGCTATTGAATTACTGTACTGTTATTATTATCTATTAATATCGCGCTTCGGCGAGGTCTACACCATGCCCCCAATACTGATAATTACATAGGAAAAACCTTGTATTGGAAATATCGTTTGAGAAGACAAACGAATAGCTTGTGTAAGAACGATCCGAAACTAATAAAAGCTCGTAATTAATATGTATAGTCAAACCGAGGTGGCATATATAGACTTAAATGTCGAGAAATAGCTTCCTGAAAAGCGCTAATACAACTGAGGTCACAACCTGAAAAAGAACGTATGGATTAAAGAAACCCTGCCAAACCCAGTGAGACCACCGGATGGCTGGCGCCAGGATATAAAGAGAAATGGTCGATGTGGCGAACAATCAACCGAATACGGGTAGATTGTGCTCGAACGGCATCGTTGATGATGAAATGAGATCTGATAACTGCAGACAATGTCGCACATACTGGAGTGTAAGACGAACCCGATGACGTATATACAATGCATTCATCGAAGCAAATTCCAAGGCTAGAATTCTGGCTGAATGCTCACGAAAATAATAAGAAAATTGGAGAATTAAAAGAGTATAATAATTTTGAATACCCACTGAAAAGAATTCAGGTAAATGCCGGAATGCATGAACAAAAGTAGAGATTTGAAATGACGTTTCAAAATAAAAAATCCACATCGGGGAAGCGACGATGTTTTTAGAGAGTCCTGTTGGTGCTTTTTAATCGACAAATCGGAATCTATTTAAAACACAGTTATTCGCAAGCGAACAGATTGTCAGCAGTTCAGTTCGAGGACGCGAAAGGTATAAATTACGTTCGGAGTGAAAGTCTAAACCGTTTTCGATGGTAAATCTGCTTTAGGTTTAAATCGTCCTGCTGTATCTCCAACTTCTGCTTTAAAAGATCCGACGATAATTCGAAATCGATTTACGAATCCATCTGAATGTAGTAAATTTTCGACCACCACGAAAATGAACGATACAACGGTCATTATTCTACCGACAGAAAATAGCGACGAACGGGGTAAAAAAAAATACTCATTAATATTTATCGCAAGCTGACCAACAAGATCATTTAGCAGTGTATTTAAGGGTATGGTACACATCCGGTATTGCCTTAGATTAGGTCCAAGGGTTTTCTACGTCTCGATCGTCTTATATCGTCGGCCGTGTCCAACCACCCTGATGCAATGGATCAGCCTCACAGCGTGGCTCCGTGCATATTGTTTAATTACCTCGCATACGTAAGGAATGTTTACATCTGCTACGTACCAAGGCGCATTGGTTACCAGCCGAAGAATTTTATTTTGGGCAGTCTGTATAGTTCTTACAATCCTACAGCTGCACTCCGTATGTCCAGATACAGGCTTCAAAAATCTATTTGTTATCGATAGACAGCACGCTGAGAGTTTTTTAATTACGCGCAACTAATACTTTTCTCTTCATTTGAATACGATTTCGATATGTTTAAAGCCGGCTTGTTCTGATTGGTAATTCTGTGCGTTGTTGATTCGAACGGGAGATAAATCTTTTCCGTTAATTATATTTACAAATTTATTCTCGTTGATTTTTTTTTATGCCATTTGTTAAACAAACGAATTTTATCGATTTTTAACTATTATCGAAGTAAATCTAATCGTTTCAGCCTAGAGTAATACACTTTATCTAATACACACCTCCGTAAATCGTCTATTATTTCACCAGATAGCGTTACAAGTCGCGCAAAAATTACGAAACTTTTATTTTTTCCCACAGCGTACCGATGTATCTCGATGCATCAACTATTTCCTGTTTAACGGTTCGACTAATATTTAGTTTTTGTTCCCGATAAAAAGTTGAACTTCTGGCAGAATTTAAACTGTCGCAACTGTTAAAATTAACCAAACAATATACTAAAATATGGATTCAAATGTGAAACCTCATCTCCTGAATTACTGAATTATGGTCAGTGTGCCTGCTTCCACTTTTACGTGTTTACTCGCTAAGGCTTTTTATATATATATGTCGGTTTAATACGTATTTTAATATTGCATATCCTTGTTTAATTTCGTATTGGTTTTTTTCTATACTTTTTTTTGTATATATATATATATATATATATATATATATATATATATATATATAATATTTTTTTTCTCTCTCTATTAGTAATTTTTATTTTGCTTCCCTTTCTTTTATTTTTTGTATATATCTTCAATACAAAACTCGTATTAATCTTTTTTTTTTGATGGTTGGGGGATATGTTCTTGAATACTGTCTCCATTTTATTTAATTTTATTAATATTCAATAGTGGTACCTACTTCGCAAAACCGTCCATCATTATTTAAACATTTTTTTTTCCATTGGATGGAGGGGATTTTTAATGGTAAAAATCCTACACGCTAATTTGGGAACTAGGCAGCACTGCACATGCTGCTCTCAAAAAGTAAGATTCTTACACAGTGTGTTCGAACAATACGCGCTATTTACCCGCTGTATAATCGCGAATCACATTTAAGCATTCGAAATAAGTTTTATCTGGTATAAAGTATTGATTCGTCATACTGTTCCCAAGGTTGGGTATTTCGTCTCCGACTACGAGCGTAAACAGCTACAAACAAGAATGAACAATGGTCGTTTAACGAAATAAGGCTCAGTTGTCAACGGATAATTAAGCCTTTCAGTTCCAATGTCCAACGTACGGTACATGAAATTGTAATGCTAACAAAATTGTTTATTTTCTGGCTGCTGACGTGAAATATCTCAATTTTTTGAAAATACTTATTTAAACATAGTGAAAATTATCTATATGCATTCTATAATAAACAAACGGTATAAAATTTCGAATTTTGTGTCAAAATTTCACATGTGACTGAAAAAGTTCGTACGACACCGATAATCGGCATATACACGGTAGTTAATTACACGCGGCCAATACGATTCATAATGTCACCCTGTAGCCCCGTCGCAGATGCCTAACGCTTTGTCCAGGTGGCTATTTAAAAAAATGTTATCGAATTTGAAAAAGTAAAACAATTTTTTACATTAGTAACATATATTACAGTATTAAAAAATAAAATAAAAAAATCGTCGCAGTACAAAAAATCGCAAATGTGTAAATATCATTAAATAAATAAATAAATAAAGTAATTAATTAATAAAACGTAATATAAAAGTATCGTTCGGTTTTCATAAAAACGAGCAAAAACTTCGCATATAGGCGTATACAACGAGCAAACGAAATTAAAATTCACGATTGTTTAACGCGTGTGTTGCTGTACATGTATATAAACATGTATAATATTTTATATATTATATATTCACATACGATCGAGTAAAAATTAATTATAAAATAAAGTCTAAAAATAAAGATAATGACTAGATCGAAACTACATGCCGTTTCTTTTTTAACAATGCTCAATTGTCCTAAATATGTAGGATTAAAAATTTAAATAATTTCGAGAAAAAAAAAAGATAATTTCCATACGTGTTATGCTAACTGGGAACGTGTAGATAAAAATAACATTCAAGATTCACGGAAAAAGTGAGATAGATAGAAGACACAAACAAATAATTTATTTTTTAATACACGAGGAATCCAGAATATATGCACACACACACACATATATATATGTGTGTGTGTGTTGTGTACAAATATTATATATAGAGAAAGATATGGAGGGGTACCTAAACGTGGGATGAAAATTGATAATCGCAAAGGAAAAATTTCTCGCCAGATCAAGCCAAATGCTGGCTAACTCTCCGTTTAAATTAGCTCAATATTAATTAATATTCACAACGTCAAATTAAATAAACATTAACTCATTTCGATTTGGACAAGTATATATGCGGTTGTATTTACATTTATACGTACGTGTAGATACAGTGGTACATTATATAAGCTATAATTATTTCTATTTCATCATAAATGTATAAACACACAACACACACATACATATATATATATATATACACGTAGGTGCGTTCACGTATATTAATTTCTATACATATTTATCGCGAGGAAGTACATGAAAACATCGTCGAAAAATGAATTTAAAAAATATATCGTTGATAGATATATAAATATATAACATGATTAATACATGTATATATAAATTTATTATAATTATATCGCGTCGAATGATAAATATCTCGAAACAATTAATGGTTATTACTCGCAATTATTGTTTTTTTTTTTTTTTAAACTATTTAATACGTAAAATCACAGAGGAGCAGTCGCGTTAATCACTAGTTTTAGTCCATTAAAAATCGGTTCGTTGTGTTTATTAACTGCGAAAAATCGTCTTCTCCGACCAATTGTGTCGAATTGCGCCATTATCACGACTTAGGTCTATAATGAACGGAACCTTGTCGAAGTATTGAGTATTTTTATATCCGGCGTTCCACGTGTCGTTCTGAAACGATACGACGAACTATGTAATTTAATAATAATAGGAAAAAAAAATGGTTTTATAATTAATAAAATCACTACTCTCCAATATATTCGACATTTATTTAATTTAATAATAAAATATCGTAATTCGATTCCTTAGATGACTACTTTTTGTATAGTATTTAATTTAATTTTTTTTTATTTCTTTGTTTTTTGTTTTTTTTTTTGTAATTAAGAAATGGTTTTAATGAAGTTTCTTCCTATGTATAATTTTAAGGACGCGTTCTAAGTAATATGTTCAGGCTCGCTATTAAATCGGGATAAATTGACGCACCAGGCCCTAGATGAAAGCGGCCAGCCTCGAAAATCTAAAAAATTAGAAATCCTCGCATCCCTAGCTTTGTAGCTTAGAGAAACCCATTGGTTTTTTATATGCGAGCATTCGGAGATACCACCAATCTATAATCTATGCCATTTTCCGGCAGAGTCCTTACGAATTAACACTAAAAAAAAACCATACAATATAATAATGAATTCGAGATATACGTAGAGTAATAGCGAATCTTACAAAGAATAAGTTAAAAATATCTAATTATATCTTTAGACGGGTAAATAATTCGAAGGTTGCAAAAATCACAATTAAGATTGTTAATCGACCAGATGATCGTAATAAATAGAATAAAAAACCAATTTATCACGGAGCGTCGCATCTGTAACGTCTACTTTACGTTTTATTTGCCAGCATTTAATTATATTATATTTGTATTATTTAATGTAAAGTATAAAATCCGATAAAATTTAGCGGTTTATTTTATTTTTCAATTTATTATTATTATTTAATTATTCAAAGAATTAGGTTAGCGAATTTTTAAAGATTTTTTTTTGCAAAATATTTTTCAACATTTTAGGAGGCCTGATCTTATATTTTTCTAAGTTTATACGAACGGGTCTGGTTATATTAGTTAAAATGACGATATTTTTCGACTAAAATTCTTTGCGGTAATATATATATACGCATATACTATATTTATATTTGTACACTTTTGTATATATTTTTTGGCAAACGCATATTTAAACTTTTTTTTTTTTTTTTTTTTAATGGGGATGCCTTTACAGTTTACCCAACGTGATACTGTACTTACTAACTCATATTTCTATAAACTCGGACAACTCCTCTAAAAATATCGTTACGTCAGGGAACAGATGTAGATTCTTAATATGAAGAAAGGACAATACGATATAAGGAGGACCGTTACGAGACGCGCGCAGTAATTTAAGATTTCAGAGCGTAATGTTGTTAAAGAAAGACATAACACGTGATAAGAATTGCAAACTGCACGACCAGCATGTAGAGGGCAATAAGGATTTTCTCTAAGCTGCATAAGGAACAGTCGGTCCGGCAACGAGCAATAGACCGCAATCTGCTGATAAGTACAATTCCTCTCCGCTTAATGTTTTTAAAAAAGTCGAATCATGGAAATCTAGGGAGAAACGGTTGCAATTATAGTAAGAGGCGACCTACTGTATACACTCCATATACGTCTGTTCCCAGAGTTTCTTATGTTCCGACTGTAGAAAATGTATGATATCAAGAACTGAAACTGAAGAGAATACTACACGATTAGAAGACCACACCCTTTTAGCTAGTAAATCTATAATTTCATTGTCTGGGATTCCTCGATGTCCCGGTACCCACAAGTAAAACGCATATTTATATTTGGTTTAGTGAAATTTCTGTTTTACGTTATTATAATTACTGCGAGAAAGGTGTATGGCTAGTTTGTTTGGGTTGTTGATTTTATAATTTCAAATGATTATCATGTTTTTCCGTGCGTATATCGTAGAAAAATATGTTTAAAATTTTCTTTAATAATGTACACGTGTATTTCTGTCCGAATTTAGGATTAGATACTTTCCAGTACAGCGAGTGTGTGTATGTGTGCATGTGTGTGTGCAATTGTACTTTTTCCTACTTATGTGTGTGTATTGCGAATGACTGTGTTTATGTATAAAGGTATACGCGATTGTTCGATTGTGTTTTTTTTCCATATTACATTAATAATTCAATATGTTTTTTTTTTTTAATTTGGTTGTATTATATTATTTACTTCTCAGTGATTCACCCTCCCATTTTATATACAAATAAATAAACGAATAACCGAATAAATAAATTAACGAGTGTATATTTCTTTTTCTTTTAGTTACAATGTTCGTTATGACTTTTTTTCCCCCCCTAATTCTTACAATCACGATGTCCACTATATGGTACGTGAAATTTTAATACTAGCAAAAATTTCTTATTCCCTGGATGACGTGATGTGTCTGAATTTTAAAAATATCTATATAAGTACATCGAAAACTATCTATATCTCGGTATTGTATAATAAACACCTGTATACAATTTGTAATTTTGTGCGTCATATTTTATAGCGTATGACTGAAAAAATGAAAAAAATTCCATTTTAAAATAAGGGACATTATCTCAATTCTAAATAACGCGTTAACCTCGAGTGTTTGCGATTAAAAACGAAGAGGATTCTGCCGTTTGATTTGGACTTACGAAACCTATATACCCCTGTCCAGTTACGGATGTTCTGCAACGACTCCGAGTCCGCGAATTCTTCCTTACCCTTCGATATCGAACGTAACGATGACTATCTTTCTTTTTCCACGTAGAAATTTTCCGTTCTTTTAGTTGCCTCTCAGCACCAGCCATTTCGAGAACCTTTTCAATTTTTGTACTCGTGATATCTTCAACATTCTACGAATAAACTAGACGTTTTATTGGTTCTCATTAATTACAGTCAAAATTTATAATCTTACGTCGCAATTGATAATGTGCGACATCGATAGGTTTAAAAGGCAAGCCGATTTCTGGTAGCGTGAAATACTCCGCCTATTAACGTCTCGTTCCGGATGTTCACGAGAGCCTTTTTTCGTTCGATTTATTATTTCCTATAGCCTCTGATTAATCTAAATATTTAATTTTTCTAGTTAGTTGGGCGAATTTCTTTACGGACGGTTCTTAATAACAATCTTGTCGTGTTCGTTGTGCGCAAAGAATTTGGAGCATACCGATTCGGAATAGTTAAGTTCTCCGATAAAGTATGTTGAGACTAGTGTAATATGAGTAATATTTATCTTCAAATTTAATAATTTCCCGGTTAGAAGTTTCATCATTTTTCCACAGGACGTGCATCTTCTTTTGAATTTTTACATCGAAGATTCGCAGTAACGCGGCAACCGAGGAATTCTGTGACTCGTTCTACCTTATGTTTTAGTACGTATTTTTGGTTTGCTGTTAATTACTCGACCGCGAATAGAATCCGCAATCAATAACGCCTCATCAACATGGCGGATGTTATTCGCGTACCGGTGACCATTGACTTGCCGAAGCGACATACTGAACAATAACGGTGATAGTGCACACTCCCTGTCGACTCATCTTTTAATCTATATATCCTCCGATAATTTATATTCTCTACAATTTGCCGCTTGTTGCGATAAAAAGGAAAAAGAATGTTTATTATTTTTACATCGTACACATTGTCCGTTTTGATTTCAGGAATGTTTTTAAAACAAATTTTAAACACACTAGAAAATATAAAAAGAACGCAATTTTTTTACTTACATCTCGAGTAGATTACATCCTACACACATCGTCGAAGTAAATATTCCATTTACTCCGACGACGTCTAATCTGCAGGAAATCTAAGTAAAAAATTATTACGTTGTGGCTTTTTTATATTTTTTACTATATTAAAAATTTCTCTTAGGCACGTAATATTGCTTTTTATTTTTAACGCGATAATTTTCGTATTAATTAATTATCTTTAATTTAGCTACCTGCTTTAGTTGCCACTACATGCACATACACACTCAAACACACACACACATATATATAAATATTTTATACATATATTATTTTGATTATTTTTTTATTACTAGCATTATACGAACACACGTATACCTTATCAATATTGATCACTGAACCTGCACGTTCCTTGTAAATATTATAATAAGAGTCGCCTATTTGAAACGAAACGTGTATATTACGAAATAATTTAATTAATTTAAATAACCCGAAGATGACGTAACTGCTAGCGAACTTTATCTTTAAACTTAATCGTTGAATACTAGTGATTTCTATTTACAACATCACATTTTATAAATGTATACTTATAAAAACAAAACACATACACTCGCATTGTACAACTTATTAATTAAGGGAAGAATTGTCGATAACCATCGTTACGCGGATGATGTTGCTATTATTGCGGAAAAACCTAGATAAACTCGACATAATTGGCGTACAACTCGAATATAAACGTGACAAAAAGACACAAAATGGGTGATAACCACAAAGCAAATGGGTGATAACCACAAAGCGAAGAAACCTTATTGGAAATAAATCATCGTAAAAAAAAAACATGCACATTCAGCTTAAACTTATTTTATACTATTAAATATAATAGCATTTATCTTAAACATACACCTTAATATAATTGCACCTATAACTAATAATTTCTCACCTAGCTTAAATCATGTACACAAATTAATATTATTATTATTATTATATTGTAAAACAGTTTGTTCAAGGTTCCATAAACTTAAATGGATGGACTGTGAACAAACTTTTGTATTATACTTCAAATATATATATATATATATATATATATATATATATATATATATATATATATATATATATATATATATATAGCGGAACAAATGATGGAAAAAATATTAGCAGAAGATCAATTTGGTTTCAGAAAGAACAAAGGTAGCAGAGAAGCAATATTCGTCTTACGATTAATCATTACAGAAAGAATAAGGATAGGAAAAAGCATATTTACAGGATTTATAGATTTATAGATGTAGAAAAGGCATTTGACAATGTCGAATGGAAAAAATATGTTTATAATATTAAAAAACATGGAATTAAAATATAAGGAAAGAAGTATTATATACAATCTATATAATAATCAACGGATAATTATAAAAATTAAAGGGAAGCAAAAATTGGAAAAGGTGTACGACAAGGATGTGTCTTGTCACCCACGTTATTCAATGTTTACATAGAAGAAGCGATGAAAAAAAAACTAAAGAAAAACTTAAAGGAATACCCGATACATGGGGAAAATGTTAGTATTAGATTTGCCGATGATATCGCTGTATAGCCGAATCAGAAAAAGAACTGAATAAAAGTGTAAATAGAAAACACGCTGTAGGAATATAATATGAAAATAAACAAAATAAAAACCAAAATATTAGTACTACGCGATAAATATAATAGTGTAAGGAATCAATTTAATATCGAGATTAATGGAGAAAAAGTAAACGAATTTTGTTATTTGGGAAGCGTAATAACCAAAGATGGTAAATGGGATATAAAAAACAGAATTGCCAAAGATAAAGCAGCGTTTTATAATAAGAAAAGCTTATTGACATCGAAAAACATAGATCTTTAGGAAAAGACACTGCTGCAAGTATATATGTATTCAGCATCGCCCTATATGGGTGCGAAACTTGGAAAATGACAAAAGACGAAAAGCGAAGACTGATGGCATCAGAACTCCGGTGTTACGGAAGATTATTGAAAATAAAATGGACAGATAAGGTAACGAACGAGGAAGTTTTGAGAAGAATTGATGGAAATAATAGCAAAAAGAAGAAACCAAATGATATGCGACACACGAAGGGCTAATCTAATAGAAGGGATGCATCCGGGAAAGAAATCGGAAGGCCGCGAATAGTTTACATTTCACAGATACTCGAAGATGTGACGGCGTCATCGTATGAAGAACCGAAACGGATGGCACAGAATCGACAAAGATGGAAATCAATGACAAACCAATCTTAGGATTGAGCGCAATATGATGATGATTATATGTATATATAAAGAAACCTTAACCGAGTTTAGAAAATGATTAACAAAAAGTAGATTGAACGAGTCAAATAGCTGTTATATTACCGAGAACCGGGACTTGAATACAAGAATTATAAATTAGGTGCAACTATGCCAGGAAGTGAATCTCCTATGTGGCACATTCTTGCGTTGTTAGTTTTACTAGATGGAGTTAAAGCAGATAGATCGAAGGAGAACTATAGATATGAGAATGCTATATCGTAGATAACACGTAAAATTAAAAAAAAAAGTTTTAAACAATAATGAAGTCGATTATATATTTTGACATGTAGAGAAGATATATGTCAACCGCTACAACTAATTCAGGGATGAGAAGTAGGATCGACCAATACATTGTGGTCAACGCGAAAACTTCTGCAAGATAACGAGGATGTCTACACATAGAGCAGGGGACACCTGAAGATATGAATTAAGTTTCGATCGGTACTACGTCATTATTTACTTACGTTAGGAGTTAGACTGACGCTATTTTGAACCGACCCTTGCGACGGTAATTTCGATATGATAGTTCGATGTAAGTATGATGACGATAACTGTTTCGGAATTTCGTTATCGGCATCTGTGCGACTATCGGCAACGGTGCAAGGCGATTTCGATCTGATTTCGTTATTTTTATTGCCGAACAAATTCGCCGTTATCGTTCGATTAGCGCAGCCGGTGGACGTCGAAGCCGATTCCGGTTTGTTACCATCGTTATCGTTGTGTTTAGTAGCGCCGATTGTCGACAATTTACGTTCGTTGACCGTTATTCCGCTGTTATCCGGTTTAGGAGTCAGTTTGCTAAATCAAAAATCATCGAAAAATTTAAAGTCGAACGCGATGAAAAATTAATTATTTATCTAAATATAAGTTTTAATTATAAACGACGATGTTTCGATTAATTCTAATTTAAATTGAACGGTGATAATTTTTTTAAAAATATAGGAGAAAATCTTCCTATACTTTCTCCCGAAATAGACTCTTTATTTTCACAATTTTCAATAGTTATCATTGGGGATTTTCTTATTATGGAACTATTCACCGTTCCGTTAATCATTTTTTATTGATTATAAACGATCTATTAAAACTGCTCTTTACGCGGACGACTCTTTGCATTGCGAACAGGATACAATTTACAGCATTATTATTATTAGTCGTGTCCGAGCCAATTATAACTTAAACTACTTTTTAACATCTATTAAATTTTCTCGCTCCAGTATTCCGCCAATTTTATAGCGTCCATGCGTGCGTGTAACACCAGTCAATTCACATTCGAGTAGGTGTGCCACGGTCTATATCCTGGCCAGCGACCACTTTGTTAGATTATTATGTTTTTTGTTCGGGCACACCCTGATCGGATCCGATTAACGGTTTTCCATATTCGCCAGCTTTCATTGAAACCTTCCGCTGGTTTTTCCTTCACATTAAAATCTCGAGATTGAACCCTGCCATATTCTAACTCGCGCTTGTTCTAGTATTTAACGCCATACTGCTTGTCGAAGTTAGAAAGCTTCTTCTAGACTTCAAACGCGGAGTTTTAGTATTTTTCCCATACGTAGGGTGTCGGGGGTCCGGAGCTTGCTTGGTTCTTTCTACATCTGCAGCCACCATCCTTCTTATGTTTGAAGGTGCAATACCAGTTAGTAAATACAGGTTGTCTACTTTTGTTGGCCTGAGACAACTTTATAGTAGGTTACTAAAAGCGGCATTACCTTCTCGGTCCAGGCGTGCAGCCTGCTGGATGCTTTTCAAATTTGAATAACATGGTAACTAAGTGAATTGGCATCATTATAACCGGCTGTGCAGCAAGCTGGACACTTATTCTATTGAATAATATATTCCTCTGTTCCTAGATAGCGCTCACTGATACAGTATTAACAAGAATAGGTTGCCTTTCTTAAAAAATGTGAAAATTTTTGGTATGGTATTATAATTTTATATATACCTAAGTATGCCTTAATTTTTTTGAAATTGATGTGACTAATAGAGAAGTTAGAGAAGTGTTAAATGTATGATTTAATATTTTATTTTCATTCATACGATTTCACAGTGTGTTGATATATCGATTTGAAGTTGCGTGCAGCTGGCTGTACACTTGGTTCAAATCTGGAAAAAGTTACATGTTTTGATTATTTCTGTTCAAAGTAGTGTTGTGTTTTATTTTGTGTAATATTATCGTGGTTTTTAACTAATTTTTATATTGAAAATCTATTTGCAGTAAAATATGAATAGAAGACAAGCTTCGAAAATAATTATTTTGATTACTTATTATTAAGGTATGCATAATTATTTTGATTACTTATTATTTAAAATTTAATGTAAATTATTATGTTATTCTGTTTTAATAAATTATATGATTATGTTTTAGTTTTTGCAGTAAAATTATTTTGGTTACCCATTATTTAGAATTTAATGTAAATTACGATGTTACTCCGTTCCAATATATTATATAATCATGCATTTCTTTTTGCAGTAATCTTAACGGATGACGAAATTTTACAAGAATTAGAAAATAGCGATTTAGAATTATTTAGCGATTATTCAGACGATGATCCAGATTATAGTCCTGATATTTTTTTTGGAAGAAGGGAATGATATCCTCAATAAACATTTTCCAGATATATGGGTGAGCGAAACTAATTAATTCTTCTAACGAACTAATTAGTAATACAATTTTAATGGATTAATCATATTATTTAGTGAAAAATTTAATTCCCTAATTTATCTTTTAAACCAAACTGTAGATTTCTATAATTCAGTGATTATAATCTATAATCTTTTATGTGTTGTAGAACGAAACAATAGAAGATACACCTGAATGCATAGATATCAATCGCAGTACAACAAGACAGCTGAAGTGGTTGAAAAAAGATTTTGAATCGGTTCATGATACTAATGATACTAGCTGGTTTGTAAATCAGCAACGTGAAATGTGGACGCCATTTACTTATTTTAACCAATATTTTGACGAAGATTTTTTGAAACTCGTAAGTGAACAAAGTAACATAAAAGTTTTGGAAGAAAATTTAAGGCCTCTTAATTCTACACCAGATGAATATAAAAAAAAGTAACTGCAGCCCACATAATAACTGGCTGTATGAAATTACCACGATTGAGGATGTATTATAAAAATTCATTGAATCATTGTGACAAAGATTCCTAGAGATCGTCTTTTCAAGCTTAGAAATTATATTCACTTTGTAGATAATTTATCAGTTTCAAAAGAAACACAATGTGAAAATAAATTATGGAAAATTCAGCCTATAAGCGTTAAAAAAAAAAAAAAAAAAAAAAAAAAAAAAAAACTTAGATCGCGTAAAAAGCAAATGCAATTCTTTACCAATTGGAACTGAATTATGTATTGATGAACAAAGGATCCCTTTTCATGGGAAGACAGTACTGCGCCAATATGTAAAAGGGAAACCAAACCCGGTTGGATTAAAAAATTTTATACTAGCTGAGCCAGATAGATTAATCTTGGATTTTATCCTGTATCAAGGGGCTAAAACTTGGCCAAATGGTCATCCTGAACCATCATTAAGAATTGGTGGCAGCATCATTAAAAAATTTTCACAAAGAATACCAGGTGGACGTGTTTTATACTTTGATAGATATTTTACATCTGTGCCTATTGTTGAATACTTGCTAAATGAAAGCAATATTGCATCTACTGGTACAATAATGATTAGCAAGCTAAAAGCACCAGAGAAAAATAAATTATCAACAGACAAGAACTAATGCAAGAAAGGAAGAGGCGCATATGAAAATATAGTTCGAGCAAATAATCAGATGTGTATAACAAAATGGTATGATAACAGGCCTGTATTAATGTTATCATCTGCATCTATTGGAGATATAAAAGTTACAAAAGTAAAAAGGTATGATCAAAAACTAAAAGAATTCATCATGATTGATCAACCAGTAGTTGTATCAAACTATAACAGGTGTATGGGTGGTGTAGACCTATGTGATCGATACATATCATATTACAGAATAAACATGAGAACGAAAAAGTGGCCAGTTAGAGTATATTTCCACTTCATAGATTTAGCAATAGTAAATGGTTACATTAAATATAAACGCGACCAAAAGGCCCTTGGAACAGTATCAAGAAATATAATGGATTTATTAAATTTTAAAATATATATAGCAGAATGTTTATCTGGAGGTGCCATTTGTAATCCAGCTATAGTAAATAAACGAAAAGATATCAGTAATAGTGATGACGAACCATCAGTAAAAATAGCGCGGCCTGTACTAATACCAACAAAGGACTGTAGAAAGTCCGGAGCAGAACACTTGCCAATTTGTGCAGTGAATGATAAAAATAAATATATGCGATGTAGGAATAAAGGATGTAAGAGCAAAACAAGATTTATGTGTACCAAATATAATGTTTTTTTATGCATTACGCCTGAAAGAGAGTGTTTTTTAGAATTTCATACATGATAATCTTAATTATAGAGTTATATAGACAATTCCACTTTTTTATGTATGTTTTTGTTTATATTCACAACGAATTGTAACTTAATATTCATTTATAAATTCGCTTAATTTATTTATTTAAATTTACAACTTAATTAGCAAATTAATATTTTTTAATTTTTTAAATAACAATTTCATGTTCTATGATTGTTTTGTTCTATGTTCAACACCTTTAGAAATTCAAACATTTAATGCTATTTTGTTATCATTGAATCCAACTGTCCAGTATGCTGCACACCAAAAATTGGGTAGAAGGGGGTGTAATTTTTTTTGTTTTTTAAATTTTCTTAGTTTTGAGTAAGTAGGTGTAATAAACACGAATAAAAAGTTATATTTTATGTAAATTCGTTCGTCAGGACTGAGGAAGAAACGATAAAAACTGAAACTCAATAACGATAAAACTGAGGTCATTCTTGTTCCAAGAAGGTACTCATACCGAAATATTAAACGGATTAAAAATGTTTTAAAAGTCACACTCTGTCGATAACGCTTAAAAATCTATTTGAGAATTCTTTCACCTATATTTCATCTCGCTTCGTAGTTACAAAAATAAAGAACTTTATCCGGTTTTCGATTTACAACGGTAGTAAATTACATTTGTTGCAGCGCTTAGTGCCACCAAAATTTGTTAGGGTTATACCGAACTTTGTGTCAACATTTTTTTCCCCGAAAATTCTCAAATACGTGAAAATTAATTAATTAAAGCCGTACAAATACGGGCAGCGATTCTTTAGCTTAATTTTTTTTTTATTGTATATATTGATTTATTTGTAAGTTAATTACCGACATAAAAAAAAAATATCAAAACACATCTAAAGAAAAATTTTATTAAAACATTTGTGCGGAGTATACTAGTGTAAGGATGAGAAAGCTGGACGATTGATAAAACAATGCAAAAGAAAATAAAAGCATAACCTGGTGTTGGAGAAGAATGGACCGGATGAAATGGTCAGATAATGAAAAAGTCTTTAATTTAATGAATGAAGAATGAGATGAAGAAACTAAGAGAAAGAAGAAACAAATGAATCGGTCATGTACTCAGACGTAATCAGTATTTAACGCAAATAATTGAAGGATCGCTAGAAGGGAAAAATAGGAAGGCCGAACCAGAATTATATTAAACAGATACAAAGAGATATACATGCTATGGAAACATGAAGAAAATGGGGATTTCCAGAAAATTTTGAAAGATAACTAAACTGTCCACCGATCTTGATGTAACATTGATGAGAAGAAATTAATTATAATCAGCTTAATTGCACGCTGTTTTATTTCTTCTTTTATTCGGTTTTTATTGCTCTTTTATCGTTTATTTCTAATTTCCTATTTTTCCCGTATTATTTAATCGCAGTTCTTCTTTTTTTGTACCATGCACTTTGTTCTTATTTATATTACAACTACTTACTAAGGTTAATTTTACGTATACAACGTTTATATTGGTAATTTAAATAAATGAAATTTTCTTCTTTTTAAACTGGAAAGTGGGAGTACGATTGCTAATTGAAAATACGAGTAACGCGATTATTGAAAAAAAAAAAAAAGAAAAATTACACAGCTGATAAGTGTGGAGCGTTATCGCACGAGGGAGTCATTAAACTGATATACAGGCATATGTATACGTGTGTTATATACATATTTATGTCATATATGCTAAAAACATTATCACCGCAAAACTTTAAAAAAGGCTATAGACCTTAACCAAACAAAAAGATTATTAGCATTTTTCCAGTTAGTACGCACGTTTCACGGTGTACTCTGAATTTACAACCAGTAATAAAGCGTATACACGCGAGTAACTAGACACACACACATATATATATATATATATATATATATATATATATATATATATATATATATATATATATTGTGTCGATAATAAATATTATTATACAAAACAAATATGAGTTTTATCTTATAAAAACAACAACGATGTTATTAATTTAATCATAAGGTTCTCGTATAAAATTATCACAGGACGAGGTAGAAAATTAACCGGAATAAATTATACCTATACATATAGAGACAAAAATGAACAGAAAGTAGTGTGGGCGGTGTCAGCAGTTAAAACGCATTGTTGACCATATTAATTAGAGTCTATTCTAGTTTAGTGGACCGATAACATGTCCTAATTACGTAATGAAGTGTTGCAAGATGTATTAAAATGTTTATCGTGACGTGTGAAATGTATTATTGTTTTTATAATTATTATAATAATAATAATGATATCACAATTATAAGTAAACAAATTCCGAATGTTTTATCGATAGTATGTACAAAATTTATCGATTTGAATTGTTTTAAAAATAGATTTGAAATACCGTAATTAGAGAAGAAAATCATTTTCCTTCGAGTAGGCACGAAGGCTAGCTAAAACCTTTTTATCGGTGAACGCGTTCTACCTTAATTATAATTGTATTTTAACAATATATATTATACACACACACACATATATATATATATAGTAAATATACATGTTGTAAATATATATATATTGTAAAAATACATGTTGTAAATATATATATTGTATGTATATATATATATATATATATATATATATATATATATATATATATATATATATATATATATATATATATTTAAAAACAACCAGCAAGGCTAATGATCATAATCAGAACGACCGTATACAAGGACGATATGTATTACTCTGAACATTTCTTAGACATCAACGCGGACAATTCGTTCTAGTGTTGCATAGGACGAACATAGTCGCGTTTAGTTTTACGAACGGAATGTTTGTAGAGATATTAATGCGTGCTAAACTTTAACGGCGGTATATGATTCGATTATATGAACGAAAATTTTATGAAAATATTTGTGAAATTTTTTTCTTATAATATATATATATATATATATTTTTGTTCAATAAAATTACAAATATTAAAGTAAATATTAAATAATATATATATGTCTCATTATTAATAATATGTAGAACATTATAGTTCATCATCGATAATTTTAATTCGTTGTATGTTGTATACATCACGTATCTTTTATTATCTGCGACATGTAACTCTCTGTTCCTCGGTCTCCTTCTATACCTGGTATTCCTAAAATCTGGTAAACTTTAATCGGAATTTGGTCAGTGTGGAATTTAGTGATTTTTAAAGAATAAAAAATATTAAATTAGCTAAATTTCTACACATAAAAAGACCTCGCTCTATTGATACGACTCGTAAACTGTCTAATCAATGCATTTTCGAGCCAGAAATGAATCTTTAGATATTAACGTATGTTTCTATATACAAACAGGGGCGTATTACCCCAATGCCAAGAATGTCATGGCATAGGGCGCAAATTTTGGGAGGGCGGCATGTAGGACCAAAAATAAATTTTGTTAACAAAAAAAATTAATTTTTTTAGTTTTAAATCAGATATATTTATCACAAAAAATACAAGTAATTATTTTATAGTACAATTTTTCTTGACTTTCTTAAGGCGAATTCTTCGATCAAATTTTCAAAATTTATTCGTCGATTCAAATCATTTTCGATGCATAACAACCAACATATTTGATTAACAAAATTTTGGAAAATCGATGGCCTTACATGGGGCGGCACCACTTGTGTGGTGTAGGGGCGACAAAAGTTGAAATACGCTCCTCTATACAAACATGTTTATATCGGTTATCTGGTTAATGAATTTTTAAATCCAGAAAATTTATACTTTTACCTCGTCTATATATATATATATATATATATATATAAGAATTTATCTAGAGTTTAGCTACTTTTATGTTGTATAATAATTTCGATGTAACTCGGTGGATACATATTTCGAAGTTAGTCTCAATTAATAATGTAAAATCACTTGATGCTGTCTAGAGTCTACGAATAAGTAAATATATATACGCACACACACACACACACACACGAGTATGTATCTTAGATAAAAACGAACTTATCTCGCGAAAAATGGTCCGATTTTGATCACTTTTGTTTTGTTTGAAATTGAATATCCCGTTATAAGCCGCGAGAAGCACCTCGAGTTGAATAAAATACGAAAATATGACTTTTTTCGTTATTTCAACGATGGAAAATGGTGTTTTCAATATTACGAAATAAATTTTTCCGTCAAATATTTCGTTTATTTAATAACGTATCCGTTTCCAATTTTCATATATTACAGCGCTATCTTTACGCGATAATGTAAACTACTATATAGATAGTTTACACGGAAGATATCGCTAGTAGGAAAACCGATAATTAGGAATATTTGATATTTTAATTCAGCTAACTTTGCGATAATATAAATATATTCTTCTTCTTCAGTCATATGTGTGTTTTCCAATGTTACTGACCAACTATCGTGAATTAACCACATATCGCCATTTTTTGTGGTTGTTTCTTTTTGGTTTTGATAATCGTAATCCGATACGATGTGTAAGTCTGATCGGAGCCTGTCCTTTAGTTCTTTTGCCATTTATTTTTCCTCGGATCTTATTACGTGGCCGATGAACTTTAGCCCTTGTTGTATTATAGTAATCATTGTCTCGGGTCTATATGTTCTATATGTAATTGTTCTAGGATTGGATAGTTAGCTCCATGTTCGGTCCAGAGCATTCTCAGCACGTCTGAGCAGGTCATTTATAAACGATTAAAAATTTTTCTGCGCTACGTTGCTCTTATGGTCCAGGACTATGGAAATATTGGGAGTTAATGTTTCTATCTCAATCTTTTTTTTTTTTTTTAGTTGGTACGTAATTTAACGATACTCACATTTTTACATTTTTTGTAAGTTTATCAAGAGAATTTTTTTTTTGACATGCCGATTCTTGGTTTTACTTGTGTTCGTAATCCACGTTGTTATATAAGCACCTAGTTCCATCTTTTCGGTAGTATTCATGCTCGAACAACGATCATGCATTTTGATCGATTTCACGCGAGGTTAACTTCTTGGCGGAAATATTCGATTCTATCTAATTACTGGTTTTTCTTTTACTACAACATCTTAATTTTCCACCGCCAATATTTACGCTTCCTTCTCATTTTTCCATTACCCGTTCACCGTGTATGTTGAATAGCATGTAAGGGAATAGAATGCACCCATGTCCGAGTCTGTTTCTGTTTTAATGTTTACCTCGTTTTAGATATTAATGTAAACAACATTATTTGAATATTCTGATTAGTAATGTTGCCAGACGCCAATCTATTTAAGCACTAGCACTGTCCATCGGCAAAGACCTCAGCATAGTCTAAGAAGCGGAATATAGTTGGAATGTTATATTTATAGGTTTTCCCGATTATTAAGAATATATATATATAACACATAAGTATCGAAACGTATGAGGAAACATTTAAAATTATGAAAACAATAAAAAAACAAAAATTATTATTATTTTTTTTACCTACATATTACGATATTCAACACAATATAGCTTTCCGATATAAACGTTACGAGGCGAAATAAATGGCAAAAAATCGCCAGCAAGGAAAAAAGATCATGAGGTTTAATATCAATTTGTTGCCAACATTTTAGCCAACGGTCGATAAATTGCACTACGATGATGATGATGATGATAATAACACATATTATAAAACTGAATCTGGGAAAATAGGATTAAGAATAAATAAACAGAAAACAAAGGTAATGACTAATAAGACGGATGGTATGTCAGTGAAGATAAATGGGGAGCAGAGTACATCGGTATATTTATGTAGGACAGGAAATAACTACAGACAGAGAAGTAAATATGCAAAGAGAGATACAAAAGAGAAGATCTCTCGCATGGGCCGTATTTGGGAAGTTATCTAACATATTTAGGAACAAAGATATACCGAACAGTTTAAAGTGCAAACATTATAACCAGTGTGTATTACCGGTATTAACATACGGAGCGGAAACGTGGAGCTTCACAAAGGGAATAATTATGAAAATCAGGAAAACTCAAACAGCTCACGAAAGGATAATATTAAACGTGAAGTTAAAAGACAGAAAAACCATTACTTGGATCAAGGAGCGCACAAAATTGGCCGACGCGGTGGAACAAATTTCAAAATTAAAATGGACAATGGGCTGGACACGTGGTGCGTAGACATGATGGCAGGTGGACAAAACATATCCTGCAATGGTGTCCATTGTATTCGAAAAGGAAAAGGGGCAGACCAACAACACGGTGGCGAGACGACATTGCCAAACATGCAGGAATCAATTGGATCCGAGTGGCACAGAGCCGGAGTCGTTGGAAACGTCTTGGACATGCCTACACCCAGCAGTGGGTCGATATGGGCATAACATGATAACGTGATATATGTATATATATATATATATATATATATATATACATGCACATGACTTTTCTCACTCTATTTTATATACTCCTCTTCGGTTGTAAACAGATATGAGTAATCAATGGTGGATAGTGAAACAGCCTTCAGATGCGGAGGTTAGTTTGAAAAAAGTCACAGACAAATATAATCCTGTGAAGTAGTTATTAACGAACAAACATATAAAGTTGAAATAGAAAATAAAACAGTTTATGACATATGAAAATTAAGTTGTTGATAACTACTCGACTATAAGTAATAAGATATCGAATTTTAGCCGATATTGAGAGTCGATTATGAAATTGAATACTATTTAGAATGATATATAGACAGACATAGATTGATAACATGATAGTTATTTCCCGTCTGAGCAAGTATAAACGCGTTTGTTAGATAATTTTTTACATATTGTTATTTTATATTTAACCGCGATGCTACTTAGTCTATTTAAAGAATATTATACCGAGCACCAGTTCATTAATTAGATACATCCTTTAAATTTGTATCTCGTACGCGCCAAACACACGCACACATACACACGAATAAATAAATAAATAAATACACGCATATATCTTTTTTCTTTTCTCAGTCTTACGGTTGTTGATATATATATAAATATATATATGTGTGTGTGTGTGTGTGTGTGCAAAAATGAGGGAGGGAAACTGTGAGAAAGCCATAAAAAAATAGATTCGAAAAATTCAGGCATACCCACACAAACGTAAATTATTAATATCAAACAGTCTTCATCTACGAAAATGTTTAAACTTTATATTTTATCTGTATTTATTTATTAAGGTTATTGTAATGTTATTTATATAAATATTAACACTTAAATAAAAAAAAAAAAATTAATACAAACGAATGAAATTCAAGCCACCACCACGATAAGATCTGTAATTGTCCACATTTCGATTTGTGAATCATATTTATCTAAGTTTAAAATAATTTTAGACAAAAAATTATATCTACCAGTATACTACTTACAATCTAGGATCGTAGTTACAGTAGGCGTGTAAGTTGGTACGAGAGCACGGTTGAAGACAACATTCTTGAGTTATACCACGTTTTTTTCTCCAATTTTTAGCCGGTGGTACGGAATCTAAATAAAAGGATATATATGTATATATATATATATATATATATATATATATATATATATATATATATATAATTTGAATTTATTCATATTTTGAGAAGGTTATGTTTCTGAATAAAATTTAGGATTATTATTGAAAATCGAATTCCCAATAATGATCTAAGTAAAATAACAAATTATATATATATATATATATTGCTTAGAAAAACATTAAATTATATTTCGTAAACATTAATACCGTTGAACTTCACTTTAAATTGGTTAATTACGTTTTATTTAATAGTTGGCGTTACATACTGTGGTATATCTTTAGGTAAATATTTCTGTAGTATTTCCTTTTTTGATACGTATTTCTAATTTAAAATTAAATGAAATAAAAATTATTTTATACCGTACCACGATATAATATGTTGCTGTAGCCTATTAAACTGTATTGCACTGTTTTCATCAAATATATATATATACATATATATATATATATATATATGTATATATATATATATATATATACCTATATGTATACATATTATGATACCGTTACGAGTATTTTTTTTTTTTTTTTTTTTTGTATTTTCTTATCATCTAGCTGTAATATTTTTTCTTATTATTATTTCTTACTTTGTTAATTTAGATATTAGTTTAGTTATATATATTTCATTAACTACCTAAATACATTAACAGGAACTATGCTTTTCACACATTTTGTTGTTCATAAGTTTTACATAGTTTTCTGGAAATTTTGCTCTATTTCTTATAATTTATTATTGTTTTAATATATATATATATGTTTCTTGTATTGACGATTATATCGGTTTTCGTGTAATTAATTTTAGTCGCCCTAAATCCCTCGCTTCTTTGTTAACTCATTTCCTTCTCGTATGAGAAGGTTTAAGAAAACTGTAAATTCACAATCGAAAATGATAACAATATAACTCGATTAAATTTGACGCATCGAGATGGAAAAGTAAAATCTGCAAATTGGTTGTAAAATATAAAGCCGCAACAGAGTCGATTCATACAAGTTAACAGTGTGGCTAAGAATTGGTCAATTAAATTAAATTACATTAAATTAAATTAAATTGCATAAAATTAGATGACATTACATCAAATTAAATTACGTTAAGTTAAACTTAATTAAGGGGTACTCGTTTCAACATTTTCCAAAACGTCGATACATTTTTTTTTCATTTTTTGGTAATTTCAAATTTTTCAGTTTTTGTTTTAACCTAATCAGTAAGTAATTAGATTTGTAAAAAAAAATACGATACGCGAAGAAATTAATGAACGCGATTAAGAATATTTCCGGAAGAATTTATTAAATTAAAATTCGAACGAGTTTCCTTCGAAACGAGTAAATGAATAGTTTTACGATAAATTAAAGAACGGACAAAAATTGTTTTCAGGAGAAAAATGATAATTCGTATATCCGATAGATTTTATAAAAGATTTAATATTAAATATGTCTCTCGTGAAAGAATTTAGCTATTCGCGCAGCGTTGCGCATAATTAAATGGGTAATTTTCTGAAATTCCTACAGCAACTGATAAAAGCCATCCGAGAAATCAGTCTTATTTATTACGTGAAGTCCGTTTAAAGCTGAATTTAAAACAAATTACGTAAGACCCGACAAATATTATACAGCATACTTTTAACACTAACTGTGCCAGAGATACCAGAAATTCGAATTTACTAATCTGCACAGACTCTCTAGGTACTGTCGAACGTATACAGCGCCACTCGGAAAAACAACACGATTTCATAAAATTGATCACGGAGGAATCTAGGAATCAGCGCGCGAGCCGACAAAGCAGCAAATTTATCGTGCTTCATTGGACTTGTCCCGAAAATTCCGACACCTGATAGTGACATTCAAACACTCCTTATATCCGGTATTCAAAAGCAGCGGGTTCAGAGTGAGTCAATATTCCAATAAAATCAAATTCGCTTCGTCTTCTTAAAACAGTTCCACAACCATTAGTGACGATATGTGGAAGACGAAATGGGTTTTCTCGTCTACGCATGGGTCATACCATGTTAACAAACGCTAATTTTCGGCAACATGTGAGCTCTCCTCTCTGCCATATTTGTAAATCTCAATTAACTCTCCTACATATATTAATACAAATATTCGTTCCTCCCTAAACATGACTAGTTCTTTTCCACAAATTCTTTAAAACATACCTTCTTCGGAAAAAAGACTCCTATATTTTCTTAAGTCATGCAACCGATATAATCTAATCTGAAAGCTTCCTTTCTTCGTGCGTCTGGAACTTGTTGCAGTACACAGTACGATATTATATATATATATATACATAAGTTAAAAAAATGAACAATAATAATATATTAATACTATAATAATATTATTAATAATAAAAATAATAATGATAAACATAAATAAAAAGCAGAAAAAAATACAACTTTCGCATTAAAAACGAGTAATCAATCAGACTCGTATCAGGTTGCCTTACTACATTGCTCTCCATAAGGATACTACTAATTATATAGAAATTAAAAAGAATTTGCTTTGTATAAATTTGAATCGATAAAAATGTGAAAAGCTGACAATAGTGAAAGTATTATTCGAACAATTACATTTAAAAACACAATTAAACTCTCAGTAGGATAAAATAAGTTGTTTAAGCAAAGCGACCATTTAGAACAATTCTCCCCAATATATATATATAATATATAAATATGTGTGTATTTATGCGCGGATATAACTTATCTATGTCGGATTGAAACAGGTCAGTAATTGAGATCAAATTAGGAACCTCATCATAATTATACATTCATACACGCACACGCGCAGACACACGCGCGCACACACATATACATATATGTATATATATATATATAAAATAAATCCGTCAATGTTCATAACAAAAGTCGTATATGACTCTAGTTCTATATAAGTAAATATTAGAAAGTTCAGACGACATGTTATATCAGTTGAATACAATGAGTGCAATAACATGCTTTTTATTAAATAATGAGCTAAATAAACGCCATATATATATTTATACATACATACATACAAACTAATATATATATATATATATAATATTTTGAAATTATGTTTACTAGACAATATCCTGATGTATAAAGGTTGTCGATCATACTTAAAATTAAGCTAGATATTTAATAATAATTATACATACGTATTTACACATACACATTAACACACACACACACACAAATATATATATATATATTACAGAAATACACGCGTGTGCGCAGACGACAAGATTACGTGTATTGTCCAACTAACCTTGGTCGTTTGTGTAATAACTGTTATAACCGAGTTCACATACTTTTTGCAACATATCGGCTAAATCTTTTCCGCAGACTTGAACGTTATCATTGATGAGAGTAGTAGGAGCACAGTGAATCGTGATAATCATTGTGGTGGTTATTAAAGTTGCGAACGTAATTATTTCTGAGCAGTGCGAAGACATATCGAATCGCTGAAATTTTTATTAGTTTATTTATTAGTGTTGATTTTAATTATTAATTTTATAGTAACGACGCATTGCGTATCGTACGTAGCGTTAATCGAAATTATGTCACAGTTTTATAATAATAAAAAACTTACAACTGAACTACCCCAGAGGAGTTGTGATAAACTTAGGAACGCCGCAAATCTATTTAAGTAAATATATATATATATATATATATATATAAATAAAATATTTGAATGTCGAGTTATTATAGTTGTCAGAACGCTCGAATGTGTCGAGAGGTTGATCTCAGCTCGCGGCAAACGTTTTTTATTATGTAATTCTTAATTATCACAAAGAAGGTGTTGTTGCACCTTACTCCGCATATACTTTGCATATAATTATTGTGTCAAATTCTAGTCTATTTTTATTGAAAAATAACGTATAATTGGCTGGTTATGGTGTTCGGCAATGAATAACGACTGTAATTATATATATATATATATATAATTATTATTTATTTATTTATTTTATTGGGATGCCCTTACAGCCTACCTAAGATACTGTATTTACTAACTCATACTTTTATAAACATGGACAACTTTTCCAGAAATATTTATACGTCTCGAAACAGATGTAAATTCACAAGATGAGCAAGGATAATACATTGTATGGAGGTCGGCTACACGACGAGCGCAATCATTTAAGGTACACTTCAGAGCGTATTCGAAGAAAACGTGATCAGGATTTCAAATTGCACGTCCATCATGTAAAGAGCAGTAAGGAGTTTCGCTAAGTTGCCTAAGGAACAGGCGGTTCGGCAAAGATCAATGCCCGAACCGCTGATAAGTACAATTCCTTTCCGCTTAATGTTTTTAAAAAAATAGAACCACGGAAATCTAGGAATAGACGGTTGCAATTGACAGTACCTAGGAAGAGGTGACTGCTGTATACACTTCACATATGGATATCACACATTTTATACAGTCGGAACATAAAAAGCGAGTGCTCATCATAGATCTCGGTTCTGAGCTGTAGTGACTGCTGTTACTACCGTACCAAATTGTCTTACTCTAACAGCAGATGCTTTACCACCAGTGATAATATTATTTCTAGATATCGATACTAATTTACACCAATCTTCTGGCCATTCTCTCGAGTGCACCGAATGTAATTACATAACCTCCTTAATCCTATATAAAGGCATTGTGCAGTCCATCTGTCGTTATGGGGCTGCAATTTATGTTAATAGGAAGGTGTTGAATTATGTTAATAAACATCAGCGTAAATTCCGTCTTCACATCTCTTCTTTGTATCGTACAACACCAACTTCAGCTGCCTGTGTCATCTGTGGTGTCTTTCTCCTGGATCTTTATCTTGTGGGGAGGGCCGCTGCTTAGGCCTTTAGGCTTCTCAAGGGTAATAATCCTCACATTCAACAATTATGTTCCTGGATTGTGCCCTCAGCAGCTGCTTTATAAGCAATATAAAAAAAGACATATCTATATGATGCTTGTTAAAGAATGGCAGCAAAGTTGGGACACTGAACTTACTGGTAGGAAAACTTATGAGTTGCTGCCAGATGTCTCATTGAAACTGAAAATAAAAAATTTTAATATCAATTTTTATAATGTGCAATTATTAACTGGGCACGGTAAGCTTGGATCATATTTGTATAGTTTTAAGCTTGCCAACGTTCCATCATTTTCTCTATGTTCATCAGTTGATGATGATATTAGACATACATTGTTTCAGCGTCCTGCCTTTGCCGCTATCCGTGTTATGTTTGGGATCCCCAGGAATCAAAATGCTTTCCACTTTATATGTTTCATAAAACTTTTTTAGAGTATTCGGAAGAAATTATGAGATTAAAATTTAAATTATGTAAAGTTTAAGAAATATCTTGTTCATCGTTTTCATTTCAACTTAATTCAAACGTTATCCCAATATCAATAATATTCAGTCTAGCATGGTCAGCTTACTAGGTATTGTTTTTGTAGATAATGGATAACTCTTACTGGTTAATGATTACATGTATATTCATTTATTAAGATGATTGTTTTATAAAAACATTATATTTATACATAGTTATGTTGTAAGTCATTAAGTTGTTTTTATTTTTTATTTTCTTTTATGTTATCTTATATTCTTTTCTTTAATAACAGTTATTTATAAGTTTGTAAGTCACAGGCGTATACAGTAATTTATTATTTATACTATGATATAAGTTTATATCGAGATTTATTATAATTCAACGTAATATTTTTATAAATCACAAACTCGTTATACGCTTTCTCGGTGGAATAAGGAACTATGTGTATGTTTCATCCCTTTTCCATCACATATTACGTTATTATAATGTGGAGGTCTTTGCATTTGTTCACGGACCTCTATATTTACATGTATATTTTTCTCTTTTTTCATCAGACGGGGAGGGTGTTTTTTTTTAGTGGGTACTGAGTGCATGTGCTGCTCTCAAAAATATATATGGTACTTATAAATATACCAGTGTCTTTTGAAGATTTTCCCCTCCCGCTTCAAAAAAAAAAAAAAAACATAAAATTTCCGTTTCTACATTATCACCGTTAGAAGAAGATTTCCTATTTTTCAAAGATTTTACCGCTCTTCGAACTTTATCGATCGCGGTATATCACGTTCTATTTATTAACATAATGTTCGTTTTGAAAACATCTCTATATTGGTCCCTATACTAATATTTGATAAATAAATATCTAATTTTTTAAGATGCGTTCTAAATTTAAATCTAATCATCTTCTAGATAAGAATGCGCTAAACTAACTTGTTGAGAATCGCTATTTAATAAAATCGTCCTATATATAACTAATTCGTAAACACTTGATTAATTTGTCTGGCATTATCACTTAAGAATTTGCGTAGTAGAAATTTCGTTATTTCAAATAAATTAATAACAATATTATAAAAGGAATCAATTTTAAAAATATCATTCGACCTCGATAAACATGAGCACATTGTATGTAACGTCTGCTTTAGACTAGGCGCACACTTTATAGACGAGATTCAACGCTGACCTTTTGCACCTGATCGATATCGCATCGTACTACCCAATAAATACGTCGATATATATAAAATAAAATATCGAAAATTAACCGTACTAATAATAACATTCTCGCCATTAAAACTAACTATAAAAAACAAAATTAAAACGTTCCTTCAATGGACAGACACATATATATATATATATATATACATATATATATGTGTGTATACGTAAGTATTATATGTAATATAGTTAAATATATCCTATATATGCGTGTATATATAACCGGGCTAGAAAGTGTTATAACTTTCGTAGGTATACATTTTTCGTTGTGATTAGCCGAACAAAAAGTTTAAGATGCAAGACGGAGTAAATTTATCGATAATTAGAATATCAGTGTGTCCTAACGTCGATTATAAAATGTTCGTCTATTTATCCTTGTACAGACTTCACACGTAAACACGACAATGAATTGAGCTATATCGACTGTTCGTTACACAGGCAGATTACTTATTTTACTATTAATTAAATTATTTATCGATTATTTTCATTAATTTTATTAGAACTAAAGATCGTAATATCTAAAAAGACTGAGGAATAAATGAACTTACGAAGGCCCAAAATTTACTAAATATAACGGGTATATATTTATTTGTGAAATTCTGGGAATAAACAAAAGTGTGCATTAGAGTTGAAAAAAATGTATTGTCAGATTGTAACATAAGGAAAACCTTGAAATATAAAATGCCACTAATGAAAACAAAATATGGAGAACAAACCGATAGGTACATAATAGCAAAACTGTTCGGATGAAATGTTAAATGAAAAAAAAAAACTAGGTTGCTTAAAACAAAAGATAAGAAAGTGGCTAGAACAAGACGAAAATATTAATAAAGTAGCGAATTAGAGTGCATAAATGAAATCAACGAAGAAAGGAAAAGAACAACATTTAACGCGAAAGAAATGAATAGAAAAACAAAGGATATACTACAAACTGAGATAAACTAAAATGAGAAAAACAAATGTATGAGGGAGTAATTGTGAGTGTAAATGTGAGTGACTGAGGAATAATGTGTGCTTGTGCTGCGTGTGTATGAATGAAGGAATAATATAAGATTAATTATAAGACAAATTGTACAATACTAAAATAAGACATTATAAAATAAGTAATTAGATTGTAAGACAAAAAATTCTATATTTTGCACAGATTGAATGCGAGAGAAAGTGATACATGTAAATCCGTCGACAAACAACTGCTTGATGGAATGTAAAAAATGTTAACAACAGGGGATGTGTGAGTGTGCGAATGTGCATGCACTGATTTTTGTTTATTTTACAAAATATACGTTAAAAAAAATTAATTACGTAATCGTATAAGTGTCGGATTAATAATAAACGCGAACTACTATTTCATTATTATATTTGAAAAAGTAAATAAAATAGAAGTAATTAAATTTATAATTACATTTAAAATTAAAATTAAAAAATATATTCGAAAAGATAAAGATAAAATTTTATTCTATTTGTGTGTAAGACATGCCGTTACAATCAGACAAATATCGTTTAATGCTATGTCTACTTTCTTAATATTGATCTACCTCAAGATGAACAGCCATAGTCTGCTTTTTAGAAACACAAGGCCTGCTTCTCAGAGACCTAGCTCGCTACTTTAATGAAACCAGCTTGCGAATAATATTGTTCCGAGTAGCTACATTCATTTTTAAGGATTCACGCTGATTCTTAATGGTAAGTGACCGATCCAATGCCAAGGTTTTTCAGATGTTCGTTGTGATTTAACATTGTGTCCGCGCCATTCTAGTGTCAATTTACACTTTGATTCGGCATTTTTCAGATGCGCATACTTGTGTTTTACTTGGATTTACTTCATTAATTCTGTAGAACTCGTCTATCTCGTGTAACGCCATTTTGTTTTGGACATCGGAGCGTGTTTCGCATGAATGACCTGAATATATAAGGTGGTAAATTGAAAAGAAAAAAAAAAACAGTTCTTTTGTTTTCTCATAACACAGTATGTTCTTTAAATCTAATATAACTGGTAAAATATTACGAATTCAATCGACAGTAGAAAATTACGGTACGGTATTAAAATATCGTTATCTACATCTGGATCGTACATGAAACTAACAATATTGCTAGTCGAAGTAAAATTTTCTATAACCTCCATCTGCTATCTCGTCCACTTCGAATACTAACGCATCCTCATTTAGTAGGTTTCTTGGCTGCTCTGTCGTCATGAACAATCTCGTCATTATACGGTATTGTATTTTTCAGTGTCATTTGCTATCCTTTCAGTGTCGAAATTTATATGATTACTATCACTCAGATTGTCTCTTTTCTTCTCTTCAAAGATGAATACTCATCTGTAACTAACCTCATCACGTTCTTACCCATGTCTCGTCTCCACTCCTTCATTTGACTTCCTCTCCCACGTGATTGTAGCCTTACTCGCTCTACACTTAATTTAGATTAATAATCAAATCAAATCAAATCAAATCAATTTATTTGTATTCAATACAATACAATACAATACAATGCAATTTAATACAATTTCAATTACAATTTCAATTTAAATTAAAATAATAATAATAATAATAATAATAATTGTAACAAAAACCGATTCATGTAACAAAAACCGATTCAGAAATTGCATGTGAACACGAAAAAAAAAACTGGTTATGCGCATAAATGCGCGAGTACCAGCTTAATAATAATAATAATTGTCTTCAAGTTCCAATTCACATATATATACATATATAACACACCCACGAGATCTGGAAGACCTGAAAGAGGAAATTTCGAAAATTGAGCGACGTATTGTCGAAAAAGTCTTCGAAAATTCTTCGTAAAAAGACTGAATGAATGTAATATTGCAAACGGCGGTCATCTGAAAGATATTGTGTTCCACAAATGATGGTAAGCTAATTTCTTCTTTTCCTATTTTTACATAAAATTTTCTTTGAAAATTCCGGTCGAGTATTTTTTGAGTTATTCAAAGAACATTAAAACCGTTCGTCTAATCTACCCTATATTGGCATTTATATTCTGTATAATTCTAGGAGTAGAATTTATACTTCAATTCCAACCGTACGATACTAAACAAGATTGTAGCAGTTCTAAGTTGCTTATTTCGGCTCTAAAATTTCATTAAAGAGAAAAAATAACAATGGGCAGACGTCCTTTTGTTCACGTTTTTCCTCTTGTTAAGTCTAATCTACGTAATATTTTTTATATTTTCTACTTTTATAATTTTATTTTTTTACATTCATTTGGTAATGGCTTATAAGCCGAAAAGCTTTGTGATTTTTCATTAAAAAAATTTTAATTCTTTTCCTCGTTTATATATATATTACATATATATATTATATTATATAATATATGTTATATATAATATATATACGTATATTTTATATATATATATATGTAATACAGATATGTTGAATATATGGGAGAGTAGTGATTTATGATTTATTGGTTTTATGAATTATAAACAAAACAATACCATAACATAGTTTAATCACTATAAAAGTTTTTTATTGCAAAGCTTTTCGACAGTTACGTCATTATCAAGCATATACAATAATGTTACATTAATTTATATGTAATATTTATTGTGTATGTTCGGTAATGACGTAACGTTCGAAAAGTTTTTAAAATAAAAAACTTTTATAAATAAAAGTTATTAGTATTGTTTTGTTTATAATTAATAAAATCACTACTCTCCGATATATTCAATAGTTAATGGAACTTGAACCCGGTTTTGGAGATATATATCAATTTTGATGTGGAATTATTTTTAAAAATCTATCTTATAAATTATATTTATTGTAAAAATACATATCTAAAAGTAAAATTACTTGTAGCTAGCGAATTATTTGTATATCGAATTAATAAATTGTAGTTGTATAAATATGTCCGGTAATTTATATGTAATATTTATTGTGTATTGCCAGTAACTGTTGAAAAGCTTCGCAATAAAAAAAAACGTTTATAGTGATTAAACTGTTAACTACGGAGCAACCGTGCTGACGAAGATAAATCATCCTAATTTAGCATTAATGGAAGGTACGAGCTCTATGGCAGCGAGGGTTCGAGCAGGTCTCGCTGATCTGAACGTCGAAATGACGAGATTGCTCCATCTGCCACGGGCAACGATCGGTTCGATCACCATGGACTGCGCACTAAGGAAATGGAACGAAATATGGATCAGTTCCGATATAACAAATCAGATGAGGTCGGTTAAAAATAATATATATCCTCTAAGGACGACGACTCAAGAAAGTCGCATATACGAAAAAGTACTAGCCCGGCTCGGAATAGGACATACTCAATTTACGCATGCATATATTTTCGAACACGACGAACCTCCAGAGTGCGAACTCTGTGATGAACCTGTTACACCACCTGTTATTGAAGTGCAACAAATATGTAAATTGCAGAGCACTGAATGACATATCCACAGACGACATGAAGGATGTTCTCCAGGACAATGTATATACAACACGTAAACTGTACGAGTAATTTGTACGAATTTAATACCTTACATTTAATTAATTTAAATTAAGTGGCATAATCTTATTTGTACGAATTTAATGTTTTATATATAATTAATGTAAATTAAGTGGCTAAGTACTGCTATTAAACAAATAAATAAATAAATAAATAAATAAAATAAACTGTGTTATGATTTTGTTTCGTTTATAATACACAGATGTGCGCATAAAAATATTTTACGTGTAAAATATGTATACATAAAAACGTTACGGTTATTAGTGTTATATCATAATTTTATCAACTCTACTTATGTAACAATCGGTTTTTGCACAAATTTTTGTATGAAAACATTAAATTACATAAATCAATATATATATATATATATATATATATATATATAAATAAATATCTACGTATATCTTATATACAAACGTAAAATAGATTTTTTTTTTTTCGATCGAATTTTTATACCATCAGTATGGAATGATAAAAAGTAAGCTCGCCTAAATGTACGAATACTATTATAATGATGGCAGAACTTACCGATAACGTGGCTATACGGAAAAATATTTATCCACGAGAGAGTTGAGCGTTGTCGTTATCGGCAGACAGACTCCGTTGTAATTTAGAGAGTCATCGTCGACCGATGTGTTTATGAACGTTTACGGTAAATCCGTTCGTACGCGTCTAATTTACTAACGTAATAAAACTCGATAATACCGCGACCGACCATTTTATATATCATTATCATTATTTTAATCATGATCGTCATCACCATCATCGCAATTAATTATTATTAGGAACGGGCAAAGAGTCTGTCAACGATAAGTAGTCGTCCTGGTGTAAGGTTCAATCCAAGGAAGTAACCGCATCTCGTCCTATAACCCGCCCGACCTGGTCGTTATAATAAGAAATAAAACTAATTCTCATCTTCTATATCGTTGTAAGACCGTTCTCGTTGAAATTAGAAACTGTTCAGGTTGAGACAATTGAGACGTGGATCGATATATTAATCGATACGAAATACGTAACTTTTTAAATAGCCGTTATTTCGTTACGTTCCATAAAACAACGTTATTAAATACGGTAATAATTATTATCGTCAATTTGAAATAACGTACGCGCAAATTCTCGTCGATTAATTTTATATATTAGTTCGCTAATAAATGACGAGAAACTGTAACGATATATATATATATATATATATATATATATATATATATATATATATATTCTTATTTATGACTGCAAGCTACAAGATCATTTAGAAGTATTTGGGAGGAGAGCATAACAGGAAGGGTGTAGTACCCAATCGGCAAAACTGTAACGATATAACGAATTTATTAACGTCTATTTTTGCTCCGTTAGAACAGATGTATAGGTTTTATTATATATAATAATAATAAAAACAATACATAAATGTAGTTAAAATCGTTAAATTTTTATAACGTATAAAAAGAAATCCCGAAAAAAATTCGCAATTTATAAAAAATATAAAATGAAAAAAAAAAAATTGGATGTACAATATTACAAAAAATAGCGAACTAAATAAAAAATACGTCTATAAAATAGTCCGCGATAATTAAAATTTATACAACAACGATTTAAATAGCCGAAAAAATCAAAACTATTTCTAATACAAGAAGTGATTAAATTTATAATATACTTCTTAATTTAAAATGTTGTACAGTTACGTGCCCTGTCGTTGAAATTCGGAACTGTTCGGAGGTTGACACAATTTCGATCAATGTATAAATCGGTACACGGACGACAATACGTTACTTTGTAAATAATCGTTATTAAAACGGTAACGTAATCGCTACGTTCCGGAAAAAGAAGCGTTATTAAATACGAATGATATTTCAATTCGAACTAATAATTAATTATTTATTGAAATATCGCTACACGCGTAAATTATTAAATTTCATAATTTGCTAATAAATAACGGTGTTTATAACAAATTTAAGGACGATTGATCGGAAATAGCGCGCTTAGAAAGAATATTTATAGATAATTTATGAATGTAATGTGTTACGACAAATAAATTAGTATATTTCCGAATTCAGTCACGATGTCCATTATTATATGGTACACGAAATTTTTCATTTTCTTCTAAAAATACATTGAAAATTATCTGCAATTTACCTAGATAGATAGATAGACAAAATAAATATATGTTACAAAAAAAAGTAACGGAAATAATAATATAACGCATTCCGAAGAACACAGTTCTTAGTACGTATACTAGTTTAAAAAAGTACGCTCCGCTGTTCACGCCAGCTTTGGTTCCATTCGAATTTTCCTCTGATTAGGTCTTCGACAGATGCATATGCCGCTCTTTGTATTAAACCGAGTTGCCAAATGGTGTCAAAAGTTATCCTACGAATCCTGTATGCGCTTATATTTCTATTATACCTATCAGTTATTTTCGCTACAAATTACGCCTAAATCCAAATTGTCGTTCTATATAAGAATATATATATATACATATTTTATATATATATATATATATATAGGAATAATCGATATGAATCTGAAATAACGTGCGTTTCTAAGCAAAATTAATAGCTACCCTTGCGCCACCATTAACGTAGAGTGGGCTTATTTGTTATTGTGTTAGATTAACTTCTGATATATCGAACTTGTTCGTATATCATCTGACAATTCCAGCAAGTGGATAGGGAAAATATATTTATGAAATGTGTTTATAAAAGAGTGTGCATTACATCAGTTGGGTGAAATTTTTCCTTGCCAAGTGTACTTAAAAAGAAATAGAGTGGAAGGGGGATGAATAACATAGTCCCTCCGACCACGTGAAGTGTTCCTTAAATTTATATATATGCAAGCTTAGAGAAAAATAATATACAGGTTTGTTACAAATGCACGCTTATAATAACTTATGATACTAATGATTATTGCATAATTTTTTTTAAAAGTATATTAGGCAGAGGTAAACCATGCAAGACACAGCTTTATAACATAGTTCAGAATTATTAGTACGATGTTTGAATTTGTTTTTATTTGACTTTCTATTGCTCTTAATCATCTAGTATGAATTTTCTTTGCATTGCCAAATGTTAACAGGGTTTCCATATTATTTTTGTTCAGTTTTAGAGATTGGTTGGGTTTAATTTGATAAGTATGTCTTAAGTCATTAAAGACAGAACGCCTGTACATGAGGTGTTCGATATTGTCGACCTCACCGCTACCACATATTGTACATTGTGGTGCACTAGAGAATCGGAATCTATGGAGATATTCTCCAAATTTTCCATTCCCAGAAAGAACCTGAGATGTGAAGAAATTAATATTTTTAATTTTTTTCATTCTTCCTCTGGCTTCAATATTAAGGAAAAAAAATTATAAGTCTTTCTTCCTGTTTCGCAAGTAGTGTAATTTAGCTTTCTTGGTTAATCCGAGGATGAAAAGAATTCATTAATACAGGCTTGTTTTTGCCTTCCCCAGATTTACTTATTTAACAATCCATACGAATGAGTTTTCTAGAGACCGTTTTTTGACTACGAAAAATCCTCATCGGCCGTAGAATTCAAACTCGAGTCTAACATTCCGGTATATTAGAATAACATCACGGATATTTCATAAGTATCTGATACCGCGCGTGTAAAGCTTCTGTCGCTTATACGACGTAACATTCTGCCTTTTTTAAGTAACATTATTGTACGCTTACTACATAGTCGGATTATACGTTTTTTATATATTTGTATCGATCGTATAACTTCGTAATGTATATATATATTTCATTTATTTCGATCGGACATCAGAATGGATTAACGAACGAAATCTGTACGCTTTACCTAATTACTTAGTCTATATTTAGTAAAATGAGTGCCAGGTTGCAAACACTGCAAAGTAGGTATAAACACGTTAACATCCTGAACGCATATTATGGAGTTGTTGAAATAAAAGACGAAATGTACCGGCTCAGCGGATGCCATTTCGAACTGAACCTTGAAAACAAAACTCTCGACATGTTTTACTAATTAGGACTCGCTCGATGCAAATATGTCCGACATACGCTAAATCCTCCAGTGTAAAAATAATATATAAACGATTCGCAATAAGTTTCTTCAACTACTAATAAGCTGATGTTATTAACACGTTCGCGTCCAAATTGCCGGTAGAATTCAATTCTCGACAAGACCTGTTTTGGTTCTTTTCTCGGTGTTTTCGTCATATGTGTTCGACTTTGATATAACTTTACATTTAAGTAATTTAACCCTTTCAGTCACACACACACACACATGAAATTTTGACAGAAAATTATACATCCCTTTCAGTCACAATGTCCACTATACGGGACATGGAATTTAAACGCTAACAAAAGTGTTTATTGTTACAATTTTAAAAATATATACATAAATATATTAAAAATAATCTACAGTTCATCTAAGATACGGTGGTCTATTGTCTAATAAATACCTGTATGAAATGTATGATTTTGTGTCAACATTTCATTATGACTGAAAGGGTTCAACGAGCAGTTTATTATATAACGTTACTTTTTTAGATAACTCTAGATGATTTATTAAAACTTTCGTGGTTGTTTTCCATTCGTCTAGAATTATTTTCAGTGAAAACCACGTCCTGATTATTTAAAAAATTTAACGTTTCGAATGGACTTACATCACTCATCATCAGAAACGAACTAAACTAAATCACAGCCCCTCGAGTTATTTCCATTTATAGGCACTTCTCAATCGGAACTTTATATTTCCAGGGTTGTGACTGGTCCTACCGTCAGCTGATACATCACCTGATATTACTGCATGGTGATTGGTTAATTCTTCTGTAGTCATTATATTTCCAGGGCTATGATTGGTCCTACCGTCGGATCACCTGATATTCCTGTACTATGATTGGTCGGTTCTTCTGTAATCAATGTTTGATTAGCCACTTCAGTAGGATATTTTAATTTTTCTCTATTGCTTAATAATACTGGTTTCCAAGCGTTAGGTAGCCGAAATCCATTTTCTCTGTTGAAATTATCATGCTTCTCTATTTCAATAGCTTTTCGAACAATTCGCTTCCCATATTTTTGCTCCTTTACCAATACCTTCCTCTCCTCGAAGTCTATAGAGTGACCACCTGTAAATCCATTTTCTCTGTTGAAATTATCATGCTTCTCTATTTCAATAGCTTTTCGAACAATTCGCTTCCCATATTTTTGCTCCTTTACCAATACCTTCCTCTCCTCGAAGTCTATAGAGTGACCACCTGTATAATTAGATGTTCCGCTACTGCTGATTTACCTACGCGTTTATATTTACAATCTGCAACATGCTCTTTAATGCGTGTATTAATAGACCTTCCAGTTTGTCCAATATGGTATTTCCCACACGAACAGGGAATTTTATACACGCCTGCAGTGTGACCATCGGGAATTTTATCTTTATTATTATTTAACAACACGCGGGGCTCCATTGTATCCTGACAACAAAGCGATTACAATAAGTTCTCCCGTGCGTGTGTCTATCTACGCTATATTATGATTGCCTTTGTACACTAGTTGCACTGTAAAACATGCATAAGTTGATGATTTACAGCAAGTTAAATAAATAATCTCGTTATATAAATTCCCTTTGCAACTGTTTATTACTGTTTTTAGATGCTTTAAAATGTAATTAAACGATTGTAATTGGAGCTTTCGGCGGGATTGGACTGTCACCGTAAAGTTTCCATAACATATTTTCCTGTAATTTTTAATAAATATATTATTTTGAAAAAAAAAACAATATTCGTTAGAAAAATAACAACACTTTTGGAAGTTACATATCGAACGACGTTATTCAGAATTGATCATTGTTCGTTTTCAGATAATCATTGATACATTCTCCTCGTGAGCATTTCCTCAAAATTCTTTTCCACCTAGCTTAAAAGATTTTCTCCGAATCGCAATAACTGCATCGTCGCCGCTTGTTGAATTTCCATTTGACTGTGATCATCGGTATGTAATGAAATTGACGCAAGTCTGATCGACTCGATTTTTTGATGATTTTTAATTAATTTATAACGTTATTAAACTTCGTCAGGTTTTCTATACTTTTTTGTTCGCCCAATCGTAAGCGCGTTTATTAGGAATGCCAAGGAGTAAATATGTACAGATTAAATAATCGAACAGGCGGGAGTAAGGAGTTATTGGAAACTTTAAAAGAGCAGCAGAAAAATGACAATTTTAGTAGAACTCACTATGAGTCATGAATCGTAAAGGTTAAAAAAAAGTTTCATCGCCAGCTGCACACGTACCGTTTGTTATCTCACGAAAATCTAAACAACAACGAGTTTGCGTGTCAAACAACAGTGTTTATTTCGTTTATTAAAGAGATATTTATTAAATAATAGGTCGTGTGCGTTACATATGTGCGAGACTAATTTTTAACATTTCCTTATCAAATAAACCGACTGCCCTCAGGTGGTTTACACGTCGTTGATAGGCGATGAGGAACCGAATAAACAAAATTCGGTGATAATTTACTCGTTCTTGTATTTACATATTTTGTAGCGTGTTTCACTCGTGGCATGTCTCGCCAATATAGATATAATCAAAATAATACAGACATATTTCGTTAAAGACAAAATGCACCTGATGATTGACGATTCGATATTATCAATTAAAAAGAACCATATCGACTTATTCTCGAGTATTCACCTTAAGCCAAAGAATTAGAGATCAAAATTCATTTTATTAATTCGTTAAGAAAACGGATAAGATTAATCTGATACTAGTAACGTACGTCGAAACGAGACGGTTTTATTAGAAACCGGTCTGGTAAGACTAGGATAGAAAATACAAATTTCGAGTGATTGATACATATATATATATAAAGTATGAGCAAACGTATGGCGATAAAAACCGGTTATCTCTTGTGTCTGATAACAGTGAAAGTAAAATGATTTTATTCGAATAAAATTCAATTTATTTGTACCGTCATTTTTAACTTTTTAATTTCCCATTACCCCTCCCAGAACAACGGTTGCAACTAAATTTAAAAACCTAAATTAAAAATAATTTATAAATGATAACGTAAATTTTTTAACGCATTACTTAGGTACATGGCCGATAATGTAAAATTAATAAAGAAAATTCTTTCCACCTGTCCTATTAAAAATCAACTAATTAAATTAAAATCATTATGATTGAATCCTCATTATAGAAACATTATAGTATATATATATATATATATATATATATATATATATATATATATATATATATATATATATATATATATATATAAATTTATATGTGTGTAAATTTTTGTTTTGTTTATATATATATATATATATATATATACTATGCATTAGAAGAGTTCATAATTTTTCTCGTATCCTAAATGAACGAAATAGATCTTAAAGTAGTAAATATTGTTAATGATTTTAATTTTATTAATAGAATATTTAATTTAAAAAATTTTAAACAATTTATAATCCGTGCTAATTATAACGTAAATTTTTTAAACTCAGGTAGATGAACAATAATGTTAAACTAATAAAGAAAATTCTTTCCATTTCTAATATTAAAAATCAGCTAATTAAATTAAAATCATTATGATTGAATCCTGATTATAAAACATAATATATATATATATATAAATTTATATGTGTGTAAATTTTTGTTTTGTTTATATGCATATATATATATATATATATATATATATATATATATATATATATATATATATAATGCATTAGAAGAGTTCATAATTTTTCTCGTATCCTAAATGAACGCAATAGATATTAAAGTAGTAAATATTGTTAACGATTTTAATTTTATTAATGGAATATTTAATTAAAAATTTTTTAAACAATTTATAATCTGTGCTAATGATAACGTAAATTTTTTAGCGCATTACTCAGGTAGATGACCGATAACGTAAAACTAATAAAGAAAATTCTTTCCATCTCTACTATTAAAAATTAACTAATTAAATTAAAATCATTATGATTGAATCCTCATTATAGAAATATTACATACATACATATATATATATATATATATATATATATATATATATATATATATAAATTCATATGTGTGTAAATTTAAATGTATAAATATATAAATAAACTGTATAGGATTTTGTTTTGTTTATATATTATATAGACTATGCATTAGAATAGTTTATAATTTTTCCCGTACCCTAAATGAACGAAATAGATCTTAAAGTAGTAAATATTGTTAACGATTTTAATTTTATTAATAGAATATTTAATTAATAATTTTTTCAGACTGTATACATCATTGATACGTTATTTTCTCAGTATCGTCTTGAGCGTATGTTTGGTAATTGTTACGGCGAATTACTCCATTAGGCGGAGGAGGTCGTACATCGTGATAAGTTCGGGAGCAATGTTTTTTGCGTAAACATTTAATCGTATTAGGCAACCGGTTGGATATATTTGGGTAGGCCTGCACTCTGGTGATTCAGTTTATTCGTGTATTTTCTCTACCGGAGAAACGTGTCGAGGATGAATATCTCGCGGGTAGTTTAAATTTTCTCGGTACAATTTCGTAATTAAATAGAGCGAACGAGATAGATATATAAGAGACTGGTAAATGAGCTGGTATAAAAAGACAACGGAGAGGTAAAACCTCTGATAAAACTAGAACAAACAGCAATGAACGAAAAGCAGAACGATAGATACAATAAGAACCGTAATGATCGTCAGACAAAAGAACCGGGTCAACAATTTTTAGCCAAGTGGAAATGTTCTTTCAACATTTTTTATCGTGTCTATTATCAACGATTCGAATTCACACAGCTGGCTGTCGTATGCAGGGTTTAATATCCCGCTGATTTCGGACGTATTAACTCTTTCCATGCTAATTAATATTATACTCGATATGGCTATGCGAATTTTGTACGCCGGTGCATATATCGTCTGGATAACGATGACATTCGAAATATCGACTTGCCCCAAGCTTCTAACTCCCTAAATATAATATCATATATACATATATATCTTAATACATATATAATAATGGGAGCTAACCCCTGGGACTAGCAACATGCGGTTCTTTGAAGGATTATTTGTGGCTCTCGATAATAAATGCACCCGAGTTGCCTTTTCATTTTCGTGCTATTATATTTTACAAAAATTATCATCGTTCTCTATGTGTTTTAAAATGCCTTTCTTAGGAACAGGGTGCCGTTTTTTAGCGTACGTTATATTACGTTAAATAACGTCATAAAGCGGTGAAAAATTAACGACCGCTTTTACGATGAGCTAGAAGTGTATAGTTAGAAACACAATTCTTTTTTAGTTGTGTAAATACTGTTCATTTTTCATTTTAAAACTCTAAATTGTAAATTTTTCTTAAAAATGGACGATTTAGATTTAGCTTTATTCATATATTTCGAAGATGAGGAGTCGTCAGATGGTGAAATTAAGTATTCAGAAATAGATACATCTTTAAACAGCGTAATAAAGGTGTATACAAAATTTTAGTACGTCCTCATCTGCATAGTAATGAAGAAAAATTTCGTGAATACGTCGGTTTAACACCAGTGTTGTTTGATTACATTTTAAACTTCATAAAAGAAGATTTAACGTTAAAACTATATAACTATCACCAAAAAAAAAACAATATCTGGTGAACAAAAAGTTATGTATATTTTTAAATATTCAAATTATCGAAAGTTCAATAAAATAATTTTTACCTCGTATAATGTGGCAGAACAACCATTTAACACAATATTAGTTTAATGTTTTAAACTGTAGGTACAGATATGTATATTTAGTTTCATCTATTTTATTTTTTCATTATTTATAATAAACTGTGTTTCACACTGTTGCCATATCCGTTTTATTAATTTTTACATCAGTTTCACGCCACAAGCTTCAATTAGGTGTAACTTTTATTTTTTATATTATATAAAACATTTTGATTTTTTTCACAAATCAATATGTATTTCGTCGTCAACGCTACTCCAAATAATTTCAGTCATCTTATTTTAAAAGTTTTAAGTTACAAATAAAACCAAAATATTCACCGCTTTGATTTAAAAGCAAGGTATCTGCGATATTACCGTTTTTTTATACAACGGTAATGCCGCTTTTTAAGAAAACACCATCGTTTATTTGCATTGTGAACGTTCTCATGACGTCATTCAACATAATATTACCGCATCTTGAAAACGGTATCTTATTGCTAAGAAATCATAGATTAACAGTTGCCGTTTTTTTTAAGAAAACAAACACGATCATTTGTTCCCATTATTGAACGCTCTTGTGACGTCATTCAACGTGATAATACGGCCGCTTGAAAACGGTACCGTATTCCTAAAGGCTCGGCCACACAGAAAGCGATCTGTCGCGGTGGTAAGCGATATCGGACCACGGCGGTGGGGCGATCTAGTTGAATGTTACAAGTTTGTATCATCGTCGTCAGACAGAACGTGGTCAAACGCCGCGGGCTAGTTTCTGTCGCGACGACAAGCGATCCGGTTGCACAAAATTACAGATTTTTTTCCTGACCCCCGTACCGCCTTTGAGTAAAATGAGTAGAAACTGAGTGTATGTAAACAAACATACTTCTTGATGCGATTTTCAAGTTATAATCGGATTATTTGTAATATAATTTAAACAACTGAGATGTTTTAGAAACTGCGCGCAAATAGGCATATTTGATAATACTAAAGTGTTTTAATTTATTTGAAATTTCCTTCATTTCTCATAATAGAACAAATTATTTTTTTATGAAACATTTTTGACTCGTTCAATTGGTTCCCTCCAGTTTTTTGCGCAATGAGTAATGAAACTGAAATATTTATATAAACTGTATACGCATATTTATTTGACAGCTCACAAGAACATTATTAAAACGTTTTAAAGAAGGCAGAAGCATGGAATGAAATAGCTCAATAACTTATAACGAGTATGTACATTTTATTGTAATTAATTTAAACATTTAGAAAAAATTAGAACTACGTTTTTAATTCATAAACATTACATTTCGTGTCCTACGTTCTTGATTTTGTAAAAATAATCAGCAAACTGTTCTCTAATTTGAATTGCCGCATTGGGTGACCTCCGATTTGTTAATCCAGTTTCCATTGGGCCCACACTCTTCTTCAGTACCTTCAGATATGTAATTCAATGTTATGTCACAGAATATAATTGTGCAAACAGCAAGCGGTTTTCACAATCTATTCAGCAGTTTCAATATTATACCCGCCATTTCATTGCCAATATTCCAAAAGCATTTTCCACTACACGTCGCGCTCGGCTGAGATTTAAATTAAATTGCTTCTTTTGTGGGTTATTTATTACTCTATCTTTAGCATATGGTCTCATTAAATAAGTTTGAAGTGCAAAGCCTTCATCAGCAACCAAAACATGGGAAACTGAGATATCTGTATCCGGTAATCGCTTCGGCGGTAAAATAGGTTTTCCATTTATGTATTCTCGGTAAAAGACCGAATTTTCGAAAATACCACTGTCACTTGACGTCCGTAACTTCCTATATCAACTACCATAAATTTGTAGTGTGAGTCAACTACTGCTAGTAGAACAAACGAAAAAAAGTTTTTATGATTGAAAAATTGCGACCCACTATTATCCGGGCATTTCAGTTTTATATGTTTTCCATCTATGCTTCCAATTTTGGAAATCCCCAAACTTCTCTAAAACCTTCTTCATCTTTTTTCCACATCTGTAACGTAGGCCTCGGTAAATATAATGGTTGTAAAACATTCCAATTTTTTTTGCACACTTCCGTGATAATATACGAAACGGTAGAAAGTCCCAAACGAAATGAAAAAGCAATGGTTTGATAACTATCACCTGTAGCCAAATTCCTGAAAAAAAAACAATGCATCGTGAACCGAAGAAAACAATATTAAATTTTTATAATCGAAATAATGCAATGTTTAAAGAGCTAAAAGGAAATGTCATTAATAATAATTTTACAACCTGAATTAGAATAGCGAATATTTGATTAACATTTGTTTCAGATGATGCAGCGAAAATAAAATGGAAAAATTTGCGTGACTCCTATATGATGTTCAAGAAGGGCATAAAAGGTGAAACGGGACAAGCAAAAAAATATTGTAAGTGGCCCTGGAGTAGACAAATGTCATTTCTAGATTCAACGCTGCAGTATTGTCATTCGAGCAGCAATATAACAAAAGAAATTAGTAATGAAAACGTCTAATCAGATAATAAACAGATGGACGGAGTAGATCACTTATTTTTGAGTTATGTTGCAACTTTTAAAACATTCAAACCACGGGCTCAAGCAATGTTAAAATTAAAACTCGTTACTCTATTTTCAGAAACCGAGTTAAATGAGCTTCAAGAACAACACATGTCACAAATAACATCGCCAGCATTTTCCTCTACAAGTTCAAGTGGATATGAACCAGAGTTGTTTACAAATTTCAACTGCATAGAAGTAGTAGAGGATGATTTTGAATTATAAATGTGTGAAGTATTTCATAATTTTAATGCTGATAACTTTTATTACTAATTTAATCATTTGTAATTTCTTTTAATGTGTTTTTTCATAATAAATAATTGCATTGTATTATTTGTTATTAACCTTTAAATAGGGACGTGGGGTGCTGACAACACCTCACTCTTAAAAAATGTGATATATTAAAGCAACAGAGGTGGCTATGGTGCTGGCATCTCTAGTACCTTCCTAAATAACCTATATGAACCAGTCTGCTTGTTCACTATTTTATAACTGGTTGTGTGTGTTGAGTTATCGATCGTTTTTTCCATCTGTGTGCTGTCAACACCCCACGTCCGTGGTTACGTAAGTTTTTTTACTTCAATTTTGTTTTATTATTTTTTATTCCTCCGGTTTTTTTTTTACTTTATTTCTCACAATGTCATATGAAAACCAACAAAAAAGAATTTCCAAACTTTTTGAATTAAATATTGAAGAAAATCCGGATGTATCTGATTTTGACGATAGTTCTGATAGTGAGTTCAGTAATGATCTAGAGGATGATGATCATCAAACAGATACTGAACAGTCTGGCATGGAATACAATAATGAAAATTCTCCGGAGTTAAATTTCATGATGGGAAAAGATGGTGTCACTAAATGGGGACGAAAAGTAGGTGTCCGAACAGTAAGAACTCGTTCGTGTAACATAGTATCTCACTTACCTGGAGCCAAAAATTGTGGTAAAAATGCAAATTTGCCAATTGATTGTTTCGATTTATTTTTTAGTAATGACATTATACAGAAAATTGTCTATTACACCAACATGTACATAGAAAAAGTTGAACCGGCATATCAAAACAAACGTCGATGTCGGAAAACAGATGATGAAGAAATTCATTCATTCATTGGTCTTTTGATTATTGCTGGTGCTATAAAGTCTAGTAAAGAAAACTTACAAGATTTATTTTCAAAAGATTGTTTGACCTCAATCTTCAGAACAACCATGTCAATGGATAGATTTTTATTCATATTTCGTTGCTTAAGATTTGATAATATAAATGATCGTCAGCAACGAAAAGAAAATGATAAATTGGCACCAATAAGAGAAATCTTCGAAATGTTTTTGAAAGATTGTGAATAGTCTTACACTATATCTGAATATGCAACAGTTGATGAGCAACTTGTTCCATTCAGGGGAAAATGTTCGTTTTGACAATATTTGCCCAGTAAACCTGCAAAATATGGTGTGAAAAGTTTTACTATATGTGATGCTAGAACATGGTATACCCTTAACATGAATATTTATGTTGGACAACAGCCTGAAGGATCATTCAGGTTATCGAATAGAACCGAGGATATTGTTCTGAGGCTTACAGAGCCGATACAGAATTCCGGCAGAAATATTACATGCGACAATTGTGGTTCACAAGTTTTCCTTTGTGCCTTGAACTGTTGAAAAAAAAATTAACTCTGGTTGGAACAATCAGAAAAAATAAAAAACAGATTCCATTAGACCTGACAATTACAAATAAAAGACAGGTAAATGACACAGTCTTTCCTTACTATCAGGATAAAATAACAGCGGTGTCATATATTCCAAAAAAAGGTAAAAATGTTATATTGATGTCTAGTATGCATCCAAACTCCGCTGAAATAGATTCTGATACTAATAAGCCTGAAATAATTAGTTTTTATAACTGTACTAAAGGTGGAGTCGATACTGTAGACAAATTGTGTGCAACCTATACAGTGAGCAGAAGAATTAAACGATGGAAAATGGCCGTTTTTTTTAGGTTATTGGACATTTCATTAATAAATGCTCAAGCCATTTTTATGGCCAATAATCCTGAAACAAAAATTGTAAGAAGAAAATTTTTAAACGAGATTGGGATAAATTTAGTAAAACCGACCCTTTCAAAAAGGTCTCAGTCTGGCTATCTACCTAGGACTATACGTCAAAATGCAGCGGAGATATCTGGTATAACCAATAAAAACCCAGTTTTAGCAAATGAAACAAGAAAGTCAGGAAGATGTAAAATATGTCCGAGGAATTCAGATAAAAAAACTAAATTTTCTTGTTATAAATGTAAGCAGTTCATGTGTTTGAATCATATGGAAACAATATGCGATGAATGTAAATGTAATTGTCATAATGTTGTATCCGATGAGGATGATGATGCAGAATAACTTAATTTTAGTCCATATTTTCTATATTTACATATACATATATTATAAATTATATACCATTTTTGAGGTTAATATTTCTTGTAACTAAAATACATTCCGTTCTTTTAAATATAATTTTATGTGTATACTAAAATGTGTACTTTCTCGTAAACATATTAATTTTAATGAATTACGTCTTCATAGTTAAATAATTACTTTTTCTAAATTGCTTATAGTTAAGATATTTTTTTTCATGATTTTCTTCATTTGTATGTAATGATGTAAAAAACATTCATTTATTGTAAAATATGATTTTTAAATATAACAAAGTGTTGTTATAAAGTGTCGTTGTCAATATTTATTCATTTTAGTACACCGCAAGTCAAGAAATGTAATTTTTTCTTGGGGTGTTGTGAACACCCCATGTCCGTGGTAACGTTATTTTTTTTCACGTCCCTACTTAAAGGTTAATACACTTCATGACTTACCTTAGTGCAATAGCTAACCTTTACTTTATTTCAATCGATTTCCTCCAGTTTGTGGCGCATTTTTGAATCGTGCATTTTACTAAATCGTGTAACTTCAAAACATTCTCGAGACATACGAAAATATTTAAAAAATCGATCTTCATGTGATCCTAATTCGATGCATAAACCGTGGTATTCGCCTAATTCCTCTCTTCTCTTATTTATTTCATGTATCCAACATAGTTTTCTCTTTTTTGTATTTTTTAAAGCTAACAGCACAAGAAGCTGTTCTTCATCTAAGTTCATGATCAATAATAATTTAAAAAGAAAAAATATGAACAAACGTATTACAATAATAAAGCGAGAAACGGTATCGCATTCTGTATGGCGTCCTTATATCGTAGACCGCTGCGACGTCCGCTCAATCGCTTACCGTCGCGACAGACCGCTTTCTGTGTGGCCGAGCCTTAAGAAATCATAAAATAAACAGTTGCCGCTTTTTAAGAAAACACGGATCGTTTGTTTCCATTATGAACGTTCTCGTGACGTCATTCAACGTAATATTATCGCCGCTTGAAAACGGCACCGTGTTCCCAGGAGACCACAGCTTAAGTGCAACGTTGTAACAAATTTCACTTCCGCCCAACTTAAATGACACGACTCATCGGAAATATGAGTAAGTACAACGTTGTTCCAAATTTCATTTCCACGCAAAAAAGATCAACAATTAAAATATAATTCGACGGCGATTGCTGAATTTCGAAAATTTTGTACCAGAATCGAAGTATTCTGAATTTCGCAAAAAGTTGCTTTAATATTCGGAACAACGTATTTATGTGAATCATTTTATTCCGCCTAAAAATTAGTGAAATCCAAACACCGATCAATGTTAACTAACCAACATCTCAAAGAATTACTGAGAAGCGCTGTCATCAATTATTCGACAAATTCTAAAGAATTATGGAGAGAAGTAAAATAAATGTGTTTAATTTTTAATATTTAAATTCAATACACATATTTTGTACTTTTATTCATAGGTGTAGAGCTCTCGTTAATAACTCACAAAGATATCATTTACTTTATTCAGCTAGAGCATAGGGATCAATAGGAGCTAATGTACATTAAGAGCATTAGTCAATCACATCTTACTTATTACTATCACCTCCAGCCGTCTCTCCCCAAACTCCCGTAGTTCTATCTCTTTAAAAATATTAGTCGTAAGGAGATTGTACTCACCAGTAGATTGCCACTTGGACATCATTTGTTGCCTGACCGTCTTTTCCGTATGCAGCTTAGAGAAAGTCCCTTCTGTCCGCTCCATTCTGAACAGGCAGTCTGCAACCCCGATCATGTCTTTTTTGAATGCTCTGCTGTAGCGCCGTTGCGTTCGGAACTTTACCTTATCTTGTTACGTTCTTCGAGTATTACACCTCCGTATAATATATCAGTCCCTTTTACATCTGGATAATCTACAATTATTCCCCCATATAGCGACGTTTTTAGAGAAGTCAGCATGCTTGATTAAGATGTAGATAGTAGTCCCCATAGTATCACGTTGGGTAAAAGGCAACCCCATTTAAAAAAAAAAAAATATGTTTTCGATAAATATAATTTCCGAATGTATCAATCAAAAATTCCTGTCACGTATTGTAAGTAAATCGCTCTCCCAACTAATCTTAGATGCTTGTTCAGCTCACAGAACAATGGAGCGTATACGTGATCATATTTGATTTCATATTAGCCTGCAGTACAAATATTTAATAAGACATATCATACGCTTATTACAGCCCTGGGTGGAATTACTAATGCCCATTAAAAAAAAAATCTGTAAAAAACATTTTATTAATTAACAACTTTTTTGCATGCCTTCTAAATACGTATTTAATTGAGGATTTTGGCTCGGACTATCAAGGAGCTTCGATATATAGTGTTCATTTATGCAGCAAATCGATGTTGTCGTCGCGTATTTCTAATAATTTTAAGGAAATTATTAATCAGCTTAATCCGGTAATAAACGTTTTCAAATTTGAATTTACCAAATCTTAAAATTACGATAATATCTGGTCTGAATAAAAACTTTTTGATCGAGTAGTACGTGATAACATTAAAATTGATAATTTACTGATCGCGTAAAATATCTAGGCTATACATAATACATTGGCAAATATTATTAAGAGATTTTTAAAACACTCGAAGCAAATTAAGGGGTGTAAACTATAAGTCTATAAGATAGTTCTGTATAAAGGTTTAGTACATATATCGATGTCTACTTCGAGCATTTAACTAAACGACAAATATCGAATGTAATCTGCAACTGACGTACATTTCTAATTGATTTAACTTCTTCGTATATTACCGTTTCTATTATAACAACATTATATGCTGTAGCACGTATGTTACCTATTGAACTTTATATTAAAAAAAAGGTCGTTAATGTTTAATGCTTAAAAAAAAAATGGGAACAAAAATTATGGTATCACGAGTAAAATAGTTCTCAAACAATTTGGTATATAGAAATTTTAAATGAATTTAATTAAAATATATTAACGAAAGATAAATTAATCAATAATTTTTTTTCTTAGCGTAACAAATAGTTTTAAAAATAAAATGATCGCAGTAAATTACTAAACGGTTCGGATATTTTCTGGTCACACGGTTCCTATCGGATATCATTTAAATAAATTAAATATAATCGGAGATGATAAATGTTGCAGCTGCAAGATGAATGAAATGGAAAATATTCAACCTATAATATATAATTTTTTATAATGTGGAATAGAGTCATTATCAGATATTTCAAATACTTATTTTTCATTTTACTTTCAAAATTGAGCTTTTTGAAAAATTACTGTGTTCGTATATTTTTATATTTTATATTTTACTTTTGGATATCGTACATTGCGACAGTAAATGAAAATTTAAAATTCCATCAGTATACAACTTTTACAGAATCAAGAAAACAATATCGAAAAAAATTAATAAAAAAACAAAATCAGTAAACAAATATATCGATGTTAATATATTCAATTTCAACAATCCAAAAAAAAATAAACAGAACAGACAAGCAGAATAAAAATTTTTTGGAATATAGTTTCACCGTCGTCATCAAATATTTTTAAGTAATTATTTTTAACTTATACTTTTAAAATTATGATTTTTTAATTTTTTTTTTTTCACTTGATAATGGCCTATATGCCGAATAGCTTTGTGTTTTTCACAAGAAAATAAATGTTAATGATTTAACTAATTTTTCAATTGGTTTTTTATACACTTCAATTTAATGAAATTATTTATATATATATATATATATATATATATATATATATATATATATATATATAAATAATCGCTACTGGTAGCCCCCATAAGCTAAAATCTACTGGCTACTAAATTTTTGTTTCATTCATTTTTTCTATTATATTAAATGTATACATATGAGTTATATAAATCGTCGCAGTCATGCAAAACTTATTCGGAATCGCGCATTTCATACGTTTATATTATAGATTATGCGAATTCTATTCATTATTAAGTACATATTTATTAATTAATTTATATCTGTAGACGTATTACAATCAAAACGGTACGTCGATAAAGTCTAAGCAACTAAATTACGCAATTAGCGTAATTATAACGCAAATATAAATATGAAGCGAGCTCGCAACTAAATACGAGATGATAACGTTATCCCCTACCATTATTATTAATTCGCAAGTTTATTCAGCTATGAAAATGGAATTGGTTACGAGAAGCAATTTATATCTAGTTTTAATCGATTACGAATAATACTTTGTATTCGGTATAAATTATTACAAAATAGTATATTTGCGCAATCAATAGCGTCTACATACACATATTTCGAGTTTTACATATATCACATCATTATCAAGTTCCCCTTCAAGGAGGTTGCGCATAAAGGTCGTTGACCTTTTCGTATATTCTTAAGTCTGGCTGCAGCTACCGTTTCCCTGGTTCTGTCGCATACAGTATTCAATGTTACATATTACAATCGTTTCCTTCCTCTTGTACCGCTTTTCCGAGTATCTTTACACCGCCAACATAAACAGCCTCTCTTCCCGGATCTTGTGACCTACATATTTCAATTTACTTTTCGTAAATCTTCTACTATAGTCGGTCGGTTTATGTTGCACCGCTTTATATACGTTTCATACGCACGATGTACATTGCAACAATTGTAACGTACCGTAAGAGTAAGAAAATACCGGCGTAGATTTGGGATTTTTATATTTATATACTTCTTTATCATTAAATAGGCTTTCGTGTTCTAGTTGCACGAGTTGAGTTCATATCCGGTCAGCGTGAATAATTTTTCAAAGTAAATATTTCCTAAAAACTCATCGAACTCTTTTTTTCCTTCGCGAACCCCGCCGTACTGATTACAAATCGAAGACGTTATATTTATTGAAAATATTTTAAAAGTACGACACTTTTATTTTATAATAATATGATGAATGATTGCTTCGTTTTAGCGACAATTTATTTATAGTTATTACGTTCTTAACTTATAACACCGACCCGAAACTCCACTTCAATTATATATGATGTGATGTGTATTCTAATTTAGATGAACTATGCGGATCTTTGAACGTTTCGTAACGGCACATCCAGTTAACTTCCGATGTTACATTTATTTCGGGCCCGTTCGATATCGATTCGGATAAAGATTTCGATAGATTTACAATCAAGCGTCTAGTCGCGACTTGTACGAAAGTGAAAAGTGTAACGTGTTTTATTAGCAATTACAGATACTTAGCAAGTTAAATTGGAAAGAACACATACGTAAATTAAAAATAAAAACTGCAATGAAAAACTAAATATGTCGAAGTTGCTCAATCATTCATGTTGGGGATCGGATAGAGAAACTGTAATAAAATTATATAAATCGTATATATATTAAACAGATTAGATTATGGTGTAGCATACTATACGATAGCGCCCCTCGTACCGCATTAAAAAACCTTAATACAATTCAAAATACAGCCCTTAGAATAAAAGCATTTCATACGAGCTCTAGTACAGCTTTGCATGTGGAAGCAAAACCTCTTAAGCACAGAAGGCAAATATTGATGCTCAAATATCACACCAGATTACTTTCCCGTCCGCTTAACCGGGTCGATAACATTGTAACAGCAAATCGATCTCACGATCTGTTCAAAGATAAACCGAAAGTATCCAAACCCCTAGCAGAACGTACAAATAATTTACTGGAAACACTTCAATATTCATTACCAAAATTTAAAACAAACAATCTTCCTAAACTGCCACCTTGGACGCAAGTTACCATAAACACCGAATTAATTAAGTACAAAACTTGACCTCTCCAGAACTTTTAAAATATAAATTCTACGATATTCTCCAAAGAAAAATATCCTGAATAGATACAAAAATATACACCGATGCATCAAAATTTACAAATATAAAACTACTACTTACTTGGTAAATAACGAACCTTATATTTTTCATCTTCCTACAGAAACTTCCGTTTACACAGCCGAAATTATAAAGCCTTAACATTACAAAACATTCACATCCGAATAAATATCTAATATGTACCGATTCATTTAGCGCGTTACAATATGCAACACCTAAAATTTCATATATGCATAGTGCTCTGCAGATACCATATGTAAAAGACTATATCCTCAAACTATCCCAAAAAATTTTTCTCACTTGTAGTGTGCACCGTAATAATTTACTTCCAGCAATAGGAAATTACGATTCCAGGGAACTAAGTATTAGATATACTAAGTATAATCGACGCATTAAATATAATATATTATTCTCATAACGTTATAACTTGTTTGCTTTCGTTTCCATTACTTATAAATGATATTACATATTCGTTATATAATTTACCTTATTATTTTTTAAATCACCTATTGAATTTGTGATGGTTTTTTGTCTGATTTGTCCATCGATACTATTTTTATCTTGTATATTTATTATTTACCAACTTATATTATTAGAATTTTTACTTTCATAAATGGAGAGGGCATTTGTTCCGGTACATTTATTAAATATGATTATAACTTTTTTTAATATAATGTCAAATATACGCGTTTTACATTTTACATTACCAAATTCAAATTACAAACACCGACACTATTCATCTAAAATATATTATCCATAAACTAAATTCAAGATGGCGTTTATATGGACTCCGGCACACTCGGGAATTAAAGGAAACGAAGTTATAGATATAGTAGCTAAAACGTATAGATCTAAATACAGTTAAATCCATACACACGTTCAACTTGCACACATTCATATTACTAAAAATCACAAAACTATATCAACAACATTGGGAATGCACTCACACACACACGTTTATCAGATTAAACCAAAATTAAGAGATTATATAACATCGGTACCAAAAATTAGACGAGAAGAAGTAGCATTAGCCATACGTATAGGACACATACATCCTCCACCCAACTGTTCCACATGCGATACTCAACAATAAAACATGTGCTATTAGAATTTAAACAATGCGATAATCCAAGAAATATTTACAAACTCACCAATAAAACAATACAAACAATATTACAGGATAATCCCCAGATAATTGAAAAACTCCTAAAACTCCTCATAATTCGTAACATATAAAGTATACACAGACGCAAATGATCTCAGTAATCGAGCGTCTTTAAATAAAATAAATAAAAAAAAATCTGATTATTTAATTTTATTTTAAACGATTGATGAATTTCATTGAACTTTCTAGAAAATTCAGGCAGCATCAGCTAATCTTCATTTACTCGATTTGGAAAACATTTAACTCGTCACGAAGTTCATCTAACGTAATTAAGAATTTACCGCTTGAAAGCTATCGAATTTTCGTATTCGCTATTACCCGTATTTTATAATGTTCACTGTAGAAGGCAACTTTTCACGTAATTTACCATCTTTACAGCTTTATAATCGGATGGCATTTATTTTATTGCAAGGAATTCAATTGCAACGGGATATGCAACGATAAGTTGTACGGTGTGGCTATAGTTCAAAGACTGACAAATCAGGTTTTTATGCGTTATATTCGCGTTCATATAAATTGAACTCAGATACTAACAAACATCACTATTATTTTGTACGTGTAGATTGAAAATAAGCACCAATTCTGTAACGAATGATATATAAAATAAAATAGTGAATTATTGAACTATAATGCGAATAAATGAAGATAATAAAAATTACGAAATAATATTAGAATTTGGGGCGGTGCTATTAACACCTGACGGTTATTGCGTGATAATTAGTAGGCGGTAAAATATGGTGAGAAAGTATTTTAGTCTATTCGAAGAAAAAAAATCACCGCTGACGTCATATAAATTACATCCGTTTTCAATACATAGTCCAACGAGAGGACCGACAGATACTCGAGCTAACCAGTATTATCCGGTGTGCAGATTGTCAGGCAACAAAGCCCGCCCTGATCTAATACGAATTCAGATCAAAAGAAGTTTACTGATCGGTATTGAACGTGGATGTGTAATTTTGTTCGCAGGCAGAGCTTTTGACGGGACACTTCATGAGATCCATGAAGTGTCAACGCCAGCACTACCTTGGCTACAAAACTTAAATATTATATTATAGTGTCGTCCTGCATCATGCCATATGGTAAGAAGAAGAAGATGTGTAATTAATAAAATAAATCGTTTGAATTTTGGTTATAAAAATTCTAGCTTCAGCGATGTCCGCCTTGACCGAAATCGCTATACATGTAGAAGGAACCGTTTGGCCGTCTGATAAACATTTCATTATTTTTGAGCAGGATATTCCGTGCGAGTTTAACACAGATGTTCTATACAGTACGTTTTCTACGGTTTGCATCTATCATGCAGCACAGTTAATGAATCAAAGACAATAAACGTGAGTTCGGAGTTAAATTGCGAAGCCTTAAGAGTTGCATATTTCCCACTGGCGGGTAAACACTGTTGGAAATCGGTAGACGATACGATTTGGCGATAGAATAATAATTATATTTTCAAAAATTCGTCGTTTCCGCTATGGACACGTTAAAGCGAATTTATTCAAGTCTGCTAACCATTTCTGTCCTAACGGATATCTTCCTAATTTCATTTTTCAAATTTTCATTAACATGCGCAGTTATCGAGTTTACCAATTATTATTTTGTCTACTACGTTTCGGAACAGTTCAACTATAAAGTTATATCCCGAAGCGTGAAATTCTGTATCCGTTTTACTCGTGTTCTTCCTTGGCGGTATCTTTCTCGCGATCTTGCCTTGTATAAAAAGGGGAAGTGTACTGTATTGTTGCGAGCGACGCCCGAAATATTTATTTTTTTAATTGCCTTCAAAAATTGAAAGTTAACAAAATATTAAAATCCACGGTGTTTACAGGCAACTATGAGTGCCGGATGAGTCATGTATCTTACAGTCGCAATAAGCTCTAAGTGCAGCTTTTTTTTCGTTTTTTTTTGTAATACTTTATTTTTTGAACAAAAAGGTTTACTCATATATATATATATATATATATATATATATATATATATATATATATATATATATATATATATTAAAAACAGAAATGTCCAGGGAGTTTAGTGCACGCCTTGCGTTTATCTATTTCATCTCAGACAACCTTGATGGATGATTTTTATTTCCAGTAGAATGCTGATGTCTGGTTGTGTTCAAGAATCGAAATTAATTACACGTTTTATATTTTCGCAAAAATAATCCTAAATGGCATTTGCAAAAAACCTTCACTAGTGTGTTTTTTTTTTAATTTCGTAACAATAAAACACAACACTTGTTAATTCTCTATACGTTTTCGTAGAAGAATTTCTTCGTCTGTAGTTTCGCATTATGATTTAAAATAAATATTAAAAAGTTTTCACAATATCCGCGGAAATTATTTACTTTTAAATATACGAATAAATTTAAAATGAATCACGAAGTCGCCCCGTCAAAGTTTCATCGTGGATTAGATTTATGTGCCGTCTATTCTAATTTAAATAATTGTAAATACAGTCGTAAAAAATTTAGGCGGATACCAATCACGCTTTATGTTGAACAAACAAATTCTACATTTCCAATTTAGTCAGCCAAGACTGCTGCGACTGACTAATAGAATAAAAATTACAACTAATAAGATAAAATTAATTTTATTCGCAAGATAAAATTGAAATCTAAAATTGGCATTAAGTTACTTTACATCAACAATATTCTAATTTAACTTAATTTTATTTACCAAAAATAAATATCTACGCGCTGGAAAACTTCCTTAATAGCTTGGGAAAACCTTACAAATTTCTGCTTACCTGGTTATCGCTGATCTAAGGGTTAATCATTAACTGTTCCGTTCTAGTTATATATGAAAATTGTGACCCTTTTTTAGGTCAATTTTTCACGATAACCTTGATAAATCCTTAACATCGTTGCCATTTGTAAAATCCATGCCGCTTTCAGTGGAGAGATCTTGGAAGCTTTTGTTAAAAAATTAAAAATTAGTAAAGCTTCTGCTTCAGATAAAATTAACGATACACTTTTAAGCTTATGAACAAGAGATTTCCTCGATTTTTTTTCCACAATATGTTTTTTTTTTTATATATAGGTCTTTCTTCAGTGTGGCAAAATGACCGATAATAAGTTACTTTATAAGTTTAGAAAAGGTTTTCCCCGGTTACCGGTTATCGTCCAGTATTTCTCCCGAGTTATATTAGAAAATTGTCGGAAAACATTGTCCACCGACTACTATTTTGTGAAGTAAAAACTTATTTCATTCCAATCAGTCTTGTTTTCGCACTGCATACTTTTCTAAGGATGCAGTATTAAAACTAGTATCAAATATTAAAGCTTCGATTAATGACCGTAGGTCTGCATGATATCAGGGAAGATAACTATAGAGATAATTAGCGGTGATTATTATTGAAAAAAAAATAATTCAAACCATATATAACTAATTTGTCAGTAATTTTTCTGATAGAGTGGCAGGTTTCCAACTGAGAATTTCAATTCACTTTAGAACAGCTACATGCGATTTCCGCAGCAATCTATACTCCTTGAAACGTTATTCTGTGATGCATTTTAGAGTTGAGAAATTTTGTAACTATTAACAAATGTTAACTCATTTCACATTTGTTATGACTATTTGATCTTTGATGTATACAAAATTTTCCCATTTAATTTCAAACTTGAAAAAGTACTCGGTACTCTATTTTCAGTTCAAAAGTGCAGTTACTTCATATTTGGAAACCGCGATATTATTGATCGAATAGACAACCTTCTCTGATGTCTAGACAATTCATTGTATGGCAACTTAAAATATTTAGGATTTATAACTGATAAACGCGATAGATTTACCATACTGCTTAAAATCCAGTCCAATACTTGAGATCTGACTTATAAGGAGGGGGCTTGCGCTCCCGCTTCCCTATGTAAAACATTGTCGATCTCAGCAGCCAAATACTGCGATATTCTTCAATCGGATTTTTATCGATAAAAGTTAGCAAAACATAGTTTGGTTGGCGAGTTAAATTTTAGGAAACAGACTTATTAGATAATAATTTCTTAGAAATTTTGCTATCAGCCAGTAATAAGGTTTTTAAAAAATATGTATACAAATTCCTATCACATGTACCTCTCTAAGAGTAGTAATAGAAAGTATGAAACTCAATTTTTATAATGTAGAAGTTCCAATCTTACTTATTCAGGTGTCGACTAGCAGAATGTGTACATCATCCTGTTCACTAAATGTCATCGATAATATTGAACGCTTTATATTTGAACGTCTCGCAATAGATTCATGCTTTTCTGACCCTCGATGGAAATAAATTAGGATGCCCTTAAATATTTTCTCGAATAATTAATTAAAATCTTCGGCGTTAATCCAGCAGTCAATCCGTGACAGTAGCTTTGCAGGCGACGTGATCTTTCATTTCATAAGTTCGCTATATAATGTTATTTAATTATAATTTATACTTTTAATTAATTTATTCGTTTATTTTTTATATTTTTTGATTAATTTATCCAATGTAAATGTTAAAATTGAGGTAGTTTGTGTAAAAAAAAAAGGAAAGAAAAAACATAAACTGTAATCAGAATATTTGGACACGTTTATTTTAGAACGTCAAACTGAATAGTACCTAAATCTTAAGTACAGACCCCGGGAATGCACTTAATTGTGTACGTTAGATCGACGAATATACTTTCACTACCTGTTTATTCGGTAGCTCCTCTTAAGAAAACACAAATTAGACGATGTTTAATCAAATTCAACTGCCACTTACTAACCTTCAGTTGTTTAGGTTACAGTTACACTTACGAGTTGAACAACGTTAGTAAATTTGAAATTTCACATTCGATAGCGGTAGAACGAAATCAGGCGGTACGGATCATCGGTAATAAAAAATCACCGGACTGTCTAGAGGAATTTAAAAATCGATTTGACGAATTATAAACGATTTCTTTTACTACATTAGAGAAATTCTGCCAACCCGTGTATTATAACTGTAACGAAGTGTTTCGAACCTTAAATATTTATCTTTTAAGGGCACGACAATGGAGGGTTAAAATTAACACATCCAAGTCGGTACATGTTACATTTACAACTAGGCGCTACACATACCCACCTGTTGATCTTAATGGCACCGTTCCACAGGGAAATAAATTCCGATACATGGGTGTGTGGCGCTTGACCTGGAACGAATACATCGGGATCAAAGAATAAAACTTAAACTGCGGATACTGGCTCCTGGCCGAAACTTCCGAATTACCTCTAAAACCGAAATTATTGCTTTACAGGGCAGTTATTAAACCGATGTGGACACATATGGCATATCACTCTGGGGGGGGGGGAAATATTAATAATAACTTTAATACTACTAATAATAACTAAACAAATTATAGTAATAATAATAATAATAATATCAAAACTCGACAGAAAGCTACTCTGAAATAACTCGTTGTAATAGTAATTCAATGACTCATTAAATCACACCGACTCATTATCGTCCATTTGATCATTACTTAAAGGCGCTGATTTTAATAAATTAATGATTGTTATTAAAACTCTCGATCCCTTTATATATAACTTCCATAATTAAAATCAAAAATATTGTCAGAAGATCCTATACTAAAAGTCGTTCACATACTGATTCGCAAAATATTAAGAAATTATTGAATCAACTTTCGATTTTAGTTCGACATTTACTAAATAAACATAATAACGAAAAGTTTAGTAAAATAATTTCTAATCTTTCTGTTAAAAATAATACCCTTTGGAAGGTATGTAAACAATATACATAACATCATGAAACACTTCCCCAATTCATGATCCTCATACTAACACATATGCATATAATAATACCAGTAAAGTAGAATTGGTTGCTGCACGCTACCTTGAGGTTCGCAGCAGAAATATCCATTTAGCTTCAAGCTATCAGAAGAACAAATTACATAAAGTTGTCAGCAGATTTATCGCATCATTTCGGATAACAACTAATATTAAATTAACTTCTCCCAAAGAAGTTTTTACACATGTAAAATCAACAAAGAGGAAAAACTCGGTAGGTCACGATGGTATACAATCTACTTTAATTAAAATGCTACCTTAAAAAGCCATCAGTTAACTAATTTGATTAATGCAATGTTTAAATTTAGGTACTTCCCTTCTAGTTGGAAAGTTGCTAAAATAATTCCAGTACCAAAACACGGTAAAGATTGCTCTCAGATAGACAATATCCGTCCAATCAGCTTGCTTAGTAATCTTAGCAAAATCGCTGAAAAAATTATTCTGAAAAGATTATGTGACTTCACTAACTCTAATAATATAATACCTAGTAGTCAATTTGGATTTCAACCAAAGCATTCCACAACACAACAGATAGCAAGAGCTGTTGACTCTATCACAGATAATTTTAATTTCGATAAACGTACTGGGATGGTGTTATTTGATGTGACAAACACAACCTGGCACGACGGTATTATCTATAAAATGATTGTTTCCCAATTATCTAATTAAACTGATTAACAGTTACTTAAGTAATCGATCATTTTATACCATTATAAATAATGCGAAATCAAGTAGCAAATCTTGTTCTCGTGCCTCAAGGTAGCATGCTGGGGGCCATTCTTATTTACATTTTTCATGCATGATTTCCCGTATATAAATAGTTCCTACAGATCAAGTACTATCAGCAATAGGTTACAATCCGGTGTTGATCGTGTAATTAAGTATTTTTCTAAATGGCAAATTGCTTTTAATCCTTCCAAAACGAAAGCAATTTTCTTCACTCGTCGAAGACCGTTTTTCCCGACCAGATTTCACGTCAGTGGCGTTGATATAGAATGATCTGACCAGATACGCTATCTTGGTGTCATTTTAGACAAGAGGCTAATTCCAAGCATATTGACCATTTGAAGACAAACAGAGCAATCTGTTCAATTTACCCCATTTTCAAACGTAAATCTCACTTAAATATTAATAATAAACTAATAATCTACAAGTCAATTATTAGGCTTATTTTAATATATTCTTGTCCAGTTTGGTCTTTAGTCTCAAATGATAGTTTTAATAGACTGCAGTTAGTCCAAAATCGATGTCTTAGATGTATCCTCAATGTCCCCCGTATACACTAAAATTTCATATATGCATAGTGCTCTGCAGATACCATATGTAAAAGACTATATCCTCAAACTATCCCAAAATTTTTTTCTCAATTGTAGTGTGCACCGTAATAATTTACTTCCAGCAATAGGAAATTACGATTCCAGGGAACTAAGTATTATACTAAGTATAAGCATCGACGCATTAAACATAATGTATTATTCTCATAACGTTATAATTTGTTTGCTTTCGTTTCCATTACTTATAAATGATATTACATATTCGTTATATAATTAAACTTATTATTTTTTAAATTATCGCTTTTCATTTGTGATGGTTTTTTGTCTGATTTTTCCATCGATACTATTTATATCTTGTATATTTATTATTTACCAGTTTATATTATTAGTTACTTTCATAAATGCAGAGGGCATTTGTTCCGGTACATTTATTAAATATTATTATAACTTTTTAATATAATGTCAAATATACGCGTTTTTACATTTTACATTTTTTTTACTCTGGGGAGGGGACAGCATTAATGTCGAATATCAAAATGGTGCAGCGATCTCAATCAAAAATACTAAGGTTAATAGCCGGTGCACGCTGGTATATACGAAACGACAATTTGCATAAAGACCTAAAAGTACCGAATGTGCACGAAGTAGTTCGGGATTGCACTAGAGATTACTTACACAGGTTATCGCTCTAACCAGCTGGCGGTAGATTTATTAAATCATGTCAATGAACCACGCGGATTGAACTATCGCACGCCTCTAGATCTTCCCCCCGGTTTAAATGATTGTTGAGGTAGTTCGGAGTGTCATTGTTGAATGACATCTCTCATCCTGTCATAACTCACACACCAGTTGCTTTATATAAAATATAATCTGGATTATTGTATTACACCGGCATTAATCGCAAACAATATACGTGTGTCTGTGAGTATATTTTTAAAATAGTATAAGCTGACCCAGAGAAGAGACAGTATTTTTTTTTTTTGCAATAAGAAGGAATATGACGGTTTAGCAAAACAATTCTTTCCGACTATAGATAGCCGACTAAACAACGTTGTATTTACACCGAATTATTTTAATGTACACTTAAGGTTTGACGAGAAGATAGTATGCGTTACCATTTTCTTCAGTTTATAGAGTACACATTATCAAAAAGGGTTGCTTGACATGTAAGAACACACCCGTGCATACCTTAGCTTAGTTTCGAGACTATCGTGAATATGCACAGTTCGGTGTACCTGATCACTTTTTCTGAATCCAAATTGATGATCGAGAACAATGTGTTCCGATTTTAAAATACGATCCAACCGCTCCGATATAATTTTTTTCAAGTAGTTTTGAAAGTATCGGGAGCGTGGAAACGGGTGTGTTGGATGTGAAATCTCATGCGGTGCTTTATCTGATTTTGGTGAATTACATTATGTGTTCGGTGTCCTACTTTTCAGTATCGTTTCCAACGAGATATCCTAATCTACGTGCGTACGAAAATATTTTATTGACGACGTTAAAACCGGGAAATTATTTTATACTAATCATACGCGTTGCATAATAATGAGGCTGATGGCGATGATGATAATTTCACAATGACCATCCGATCGCGTACAATCGTGAATATAATAACGTAATTAATTAAATGGTCAGCCAGTTATCGTAATTATTATTAATATTATTATTATCATTATTATTATTATTATATTTTTGTTACGGGTTAAAAATATTTAGTCGGACCTTGCGGAATATTGAAATATCATAATTTTGAGGACACGATCGGTACTAAGGTTAGATTTCATTAATTAATTTTGTTACTCTCACATACGATCATGGCCATATTCTATTGTCCACACCGTATAACGAAAAAAGTGATAACGATCAACGTTATCATGGAGTATTTATTTATACATACATATTTCATACATGTATACATATATAAAAATGTATATATATTTACACACACATATATATATATATCAATATATAAATATATATATATACATCAATATATAAATATATATATATGTATATGTGATATATGTTCCGGCTTTTACAAAAAATTGTGCATTTATATAAATTCACGTGGCCGGCCATTAGAATACAAGGTTCGATTTTGACGGTAAAGCGTATTAAATGAAAAATTCGTAAAATGTTGCACTGCTTAATTTTTATTTTATTTCATTTATAAAGGTGAATATGACAGACGAATCTTCCGCAATAGATATAGAGATTGTAATTTATTATTATATTTACACATATTAGGAATGTTTACATAAGCGTGCGCGGCTATTAATATTATTTTCTATTCGATTTATTACTGTGATTCCGAATTGTAAACAAGTTGTGCCATATTATATATATCACACACATACACACTCACACACACATATGCATTATATATATATATAATATATGTATTCGTATATACAATTTTGAAAATACGAAACGTTAACCCCTTGAGTCACGTATTATCGGGTGTTTTTTTTTTTTTTTAAGGTGGAATTATATTAAAGAATGTGTGTCTAAACAAGATTATTAATTAATATTTTGCATGTCTAGATAATTTTTAACGAGTTATGTAATAATTTTTGAGATGAAATAACCGAATGTCTCTTATTAGCGAAAACTGACAATTTTTGGTTAATTCAAAATCTATATACCGACCTCACAGCGAACGCTATACGATTGAAATGGTTAATAAAATATTAACATTTGACGTACCCTATCGCGAAAGAACTATTTGTCACTTATTATTATTATTATTACTGTTATTGTCATTAATATTATTATAGTTATTATTTTATGCCATAGTAGTACTTTAATTATTTTCTCAATGTTTATTTATTTATTTTATTTTATTTTATTTGTTTATTCGTATTTGATTTGTAATTAATTTTTATTTGATTGAAATGTACTGGTGTATCGTATTGAAATTAAAATAAATTTAATTTGATTTGATTATTATTGTCACTATTATTACTGTATGTTATTATTATTATTATTATTATTATTATTAATATTATTGATATAGGCTGTGGCTTATAATTTAGTACCTGACTTCATTAAACAATATTTAATGAATTATACATCGTCGTAAAGCTTCGGTTTCTTACGTTTTAGATAAGGACTGCAGCTGCTGGCCGTTGAAATATTTATCTCAAATGGTCGCTGTTATTAATTAATTTATTTATTTAAAGTTTTTCAGTTGTTTGTATCTCTATTTTAATTTTTTAATTTTTTAATTTTTTTTTTTTTTTTTTTTTTTTTTTTTTTTTTTTTTTTTGGACGGGTACTATGTACTGCTGCTATGGCCAGAAGCACCCGTATGGAAAAATGAATGTTAGATTAGATTGATAAATTGATCATGCCTATAGCTCGAAGAAACTGAAGTGCTGCTTCTACAGCAGTTGGATCATCAGATAGAACTGTTTTGAATGAACTACCATTGAAGTTTTGGGGACGGTATACGGAATATTGTGGACAGTCAAAGAACAAGTGCCGGAGTGTTAAGGCGGTTCGGGCGCAATGAGCGCACAGAGGTGGATCTGTTTTACTTAGAATATAACCATGAGTCAGTGCAGTGTGGCCAATACGAATACGGGAAAGTACTACTTGATCCTTTCTGCTTTGCGCCGAATATTTCCAAGGAAGAGGAGAGGAGCGAATGGATCTAAGATGATTTGCATTCTACAGATCGCGAAATAATTTATTTGCTATATATTTGACGAAGATGACTGCATCTGCCTCAGGTATAGGTATTAAGGGATAAGTTTGGATTCGAGTTGCCTCTTTAGCTGCTCTAATTCACTTAATGTGAAACCTGTGTGGCTTGGAATCCATATTAGGGTTATTTTCAGAGTAGTTGGTACGAGAGATTCAATATTTTTATAGCAATAGGATGGATTTTGGAAAAATTAGGGTTGAAATACATAATGGAAGATAGTGAATCAGAACATATTAAAAGATCATTGTGATTTTCATTGACCGCTTTTTGTTAGCATTTTTGATTAGAATATTAATATTATACGTTCACGTTTTATGTTACTTAAGTTATGTTTCTCGGCGTTGATTTTTATTCCTTTTTTGATTATTTAATCATTAAAATTTCAGCACATCGTACTGTTTCAATTTTCGTTAAATTATTATCATACCGTTATTGCTGGTTTTAATTTTTTCTTTTAAATATTTTTAACATTAATTTCATATAGAAGATGAAATTTTTATGTTAAGTTTTGCTATTTCGGGTAACCCTGTGTATTTTATAATTTATAAAATACAGATTTATGCTCGCGTATTTATTAGCCGGTTTTATTTGTATTCTAATGCAAATTATGCAAATAAAATTTGATTTGATTTGATAAGTATTCCGAACCTGCTCCTATTCTTAATGGGTTTTTTTTGCCCGTACGACGTTAATTTGCTTAAGATCTTTCTTAGTCCGTTAATAGCACACTGTTTCTCCCTGGTGGTACATTTTCTCGATAGCAATTACTAAATTTTCTTTGTATAAAAATAGATTTAAGTACTTGACAGTTGTTCGTACAACGGTGCTATTAATCCTAACAGGTAGAGGTGTTGCTTTTCTGTTTGTAAAATTAATATTTACCTATTTATCTTCATCGATTCTGATAATCTATTTATTAAACCGTACTTCTAATTTGTGAGCGTTCTGTAGATTTTTTGTCGCTATTTGAGGATCTACATGTGATAATAGAAGTGCGGGGTATCGTCATTGATTCATAACGATATTTAATATTTTTACTATTAATATTCATCGCATTACCAAAGAGAGACGAAAAAGAAATTATTACAAACGTTGATATTTCCTATCGCAAAATACGGTGTGCCGAGTCTTGGACTATACATAACGCGGATCAGATACGCATAGAAGCATTCGAAATGACATGCTACCGCAGAATATTACGAATTTCGTGGGTAGCAAAAAGAACCAACTCATAAATCTTAATGGAACTAAATGTCGATGATAACGAAAGGATCGCGGATATATAGATGCATGTTGAAATTTTTCGGTCACATATTACGATCTGATCGAATAGAAAAATTGGTTATGCCGCGAAAGATAAATGGAAAACGACGAAGAGGACGATGTCCAAACCGGTATATAGACCAAGTAATGCGTAGGACCGGTCTAACGGGGTTACTGATGATAGTCGCAGTGGATAGAACAGGATGGCGAAGAATTGATTGATTGGTCGCGACGCTCGGATAATCGAATATCGTGAAGATTTAAATCATATTTTCGGTTGAATGTAAAAAAAATCACTTCGCGGTATAGCAAAACTACGCAGTCTATATCAACATTCAGTAAACCGGGAATTATTTTGAATTATATTTAGGAAATAACGCTAAACTAAGATACGTTTAATGAAATTAAACATCTGGTAGTACTGTTCGATCGTAAATCTGATACCAACATCTATCTATCGAAAGTTGAATTATCCTACTTAAAGCGGTTCTCTTTTCAGTTCATATAAAACTATTAACCAGTGCTGTCATACGGCATAATCTATTTTTTTTTTTTTTTTTTTTTTTTGAAACGGAGGGGAAAAATCTTCAAAAGACACTGATATATTTATAAGTTCCATATATATTTTTGAGAGCAGCACATGCACTCAGCAAGTGCTGCTGGATTTCAAAGAAATCAGCGTGTGGGATTTTTACCCACTAAAAAACCCCCTCCCTTGTTGAAAAAAAGAGAAAAATATACACGTAAATATAGAGGTCCATGAACAAATGCAAAGACCTCCACATTATAATAACATAATATGTGATGGAAAAGGGATGAAAAATACATAGTCCCTTATTCCACCAAGAAAGCATATAACGAGTTTGTGATTTATTAAATATTGAATTAAATTATAATAAATCTTGATATAAACTTATATCATAGTATAAATAATAAATTACTATATACGCTTGTGACTTACAAGCTTACATATAGGGATAACTGTTATTAAAAGGAAATAATATAAGATAACATAAAAGAAAAGAAAATATAAAAACAACTTGTTAACAATGACTTACACAACATAACTATATAAATACAGTTTTTATAAAACAGAGTATCATCTTAATAAATGAATATACATGTAATCATTAACCAGTAAGAGTTATCCATTATCTACAAAAACTACTTAGTAAAAGACTTAAGAAATAATAAGTAAAGCAGCTGACCATGCTAGACTGAATATTATTGATATTGGGATAACGTTTGAATTAAGTTGAAATGAAAACAATGAACAAGATATTTCTTAAACGTGACATAATTTAAATTTTAATCGCATAATTTCTTCTGAATACTCTAAAAAAGTTTTATGAAACTTATAAAGTGGAAAGCATTTTGATTCCTGGATCCCAAACTTAGCACGAATAGCAGCAAAGGCAGGACACTGAAACAATGTATGTCTAATATCATCATCAACTGATGAACATAGAGAACATGATGGAACGTTGGCAAGCTTAAACCTATATAAGTATGATCCAAGCTTACCGTGCCCAGTTAATAATTGCACATTATAAAAATTGATATTAAAACTCTCTATTTTCAGTCTCAATGAGACATTTGGCAGGAACTCATAAGTTTTCCTGCCGGTAAGTTCAGCGTCGCACCTTTGCTGCCATTCCTTAACAAGCATCATATAGATATGTCTTTTATATTGCTTATAAATCAGCTGCTGAGGGCACAATCCAGGAACAGGAATTGTTGAATGTGAGGATTATTACCATTGAGAAGCCTAAAGGCCCCAGCAGCGGCCCTCCCCATAAGATAAAGATCCAAGGGAAAGACACCACAGATGACACAGGTAGCTGAAGTTGGTGTTGTACGATACAAAGAAGAGATGCGGAGCAGGAATTTACGCTGATGTTTATTAACACAATTCAACACCTTCCTATTAACATAAATTGCAGCCCCATAACCATAGATGGACTGCACAATGCCTTTATATAGGATTAACCTTTCCTTAAAAGCAAGTCCCCAACAGTTATTTTGAATCCGAAGTAGTTTATTGTAAATAATAGTACATTTAGCTGAAATATCTTTAACATGCGGCAGGAAGTTATCTAATTAAGGTGATAAAGACCGTATCAAATCCGTAAAAGTTCTTAACGTGGGCGATACTGAGAATATTTGTCCAAAATGCCACTTACTATTCTTCTTCAGTTATATAGATTACAGTTACTTACTTGGACAAGGCTAGTAAATTTAAAATCTCATTCGATAGCAGTAGGACAAGATGAGGAGGTATGGAGTAAAAATTACGAATAGGAAGACAGGCTTCCCTATAGACCTGGGGTAATGTAAAAATCGATTTAACGAATTATAAACGACGTTCTAGGAAATTATTGCGTTAATAACAGTCAACTTCGACGATATATCATCTTATACATTGCTGAAATTCTGCCCACCTGTTTATTAATTCTAATAACTCGTATTAAACGTGCGCTTGAACATTTCTCTTCATGTATAGTCAACGTTATTGTATTTTACGAGCATAAATTGCGATTGTAATTTATTCAATTATACGAAAATATAATATGTTTGTATGTATTTTATTATTATTATTAATTGACAATACGGGAACCGGCTGCACTAACGGTGCACCCGTGGACTTACTGTGGTCCTAGATCTGATTTAAAAGGTTCAGTGAATCCAGGAACAGGAAAACATTACGAATATGGTCGGCAGATTCAGATAAAAGTTGGGGTAAGGAAGGAGGAAGGTCTAAATGTTACGAGAGCATGACAGGATGTTAGTGCGTGTGGGGAGTAAGCAGGTGTTGTGACATTTGGTAAACGGGACAGAGTGGAGTGTCTGTACCTTGAAGAACGTGGGAATAAGACTTGAGTGTGGTAAACACTTTTCTTTCTTGTTCCGAAAGGAAACGGCAGCTGAGATAGTGGATTAGATTCGATTGGAAATGTGTGAACGACGCCTCCCTGGCAGCTCGGTCGATAGCCTAATTTCCAGGAAGACCGATGTGGCCGGGAATCCAAATGAAAGATCTAATAAGGTCATAAGCAGTTTGCGTTGTAAAAGTGCATTTATAAAAGTGTATATTTTTCTTATGTACCATAATAATATGAATTTTCTTGTATCGCACGTTGTTCCGTTAATTTTTATACGAATTTAAAGAACTCCTTAAACTCCGTCCTTATATAATAAGTCATAGAGTTTTTACATGTTTTCAATAATGCACTTTATCGTATTTATATACTGATTGTATAATAATATTGTGTTTTTTGTAGATGAGGTTTTCAAGTGTGTATGTATACGAATGTGTATGTGTGACGTGTTTGTGAAGCGATATTGTATCGTTCGAGCATTGCATAGTTTTATTTGATGTATCTAAATTACTATGTTGCATATTATTTCGTTGTATATCGGAAATGTCTTAATAATAAAAATTCGATTTCGAATTATCACGGTTAATATCGTTTTATTATTTTATTGTAGTTAGTATTTTCGTTATTTATCGCGACTAAATGTAATTTTATCGATTATCATCGAAAATTAATGACGCTCCTAATCAACCTTAGTCGCTATGCGTACGGACGATCTAATTATTAATTAAAGTAACATACGCGATGACCTTTAACGACTACACACGGAAGAATTGAAGTTCATAGACATTTTTTTTTTCAATCATCCGCAATACTAATCGCTAATCGCCGCGCGAATGTTATCACGACCTAATCACACTGACCGGGATAACATCGGATTGAACTTTTATTTAACGACCGATTATCACGGCTATTCGAACAATAAACGATGTGATTATAATTCAGTTAGTATTTTCGCGTTTTTTATCAGCGATTTAATTTATTATATCACGAATTAATTCGCATCGTAAACGCGTACCGGTTTAATAATAGTAACAAATCCATCAACTATCAAACAGGAAAGGAAAAATCCATTAACGATCAATACTACTCGTAGTAATTAACGATAATGATAACATTATGAATTTAATAATATTATATTCGTAATCAGCTTCGTGCCGTATTTAGAATCCCGTTAGACGATTTATCGCAGAACAAAATTCACCGGCCGCTTGTATTCTGCGATTGTTTCCAATGTCCACTGTATGTTTTTCATCCAATCCACGATGTTCTTCTTCCAGCTCATCCTCGTTTTTCTTCAATCATTCCTAATAATATCGGCTGCAGAAATTTATAACTCCGCTCATTAGGTGACGAACATAGCATATTTTCCGCTGCTTAATTGTCTTCGAGATTTTTCTTTCCACACTTGAACTTTTTCCAGTACTTTTTCATTTTTCATTTTTCATTTGTAATGGTCCACGATATTTTCAGCATTCTACAAATCGGCCACATTTCACATTTAAGCATTTTATATTGATTTTGCCGTGTGCATCGAGTTGCTTCGGTCTTCCCATATAGGAGAATAGTATGAATAGAGGATTGTATAAGTTTAAACTCGGTGCTTTTAATAGATTTTTCATTTTTTGGAAAGCTGGCTTTTTGTGTAAGCATACCTTCTTTTGACTTAAATTAGCGGATTTGAGTTTTTCCGTTAACTCGCACGATAATTGAATTTCTTTCGCATTACATATTTTTATGTAAATGTATCAATTTTTAAAATATATACAAGCGGCCTACGAAATGCAGAATTACAATTGACAATTTACGTAAATTCCAATTATGTTGAAACACGAACCAGATTAAATGTTATTAACCTATTCATCGTCATATCGAAAAATAGCGTGGATTCATGAAAAATACATTTACCGAAGGGTCAATTTACATTCAGAAGGAAGGATATAAGGAAAAGCTGTTCTGATTTTCAGTTAATAGAAAAAGTCTGTTAGCCAACGATATGTATTTGAGCGACGATAATGTTATGCGGGATATTAAGTACGCCATTAAGAAACGGAAGACTATTGGTCGAATTGTATGGGGAAAAAATCAGGATAACCGAAAAAAGCCAGCGTGTTAAGAATGGATTTCGGCAAGGTTATGAGATAAGGCAGAGATGTTTTCTAAATATATTGATGTAACAAAAAAAATTAAATAATTAAACTTGAAAATAACGCTGGTATACAAAATCCCATAATCGATTTATTCACAATAATTACAACTTAGTGAAATTCATAAAAAAAAAATTAAATAAATTAAAAAAGATCACTTCGATAGATAGATATATGTGCAGAAAAAAAAATAAACAATGAAAAACACACACGTCTTAACAGCGAGAAGACTTCGAACAGACTGACTGAAAAACTTCAAATTGATAACCCTAACTGAGGTTGTGTAATAATTATCTCTATTATCGTTGAATAAAATAATCGATCACAGGAAGAAATCTCTCTGATCGGAGAATGTAGTGATCGACTTTTGGACAAGGTTGCTGTATTGACTGTCGCGCATAGTTGCATCATATTAAACATTTGATGATAGAGGAACGAAAATGAACGGTGTAATAAGACGATTATATGGTTGCGGATAAAAATTGCGCGAGTCGATTAATGATTTAAAAGGGATTGTTAAACACCGAGCTTAGAATGAGATTCGATGTTAAATGATAGTACCAGACGGCCGGATAAATATATTGGTAGATTGGTAAATAAGTAAAGGAATTTGAATATCCGATCGGCTGAATATAATGAGAAGAGTAGACCGAGCAAAGATCGTATTCGGCAAGGAAGGAAAAAGATTAGGCCCCGTCTAGTCTTTCGGATATTTGGAAAAGCGTTAGATTGGTGCGATGCCCTTTACGCAGACGAAACAAGGACATCGCTGAAGAAATAAAAAAGAATAAACTGGAGACGTTTAAAATATAGAATTGCGAGAGATTGTCCCCGGAGTCAGTGAAAAAAGAGAAATACAAAGGAGACTATAGGAGAAAGTAAATGAAATACCGTAGTTAGTAGGACGTATTATATACGCTATTCAATGCGGATTATCGACCTTATAGAAGGAAAAACAACATGGAGAAAGTTCAAAAGAGGAATAAGTTCGCCGCATGGCATACGAGGAACACACATATGTGGAAATTAAACCATTAGCCAAAAAGCAGGCGAAGTTCTTGATGCCACGTTACCTATAAACCATCCGGTTCAGGAGAGGAAAAAGAATATCTACATTTTCTACGTTGTACCGACAATACAACCAACCACGGTGAATAGAAGAAGTAGGATTGATAAGAAGAGGCAAGAAAGTTAGGATAAAGGAAGAAATATATACGGCTAATATCTCCAGCGAGATAAGTTAGTACGAGGATAGACTTTATACTCGTTTATGTGTCGCTGCATCCGTTGTGTCCCACCGGTAGCCAGTGGACGATATGCTTGATATTTACTTATATTCGAGCGATCGTACACACTATTAATTATAGAAGTTCATGTTCTTCCTCTTGCTCTTTGACCTATTTACGTCTTATTACATGTCCTAATATTTTCCGCTTTTCTACGTAATTTATTAAACTTACTTTTTCGCGTATAGAATCTGTTTGTTCTTATTTCTTTTCAAAATGTTTTCGTCATTATTCTGCCCCAGATCGGCATGTTAAATTCAGTTTACCTCCGCTGTCAAGCGTCAATTTTTTCTGTCCGCTGTGCTTATCTGTAACTTATTATTTCGTTTCTATCGACATTTATCCGCAAAGATTTGTTCATAAACCATTGAATTATACTTCGAATACGATTACTGTAAAAAATTATGCGATAATTAAATAATTATTTCTATAATTTTCTTATATACTTCTTCCACTCCTCAATACGTTGGTTTGATAGGCAACATCGCAACGGTATACAAAATTCGCCCGCTATGCAGTTATTGATTTAATTTCCACATACTTCCTCAATCCTCGGATGTCATACACGAATCACTTCCTATTTGAACTTTCCTCATATTGATTATACTCGTTAGCGCGCATGATTTCAATAAATATGTATGTATGAAATATTATGCGTACTATAATACATATTTATATGTTAGTACGTTTTACTAAACGCAAATAATACGTGACGAACATCATTTAAACACGGTCGTCTGTCCGAGGTTACCTTGAATTTAATAAATCATAAAAATCTATCGTTTATTACTATATTGTTGTAAATTTCTGTTATATATATATATATATATATATATATATATATATAAGCTCCTACGCAATTATTTTATTAATATCGATGCAATATTAGATCCCCGATAGTATAATAACCGTAAATTACGTTTCCACTGTAACGGCCTACATATTTTATTCATTTCCTACTCTATGCGTTTATTATTATATTTAATTACGTTCGTTAATTAAAGACCGAAGTTTCCATACCGGAGGTAATTAATTTTTTTTACTCGTGTGCAATAAGCTGACTAAGATATTTGCTACGTTTCAGCTTCGCGGCACATTTCCGAAGTGAAAGTGAGAAATAATTAATCGATGGCCAGACGACGTGAACGATTAATCCTAATTGATCGTTGCAAAAGCGGATGATTAAACTCGGTCAATCCAGAATTTAATCAATCTATGCGCCGTTCATTCGTAATCTATGCACATGTAAATTAGTATATGCGTATATAGATATATATATATTATATATCTATATATCTCTGCTGATCTGTTTAAATGAAATTTAAGTTAGTGCTTTAATAAAACCGTACAAAATTGAATAAATTTTACGAAAAATTCGAATTAAAAGAATAAACAGACGTAACAGTCAAATTTAGACTTGACGGATTAAAAATTGCGATTCAAATAGCTAACAGTAATATTACACACACTCACCCACGTGTACATATATATATTTTAAAACATAAATCTCATTGTTCGGATATTCACCAGTAGTCAGAATCGAACAGTTTTTATCGAAATGTGGAGCTATTTAAATATTCCACGTAAAATTTCGTATTAATATTTTAAACATATGTATATACAGTCGAATCCGCTTATAAGGGACACATCGGGCGGAAGTCATTTGTCCCTTATAACCGGTTGTCCCTTATAAGCGAATTTTTTAAAATCACTTATTGAAGTGAGTGTATATATACAATTTAGTAAACAATTCACATACTTATAACCTTATTAATGCTTAATATTTATATGGAAATTAAGAGAAAAATTCAGGAGGCATACATAAGGTAAAAGAACCTGACTGCCCTTTTCAGTACTATTCCATTTTTTACGTAAGTTCTGTTCATTTGTTTTTAAACGGGAGACGGTGTTTTTGGAGACGCCCATGATTTTTGTTAACTCCCGAATAGGCATAATATTGGGAGGTTTTTTTGTTTTTTTTTTACAATCTGACCCCCTAGGTCATTTAGCAAAATTTTTGACCATGTAATAACGTGACGGAGAAGCACCCAGTGGTGCTCACCCAGCAGCTGTTAACTAAACAAGGTCCAGTGGTTTATTACGCTTCAACCTCCTGGTGTCACTGGAGGTGTTCAGCAATCTTTGAGCCAAGGTATTAGGATGACCTTCCAGTCTAAGTACATGTCTTTGAGCGTACTGCTTTATAACATCGGACACATATGGAATATTCAAGTCTCTATGTAGGGTTGTGTTGGTTATGTACCAGGGTCCACCTGTCATTGTTCTTAATATTTTATTTTGAAACGTTTGTAGCACCTTTATATTTGTTTTTTTTGCACAACCCCATAGCTCTATTCGGTATTTATAACTGCTGTATATACCAAACGCTTATTAGTCAATGAGAGAACACTATTCCTGCCTAAGAGCCATTTCAGTTTTCTAACCCGTATGTTAAGTTCCTTCTTTTTCTTGTCTATATGATGCCGCCATGTCAATCGACTGTCCAGGTGCATACCTAGATATCTAACACTCGGCTGAATAGGCAGTGTGAGGTTATTGATTCTAACAGGTGGAACTATAACCTTCCTATTTGTGAACTGAACGTTAACGGATTTGCTCTCATTAACACCTATCTTCCATTTTTTAAACCATTGTTCCACTCTGTTTAATGCTTCCTGTAGGTTATTACTGGCAATGTTCGGATCTGTGTTACATGAGAGTAAGGCAGTGTCATCTGCAAAAGTAGCCGCGTGTACATCCCTAGTAACGGGGAAGTCGGCGGTGTAAAGCAAATACAGTGTAGGCCCCAGGACCGAACCCTGCGGTACACCTGCTAGAACAGGATGAATCTCAGAGAGCGCGTGTTCATAACGTACCTGGAAGTACCGATCTTGCATATAAGAAGTAATCAGAAGATATAAATTCGGTGGAAGTAATGATTTCAGCTTTAACAATAGGCCTTCATGCCACACCTTGTCAAAGGCCTGAGCAACATCGATAAATGCCGCCGTACAAACCTGTCTCGTTTCTAGACTGTTTTCAATTATATTTACTATCCTGTGCAATTGATCCACTGTAGAATGTTGTCTCATAAAACCAAATTGATGATTCGGTATTACGTTATTAAAATCTAAATAGGGGCGTAGTCTGTTTAATATTAATTTTTCCATTACTTTTGACAATATGGGTAACAGAGATATAGGCCGATAAGAGGACACACAGTGCGGGTCCTTCCCGGGTTTCGGAACCATGATGACTTGAGCAAACTTCCAATACATCGGGAAGTGATTTAAGCGAATTATGGCATTACATATATATGTAAGAAACACTAGAGCTTTTCGAGGCAATTCCTCAAGCAACTTCGCTGTTATCAGCTCAAAACCTGGACTTTTGTTGCGCTTTAAGGACTTTATGGTACTTTTCACCTCCTAAGGTGACGTAAACTTAGTTGTATAGTTAAGCTGCACCGATGAGGTAAGTTGCATAGACGAGCTTATGTTATCAGTATCCAACGCGGATTTTCTTGGATGGAGCGCCTGTATTGGTTTAAAGACACTCGCTAAATGAGTAGCAAATGCTTCAGCTTTTTCGTTCGGGTTCCTGGCCCAGCAACCACCACTGTTAGTCCTTATCGGCGGTATAATCGGTTTTTTAATATTTTTACAACACTTCCACAGCGAATGATCATCCACAGGCAATGGCGACAAAGCGGATAAGAAATTATTAAAGGTTTCGTTTTTGATTTCCGAAAGTAATCTCTTCAGCTGTTTCGTTTTTTTATTAAACAAAGTTTTATCTTGCGGATATCTAGTTTGAAACCATTTTTTTCGTAATCGTCTTTTCTCCAAGACAAGCTCCTTAACTAATTTAGGATAACTATTATTTATGTTTTTTCGATTATTGCCGGGTGTATTCAAGGTAGCTGCAGTCTGTATTTCGCGAGTAAGGTAACGTACAGCGTCGTCGATGTGCTCGTTACTCTTTAACGGAATTTTTAAGTTTAAGTTGGACTCTAAATATTCTCTATAGGCTTCCCAATCTGTTCTGGAGTTATAGAGATTTACCGGAGTATTTTTACGGATAACAGTGTCGCTCAGGGTTAAAATAACTGGCGAGTGATCCGAAGAAAGATCGAAAGAAGGGCTGATATCTTTGTATTGTTGTGATATACCTTTGACGATGTAAAAATCTAGCAGATCGGGTAATTTGCAAGAATCAGTTGGCCAGTAAGTTAGTTCCCCTGATGAAATATAACCCACATTGTTATTATCTAAAATATTTTTGAGTGCTCGGCCTCTGGGGGTAGTAAGCCTAGAGCTCCACTCTGTATGTTTAGAGTTCCAGTCCCCACCTGCTATAAATCTAGTACCTAGTGAGTGAATGTACATAGACACTCCTAAATTTGTTAATTTGTGGCACGGAGGACAATAGACAGCCGACAGAACCAAGTCACCAACGGCCGTACTTATACTGATGGTGGTCCCCTGTAGGTACTCCTCTCTATAATGAATAAGTTCATGATGTTTTATGTTTGATTTTATTAAGATAGCTGATCCACCTCGGGCGCTGCCTGATGGATGTGTACAGCAGTAGGTTGAATAGTTATTAATTTTGAAGTAATATTTTTCAGTAAATTGTGTTTCGGAAATTAAGAATACATCTATGAAATTTGAACTTAAAAATAACTCAATTTCAGCCTTATGGTTTTTTAAGCCATTTGCGTTCCACGTAGCTATTGTTAATGACCCAGCCATCATTTTACTAACTTATTAATGACAGTCGTTAACATTGTCAGAATTGTACTGTTTTATTGCAGTAATTGCTGGAACATAATTTTGAAATCTGACAGAAAACTAGTAAGTTGATCAGAAATTGTGGACAGTTCCGCTGCCTCATTGTTAGAACTTCGTTCTGGCATATTAAGATTAGTTGACACAGAATTGGCGATAATTTTTGATTTATTTAAATTCGCAAGAGGTACTTTTATGCTAGAAATATTTTGATATAATTTTGAATTTGAATTCGGATTACTGTTTGTAACATGGGAACAGCTAAGGCCTGACTGACGATGACCAGATTGAGCCAAGTCTCTTCTTTCTTTCGTAGACCCCCTGTTTAACTTGAACCAGCTTCTGATAAATTTCGCAACCCTTATAGTTTGCAGGATGGGCTCCTCCGCATAGTCGACACTTAGCTGGCAGCTTTGGATCTTTTCTACACTCCGCAGTTTTATGTCCTGCTCCGCATTTGACACATATCGATGGCCGAGTGCAATATGCCTTAGTATGTCCCCACGCTTGGCAGTTTTGGCACTGAGGGATCGATGACTTTTTATTAGGTGGTTCTACTTTAATCAGCGTGTTACATAGCACTTTTAGATTAAATATTTCTTTACAGTTTTCTGTCTGTTCCAAATCAACGAAGAACAAAGGAGGTTGAATTTCGATTTTGTCTGAAATAGAAATTTTTTCCTTTAATGATAAACATTTACCCGTCATTTTATTCATACAAAAAATTCACCAGAACCAAAAAAAGAAAAGAAAATTTTCGTAAGAAAAAAAATAAAACCTCAGACGCACTACAGTTTTTGCAGAACTAAGAACATAATAAGCTATCGGAGAGTGCATAATTATTAATAAGCGTACAGAGCAAAAAACAGTATAGCGTCAATGAAAGAATGTCAACACAAGGACATCTTAAGCAAAATGAAGAAAAAACAAAAATGTTCACTTAAACAAAAACGAATTGTAAAAATGAGTAAAACATTTTTATTCAATTTTTGTATATGTGAATATTTTCAGTTTACGACTGGAAGTGTCATTTTATATCGGCTGGCTTATCGCCCCTCTCACTATTTATTGCCTTGAAAGTCTATTTGTCCCTTATAACCGAGGCGTTGTCCCTCTAAAGCGAACTAAAACAACCTTCATTTCATAAGTTTGATTCGGGGTTTTGCTGATTGTCCCTAATAAACGGATGTCCCTCTTATCCGTAGTCCCTAATAAGCGGATTCGACTGTATATATATATATATGACTTTTTTATGGCATCCATTAATTGCAACTTGTTGACATTGCACCAACACTTCTCGGTTGGTCACCTTATATTCGTCGATATGCCCACATTTCAACGGCGTTAATTCCATTTATTGTCCAGATTTCCGGCGAATAAAGCTAAACAGACTAAACGTAGCAACGTAATATTCGTTTTCTTTTCTGTTTTTCAGAATTTAGCAGCACAAGGTAAAATTTCAGGAAAGGCACTTACAGGAAGAAAAAACCGCAATTACTGTAATTAAGAATTCCGTCGAATTAATTAAATCAGACAGATGTCGATGTATTTCGTAATGTGCAACCTTCCCGAATGGGATATGCTGTTTTTAAGATGGCAATGATAATAATTTATATCACACCAAAGGCGCGATCGGATGCTTAGTAAAAGTTTGGCGTGACCAAAAGATAAATAGGAATGTTAATAAAATCATGCGTATTTTCAATCTTCTTATATGGTGCTGAAACCTGGACGATACACAGGAATCTCTTGAATTGTGGTGTTGGAGACGTATGCTATGTGTTCCATGGACGACCATGAGGACCAATAAATCAATATTGCAGGAGGTGGGCGAACTTAAACGCCTATTAACGGAAGTTTTGATCAGAATTGGACGATTTTTTTGCTACATAGTCCGGGCAAAGGGACTCACTCTTCATCGAGGAGAAATCGAAGGGGAAACGACATCGTGGCCGTGTGCCTTTAAGATGGTCAGACGGGATTCAAAAATTTTCCGAAAACCAGTTTCAGTGATTGTGTGCATGGATTACTCGAGATCATGCTTTTGGGTATTATTATATTCACAAATATTCCATCAGCTAAGTAACTGATTACTCGGATATTTTCTAAACATCTTAATATTTCCTCTTATCTTAGTTTATTTCGTTCACCGATGTTAGTATTTCGCTGGGATTTTCGCCGAGACTTTTATCAGGTTACTCAAATTAAATCGAGAAGCGTGCAAGCAGATGTTTGAGTAGCTGGTTGGTGAACTTTGTATCGGGTATCACACGCTCCGTAGGATAATTTATTAATATCATTATAGATAATTCGACACCACCATTTTTTCTTCAGTAAAAAGATATCATCGGCTCTATTTGATCAGAATTTACAAATCATTTTTTGAAATATTATCGCGCAAAACTACACTACTTATTTCCCTTGCAGTTTTTTCTTTAATTTTTGAAAATCTTTTTTCGCGGAACATGTGAATCATTTCGATTTAGCGTGCGATTGAAATCAATTGTTAATTTCCGCTTACGCTGTTAATGCAAAAAAAAAAACATCCGAGTATGAAGAGATTTATTATTTATAAAGTTAATATTTTATTTTTCAATCGCACTTAGAAAATTGTTCATGGCATTTGTATCACGATAAAATTCAGTTTACCGGTTGTGGACTTTTCCCGTTGGATTTTACTCTGTTACGGACGGTAAGCGAGAATGCAAACTTTTTTTCTATACAAAAGTAACACTGAAGTTTTCTTTTAGCAAAAAATCATTAATTGTTAATAATTAAAGTTTTTCAGTAGTTATACTAGTTCCAAGTTGAAATAATAAAATAAAATAATAATAAATGAATTATTTATAATAACAATAAGAAAAAATTATATATGAAAATATATATTCAATAATATATATATTACAAGAAATTATTTAAATAGAATATAGAATAAGGAAAGAAGAAAATTCGGTATAGAAATAAATGTTGGAAAACCGAATCAAATTCACAAGAACATCTAACAATGATCGAATCAGTTAAGGAATTCAGGTATTTAGGTTCTTCTGTCCCGGGCCAGACATAAAATAAATCGTGTTGCGTATTTCGATGGAGAAATAATCGCTTCATAATTTATAAGCTGTACTAACAGATCGAAAGTTAAGAATGGCAGCTAACGTCAAAAGTGCTACGTAATGTCGGTTGTAAAGTACGCATCAGTGACGTGGACGATGAATGCAGAAAGCATTAAACGGCTAAACACGTTCGAAATGTGGAATACCATGGACGGAGAAAATAACGAATAAGGAAATACTCCAGAGAAGTGCAATTAAGAAAATCATACTGATATAGATGATGTAGTGAGCAGTAAAAGAAAGTTCGCTGGACGCAAGATCTGGGAAGGAGGAACATTCTCGCTTGCAATGCAAGACAAAATTAAAGGAAAATCGCCAGTGAGATGAAGAAGATTGAAATGATAATAACATAATAACGGGATTTGGGAAACGAAATATGAACGAAATAATACACAGCCAGTAAAAGAAAAATGTGATTTGATTCAAAGTCGTTGTATGCTACTGTTTGTCAAAAAATGCAATCATTACGCTGTATATATAACAATTCAATGGCATAGTTGCTAGGAAACTTAATTCTTAACTTTGTGGTCGAAAGTTCGATCATAGTCCACGCTGAAAAGTCATTCATCATCGTTTAACTCTTAATTATCGCAAATATAATTTGTGCCGTAAGTAACTGCTCATTTTATAAACAAAAATAACGTACAATCTTTATGCATATTTATACCTGTATGTACTTCATATATATATATATATATATATATATATATATATATATATATATATATATATATAGATACATACTTGAATGATTGTAAGTATATATGTGTCTATATGCGAATGCGTATGTATATTCATTATATAATGAACGTAATAACTTAAACTTTTTCCTAGCATTAATAATAATTTTAAACTGAATGCCTAGTTTAACTACACACACACATATATATATATATATATATAATATGTATGTATGTGTGGCATGTGTGTGTACTTATGCATATTTATATATATATATTTCTGCACAAATATATGTATATACATATTTATATATATATATATATATATATATATATATATATATATATATGTGTGTGTGTGTACGTCTATTACACATATAGAAATATTTCATCAGTATCCGCATTGTTGAAATGGTAAGTTCATTTAAAAATCAGCACAGTGCCCGTACCATTGATTGTGTACCACTGGAACCGTTTTCAGCATTACTTCAGTGGTACAGACCTAGTCAGTGCAGCACTAAAAGCGCTATGTGGCTTTAGTCTGTACTGAAAAGCTGACGGGGCCCTTCGGCGCTGTCTATCAAAGAGGTCGGCTGTTCAGTTCACCCGTAGAGCATCCATTTGCTAAAGACTAGAGCCACGAATTGGTCTGTACCACTGAACTAATGCTGAAAGCAGCCCCAGTGATACAGACTGATACAGATCATAATGGTATTTAGTGAGGCCTGGTAACCATTTTCCACCACTTAAAGAAAACAAATATACTAGTAAACTGCGAATATAATTATCGTATATATTTTTTCGAAAATAACAGTACAAAATTTTAAAATTGTAATCAAAATATTTTCATCTTCTGTACATTTTTTACAACAGCAAACTTCTCATTCTGGTAATAAACAACGCTGCGACGTTATGGGGTATATATATATATATATATATATATATATATATATATATATATATATGTTAATTATGTATGTGTGTATTATTTGCTGGTAACTTTTATTTACTTAATTCCTACTAGGCGAATAACGTATACGCGTATAAAAATAACGTTATCGAAAACCCATATCGAGTTATCGGTCTAAATCGTTAGATTTTTTTAAAAATAAAATATCGAATTTTCTTCTTGGCGTTCTGACGAGTAAAGAAAATTTATTCCTTAATAAAGTTCGCGAATAAACCGAATTATAATTCATCGCGATCTGCGGCCACCGATTCTACGTTACCGTCAGCAGCGATGGTTGTTGAGGCTGCTTCTTGCATCAGATTTAAAAGCGTCGGTCTCGAAGGCGGTAATTTGTACGGAAACGGCGTCATATTAGCAGTCGGAGTAGTCGGTGAATTCGAAACCATCAGTCTAGCCTCCGTCATGGCTTTCATCAACTTTTTCTGCTTCATCAACGATTCCTGCGTTTTACACTGTCCAATTTGAGACCTAAACCGTACGTGTAAACAGATTCTATACATACAACCTAATAGCTACTGTATAGTATTATTATTATTTCGTATTTTTTCGAGTACAAATTACAATTATTAGTTACATTAAAAATATTATGCATTAAAATCCAGCTTCTAGATGTAATTTTCTGCTTGGTCAGTTAGCTAGGCGATCTGTTTTGCGAGTCGTTGTTTAAAACGCCGGTTCGACATTTTGTCAGTCGACTATGTAGTCCGATAGTTTGATCGTCTTCTCCACAGTCGCGTGTTGCGTCATTCTTTATCCCAGCATTTATTCAACAATGTTCCACATCTCCGAGCTCCGTCTTGATGCGATTAAGTCTGGATCAGAATTTTCTCGATAGATCAAACTCAAAACCTGTCGATTACACGGATCTCGAATAAGATTACGTTTCTCTAGATTTCCGATCGCCCATTCATGTCTTCAAGTCCGAGTTGAATTGATCCTCGATTAATTGAGCCAAACTGTTGTACGCTGATTTCCTTTATTCGAGGCGATCTAATACGTTTATATCCTCAAAGAGCTTTTCTGCTGATATAATATACTTTTCACGTTCCCTTATATATTTCGTATTTTCTGTTCGCTCGATTCAAGTTCAAATATCATGATAAAATCTCTAATGAATTCGGCTGTCCTTCTAAATAGCCGGTAATTGAGTATTGGCTTACGAGAGAAAATGCTGGAGAAAACAAATAGCGATCCGGTATTGAGTTCTATGAAACTTTCGCAACAATTATGTAAGCGACGTCCATATTACCGACATTCAAGTTGATGGAAACTTAATATGTATAAGTAAAGCATCGATTTGTAGAAATTCTGAATAAGGCTTATAATATATTGAATTCGGAACCAGTAGCGGCAGTTCTGTTTGTTCACGATTCGGAAAGTTGAGCTTCATCGCTCATCAAAGGTTTTTTTAAGTTCGTCTTTCGATTTATTTCGGCATCGTTTCAGCAAAATATTTTAGTTATGCATTGTCGGTACTTTTTAATTCCTGAGTTATTACCAACTTTACAAGGATGAAATTTCAAGTCTTCCAGCAATATACAGCGAACAAATTCTCTCGGCAAGTTTTAAACCTAGCATGACGACGAGCAGATCGTCCGGCACTCCGAATGGAACTCGATCGATGTTTGTGGGGTTACGAACCAGTTTTTTTTTATCCAGAACGTTTCTTTGTCCTTTGCAGAAGCTAACTCTCGAAGGTTTTCACGCCACCTTAAAATTGAATTGCGAAATGGTACAGATTTGCACCGCGTAACTTTGAATTCTTTTCGAAACTCTCTGCACTGTCGTGATCGATTCACGCCGAAAATAACGTTCCACGCAAAATTCTTGACGTGTCGAAAATTACTGACGGAGTAATGACTAATTTCGTTTTTCCTTAAAATTTAATTCGATCTCACTCGGATTATTCGACATGATGAAACGGTACTTACGCTTTCCGTGCTTCTTCGACGGTTCTTTTCCATTTATTCGAGTTCGAATTGTAGGCGACGTCTTTAGCGATTTTACGGAACTTGCTCAAACAAGCTTCTCTTCGATCATTATTTTGTTCATGTTCGTATTTGAACTCTTCCGTCGTTCCCGGATAAGACAGATCGTCCGTTTCGATTTGTTTATCATTGTCGGAGAGCGTACATATGGTTTCGCCTTTGATGAGGCCAACGTGGAAATCTTTCATCAATTGTCTTTCCCAAATTCGTAATTTTTTACTGAGAACTGCAACATCGTCGTTAAACTTTTATTATTACTTTTCGCAAATCGAACAAGAAGAAGGTCAAATATTACTATTATTATTGTTATTAATATAAATTAACGTCGTGCAGCAACTAAGGCTAGAGGCACGAGGACGAGGGAGTTAGATTAAGGAGTAGAAACGGCACATGCGTAAGAACACGATTAGGTTAGTAAGAGAGGGGAATTCATCTTTGAATGGTTGAGAGACAATCTGAGTAAGAAGTACAAAAGACAGTCAGTGAGGATATGGGAGACGGAAAGCATGACGTTACGCATAAGCAATATGTAAGCTGTTTGGAGGCGCGCACAAAACGTACTGGCGATCAATCTACTTGACACTAGTCTGGATGTTCGTAGATTAAAACGTAGTCGACAATTTGATCTAGCCTAATTTCTCAGTGGGGTCCATCGCTGGATATACTAAACCCTAACGAGTTATTTCGCGTTTCATTCCAATTGCCGGGTGATTATATCGTAATTTTCTAAAAGTAACAAAAAAAATCCGGATGCATTTAGTCTTCTTCGGCAGACCAGTCTTAAGATTTATTTCCAATTCCCTGAGCGGGACAAGTAATTCTAATCTTTCTTTTGTATTTTTCTTAGTGTTCCTGTATATTTCTCGGACTTTTTAAAGTGAAACTTCTTTTAGACGTATTGTATATGGGGAGTCTACCGGTAAAACAAGCGACCCAAAGTCTTATACACACAGGCACATTTGCAGGCCTATTCTCACAATGTAGTCATTACTTTTCGCATGCTCTCCTCATATACGTGTATATTTAGTTTACATAGATACATACAAACACGCACACAAATAATGACAGACATGCATAAGTGTGTGTACACATAGATATATATTTTGTATATATATATATATCTTCTTCTTTTGTCCAATTGACTGTTCTCAGTCGTTGGTAGCAACTATGACGACAATTTCTTGATATAATTTTCGGTCTCTGGCCTTGTGAAACAATATACCTCCATCGACGACTTGGTTATACTACGACAAATACAGGAATCGATAAAACATACGATCTAATCAATGCAGCAAGGGAAAAAAGACTATAAATTAGTGACCGTTAACATTATTGACGTGCAATTTCTTTGGTAGGAGATGCTACCTGATGATGATGATAAAATTTATTATTCAATGTTAAGATTTTATAATATATGACTGAAAGGGTTACTAGATGTCTTTGCCCTTGATCCTTAGTGGTAAAACATAAATTAAGGTTTGTTTCACCCTTCCTGCGCGCAGAATAAAATGTTCCTCTTTGCTTATAGTCATAAACAAAGAAGAAATTCTCTTGTTCCATCACACCTACATCGTATAATGGCTATTGGAATCACCGGCAATTAGTCCGGGTGTTACGTACATCGATGGATTTGTTATTCTAGATTCTTGAGCTTCGCAATTCCGTTAAACCAATTTTATTTTACCTATTTTGATATCGGAACAGTTATAAATTTATATTATGTTTATTGATACGTATTCGTGAATATACAATAAATTGATAGCTTCGAGTATGTTAAAATATTACAAGTGAATTACACTATTTTGTAGCTACTTGATTAAATATGGAAGCGCATTCATAAATATTCGTATATTCGTATTCATTTTTTTTTTTATTTATTTTAAATTATTTATTTTTTTATTATGTTTTTATTTCGTTCGAGATATATATTCTTTAAAGATTTATCTGGTTTTCTTATTCCCCTTAATCCTGGGGAATTTTTATCTTCTACAATCTGTATCTTTTTGAAGGTCACCGAGTATACGATAGAGTACGCTACATGCACATCCAAACTTCCTCGCACGAACGTAGTAGAAATAAATCGTCTCGATATTGTAACTTCGTTTATCTCGAACGTATTTAATTTTAAATTCAACGTAAATTTATTTGTGAAAATGTCACAAAAAGCTTATATGGGTCGGTGGTACAAGACGTCTACAGAGTTGGAACAAGTGTCCAAGGGTAAAGAGCAATACTGATCGTCAAACTTTGGTCGGAGATAGCGTTAAAACAAGAAGAAGTGTTCACGTTTGTGCTAAGTCCTATATTTACCCATAGACGTTGTAACGTCGACCATTGTTCAAAATAACAATAATCTATGATATTTCGTTTATCCGATGATTTAAATCGAATTAGTCTCTAGTGCCCATATACGATAAAAATAAGACACGATAATGCAATTCATTTGCCTTTAAAATCATCATTATTACCTTTGTCTCGTTTCTCCTCTTCCGAATGAACTTCCATTCCGTTTTTGCGTAGTACGTCCAACAGTTCGTATTTAAACGAGGAAATATCCGATTTTACTTCCTGTATGTGATCTTCGGTTATGACCGTTTGCTCGGATTTTCGATGTTTATGGCAAATGTAACGCCATACCAAAGCTCTCATCACTTTCATATATTTCAAATCTCCAGCTTTAATTCTAGAATTTACATCGGCCTGTAGTGTAAGATTAAAAATTAATTATAATAACTCGCGTCTAAAAACAAACTGAAATGTACGCAATATAGGATTTAATTTGATTTAATTGTAATCTGTTTCGCGATAAAATCCTAATATATATATATATATATATATATATATATATATATATATATATATATATATATATATATATATATATATATATATATATAAATATATGAACAAGAAAAATGAGTTAAAATCACTAAAAATTTTTTCTTTATGAAAAATCACAAAGCTTTCCGGTTGTTAAGCAATTATCAAGTGAATATTTAAAAAGATAAAAATTATAAAACGAAAAAAAAAATTGTTTTTATAAATACTGTTCTTTATTTTACTGATGATATGTAATCTTAAATTAATATTCGTTGATTTTATATATATATGTATTTTTTTTAAATATTCCCTTGATAATGGCCTACCAACCAAAAAACTTTATGATTTTTTATAAAGAAAAATTTTAGTGATCTTATTTGTTGTTTATTTTTTAAAAAAAATTATCTACATTCTAAATTCTTCAACCTGTATATGTTACAAATACCCTTATAATATTTAACTTAATTATATGTATAATGAACATACATGTTAAGTAAACCTATCTATATACAGGGCTACGTAATTATATAATCTATGAAGTTACATAGGGTAAAATGACAATTAAAAGGAGGGTAAAAATATCTTGTAATTTATGAAATTGATAATTATTAAATTCGAAATTATCTAAATGATTGAACTAAATTTTTTAATTTTAATTCGCATGTAAGCGTAGGTTCCTTATTATTTATATATATATGTACAGTGGATTCCCGATTATCCGCGGTATTGGGTGGGGCGTGGCAACCGCGGATAAGCCAATTCCGCCGATAATCCGAAAAATTTTCAAAAGGTCAACAAAACAACTCAAATCAAGGCAAAAAGTTGATTTATTATGCATACATATATGTATACATATCATGCAATTTATAAAGTAAAGAAGGTTTTAAAAGTTACCTGTAGATTTCACAAAAAAATCTGTCACGAATTTTTGTTTTTTCGAAATCAAACACCTCTTCTTTACTTGAGATTGAAGTTTTTTTAGTACCATTTTATCATAGAGCGAAGCGCATCGTCTTGTTCCTCCGGATATTGGATAAGTCCTTCCATGTGTGTTAGAGCTGCGTCCTGGCTTACTTGCGTCTTCGTCTTATCCCCTTCTTCTTCCTCACTCTTCTCCGAAACCCTACCTGATGCTTTGTCAACAATTTGTTCATCAGCAAGATGTTCAAAGCCTGCATCATTGGCATCGCAATTAATCCACTCAACAATATTTGCTTCGTCGACGTCACTTCCTCCTGTAACGGATTTCGCCAAATTAGCTAAATCACAAGTAGAAACTTCTTCTTCTTCGTTTCTTCTATAGATTTTTGTAAAGTATTTTCCACATTAGGTAAAATTTTCCTCCAGGACTTTACTAACGTAGATTGTTTAACTGACTCCCAACCAGTATTTATGTCATAAATGCTGTCAAGAATCGTGTAATCTTTCCAGAAACTGTGAAGATCATTTTCATCTTCAATCCTTTTTTTCAGTAAGTTTGTTCTATACTTTTTTTTCATTAACGCAATCACACCCTGGTCCATTGGTTGGATACAAGCAGTGACATTGGGAAGCAAAAACTTTACGATGAAATTTCTATTTTCCGATTTTAAAACGTTTTCCCCTGGGTAAGTTGGGGCATTGTCAATCAGCAGTAGAACTTTCTCTGGTAAATTCTTTGACTTGAGGAATACATTTTTTTTCAAACCATTCTTTAAATACTTGCTGGTCCATCCAGCTGTCTTCTGGTTAAAGTAGTGTACAGGAAGGTTTTCAAATCTTGCCTCATTAAAGGATCTCGGTTTTCTTGATTTACCAATCACTACCAATTTTAATTTGTGACAGCCTGATGCATTGCTACACGTCATTATAGTCATTCGCTCTTTACTGCACTTATGTCCTGGAGCATGCCGCTCGCTCTCAAAGGCCAATATTCGCGTCATCGGCAAACATTTCCAGAACAGTCCCGACTCATCAGCGTTGTACACTTGATCGTATCAAATTTCCTCTGATTGAAGAAACTCTTCAAAATTGGTCTTGAAATTTTCCGCTGCGCCGTGAAGTCCAATCTCTCTTATCCCGTGGCGCTGTTTGAACCTTGTTAGATGTTGCTTCAAATGTTCCTTCCAAACCTAGCATCTGAAAAAACTGTTTTGTTTTTGCAGCAATAATAGGCCCTGAAACAGGAGTTCCTTCACTTCTCAATTGACTTACCCATTCTAAAAGTGTCGCATCTAATTCTTCATAACTGCTCTTTTTCATAGTTTTTCTTTTTTTCATCGACGAGGAGTTGTCTGATGTGTATGCAAATTGAATTAATTTATCTTTTTGTTTTAAAACGTCTCTAACAGTGGATTCTCCAATTCCATACTGCAAGCTAATTTGCTTGTTCGATGCGCCATTTTCAATTTGTTTTATTAATTCTAGTTTCTCTCGAATTGATAAAACCAACTTTTATCCATTTATCAGTCATTGTAAAATAAAATAAACCACGAATCACGAAACAAACTTTTATAATAAACTTGGCAAAACTAAAATCATGATTCCCTAAACGAACGAGCTACCTTCTACGGCCAAGTTGACAAAACTGACGTGAACGAGACAGTAAAAAAAATAAGACCAGAGTGTGGTTCTGAGAGTTGTGACTCATACAGACTTCCGGTAACGATGACTAATACACTTAAGTAAACGAACGTTTTTTTCGTTCGCGTTTTTTCTCTAGAACAAAAAAAAAATCAATTCTAGAAAGACCGCGGATAATCCGCAATAATCCGCCGGCGGATAATCGAGAGTTTACTGTATATATATATATATAAATATATATACATAAATAAATAAAACTGTTTGGTAAAATATCTTCGTAAAATATTGTATTTTTTCGCGTTTGTTAATTTTTATGTATTAATGTTGAAATATAGTGAGCGCTATTGGCTGAATTTGTGTTAACACGTAAATATGAAAATTACACGTTGAAAATATACATTCTGGACGAGGTATAATAAAGTAAATACTGAGTATACATCGAGCACGTAAAGATGAGACGAGGCGAATAATGTAAACAGAGATTGCAAAATATAAGGTTAAATAGGGTACAGTAGTCTAAAAATAGATTCGTTCGTTCAGAACGTAGCGTTCGGATAAGATGATATAATGTAAATACAGACTGCACATTTAGAATATAAGTTGCAGATAAGACGTGAAAATGGGTTAATTCGAAAATTGTTCCTAGAAACGTACGAAAGAAAAGTTTTGAATGTTACGTCATAATCATCATTGTTCGTTAGTAAAAAAAACCATCATTAATAGTACGGAATATTGTTTATTTTTTAATCAATAATATCGAACCTATTACAGTTTAGCGGATATACTTGAAACAATATACATAATTACGATAACGATTATTATTATTATTATTATTATTGTTATGTAGATTACATGATTTTAAGTATAGGCAGTAAAAAAGCATGCGTTACCAGTATGTACGTGTACAATCGTATGTTCAGATAAAATACAACCGCTTTCGTGTAGTGTTGTGTGTGTGTGTGTGTGGTGGGTATATCCATAAATAACGCTATACTACGATAAAATTAGTCGAACTGGTGTAAAGTAATATTACGTTTAAATTGTTTATCTTAAGTCGCTTATTAATTTATTTTTAATAATTAACGGGCTCGTATCATTGCGGATTTTTTTTTATGGAAATAATTGTTTGTTGCACAAACTAAATACAAAGTTGATGGCCATTTTGTCGATTTATTCTATTTTATGCCGTTATTACTACTTTTTCGATGGAATAGTTAATAAAACAATCTGTTCTGTTTGAGATTTTTTATCTGGTCGATATGAAATGTCGAAAAATTTTAAAATACTTCTCTCAATACATTGAAAATCATCTAAATGAGCGGTATTGTGTATAAGAAAAACCCGTAGTATAAACAGTTTTGCGTCAAAATGTCGACTGAACGGGTTAATAACATTTTAAAACGATAGTAAAACGAATTTCGTATAGTTAAAGTAATAAAAAATAAATTATCCTTTACGCTTATACTTACATCGGTATTATTCGGCATCGTATCCTTGTAAGTAAGGTATACCTTACCGAAGCACAGGTAGAAGGCGTTTCGAATGGTCGTATACGGTATCATGTTAAACGGGGACGGTAAAACCGGCATTCCTTCTAAGCAGGTCATCCACAATTTAGTTCTGGAAAATTTCCATTCCATATCGGACTGACCCTAAGAAATATTCGGTAAATTCGTAAATTTTTCAAACGGTCTCGGTATCATTCCACGTACTAAAAACGAATAAAATTTTCAAATCCTATAGGGCGGCGGAGATAAGAATTTTTAGTGACGTAAAAACCTCAACACGCAGCTCTATCCGTCTAATTGGTCGGGAAATGAATACCAGCCGACTGCAAGTAAATGAAATACACCGGAGATCCGTGGCGATGGCAAATCTCTTCTTATCGGATTGTGTAGCAGAGCATACGCGATAAGACCTCTTTTACTATTTAATTTTTTTTAGGCGCGGTTCACACACTGGCGCGATACGTTATACGACATACGATACGATAAGCAACGAGACCTTGAATCGACAGGGACCACTCATAGTAGTGCAAATGTTTTGAAAGCAACTAATCCAGTACTGTGATTGGTCCGTGTCGATTCAAGGTCGCGTTGCTTATCGTATCGTATGTCGTATCGTGATCGTATCGTGCCAGTGTGAACCGCGCCTTATAGCTTACCCAACGCGATACTCTACGTATACGAACTTATAAAACGCGGATAACTTCTCTAGAGAAGCATCACTATGTCTGGAACGCATGTAAATTCTCGAGATGAACAAAAAAATTACTTTTCCGTTTCGAGTATTTTAGGCTCGCTATACAAATTTAATTTAAGCCATATTATTAATGTAAATAAACTATTTAATAATCTTAAATTACTCGAAAAGAAACATATTGTTAGAGGTAATCATAGAAGATATTGTTAATACGTGTTACAGTTGTCTTCCGGGAATTAAACTAGTCGCTTGAATCGAAAGCGCGATAAGTTTGATCATTTTGTATGCATTAATTGTATCGACGGTAACAGCACTGAAACTAAGCTGGACAGAGTACGCACAATGCCACAAGTTATAATATATTTCGAGTTAATGTAAGTTGTATAGAGAGAATGCTGTTCTAATTAAAAGTCATTTCCGAGTAGAACTACTGTCATTATCTCATTTCAGCTGTATTCGAGCTATCGGTATTAACAGCAGCAACTGTTATGTTACTAGCGGTACTGTCGTAGTAATTCTAATAATTATCATAGTTATAATAGCATTTCTTTACTCGCTACATATAGACCGCCTACAACACGTATGCGTAACTTCGACACCGACATTAAACAGTTGATAAGAATTAATCACAAAGTAATATTAATTGCAGACTTCAACCCCCGACGTTGGAATTGCTTCAAAAATAATTATGTGGTCACTATCCTTAACCAATTGCCACTTAGCGGTTCCTACTAAGTAAATGATATTACCGGTGTAGACTGACAAGTGAATTAAAATACTACACACACACACACACCGTGTATACATCCTATGTATCTTTGCCTATTAGTAAGAAAGCCAAAAGAATTATTTTATTTTACAATATTAGTTTTTTTTTTTCCCCGCGACTAATTACTTCAAACGTAAGGTTTCGTAGCAGTAAATAAATTACGTACGAACGGATGCTTACAGCTGGAGTGCCTCAAGGTTTAGCTTTCTTTACTTACAAATATTGCTACGGCACATATTTATAAGGTAGTAGGACTGAGACTTCTCATAGTTGGACGCAAGCATACAACAGTAATCACAAATGACGAAATAAGGATCTTAATGCAGGAATTAGGAAAATTATGACTAAGTTTAAATCAGAAAGAAACGAATATGCTTCTGTTAATTAACGAAGAAAAGAAGATAAATTGATAATTAAAAATGAAATTTGACGAATGACAAAAAGTACTTTGCAAGAATGAAACGAAGTATTTAGGAGTAATAAAGGATGAAAATTTATTATTAATCATATGGGATACATTTTAGACGAAATAAAAAAAAATTCAAAATGATTTCCTTATATAGAAATAATTTTGGGCCTAAATTTAATGAGAGAAGAATTTTACAATCTGCTCTATTTCGATAAATTATAGGATAGGCTAGCGTTATTTATTACACAAACTTGAACAAAAAACATATAAATAGAAAAAAATCAAGACAAAGAATTAGTAATATCGTCATACGGGACAATTTCCTCGTGTGCAACAAATGTTACGGCTATTCGATTGCAATTGGAGAAAACGAATGAGGTAAATTTTGCTAAAAACAAAAAATTTCGATAGAAAAGAGCTAAAAGAAGGATTTATAAGTATAAAATATATTGACGAGCGTCAATATGATAATGACCAAGTAGGACGCCGAACAGGTAACAATAACATTTAAGATAGAAGGACGTTGAACTAATGAAAAGATTCAAAATAGCAAACAGTGATTGTAGAATGCGTGAAGAAGATGGAACAGATTCACCTGAACATAGCTTTTTAGAATGTTCAGGGCTCGAACAAATAGGAAATACTTACAAGATAGGCGAGGACTATAGGAGATGGTTCAAGGGCAGGAGGAGTACACGGAAAGCGATAAATATCGCGAATAAAAAACTACTAAAAAGAAGTCATTACCGCCTACCTAAATAAATATAATTATAGGTTACAGCAAGACAGAGTGCAATAGAACTGTTTGGTGAAATGCGCTCCTTATTGGTTATCTTTCTTTTAAATTGCTACAATAAGGTTATATTATATATAAACACAAAAATACTTCAGACAATAACTGACTTCAGACTATTAAGTACACAAACATACGCGGGTACAAGTGCATAAACCACGCTAATTACTTTGTGATAAACCTGCGACACATGCCTATATCCATTCATATATATATTAAATATATATATGTACACATATATGCACATATCGGATGATTACTAGTAGGACAAAGTTTATTTTTTAACACGCTTTGAATACGAACAAGTCATCCGTTCGAACAGAAAAGCCCTACGGATTATGTTTACCACACCGATTTTTGAATACACGTTCTTTCTGTATGAATTGATTTCAAATTTATTATCGTTATCATTTTAATGATCGATTTCTCGCTTTTTCTATAAAAATTATCGAAATTTTAGATCGACGAAAACCAAAAATATTTACCTCGATGACCGAATACGAATTGGACATCATCGCGATGAGCAGATTTAACAAGACCGTCACGTTGATTACGCAATAAATCCCGAACGTTAACAATCCCCAAAATCTCGTATACGGACTAATTCCCGTCAAATCGAAACTGTCCAAACCGGCTTCACCAAATCCCGTCCAAAATAATGTTTGTATCGATTCGAAAAGACTGATGAAAAATACAATAGAATGGTCGTCATAAAATACGTCAATTAAAAAATAATAATAATAATAATATTTACATTAAATAATAAACGGATTATCATCGCAGTCGCGACATCTAAGTCAAGCCGCCGGTATTAATTATTAAATTAGTTACTTCACTGTAGATGTCGCTGTTGAACACAACTATTATAGATACAAAAATAAATATCGTATTTTTTCACATACACTCTCTCTCTCTCTATTCCATATTATGTTACATATATATATATATATATATATATATATATATATATATATATATATATATATATACAGAGTGGATAGATAAAGGCATATCGTGATCGCGCTCCATATATATATATATATATATATATATATATATATATATATATATATATATATATATATATATATATATGCGTGTGTATGTGTGGTTTGATTCATTGAATTAACACATTCATTACTCTCGATCCTTATTATTATTTGTTAATACTGTCGAGCATGTGGCCACATCTTCCATGACCAGTTCGAAAGCGGTTGAGCCGTACTCACGTCTTTCGTTTCAAAACCCAACAACCTGTGGTCGTGAGCGTCTATTATATTATTCTTGTCCGGATTTCGCATTTTCTATTCTTCTCTACACGCTGTTACTGAATCGAAACCCTCCGAGATGAGTTTTACAGCTGTTCGATGAGCTGATTTCCTCGATTTCAGTCTTTTAGGCTCGTCTATTAAAGGTGGTAAATCTACCTCTCGCTTTGAGGGCATTTGGAAAGTTAAACAAAGTTTTCAAGAACATAGACGTTAGGATGAAAAGTAAACTTTATAATAAGTATGTGCCGCCGAGGTAAACACAGGGATTGAAACATCGAAATCTGAAGAATTAGAAAGACACGAACAGCAAAAACAATATTAGAATTCAAGGCGACTAGGCAAAAAACAAAATTAACGCGGACGACAGATCGTCGGTTCAGAATAGAGCTAGAAAGATTATATTGCGCGGTAAGACGCTAATAGACAGATCGAGCGTGTGGTAGTCATCTGATAGGCGTCTAACGCGAAGAAAACACATAATTATGTGGCCGGACGAAATTGTGAAATGGACAATAATTTGATACGATCTGAATAAAATAGCAGACGTTAGAAATGTCTAGAAGAAAACGCTTACACCTAATAAGTCGCCATATCATATATATACTGTGGCGCACCCACGGGGGTGCTACCGGGATTAAGCCTTACAGTGGGCTTAGAAAAGTATAAAATACATATCAAGAAAGCGTGTAACTTGTAAGCTCCAAACAATTTCGCAACTAATATGATAGTTGAAAGAGAATACTTGAAAGCGCTCGCGTTATCACTAATAAAACCTCATCTGGAAGAGTGTGCAAAACGGCTTAGATTGCAAAAATTACTGTTCGAAGATATTCGTTACATGCTGTCTGCTAATGACATTGAAAATAGAGCTGACTGTGCAACACAAAGTAAAAAAAATGACCCTTGATGTGGTTGTCCAGCATTCCAATCTGACCCAGAACGTGACCAGTGGGTTTTTTTGTTGTTGTTGTTATAACTTGTTTCGTTGTTATTTGTGATCGTTTATGGTTTTGTTTGCCTGCCGAATTTTGTTACACATTCAGCTGTGTATATTTTATTAAGTTTTATTACAAATTTTTTAATTTTTTTGTGAAGGGATGTTTGAGCCAACCCCAGGTACAAATTCTGGGTGCGCCACTGTATATATATATATATATATATATATATATATATATATATATATATATAGGTATATGTATGTATGCGCGTATAGGTTCGTACTTTCCAAAACGTCTCCATTTGGAACAAGATTCCGACGAATTTTCCCAATCAGCAGAGCCATCAGGTAATACATAACACTTTTCCCGTTCCAAATTTGCATAATACCATAGTAGTTGATTAAGTCCTGAAAGAAAACACCAAAGCAAACTATTATAATTACAAGTCATGTCTTGTATAAAATAAAATTTGTAGCATTCAGTGAAAACTATTACAAGTCATGTCTTGTATAAAATAAAATGTTGTACCATTCAGTGAAAACTTATTCAATATCTGTCCTTTTCTTCATCGGAAATAATTTTTAATTAAATATATTCGCACACCTTTTTATACATATATATTACCTTATTAAACAAAACATTCTTGTATATATATATATATATATATATATATATATATATATATATATATATATATATATATATACTCGTTAAGTAATTAAAAATGGCCAGTGTAAATTTTGGTTAATGACCTCGACTACACCCTATAAAATTCTGGAAATTCAAATTTTTTGCGATTCTTATCTAAATTTAAATTTTAGCTCGATCGCAGTAACCGTTCGAAAAGCTTAAAAAATTATTTTTTCCCCGGCATATATGTCGGTAAATGTATGAAAATTTTATGTCTCGGATATTCAATTGCTGCTATTGAATCTTCAAGCAGTATTATTTAATCTGCGAGGGAATTACTTAAAGATAGGAATCCGATCGAAAAATTTCAAAATTCATTTACAAAAAAAAAAAAAAAACATAACATTATTAAGCATGAAGCACACACTTCATGATACTGGTCAAAACTGATATTTTTGGTTATAACTCCGGAAATTTATGAAACGAAATTCTAGGCGATTTAGCTATAGTTACGTACATAATGATTTTTAATAATGTGTGACTCGTATCTAAGTCTAACAAAAAAAAAAAACATGATTTGACCACAACGTGCGATAAGAGAGGTTAACAAATTTTTGAACCTATTTCTTTATTTATATTTCTAAATTACATTTCGTTTAAATTATTTAAACAATTTTTCATTAAATATTATATGCCACAGTGTTAACTATAAACATCTTACATCGTTAAAGCGACGATAATCATTGATAATATAGATTGGATTAAAATATTCCGTTCCTTTTACACGCATACACTTATATATACACACACATGCATTTATATATACATACAATTGTGTAAGAATTTTCTAAGTTAATCTTACCGCATGCGAATGAGAACAGAACCAGCACGTATATGGAGAAGAATTTCACAATATCGATGATCATTCGTCCCAACGAAATCTGCAACGGACCCAGATGCGAGTTAACGGAAAATATGTGTATTAATTTTAGGGCGCTGTATAACAAACAATAACATTTCATATTTTGTCAATATGTTACTTAAATTAGTTGTATTATTTAATTTCAAAATACAAACGTTTCATTAATAATAATAATAATAATAATGATAAAAAAGTAATAATCCCCCAGGGATGCAAGTTGTATGTGTGTTTGTAGGGGACCGGCACATCCACAGGTGGGAGATGCGTATATTTTTGTATTTATGATTCAAATATACCGCATAAGCAGCAGCTGTAGTCTGCGATCTGATTACAATTTTTTTAATTTAACGATTTTAGCGGTTAAAATTAATCTCCATCTTCGTTAACTAATATCAGCGTGTAGTTTTGTATAATGTATTCTTTGTGTTGCGTAGCAATTTAACATAAAGTTTAGTGACTGTGGCACTGTTGAAACTTTGAAATTGAACGGTTAAAGTAGAAAGCATAAGTTCTAGAAAAGGAAAGAGTAATATTCCTAATATGGTTCGGCAATTGCTGCAATACAACAACCAGAATTCAAAATATTTTTAATGGAAACAAGCTGACAAACGTGCCAATTTTCAACGTTTAAATAATTCAGTTCAAGAAATCTATTCTATGCAGCAAATTATCAACAGCTTTTATATAATACCGGCAGTTATTGGTTAAAATATGATCGACCCCCCCTAGTTAGTAATATAGTCATCGCTATCTATATCATTAGATATATTCTTCGAATCATATGAATCAGCGAAGCTAGTATAAAGACAGTTCGAACACGACACGTCTTTATCCCTAGAGACTAAATTAAGGTGTATGACTAGTCTCATTTATAGCGTTTTTCTGTAAAGGAATTTTTTACGCCGCCTCGGTGAAATCGAATCAACGAAGCTGAATGACTCTCAATTGATCCTTAGCTTTCCATTGACAGGAAGCTGCTTATATATTGATTGTGATACGGGAGATAATTTCGAGTTGATCTGCTGTTGATGACTTTGAGCACCATGAAAGTATTGAGTAACGTATATTTAGGTTAAGTTATAACATCCCTTATAAATGATTTTCACCTATTTCTTATTAAATTACAGTCGACCCGGTTTCTTATTTCACCATCTGGCGATTACCACGTATATAGTCTGCAAGGATGATGAACGTTGTGTCGGGTATTGGTAGATTTTTTTTAGCATATCTCCACGGTTATTTCTATTCCAGAAGACGCATTTACTATTTACCGAAGATGGTTATCTTCGTTGGACTTTCTTATGATTATATTGAAATTCCCTAGTATCATCGAATACTCACTTTTGGAAATGTCATTAATGGTATTCTTTATTGTTTCTTAGAAATCATTTATTTCTCATTTGTATTACATTTAGGAGTACATTGGAGAATTGCGAAGTTTTATAACTAAAATTCTTTCATTCGCTGTGACGCGTGCGATTACTGCATTTGTTTTACGCTATGACTTTAAAACTCTCACACCGGTTTGCGATTTTCCCTCATTGGTGGAGCAGAGCATTAGATTTCCGTTTGCCGTCATGAAATGACGGTTTGACACATAGTGTATCTCGGCAAGTTTTAGGTTTAAAATATTGCCCATTAACGCTTCAATAATTGTCAGTTTTTTTTAGGTTTATTAATACCATATACATTCCACGTGGTTAATTTTGTTATAGGCATGTTTTTGTTAGTTTTCTCTACATGTGCCAAATGGTTAGTTTCGAAGGAGAGCTTGGTCATCCACACTTCTAGAGTCATTCGCTAATTTACTAGAATCGTAGTGCTGATTACTAGTTGGATCTCACAGCGTATCAACATTTAATTTCACCTTTTCGTATTCTGTTAGGAATGTTAGTAGGTTCCCACTTCTTTCCATGATACAGTATAATATCTTATCATCCTATTATGACTTCGCTTATTGATATGGCAGTATCGCAGAATATAAATCTACTGATATATCCGATTTTAACCCTTACTGGATTGCAACTGAGGAGGTAGAGCGGTCTACGGTCATACTTTTGCGAATAGTTCCTTAGCCTGTTTATTTACATTCTCATATTTTATTCTTCTGTGACTACCGGAATCATCTTCTAGAGACTCATCACCAGTAGCCATTCTTTGGTCAGGTGCTGCTTATCTAAGATAAAAGATAGTAATAAATGAAATTGTTACGATTCTTCCACAGGCAACACATCATCAATTGATGAAGTCATGTAACCAGTTATGCTGGCGACGTGCTCTCGTATGATCTTCGCTGGCTTGGCAGTTCGTGCTCTATTCTGTAGCTGGCTGGCTGATTCGTTGGACTTGACGTTAGACCTGATACATAAGAACGAATCTTCTGTGTTTGTTGCGTCAATTGATTTCCACCGTGTATTTTCCTTACAATTCCAGTGAATCATTACGCATCCTTACACAAGTGATGAACGCCTTATTACTAAGTGTAGATTGCGCATTTTAGACGTATATAAAAAAAGTCGAATTGATTTTAACTTCATTCTGATTTTTCGATTTAAGTAGTTTTCAGCTGGTGTACGTCCATTCTTCAGTGGGGTTGCTCTAAACCGTTGTAAGATATTTCGGATTTTTTCTAAAATGGTTATTATTTTCTGCCTCCATCCTGGGCGATCTTCGGCATCATGAACACATTTTGAAAATGACATTCGAGCTGCAGCAGTCACTGCATCTGTCCATTTAATTGGTACTCTACCTTTTGGCCGCACACCATTCATTCTTCCGATAACTATTGTTCTTTCGATTCCGTCATGTTTTCGTATGATATGACCAAAAAATCTCATAATACGTGCGAGAACTTCTGTTGTTAATCTGCGGGTTGGACGAATTTCTTCCAAAATAGATGTATTAGCACGCTTTTCCATCCACGAAACTCGAAGGAGCCGCCTCCAGCACCATATTTCGAAACTATTTATGCGAGTTTGTTCGGACTTTCTGATCGTCCACGTTTCGAAACCATATAGAAATATTGAAAAAACCAGAGTACGTACAAGTTGAATTTTTGTATTTTTCGTAGCAGAGGAATCTTTCCATATCCGTGTTAGTTTAACCATCGCACTCCGTGCTAGTTGAATTCTTCTCTTGATCTCACCTTCAGATCCGCCTTTACTTTCCAACAAGGATCCCAAATAAACGAAATTTTCTACCGTTTCATAACCAGGAATGGTTTTATATTTTTCCTTTATTGTATTCTTCCGATCAATTACCATTAACTTAGTTTTTCCATTATTTATTTGTAGACCATAGCATTTACTTATATCTTCTAATTTCTTCAACAATCTTTGCATTTTTTCCATGTTAGGTGCTATCAATGCTATATCGTCAGCAAACCGTAAGTTTGTAACTTTCAGTCCTCCGATAGAAACGCCTTCATCCCAATCCTCTAAAACTTTTCTCATTATATATTCTCCGTATAAATTAAACAATATGGGTGAAAGTACACATCCTTGTTTTACACCTTTCTTTACAGTAAATTCTTCGGACTGTGTACCGAGTTCTAGCTTTATGATATTTTGGTTGTGCTCATATAGTTTTTGAATCAGATGTACAATGTGTTTTGAGGCACCCATCTCCATCAATATTTCCAGAGTTTGCTCCAGATTAAATTATCGAAAGCCTTTCGATAATCAATGAAACACAGCACTATAGGCACATTGTACTCTCTTGATTTCTCTATTAATTGTCTCATATTTAGGATCTGTTCCCATGTGCTTCGTCCTTTAACGAATCCAGCTTGTTCTTTGGCAATTTGTTCGCTCATTTTTCCGCGGATACGATTGTTAAGAATTCGTAACATTACTTTACTAGCGTGCGGCAATAGAGAAATGGTTCGATAATTATCACATTTAGTTCTCTTTCCTTTTTTATATGGGAAAGAGAACTAAATATGATAATTATCGAACCATTTCTCTCTCTCTCTATATATATATATATATATAACCTAAAAATATTATATATATATATATATATATATATATATATATATATATAAATAACCTAAAAATATTAGCCAAGGCGAACAGTCCTTCGGCAATTAGCTGCGGATCGAACATGTGCCACTGGTGACGCGGTATAAAAGCAGTCGAAGGTTCATTCTGTATTTCCCATTCTTCTTTGAAGTAGGCGTATAATCGCAACAATATCACCAAGCCGTAAATCCAATTCTTGCAAAATTCCAAAGCATTCCACATACTGTTCCTTAGATAATCTTTAAGTCCTAATAATCGTATTTCCCTTAATTCTTCCTTTATGTAACCTGAAATACAAATGGTATGTACAGTCAGGCCATAATAATAATAAAAAGATAATAACAATGGTATATATATATATATATATATATATATATATATATATATATATATATATATATATATAATATAAATAAAAAAGATCCCATCATAACGATAGTTGCTAAGGATCTCTCGTCAAGATTAGATGCCGGAAAGATCTTTCCAGGTAAGCTAATACGAGATAAATATATATCTTGAAATGTTGAGTGTTTTTGTGTATTGACGAGATGTTTTGAACTATTTTGTTATTGGTCAGCCTAGCAAGAGTTAAATATTTTAAATATTACTAAACAATAGTTCAAATTCATAACTGTAATAAATATAAAGTTGAACGTTTTAAATTTGATTCAACAATAATTGTTCAATTTCATAAATATAATATACGATAAATTAGAGAATTTTAAAACTTGAGTATATTTCTCGTTTATTTGTTTTGAGGTCCATTTCCTTCTTGCGTCATTCTATTTGTTTGTTCGAAAATTCGGCCTCGATTCTCTTTTTTTATTTCTAATCGTGATATTTATTGCGAACATTTTTATTAAAAATTTCTGTATTCCCTTTCGGTCACTGTGATGCCAAATGGCATCATCAACTTGTATTTATATCTGTAATAAATATAACACTTTTCAACCGTTGAGAAAGATGTACTAATAACACTTGTTTTACCTACACGAAAAGTCATTTTTTTTTGTTTACATTTGGTAGATTTGGTAATTGCGTTTATGTGAATTTGGAGGTATATATAAATTTAAAATTTGAAGCTATTTTTCAGTTTTTGGGCAACATTGAGATATATTTCAATTAACAAAGGTATGTAGAATGATTAATATATTTGATTTTTACTTTTTTTATAGAAACACTTTAGAAATTAATTTGTAAACGTGCATGATGCCGTTTGACATCAATGTGACTCTAAGGTTGCATATGACTTTCACAATCTTACATTATTTTATTATTTCAGAATGGCATGTAAAATGAAAGAAACAGATATTTTACAAATTTTGAATGAAGACGATTCTGATTTAGATGTTTCAGAAGATGAAAATGAAGAACAACTTTTTGAACATCTAATTGAGGAAATTGAGGTGAGTTTGTTATGAAAATAAACAACATATTTTTATGTTTTTATGAATATTTGCATTACAATTTTTACAACCGCAGATTCAAATATTAGATTATTTTTGTACAAAATTTAGAGAGATGAAGAGATTAAATGTCCGGTGGAAGTGTTAACATTGCTCGAACCTAGTAAACACGACATCAAATGGGAAAAAAATTGCAGTTTTGAGAAGATGAAGCAAAAAGATTATTTCATGGAACCTAGTAATCAGATGGAATTATTACTACCTATTAATTATTTTAGAAAATATATAGATAAGGAAATTATTGAGAAGTTTGTTGTATGCACTAATTTGTATGCATATCAAAATAATGATTATGCTTTCAAAGCCACAAATGAAAAAGAAATAGAAGCATTCATAGGATTGCATATAATTATGGGTGTATTGCAATACCCAAGATTTAAAATGTATTGGGACACAACATTGAAACATCAATTATTTTTAGATGCAATGGCTTTGAACAGATTTTTTAAGTTACGTACATATTTTCATTGTGTAGATAACGACAAAGACAAAATTATAAACGATAAAATGTGGAAAGTTAGGCCATTGTTCAATAAAATACAAAGTCGATGTACAAGTTTGAAAATTGAAAAATATGTTTGTGTAGACGAGCAAATTGTTCCTTTTAAAGGCGTATCTAATGTGAAAGTTTATATAAAGAATAAACCCCACCCATGGGGTAAAAAAAATTTTTTGTTATGTGGGGTTAGTGGCCTTGCTTATGATTTCATTATCTCGCAGGGCCTTTCAACAGAAATAAATGAAGTTGATAAAAAAGCATTTGGGGTTGGAGGAGGAATTGTCCTCCACTTGGCAAACAGATTAGATGTCACGCATCAACTATTTTGTGACAACTATTTCATGTCCTACAAGCTTGTGCATGAATGCACTCGGAGAGATATAAATATTACAGGAACTGTTAGGGTAAACAGATTTTTTAAACCTCCATTTTTAAAGGAAAATGAGTTTAAAAAGCAAGAAAGAGGTACTATTTAACAGCTTCTTTCCAAGGATAGAGTTGTTATGGTACGATGGCTGGATAACAGGCCCGTAACACTTGCTCAAATTTTTTTGGTGGCGAAATTGTTGATACTGTGAAAAGATGGGAAAGATGGGAAAGACGTTCTAAATCTAATATTGATGTAAATATACTGCAAATTGTAAAAGAATATAATTCAGCCAAGAGTGGTGTGGACAAAATTGATTTTTTAATAGAAATATATCGTATTAGAGCTAAAACGAAAAAGTGGCCATTAAAAATGATATGCCATGGCATAGATATGGCTGTAACCAATGCGTGGATCGAATATAAAAACTCAGCAAAGCACCTAAATATAGAAAACAAAAGAATACTAGATCTAATGCATTTCGGAATGGAAGTTGGTCAAAGTCTAATAAAAGAAAATTCAACATTGATAAAAAAAAGAGGAAGACCTCAAGGAAGTATGGTTGAAACAACTACTCCAAAACGTACCAATTTTGAGAGTCGACCATTACTAAATGTCAGAACAGACAGTACTGGACATATACCAGAGCACTCAGACAGAAGAGTGCGATGCAAAAATCCGGGATGTAAAGGACAAAGTAGGTGGTATTGTATAAAATGCAATATTCATTTATGCTTAGAAAAGAATAAAAATTGTTTTAGGAAATATCATTCTTAAACAAATGTATATACGTTATGTTTATTTTAATATATGTTTTTAATTTATGTATGTACTTTAAATTTTGTGTAAATATACGTATTCGCCATGTCTAAACATTTATTTAATTGTATTATTTATGTAATTTTATGAATAAATTTAATGCATCTGTTCCAATATTATGATGTATTTTTGCTCCATTGAGTCATTTTGATGCCAATTGGCAACATAATTTTTTGAGCGACTGGTTACACTAAAATTTCTGAAAATTGATTACAATTATTATTTTCGATCTATATTAAGTAAATATTAACAAAAAAAAATTTTTTCACAATAACTAAAAATCGTGACTGAAATGGTGACAGAGAGTTGTACGATACGATCAAAACTAAGAAAAAATAGCGTACTTGGAACAAATATTAAAAGATCCATCGTATATACTACCGCAGGCTATAAACTACGGAGAAAAATAAGAGTTGGCAGAAGAACGATTGCACGACTCGATAATATTCAAGAATGGTCCTCTATGAAGGTAGAAAATTTATACCACAAGGCAAGGGACCGGACCTTATATCCAGAAATAGTCGCCATATATCAACGACTGAGAAGAACGAAATGACAAAAACAAGAAGAAAAAGTTCAAAATTGTTACTCTGAAACAACAATTTTCGACTAGTTTCCGTCATTTAATTCCAACGGCACCACATTCTTTATGGTGTTCATATCGATCTAATAATTGAAAAGAGATCATTTTAGCAGAATACTACTCTATGCATAATGTATGTCTGACTACATGTATTATCACATGTATACGTATAAATATACAAATATACATATAAATATATGTGCGTATATATAAAATAGAGAATCACAAAATTGTTACCGATGACATAAATAAAGACAATCCACTCGAGCAGCGTCGGAGCGTTTCCTCTTTGTTTACGCAAAGCTTCTTTCAAATTCGTTTTCATTTCTTCGGTTCCTAATAACTCGATAATCTGTACTTCGGCTCTTTGCGATACCAATATTAAAATGCCTGTTTTAATTTAACGAAAATCTTGGTATAATAAAAAAAAAAACCACACATTCGAATACTTGGGTACAAATTAGAAATATATAATAACATGCGCGCCTTTAGATGTGAATGTACGAATGTCCACATGTTATATGTCAGTCAATCAAAATGCTGGGGAAACCCGTAAAAAATCAAACTGTTTTCACGATGCTAAACTTTCATCCCGGCCACTAACAAACTTCGGAACATCAAGTCAACCATAACTTCATGGAAAACAACCAAACCAACACGACGGGATGAGGTTGTGCGAACTCGGCATGGAATTGGTCATAGCGCGCTAACACATAAGCACTTTTTAGAAAAGAAAACGCCACCAACATGCTGTCACTACGGACGAGAACCGTTAACAGTCGAACAGATTCTAATATCGTGCGTACCACTTCAAAAATTCCGTCCCAGCCGCTGTATCATCTCAGTACACACGAAAACTCTCCGACAATCTAGAGGAACTTAAAAACACCATTCAATATCTGAAAGTAATATATCCGCTCATTTGAATAATTAGCTTGGGTGTCTGTAACCTAGGTAAAAAAAAAAAATATTCCTACGGTTTTTAACTACAGGATTTTTTATTATGATTTGCGTATATATATCACGTTATCACGTTATGCCCACATCGACCCACTGCTGGGTGTAGGCATGTCCCAGACGTTTCCAACGACTTCGGCTCTGTGCCACTCGGATCCAATTGATTCCTGCATGTTTGGCAATGTCGTCTCGCCACCGTGTTGTTGGTCTGGCCCTTTGCCTTTTCGAATCCAATGGACACCATTGAAGGATATGTTTTGTCCACCTGCCATCATGTCTACGCGCCACGTGTCCAGCCCATGTCCATTTTAATTTTGAAATTTGTTCCACCGCGTCGGCCAATTTTGTGCGCTCCCTGATCCAAGTAATGGTTTTTCTGTCTTTTAACTTCACGTTTAATATTATCCTTTCGTGAGCTGTTTGAATTTTTCTGATTTTCATAATTATTCCCTTTGTGAAGCTCCACGTTTCCGCTCCGTATGTTAATACCGGTAATACACACTGGTTATAAAGTTTGCACTTTAAACTGTTCGGTATATCTTTGTTCCTGAATATATTGGATAACTTCCCAAATGCGGCCCATGCGAGAGATCTTCTCCTTTGTATCTCTCTTTGCATATTTACTCCTCTGTCTGTAGTTATTTCTTGTCCTAAATAAATATACCGATGTACCTGTTTGATGTGCTCCCCATTTATCTTCACATATATATATATATATATATATAAAACAATTTTTTTAATGTTTGTGTATTATTTAATGAATAACGTTGTATATATGTAAAATTGACATAGTTTCTTGAATATCCTAAGTATTAGATTGATTAGATTGCATAATTTTAGTTTTTAATTGTTTTCGAACAGTGTTTAATGAAAATAATTTTTTCAATAAAAATTCATACACTTTGTTCACGTCTAAGGCTTCAAGAAAAAAAATCGTTATAAACCGGGTTTTACCTACCTAGGAATAGCAGATAAGAAGTGGTATGCATGAGAAATTTGATAACCGGTTTGGTAATGGCTAATCCGAAGGTGCTGTTAGGCGCGATCATGTATGCCAAACAGTACAATGGGAAAATGATCGATATTTGAACGATTTTCACGCATTTCGAGATTAAGGTTTTACTACGGAATCCTGGCAAACCGTCGTACCATATTTTTGACAACAGTTGCTGAACATGCGGGTGAGCTATAAACTAACATATATCGATATATAATTATTTATCTAACCGTATTCTCCGATCGAACTCTCTCGAAATAAGCGGAAGTTCAATCGGGAGAATATTAAAAATATCAACTGTGCCGACTTTTTAAGTGATAATTAAATTACGCTCTAAATTTAAATGTTAAAAATAGTTGAAGAGCAACAGCAACAAAAAAAAAGTAGTTACAATCGTTAAATTTTTATATGAAAAGAAATCTTTTCAACCGTTAAGCCATTATCAAGTGGATATGAAAATAAAAATTAAATACAAAATATCCACACAATAATCAGAAATATTCAATTTATGTCAATAACCCGTAATAGCTGAAAAAATAAAAGCTTTCTAGCTAATAAAAATACTGGTTCCATTTGAAAGTAATTCATTCGATCGTGTTAGTTTATTGCCTGCATTACTGAACGTTTTTAAGGAAGTACCGACTTTTTGCTTGTTTTTCTTCGAAATATTTCAATTCGATCGTTAATTTCGCTTAACGAGAAACATTCCGCGAATGAATATCCTTAGGTACGATTGTTTCCAGAACCTTGAGGTTTACAACTACCGTCTAGTAAGAGTAGTTGCTCCTCAATTCGTTGATGCGACCTTTGAGGAAGAAATAACGGGATTTCATTAATTATTGAGAATTACAAAATCAGTTCTAAGGTCCGCTTCAATACTCCATCTATTCACAAGATATATCATCGGATGTTCCATTTAAATGATATCGTTTGCCGAACACCGACTTTTTTCCCCTCGACCTGAATCCCAATTAGTATTCAAAAGAAATTTGTGACCAAGTTTGGAGGTTCTTCGTAAATAACAAATAGAAAGTAAAAAATAAATAGCGAAAACTCTGTTCACGTTACACTTACTACCCGATATGAGATGCCGTCCTGTCAGTTTTAACGGTGCTTTACCACAGAGCATCAAGTTAGAATGTAACTCGATATGCTCTGCAAGAGACATATTAAAAATAATGCCAAGGAATGGATAGTTCCTTGCGTCGGAATATACTTATATGTAAGACAGTGATTAAACAGTTGCGAACTTCTGGGCTACCATCACAAACATAAACAAAATAACACGTTCCTAACGGAAATTTTTAACATCATTCCTCATTGGTATATTCGAAATAATAACCTGTACAGAGATCTACATGTACCAACTTATGTAACTAATTGAAGCTTTATTTTGAATAATCAAGTTTACGATTATATATATACATATATATATCACTTTTATCATATGCGAGCAAAATAATACTCCACGTAATCCATAAACGTTTGCAAAAAATAGCAAAATCACAAATTCCTGAAGAACAAACAAGATTTATAAGAGGATGCGGAACGTAATGAACATAAGCCTGATAATAGAAAAATGTTTAGAGTACAATATGCCGGCAGTTGTATGTTTTTATATCATAAGACATTTCGACGATGTAATATATAGTCGCGCGTGGCTAGCAGCTATACCGGAACACATCGTGTCACTGATTAAGAGCTTGTACAAGCATAATAATAACATCGTACAATTGGATCGACGATTACAATCTGGTGAATTTCGCGCAAAGAAAAAATGTGAGACAAGTCCTGTCACCCATTTTGTTCAACATTTATGGTGAATACAATACGAGAACGATATTAGATGAATGGGATGGTGGAGTCTCTTTAGGCGGACGTAAGATCTCCGACTTAACGCTGATGATACAACACTCATCGCGAACAATTTTGGCTAAATGAAAATATTGCTAGAAAAGGTTTAAAATTATTCGTAGCAAATTTAGAATCGAAATAAACGAGGCTAAAATAAAAATCGTGATTATAGACGAAGGGAAAACGTTCGACGATAAGGCGTTTGCAGAATATGGTGTTGTAGATAATTTCATACACTTAGGATCATCGCTAATTTTCAATTAGAGAGGTTCTAACCAAGAACGAGTCGAATTCAAATCGGCCATTATGCTATGATGAAACTGACTAAAATATAAAAGGATAATTCCGTTACTAAACACGCGAAAATAAAACTTATAAGGATATTGGTATTTTCGGTAGTATATTATATGCAGCTGAATCACGGACTTTAGATAAGGTCGGCATGACCCGACTCAACAGCTTTGAAATGTGCTGCTGAAGAAGATCTCATACCGTGGATAGAGAAATGAATCGACGAATCCATAGTGCGCGCGATCTCACACAACGGTTACCTGATATTGCTGTTGAAATATTTCAGCACGCCATTCGCAGCGGGCGGAATTTAGAAATACTATCGAAGGTACAAAGGGTTGGACAGATATGAAAATAAAACAATATGGATTACTTTTAGTATCAATATGTACAACGAGCTAAAAATCGGATGGTATGACGCGCAACGATGCAGATTGCTTCATGATAGCGATACCCTTCGTGGGGTGAACGTTCTGATGATGATGATATATATATATATATATATATATATTATTAATGTAAATTAACGCGCCGTGTGCAGCAACTAAGGCTAGAGGCACGAAGGAGAGTAAGTTAAATCAAGGAGTAGAGACGAGACACGGGTAAGAACATGATTAGGTTAGTTAGAGAGGAGTATTCATCTTTCAAGAATAGAGTAAGTGAAGAGAGAAGGTTGGGTTGAGACGCAATCTGAGTGAGGACTACAAAGGACAATCAATGAAGATATGGAACGGAAAGCGTAGCATACACACATATATATATATACATATGTATATATATACAAACGAATTTAGAAACAATAAGAAAGATAATCCTGAATATCAAACGTTCAGATGAAAATGTACTTTGAAGGTAAATAAAATGAATGAGGTGATAAAACAAATGGTACAACTGGAATTGAACTCATCATGTAATCACAATCAACGACCACAGGTAAATAAAAGGCCTTGTATAATAGTGGCCCATGGACAAGAATAGAATTAAAAGAAGATCGTTAATCCTTTAGAGTGACAACATAGTAGGAATTCCAGGCGGTTGTGGTGAAAGATAGCTAAGGCTTATGCCTTTATACACATATATATATATATATATATATATATAACGTACGTTATACATGTGTTGTGAATAGTTAGAAACTATACAAAACCACTTAATTATAGTTAACATTAAAATCAAAGAAAATAGTGATGATAATAATAATAATAATATTATTAATAATAATAATAATAATAATAGTAATGTCACTTCGTAATATTTCCCGGTAATGGACGATATTTATTTATGTATTCGAATAATAACTGACCCTTTTCTGTCGATACTTTATGGCCAGCTCCAATTTACGTAGTTTAGTAAATTCCGGAGTAGTGTAAGAATTCACGTTCGGCTTTGTCGAATCGTGATTGAGAATTATGGCTAATTCTTCGGAACTTCTAGTTTGATCTAACAGATCTACCGCGAACTGTTGGCATTGATAACGCAATTCCTACCTTACGAAATATCCAGAATAGGAGAACACGGACAAATTAAACATTTTATTCAAAAATATATATATGCATATATATTAAGATTATACCGACGTTATTTCACGTCAGTTAGTCATGCGACTGAATTAAAACCTATTCATATGAATATTACATACAGAATTTTCTTTTTCGCCGGTGTACAGTGTGTGGTTAATTTTTTCATTACGTCTTTTCATCATTTCTCCACTTTATTTTCACTATTTTCGTTATCTGATTACTTTTAATGTTTTTCGGTTTTTTTTTTGTGTTTTTTTTTGTCTCGTTTATCACTTCCAACTGTAAGCCCTCGTCATAATTCCTCATAATATGACGTAGCAAATAGGAGACTGTACTACGCGGATATTATGTTTAAGATAATTTTCCTTTGTTTCATTTCGATGTTCTTTCGTTCACCCTCATCGAAATATTAGAATAATAAATCGATGAATCTGAATAACTCCGAGTAAAGAATTTTCCCGTACAGAAATTTTAAACCGAAGCTTCTTTTGTCCAGAAGCGAGTAATATTTTTTAATCTTATTCGTAATATAATCAACGTGTTTAGTGGAAATGAAGAGATTTTTATCATATATGTCCAAATATTTTCTTTACTTATCTATTCTAAACTCTATTCTACTTTTATTTTCGTGCTTTCCACGTTTCCTAGTCGTTAGTACTGACCTTATTTTCTCCTGGATTTGAATCCACGATTCGTAAGTTCGCTTTTAAGTTTCCGATTTATTCGAGGAATGTCCTCAGTTTTATTTATTTCGGCAATTAGTAAAATATCATACGTGTAACTTATCTACACAGTTTGGATTCAGAAATTGGGCACACGTGAAGCCCTATTCGCTGTTCGTTTAAATATTAATGTATACGTGTGCGTTCGAACGCGTAAAACATGAAAAATTAATGGAAACATTAAAGTCTACTCCTATAGATAGAAAAGACCTACGTATAATAAGCCATCTGTATTGGAAACAAACAGCTAGGATACAAATTAGAGATATAATATCAGAGGATATAGAAATCGAAAAAGGAGTTCGACAGGGCTGCGTATTGTCTCTTTTACTCTTTAATTTATACGCAGAGAAAATATTTAGGGAGGCTTTTTATCAGAATGGTGGGAAGATTCAAATAAATGGAATCACACTTAATAATATAAGATACGATGCCGATGATTGCCTGATTATAGCTAACAGTCAGGGAGAAGTACAAAGAATGATGAATAAACTGGTAAAGTAAAGATTAAATCAACAGTTTCAAAACAAAAGTTGTGTTCTCCGGGAAACCGGTGCAAGATTAAAATAGATCGGACAGAACTAGGTCAAAACTATTAGATATCTCGGTACCCTGCTTGACGATAGTTCTAAAAAAAAGAAATCAGATCGCGTATTCAAGAACGATGCTCATTAAAATGAAAAACCTGCTCAACAGAAGGAAATTAAGTCTCGAATTGCGTCGTATTAGAATGCTAAAATGCTACGCGTCTTCTCAATCCTTCTTTACGGAAGTGAAAGTTGGGGGCTCGATGCTACCTTCGAAAAAAGCATAAATGCCTTTGAATTATATTCGTACTGACGCATGCTAAAAATAATTTCGTGGATACAGAAACAAAAAAGTTCTGGATACAATGAAATTGAAGCGCCCGGAATTATTAAATTTGATAAAAGAAAGCAAACCAAGTTATTTGGGGCACATCATGAGAGGGCATAAATACGAAATGTTGCGTCTCATTATGGAAGGAAAGCTTCCAGGCAGAAGATTAAGAGGCCGTCCTCAAAATTCGTGGTCAAAAGATTTTTATCGTTGGTTTTATCATTCGCCTATAATTGCGGTACCATTTGTCGACTGAGACTGGGCAGTAGTCGCCTTCTTGCTTCGTTACACAAGAGTTGAAACTTGTTAATTACCTTAATTGTTCACATCCTATGGATACCGATTTAGTGGCTGATGCGGAGACCATGTTATCCTGTGTTCCCATCATAGTAATTTTCGTATTGCATTTTATCAAGCTCTTCGCAGCCTTAAAGTTCCGTTTCCTATAAATATTGCATTTCTCTTAGCTCTTCAAAATGCTCAAGTATATACGGCCCTATACTCCTATATTTTAGATTCTGGTATCATTATTTAATTTTACTCATCCCTACATTACTTCTTACTCTGTCTAATTTATAACTATACCTTTCTTATTCATTCCATAATATGCAGATATGGGTAAACTGTACGGAACCCCCCCCTCCTAAAAAAAACTTAGAATAATTTCACACGGGAATCGCTTTTATGTTTCGTAATGTACTTTATATTTTATAATAATAAGTTAGTTAATTCATCGATTTATATATGCGAATATATGGAAAACACGGGCCGGCTAATTTGTGGAAAGTGTGTGAGCTTTTCATAATCTTTGAAAGGACGTCGACAGCGGTTGAAAATCAACAGACTATTGTCTAACCATTGGAACGGTTAAATATAGCGTTCGAACACGCGAATTATACAGTCGGACGTTATAAAATTTAGACGTAAAATTATAAATTCTATACAGGTGTTCATTATACAGTATCGCTGCTTAGGTGAACTGCGGTTAATTTTCGATGTATTTATATGAATATTTTCCAAGTTAAGATATTTTACAGGAAATTTTGATAGCGTTAAAATTTCATAACGGAGGTTAAAACGGTTTAAGCGAAAATATAAAAATAACAATGACGACAGAAAAAACCGAACTCCGGCTATTAGACGTACCGGAGTAATGAGTGAAAAATTATAAAATACGTGTACGCGTATAATGAGTCAATTGGAATTATTAATCGATTTCGTGCAAACGATAAATTAATCGAGAAATTCCAGTTTTCAGTTGCCTCGTAAAATAAAACAAGACGGGAACGAATTTGTGTCTAACAAAAACACTGATTTATTAAATAATTTACGATTTATATATATATATACACACATATATATGTATATATATAATATATATATATATGTATATATATATATATATATGTATATATTCATATAGTACATTTAAACAAAACAGAGAAAACCACTCATTACTTTTTAATTGCTTTTTGTCAGGGACCGCTTGTTTCCCGTGACGTAAATTTCCAGTTCAAACATTTAAAAAATATTTCGTGCTTTATTTCTCATTACGAACGTTAAAATATTCATTAATTTATATTTAAAAATTCGAAGAAAGGATTAAAAATAATTTATCTCCTTCATTTTCTGATTTGAATTTCACGCGTATCGAAATTTCTCTTCTTAACGAATTATTTCGAATAATTAAAAACACGCGCAATATTGCGTAGAATTAAAATGTCAAAAAAAAATAAAAAATAAAAATAAAAATATAAGTGTTAAGATGCAAAAAAAAATTAAAAAAAAATCTTAATACAGCTCAGGAAAACAAATGAAATTTATTTTAAATTTTTATCGCGTTACGAATAATAAAACTATTCAAAAAATAATTCAATTTTATAATTTCGCAATTTGAATCGGTGTGGAATGTAGTGATTAAAAACATACAGCAAAAAAATGAGTAGTTAAAATCACTAAATTTTATTGTGTGCGTAAATAGAAATAAATAAATAATAATTAAAAATAAATTGTAAGAAAATACTTAATCTAGATGGAGAATATTACAAAAAAAAGTAATGTGAACGGATTAGATTATATAACATGATCGTGAACGCGGTTCTTTATTATATTCACCAGCAGGACCTCTACTTCTAATTGGGCCATCTATGGTCCAACACGTGAAAACAATAAACTTTATCTTTTCCTTTCTTAGTATTTCTTCATTTATGCTTCATCTCTATTACCTATTTGATTCTTTAAAACCCGCCGTTTTTTTTTTTTAAATTTTATTTATAAATTACGTTATTGATGGTTGCATTATCTATTTGCATTTCATTAAGATACTTTTAGTTTCGAGAACCACCTCGGGTTGGTTTCAACTTATAAAATTGCTGAACGATTAGGGTTTAGTTTTGTTATTTCGTTATTACTCATTCTCCGTATACGCGCTTAAAATGACAATCTTCTGTTCCTGATAGTATCAGATAGCTCTTCTAATTTCTCATATAGGTCTTCATTAGTTCCGTTTCTAAATCTTCCTTCCTCGGTTTGAGAATTTTTCTTGTACTTTCCATTTAAATTTCCCCAATGCCATTTAGATCTAAGCATACGGCTCCATATAAACACTCCTTCGGATTAACATGATCAGATTAGAGTGATGTAGGCTATGATATATATATATATAAGTACGCTCGTTAAATAATACCAAGCCGTCCTTACGCCGACCAAGTACTGGATTGATTTATAATTTAACGTTAAACTAAGATTTCATATCTCTACGGTAGTGTAAAGGTTTGTGTTTACATAAATCTATTTCGACAATTTTCGTCAAATTTCGGTGGTACAATTTTAATATTTTCTTATTTCGTCTATTCGTTAATTTATACAGAAAATCGGAAAATAAAAAATTGTCGCGACGTGTAATCTTTATAAATAATATGAAAGAGTTTTACAAGATTAAAGGACAAGGGGATGAGTGAAAATATCTATAACGAATATTCGTTTGAATATAAAAGTAAATATCGAGATCATCGGACACTGGCTACCAACAGGACACGCATTGACTGCAGCGACAAGTCGTTGCCTTTAGTGATAATGATCAATTCGATTTTGCAATCTCGAACAGTACAAAGTAACCTTTGTTCTATTGATCGAACGTCTGTATGTACTGTTTAACATTATCAATCCAGTCGCATTTCCTTCGTAGAGTATACCCGCTTGCAATAAGAAATCGTACGGGTAAAATACATTATGTTTGTGCATAATTGATTAAATACAATCCGATTTTGAGATCGTCTGTCGCGTAACAGATTTCTTCTATTTCTAAAGACACTTTTAACATGTCCGTTACCCGGTTTTGAGTGTTTTATTATACACCGACCACAACATTCTATCAAACTATTTTCTCTTCGATCGTAACGTTGTCATTTTTTTTCTTTTTATTATTCTCGGTTACTAAAATTCTTTCCGCTTAAAAGTCAAAAAAAAGAAAATACCACGGGGGGGGGACAACCCGGTTAAGGAATCTGTCGTCTTGATACAATTTACTACCAGTGTGATAGGTTTGTTCCGAGTAATTTTAGACCGACGTAGGACACTGCCAGCGTGTTACAGTTAACAGCCATGCGTGATTGCCCCACTTGCCTTGTGTGTACGTCTACACGTATATACTCACTTTTTGGTCTATAGTACTGAAATAATAGGAAAACACGAGAATGATTAATGGGAAGACCGGAACTCGGAACATGAACAAATATTATTCCGGAAATTACGGAATATCAAAAGAATCGAAAAAAGTGGCGAATTTAACAAAAATTATTCTTTTCGGCACTAATAACGACACCATATTCGAGGCGATGACTGTTGGTGGTGATGATGATAATACATAATCTGATGTGTAGTGCTCGATATATTGGGAAAAAGACGCAACAGTTGAACTGGTCTTATTCGAAGAGTGTTCTCGCGAAATACAAAAAAGTTCTTAATAGCCTCGATGTGTTTGCCATATTAATTAGAGATTATATATTCAGTAAAATATCGATTACTTTGGAAAATAATAATAAATTTTTCGTAAAACGTATAGAGCTAATTTCACGCAATTTTGAAGATCATTTTATTAAATTAAATATCGTTAAAACTGGGATAATTGATTTTAATCATTTCTAATGGCGTCATTTCATTGTTGTTCCATAACAATATATATATATATATATATATATATATATATATATATATATATATATATATATATATATAATATATGTGTGTTTGTGTGTGCGGTGTATGTGCCGTTATACATTGTGTCACTTTATTGCTAGTATGTTTGTGTGTGGTGTATATATCGTTATATATTACATCACTTTATCGCTATTAATACTTGTTTCCTCGGCTAATACCTACAGTGTACTCGCTTTGGCATTCCTTTTCTTCGCCAGCTAAGATTCGTAATTCCCAACTCAATTTGAAAGCGGTCAGAATCGGATCGTTACACGATAACGATATTAATGAAGGACTGGATAGGGCTCGATAAATGTTCACGCGCGACATAGAATGCCGTAAAGAATCGACCCTGGATTCGTGAACGCATTCATCGCAAGGGCATCTAAAAATGTTAATGTTATTGTTGTTTTTTTGAATTGTTAATTTATTGCGCATAAAGCGGGCATAAACACGAATAATATATATATATATATATATATATATATATATATATATATATATATATATATATATATATATACGTACATACTCGTATACTTCAGGTAATACGTATATATTTAAATTCGTTATTACGATGTCATTATTAATGGGCGTTTAAACTGTAATTTATACGATGTAAGAAAATCGATACTTAAATACGTTTAATTTAATTTAATTCTATTTAATTCGATTTAATATAATTTATTTTAATTTAATTAGGCAGGGCCCTAGGTCGTTTCGCATAATTATCAACCGGAATTCTTATTAAACTAGCAACAAAAATAAAATACGTATTTACACGCGAATAATTATCACTTTCAGTTACACTCTTTTTGTTTCACCTATCGTATTGGTATCGCCTGTAAATATGCTTATTTAAACCTTGTTGGCATCGTTTGCATCCCAAAACCGGGCGCTACTGAGAAGATAGGGCATATGGGTTTTACGGCATTATATGAAACAATTTCTCACACTGTACCTCAGTGCCCCCTTATCTTATTGTTCTGTTACTACTGGAATCGCCTGCTTAAGACTTTTCACTAGTAGCCGCTGTTGGTCTGAGACTGCTTATCTCACTATAGTTGTATATTCGCGGCTAACTTACATCCACCTGGTAGATGATAAGATATCTAAGGAAGCCATTCTAAAACAAAATGAACAAAACGCGAGAAATAATGTTATTCAATGCCGCAATGCGAATATGTACACATTATGGTCCACGAATAAACACTGTTACTCGCTTAACTCGTTTCTTCAAATTCAAGACGAGAAGATTACAAAAATGTTGGGAAAATTTTACATACAGGCTTTACAAAAACTTTGGAAAAATTTTTTACACACACGGACAACTGCTTAATGCGTCTAGAAAAATGCTACAAATCAAGAAGAGAACTGAAATCTAGACAACCAACCCTAGAAAACGATATGGTGAACACGTCGAAATAGTAAAGCCATTAATGCGAACCTAGGACAAGATCGCAGCATAGGACCTCCGGCAATAAGAGAATGGTGCAGAATAAATAGATTCCGAACGGAACAAGGTAGATATGCCCCTTACAGTGAACAAAGGAAAAATAGTTTCGAGAGTCCCTTATGTGAATGTGTAGAACTCCAAACAATCATTTGTATAGTTGAAAAATCTTTTCTTTAAATTATGCGCATAACGTGACGAATAATGCGCTCCAATTGATATCCGGACTCTTTTCTTACTGCAACAATTGATAAAAATACGCGTGTTCAAAATTTTTCTTTTTGATTTACAAAAAAAAAAATGTCTTTTTGTTTGTATCTAAAAAATATTTCTTTCGGCTTCCCGTTTATTGTAACTATCTTAATTTCTTATTCGACCTTCTGACTAAAAATGTATATTTCTTCCAATCTGTCTTCATTACATACGGACTGACGATATAACGACCGCTTTACTTTTTATGCATTTTGTCGCATAATAATTCCGTTTATTTATATTTGGTGCTAACTTTTAATTTACGGTAGATTTATCTTCGTAAATTGATATTTTAAGTTCTATTAATTTTGCTCGAATCTACCGTATAATATTATTTATTATCGACTTTTTTGGTTTATTTCAAGACCGATTACTGAAAGGTTAAATTTATACGGTCACTCCTCACGTTCCATCGATCTGTTCATTTTATATATTATACATATTGCTGCGACAATAACTGTCACTAACAAAAAAAAAAAAACACGAAAAAAAATTAATAATCCATACGTGTATGCATAATTCTCCTCGTGTCAAACCTGTGGTGCTTAAAACGAGTATTTCCTGTGAAACTCGTTATTAAGTTACGTGTTGCTTTAACGGTTAAATGAAAATACTCTCGTCATCCCGTTAACAATAATAATAATAATTTCAATAATAGTAATAATAAAAATAGTTCAAATTTATTTCAAATTTCTATTCGATTGGCAGTAAATTCAGAAAAACGAAACCAATCCTCTAAGGGCAGTAATGCGCGAATTCCCCGATACAAATAAATCACACATCTAACATCACACGAAACATTCCTTCATATTTGAATACCCATGTGAAAGTCTGTAATGTATAAATGATACATAGGTCGGTATATATATATCAAAATGTTTCGTATAATGTGGATAAGACTGTTATCACGCGTTCAAATAGTTTTTTTTGAAATTAAACGAGAACATAATGTAATTATAGAACATCTTAAACAACTTGATTTGCAGATTTTTAATGAACTAAAATCAAGATACGATTCTCAAACTAATAATTAATAAATTTTTCACAGATATAATTAAACGTTTTAAAAACAAAAGGATTACATTTTTATACGACACAGATACTTCGGATATTTTTTTAATAAATTACAAATAATCAATAATGGAAAATGTCGTAATTGTGCAACTAATGAAATCAGCACATAGTATACACATTTAGTAAATATAACCACCTGTGAGAAAATTGTATAGTATCGATCGCTCTCTTAATGAAATTATTCTATTAGAAAAATTTCCTATTTTTATCTCGAAATTGTTTAAGATTAAACATTGATAGTCACTACCGGTAGCCATAAGCTACTTTCGCAGGCTACTGTATATTTTTTTTATAATGTATGTATATATATATAAATGTATTATAAGATATATATGCGCAATAAAGATAGAAATATAATAAAAAATAATTCATTTCCATACGTAAACATGCGAAGATAATTACGTAAGTACATTTATATGTGCAGCTCTACACGCGTAATTATCAGAAAAGAATGTCAATACTTATATACAGAAGACGAAAGAATAACTCGAAAACTACTCGGCCAAAATTTTCGAATGAAATTTTATTTAAAAATCGTAAAACGAGAGATTAGCTTATAATCATTTGTGTAAGAATACCATATCGTTCAGATAATTTGCAATTCATTCAGTCTTCACAAAATTTACGAAAAGACTTTTTCGAGTACAGGTCGCTGAATTTTTTAAACTTCTTCAGAAATCCGAGTTTTCAGGTCTTCCAGATCGTTTTTTTTTAACGCGGCTCTTCAAAAAAATAACTTTTGAATTATTTTCGAAACTATCTTTACACTGTTGTAATCGATTCACGGCGGAAATAACAGGCAAAACGCTCGCTCCTTCTCGTTATAGAGTGCATGATAACTGAAGCTGAACAAAAACCAATCGTTCGTGTGTACACTAAACGATTTGCAGCAGTGTTAACAAGTGCACTATTCAAAAAAACAATAAAACCGTCCGTCTTCTCCGGGTAATATTATTATTATTATTATTATTATTATTATCGTGTCCGAGACACACGAGGACCAATATATAAAATTAAAATTAAATATAACGAGGAAAATAGTTATTGTTAGTCAAGTTTATACAATATTAATCCGTGTATCGACCATTTTAATGGGTTCGTCATTTAGCTCTGTGCTCCAAAGGTCTTTTTCCGTAATATGCCTGAAGGCACCAAGTTACACACCGGAACAAGTGTCCATGACTCTGCCGTTCTCCACAGTTGCATTTATCATTTTCAGCCAGACCCGACTTGAATAAATTCACCGAGGTCCTGGCGCAATCAGAGCGAAGTCGGTTTAAGGTTTTCCATTTATGCCAACTTAAGGGGCGCACCGGGTTCAGTTCTTACTTCCGTTCCCCGCTCCTTCTGTCCATCTCTGTGCGCGAACTATTAGCGGTGATCCGTCTAATCGTCTTAAGTAAAATTATTCTTTTCATTTTCTCGCGCTCGTTACAAAAAGTAAAACACAATCTACTAAATTATAATAACGCTGATAATCGTGATAATAATAATGACGAAACGATAATTATAATAATAATAATAACTAAACTGCGCGGAAATATCCGAGACGTCATTAGAAAAAAAGTTAATTGCTTGTAATTAATTTTCTAAACTCGAAAATTTAACGAATTATCATTACAAACGTTACCACTATCATCTCACTACTAATTTGGCCGGCGTCGATTTCCAAAAAGAAACCCGAGTAATTTCGAAATCTATTACAGTTGTTTGGAAATATGTACCGATTACATTTTACAACGATAACGCGTAATAATAGCCACACGAGGTTAGCCGAAAATAATTGGGAAAAGAGAAAAATAGAACTGAAATGAAACAACCAATCTCACAGACGTCTGCATCAATCGTCGATCGTTTTTCTTCCGAGTTACTAATTAACCGATTTTTTTTTTTTAATATTTAATCGGAACTGGGAAAACCCGAAATGTAATTTTCGAGAAGACGGTATTCGGAAATTCGTAATTAAGTCGGACAACAACGGACGAAAGGTATAAGACGTTTAATTTTAAAAACGAATTACCAAATAATAATCGGGATTGTTTTAAATTTTAAACGTTTTATAAAATGAATAAGAACTATTTATAATATATATGCGCAGACCAAAAAAGAAATGCGGAGATCAGTAAGATATATAGGAATTATATATATATATAACTACAAATTATAAAACATAGAACTAGTAATAATTTATTAAATAATATGATTAATTTTGATGAAGAATTAATTTTAAAATCGGTCTTATAACTACATGTTATTGTAAAAAAAAAATGTTTATTTCTGGCTATTCAATGTATTGATATTTATAAAAGTTTTTTAGTAATATCTTTGGTTTATTTATAACATTTTTAACAATAGCTTGATAATGACTTAATAGTCGAAAAGCTTCGTGTACGTATTTGTGTAATAAAAAAAAAAAAAAAAAAAAATTTTTAGTGATTAACTTTGATTTTATTTTGTTTTGTTAATTCATAAAATCTCTACTCTCCAATAAATCAACATTATATATATATATATATATATATATATATATATATATATATATATATATATATATATATATTTCGAAGGGCTAAGAGAAATGCAATATAGGAAGGGGGATATTATGAAGAATCGAACCTAAGTACTTTTTTTTTCTATCTTTTTGCTTATATGAAAATTCGAGGATAAATTTAGAGCGTTAAGAATAATATAGAATTAACGTATTGTTCGCGCAAGAAATGAAACTGAATCGTGACGATACGCTAATATTAGTTAGCACTTATAAGAACACCGCCGTCGAAATAGTAGATAGAATGGTACAGTTCGCGTTAGTCGGATCCAGATTGAGATATGGCATAGAAGCATGCGGATCGGCGTCTAAATATTACACGGGGAAAAATTGATCGATTGCAAAGAAAAAGTTTGAGCCTAATAAACGAGTATAAATGTAGAAATCAGAACGAGCCGTTAAACGATCTGTTACGTCATCATAATGTATTTGAAATATAGCGGGACTTACCAAAGTTTGGGGCTATTTAGTAAAAAATAAAAGTATCGATTTAAACGATGCAAATAAAATATAAACTCAGGAAAACGTACACCTATATATATATATATATATATATATATATATATATATATATATATATATATATATATATATGTTCGGTAGTACGGTCAAGGTTTGTGAACAAACTAATAAATACGTGATGATGATTAAACAATATGCCGGAAGAAATATCGAAAGAAAAAAAGATTGGGAAACTAAAATAGCAGCTGAAAGAGTGATTACAAGATATGGGGATAATATAAACAAAATAATAAGAAAATTGTGAATTCGAAGTGGTGCGACAAGTGAGAGCAGCAAGTTAATACAGCGTCCGACTAATGAGGTAATGACAATATTGTAAATAAAAATTGAGAGTGTGGGTGAGAGTGTAATCGGAAATATGTGAGTACTATAACTGTAACTTTGTGTATATATGTGAATTTTATAAATTAAAAATAACGATTTTTGTATCTAATAAATAGTTTAGATGTACATATTGTAAAATGGTGTAGATCCGTCGACATAAGCTTGACCGAACATACATTATCTACAGAATGGGGTATATGAGTGTGTGCGATTGGGTTTACTTCTTGTATTTTTATTTTATAATAAATATACGATTTTTGAAAATAATAATAATTTAACTAATAGTTAAAGATCGTTACATTAGAATATTTTGGAAACGATATCGAATTAAAATTATTTCCAACTTCGAAATAAATATTGTAAACAAAATATCGGGTTTGTTATCATCTCTATTATCAACGGTTCTAGCTGATATTTATATAAGTAAATAAGAGAATAATATTATAATATATTTAAAAATACGATTAAATTACGGAAAAAATTAATATGTCGAACAGAATTTTTTCTATACGTTAAATAAGATCGAATTAAAAACGATACCCTATACGATGCGGCATCGGCAAAGCCGCTCCTCTGTCTAGTAAAATTTTAAGAATTTCGAAATTATTCTTATGCGCTGCTAACATTAGCGGTGTAATGTCCGGCGTAAACGTGGACGTATTCCAATCAACTTTTTCCCAGCTCTGCAATAGAAAACAATTTTTATTGTTTTAATAAATGAACGTTGCTTATTTTTGAAAATTATCGAAATTTTTAAAAGAAATCAAACGAGCTAATAAATGAAAGTTGTTTAAATTGTGCAAATAAAAAATATATATATATGTATATATATGTTCGGAAAACTATATTAAATGGTATAATATGTTGAACATTGCGAGAAAAATTGAGCTCGAATTGGCCGAGTTTTATTTTAGATTTTATGACCGGACCAGCATTTCGTATTTCCGCGAAAATTTATTCGTGCATTATATAGAGGTTCGACGAAAAAAATTATAAATCTCATATAGCGATCATCTAAAACTCTCAATCGAAAATACTATACGATCGATAGTCGGTGCACCATGGTACGTGCGCAATGACGAAATACGTAAAGATTTGCAAGTACCGATGGTTAAAGAAGAAATAGAACAGTCAACGTACGATATATAAAATCAATCAGTTGACGCACAGGTTTATCAAAGACGGTGGTATCCGATTCGGACGATTAAAACGATCGAATATGATGAACTAACCAAGTATTGTATCGACAACAAAAAATGACGACCATTGGGAAGCATTCCGTTGATTTCATTAACACTGCCGCTTATTATCTTCAACTAGACAGATTGTTTGAAAAATTTAAAAAAAATATATATATATATAGTTAATGGCTTAATAGCTGGAAAGCTTCATGATCTTTATATTATTATTATATATATGTATTATAACAATTTAACGATTTTAACTATTTTTTTTTTATTGTCGATATCTTCTTCTGTCTTCTAGTGGCATCTCCTTGACAGGAATTAGTTTACCTCATGATTTAGTATTTTCGATTTCTAGCCTCCTTTATTATGTCGAACACTTTTTTTTTCATGATCTCCGAAACCGGCTGTTATCGTTTCTAATCGTTTTCTTCCTCTTGGCGCTTTTCTTTCGATCTTACCCCTGTAGAGCCAGCAGAAAGATACCATTTTCCTTGATTTTATGCGCCAAATATTTTTCCTAGCAAGGATGTCGTGAACTATAATTGGTGTTTTAAGGCTACATCTTTCCAATACATATTTATTTGTTCTTTTTTCTGTCCATGCTATGCGCCATATCCTTCTCAGAATTCGCATTTCGAAGGCAAGCCGTTTAGAGCTTCCTACGCTCACTGTCCATGTTACATGACATAGCGCTGGACCAGCCGAAGTTTTAATTTAATATTTAATTTTCTATCCTTAAATATATATGCAAGGTTTTCTTGTTTTAATTTCTACTGTATATCTCTTCCATCATTAGATCGTCGATATACTTCGGGATAAATTATCGTTTCGAAAGAATCGATATATTAGCTTATTATTGTTACAGAATATCGATAATAAAAACCGATCGAAACTTACATATTTATCGGCTTCCTTGTAGACGATTTCTTCATACTCCAACAGTAATTCGACAGCTTCTACGAATTCAGCGTCGATGGCGTGAAGTAAGGAATCGTTCGGTTTTACGCCCATCACGATCAGCAATTCTATCATTTCCAAATTTTCGCTGTCAATAGCTAAATTTAAACTACCCCTTCCGAGGGAATCGACGCAATTTATGTCGATCGATTGATTACGATAGGCATTATGGATCAACCTGCGAGCATTAACCGTTGTGAATTAAAACGTGAAAATAATTTATTATTACTATTAAATGGAATAAAACTTATTATAATTCCGAAAATACTTCATTCATTTAATTAGTAGTTAGACAATAGAGATGTTTATAAATGTCTGTAGGAAACGCTGTGCCGTCTCGCAAAACTTGTTCTGTAGGTGTTTCGGAAAGACTATTTCTGCTCACGCTACGTACGATTTTCCAAAACCAACATCACCACGCAAGTTGGACTCTTCGATGACGACGCTGCGATACGGCTCCCGTAGACCTAGCGGCGATACGTAATAGACTACAGATCTCGGAATGTCGCGGCTACTTAAATACTACAACGAATGGCGAATTAGTACAAATCCGACTAAAACCGAAGCTTTATTCATCACTTCGGGGCAGAGCTCTACCTGACAATCTGACGGTATAGCGAAATATGTTAGAGCAGTGCGATAAGGTTCGTCATATCGATATGATCCTCGACAATAGACTGACATTAAGCGCACATGTCGCAATCCAGACAAATAATAACTTCTGTTTCTACCGTTTCCCTAATCGTAATTCCTCCAACATTAACAAGATAATCCTCTATAAAACATTAAACCGTCCAGTATTTACGCTCGTCGTACCTGGAGCTCGATATAACTTTAATAAGTTACGAGTCATTCAAAATGGATGCCTCAGATGTATTCTCAGTGTGAGATTACACAAAGCTGCCCTAATATTACTAAAACTGTCGACTGACTTTTTCAATAAATGCTCATAACAACGAACTCGTCTCCTCGATTGTCAATTACGATTCTATACATTTTCGTTTCATGTACTCCAAATATAAACACCGAAGACTTAAACATTAAACATAACATAATGTAATAATAAACTGTAATTAATTAATTTATTAGTAACTAAGTAAATACACTATGCAACAATAGCACCAACTTTCATACTTTTTTTTTAACACAGTATTGACAAGAAGTGACTAAATCAAATATGGAAAGACCGTAATACATCTAAAGAAACTGAAAAAATATTTAATGAAAACATTAGTAATTGCTACTTATGGATCTGAATCCTGGATGTTGAAAAGATCCACGAGACAGAAGATAGATACCTTCGAGATAACAGCCTACAGAAAATTAATGAAAATATCATGGAACGTGTTTCGAACGAACAACTCTATTGTTTCGAACGAACAACTCTATATTGCAGGAATTAAACATTACACCAATTCGGAGATTAGTAATCACAATACAGCGTCCGTGCCTTAAATTTTTTAGCCATGTCATTCGACGTAATGACTTACGAGAAACAAATTATTCAAGGTACTAGGAAGACGGAATCGAAGAAGACCTTCCTTACGATTCATTGATTACATCAAACAACTAACAAAATTACAAATAAATAAAATCACGCGTAATGCTGAAGATCGCTTAGCGTGGAGTAATGTTACGAATCATTTTTCTTCTCGACTGCGTGTGTTAAGTCACGACATCTAGAATCCGATTAACGCGTATGATGATTAATATAAATACCGAAGACTCGAACGATATATTTTACCAGTTTAAGTTCCAACATTAATACCCATCGTCAGTAATTAGTAATTTAGATAATTTTGGTATCCGCAGTCTATTTTTTTTCAGCAGTATTAAACGTTTTTCTATTCTCTTTTATTGTTTACAGTCTTACTTTGATACTGCGGTAAGGTGTCTCCGATACACAATGTTTGTAACCCACGTTAAATATGGTGACCCAGAGAAGACGGGACGGTTTTATTTTTTGATTAGTCGATAACACTGCTACAACGCAAACCGCGTGTTCTAGGTTTAGTGTACACACGATAGATTCGTTTCTGTTCAGGTTCAGTTATCACGGCATCCTATATAAGAAGGAGAAGCGCGCGTTTTGCGTAGTAGGTTATTTTCGACGTGAATCGATCACGACAGTGCAAAGAGCGTTTCGAAAAGAATTCAAACCCTAAGAGCCGCGTTTACGAACCACGAGATCTGGAAGAGCTGAAAACTCAGATTTCTGAAGAAATTTCAAAAATCCAGCGACGCTCAAAAAAGTCTTTTCGTTGTTAAGACTGAATGAATTGGAAATGGCGGTCATCTGAACGGTATTGAGCTCAACAAATGATTGCAAGCTAATCTCTCATTTTCCTATTTTTAAAGAAAATTATTTCATTCAAAAATTTTGGTCGAGTAGTTTTTGAGTTATTAAAAAAAAAAAAACGCCCGTCTTCTCTGGGTCGCCCTATGTTTTTCGTGTTTATAACTTTATGCAAATATATTGTTGTTGTTGTTATTGCTGTTAATATTAGGATAACCACAAAGGATGTATTACCACATAGAGTACGTCGTAACTGAAAGGGAGTTAAAAGTAAGTAAATTCGATTCGTAATAAAAAGATAAAATACAAGAGGAAAACACCGATAGTACAGAAGAATCGTATAAACACGCAATTTATTAGTATACGCCGATTCGAAATAGTTGTAATATGACCAAGACGTATAATAAATTCAATCAGCTGCACACAAAACATGAAGCAAAAGTATAAAGAGAAAGTGTTGGATTCATTAACCTCATCAGCAAGTGTAGTACCTAACAATTTAACGGGGTCTATTAAGAAATTATAGCGGAAAGTTGGCACTGTATACGAGTAGAAAAGATTGTTTTATTAAATATCGTAAACATACTGGGAAATATTTTGGAAATAAACTTGTAACCTCAAAGAATATCTGTCGCTGATGAATTATATTTTTAAGATAATAATAATAATAGCAATAATAATAATAATAATTACCGTCTGACGTTGGTTAGATCCCCACGACGTACTGCCAACAGATATTTCTTCTCCTCTAACGAAAGCGGTTTTGGTAGCACGTCCATGGCTATCGTTCAAAAGGATCTTCCGTTTAATAATCGCCCCTGAAATTCGACCATCGACATTTTTATCCGACGATTAAATCCAAAAATCGTTGTTCTTTATGACTGCTCCTTCAAATTGAATAAAACAAACGAAAATGTTCAATTATTAATTTTTAATTTCTCAACGTTAACTGGTAAACTATTACGTTTTCTTCTTCGAGAATTTTTCACAAGAACGAACAAAATATGAAATAGAATACTCGGGAGAGAGAGTCATTGTATTCTATAAAGTGACCCAGAGAAGATGGACGGATTTGTTGTTTTTTGAATAATTCAAAAACTACGCGACCAAAATTTTTTAATGAAATGTTATTTAAAAATGGGCAAACGAGAGATTAGCTGACAATTATTTATAGAAAGACATACATTCATTCAGTCTTTATTTACGAAAACACTTTTTCGAGCATACGTCGCTGAATTTTTGAAATTTCTTCAGAAATCCGAGTTTTCAGGTCTTCCAGATCTTGTCGTTCGTAAACGCGGCTCTTTAGGTATCCGCATAAAAAAAAAATCGCTCAACTTGAAACTCTCTTTACACTAGCGATTCACGGCAAATATAACGTTCCAAGCAAAACGCATGCTCATTCTCATTACAGACGCCATGATAACTGAAACTGAACGAAAATGAATCTCTCGTGTGTACACTAAATGTGTAGTACACAGTTTACGTTGTCGCAGTATTACCAACCGCGCTATTCCAAAAACAAAACCGTCCGTCTTCTTTGAGTCATCCGATAATAACCAGTTCGAAAGCATAGATGAATCATACGATCTCTCTGGCGAATGTTTTTAGTAAGATATTCTTCTTGATAACGTTATGTTCGCTGGCAATGTTCTATGGTAGCAATATTCGTATTAACTGACAACTGATTGACGTACCAATATTGCACAAAATATCCTGACACGAGGAGATTGTTAACCGTGTGGTCAATTGATACTATAACACAATCTCATTCACTGCCTTCGCAGTGACAAATCCCCTGTCTTCTAGTTAAGGTATTTATTCAAACGGCCGAAGGGTTAAATCCTGAAATAAATTCTGGTAAAGATGATTACACCGTTACTCATTCCTCAAATTATTACCACATCCGCTCTTATAATATTAATAACAAGCGATCAGTCGAGAAAGAAATACTATTATAGCGAGAATAAGATGTTTTTTGTCAGCAGTCAGTCCTATATAAAGCTTTCCAAGGCGATGATATACTAGATTTTTTTAAATCTATGCACGATCGTGAAATTTCACCCGTGGGACCCGGACCTGCTGACTATGTGTAAAGTCGTCGCTTGTGATGGTTAAAATTTGAATTAATTACAAAAAGGTTGTAAAAATCTATTACCATTTCTCTCCTTTTGTTCCTGTCTCCTAAGCCGGATTTTCCAACAGTAGATCTTAGGTGATTATCGTTTTTGGTGGTTCCTATTTTTGCGTTAAAGTCACCTATTACTAGTAATGTTTCTCTGTTAGGAACTCTTCCATTTCTTCATCCGACCCTTGAGTTATTGGTGCGTATATTTGAATAATATTTACATTTACTTGCTTCCCTTTTTTTTTTCACTGATACAATTAACTTATTGTTTCATATTCTTATAATGCCGATTGCTACTCCATGTACTGATTTGTTTTGATTGTTTGAACATACTATCAAGTTACCGCTGGTTGATACAAAATGTCCACTTTGTTTCCAGTGCGTCTCGGCTATGCCAACTATCGCGGTTCCTTCAGTAATATTCTCTACTATACCAAGTTTGCCTTGATGGTTAAGTTCTCTTCTATTCCATATTGCAATTTCCGTTATTATGATTTTACATTTATTCTTCTTTCTAATATTGTCGGTAGTATATTTTCCATAGAGAACCCAGTTCTTAAATTCCCTATGGCCGGCCGCCCATTTCACACATACGGTCCCGGTACCGTAACGCCGATCGCTAATCGGTTCGCATGGCAAACTAATTTCATTATTTGTGTCTTGAATAAGGTTTTCAAGGAAACTTTTACACGGTAGGGTTCCTCTCCATGTTTTGAACAGCCTTTCCTAACCTGGAGAACAGACGCTGACCATTAGCCGCTCCACTGGAGACAGACGCTTCCGGATTTTGTTTGGGATTTATGCTTATAGCGGCCGTACTCGCTTTGGCACGATGCTTTTAACGGGTTTATGCAGCATTTTTTAAGAAAAGATTTCCCAAGACTTTTCCACTGCACCCTGATACATTGCCGTTCTTGGTTCGCGGTTGCTTATTTGCCAACGAATTATTCGCAACTAACCTCCATATCTGGAGGACATTCCACTATCCGTGGACGCGCCGCTTCCCCTGAGCTCGGAGTCCCTTGGTTACACATATCTGTGTCCTCCGAGGGGGGATATATATACATATATACGTATATAATATATGTAACACGTATATATAATATTACATGTATGTATATATATATATATATACACATATATAAGCCACAAATTAGTGATTTAATAACTAGTAAAGAAAATTTATATATATATATATATATTCTTCTCTTCTTCTTCGTCGATCACTCGATCCGAGCACCGTTAGTCTTATGACCTGCTGAACAGTTCTGCGCCATTTTGCTCTGTTTTCGACCAATCTTATCCACTGACAGTGGTATTCCGACCAGTTGCTTTATTTGATCAATGTATCTTAACGGTGTTCTCCCACGTTTCCTGGTACCTTCAATGTTGCCTTGTATAATCTGCTTTTTAAGACCATTATTCCTGAAAATATGTCTTACATAACTAGCAATCCTGTATATTTATTCCAAGCTCCTGCAATATTGAGATGTTAGATCGCTTTGCCGTCCATGGTATTCTCATCATCCGCCTCCAACAATACATTTCAAACGCCTCTATGGTGCGAACGTCTTTTTTCTTGAGAGACCAACATTCCGACGCATAGATAGTGATTTGCGTAGTAGTTTTATGTCATTTTTTTGAAGTCTATAAAATTAAGCAATGTGTATATATATATATATATATATATATATATATATATATATATATATATATATATATATATATATATATATGGTTCATCTTTGAAGTCGACGAAATTAAACATATGTATGTAAATAATCTCACTATATTAGCTATTTCACCTCGTATCTCGTAACTATAATTACGTTTTCCTATGGAATTTTTAATTCGTATTGTTTGTTTCAGAATTTTACTTTTAAATTATTTTTGTATAAATTTAAATTTGTACTAAATATACTGAGTTTAAAATTATATATATATATATATATATATATATATATATATATATATATATATATGTATGTGTATGTAGTACATATAGGTAAATAATAATAATTTCAAAAATTTCACTTACTTGTACGTTTTTAATGATAATACGTAGACTCTGTATATAATAATTTTTCGTCCTATACGATTTTTCAATTTTAAACCGGCTTCGTCGAACTAGATTAAATTAGATTAAATTAGATTAAATTAGATTAAATTAGATTAAATTAGATCTAGTTAGATTAAGTTAATGAAAATCTGGCGAGCTTTACGTTACGATCTAATTTAAAAGTTAAATTATCATTCGATCGATCTCGATGAACGTGACTTAACTCGACCACGTTTAGTTTACTTACTGAGTAATTATAAAAGGTTTTTGGGTGTCGTTTTATTTTTGTAATTCTCGGCGTACACAAGTCGAGGCTGTTAATGGCGAACGGATCGATCATATTCGAAAACAAGGTCGTTCGATTATTTAATAACGAGATGGAAAACGTAAAAATATTTTCTTTTGTTTTCTTTTTTGGCTTTTCGATTGTTGCTTGTGATTTCTTTATTTTACATTTCTATCCTTTTTCTTTGCTTCCTGTTTTGGTCGAGACGACAACCGGTTTCGATTATCGAAGGAATTTTTTGGTGATTTTCGACGCCGGTAGAGAAAACAGGCGATGGATTTTCGTAGTAATTTCTAAAATTATCAGATTGCACACCATGATGATGATGATGATAATGATGACTGTTATTATTATTATTATCTTGGGTTATTTCTAACGACGCGTAATTACTCATTTTGTTTTATATACATTTTCACGATCGTTGTCCAACTAGTCATATTTTCGATAAAATCACCCCGCACCTCCGCACCCACAATGGCGCGCGAATTCGAAAGTTGTTACGCAATATTACTTTCGGAAAAAAAAAAAACACGGACGAATTGAATTTATTCGTTTACTCGGGTATATTATTAACCCTCCGTTAGTCGCTGGCTGTCCTGTGGACTTATATCGTTTTAATTTGTCGATATTTTAAAAAGTAATCTAGGAATATTAAAATTAATAATAATTACCCCGACGCAGGGTGTGAAATACGTAAAGTGGTGAGGCAAGGATGTCCATTTTTGCTACGACGGTTGTTCGATGGATATGTCGAAGAAATAATAATAAAAAATGACGAATTAAAAAAAATCGGTTTGCAAAATAAATAGGAAAGCGATGAACAATATCAAAGCTACGCGGACGATAGTAAAGGCAGAAATGAAAAAGCAACTGAGAAATATGCTGGATATCGTTAACAGTGAAAGAAAAAAATATGGAATGGGAATAATGACGGAAAAAACGAAGATAATGAAATGCACAAGGACCGTTAGTAAGAATATAAAAATAAACGAGATAATAAAACAGGAGACAGAATTCAAATACTTGGGCCCGAAATATTCACAAGTGACGGCCGGCACGTAAAAACGCGAATAGCACTGGCAAAGCAAGCTTTTACAAATTTGGGACAAATATTACAGAGGAAAGATGGATTTGGAGTTAAGGAAAATAATAGCGCTTTGCTACGCAGGGTATGTGATTGAATATACAGCGGAATCTCGGATAATTAACGCCGAAAACGAGAGGAGAATAAACAAAATGTGGACGTTAAGATATCGTGGACCGATGTCGTTTCGAATAAGAACGTACTACTAAATTGACAATCTTCGAAGATATAAAATGAAAAAAGCGAAAATATATCCGGGCATACGAGAAGAAGGTATTTCTATGTTAGCGGTCCGAGGGAAAACGCTTGGAAAGGCAACGAGAGGAAGGTAAAGAATGTAGTATACGATAACGAACATAGAGATTGGTAGTAAATCAGCTATTCGCATGAAGATGTGAGATGAATGGTTCTCGACGTGCAACCTCCTGAAAGGAGATGCAACAAAATGATAATGATGATGACGTATCTAAGAAGGGCGTATTTTCAATGATATTCTATATTTACAGGCCGAAAATGAAAACCGGGAAATAATCGAATTTTACAACGATACTAAATGTTGTGTAGATATAAACTTTGCGCTACATATAGTGCAGTGCACGATCTACAAGAAGGTGATCGATGGTAATTTTTTATCATATTCTAGATGGAATTCATTCAAAAGCGACACGCCTAGGAAATTTGGTGTAAAATTCACTCGCAGAGGAGATTACCATAAAAAATAATCGCTCTGTTTAGCGAGTCCCCACTATTACGAAGAAGGTCAGAAATGAAGAATCTTCCGAATGATTTACAAGTTTCGCTGCAAAATTATCAACCGGAAACACAAAAAAGAGATAAAGGAAGAACAGATGCAATAGTATTGATAGAATATTATAGCGAAACTAAAAAAAAAACAATGTGAAAAATGCCGAAAGGTTTATATGTGTAATATATATGATCAAATAGTATGTACAGTCAGACCATTAAAAAAAATGGAAAAAAGTATTACGTCACAGAGATGCTTTGACCAAATTTCGAACGATGCAGATGCCGGCGTATCGCTCTAAGTTCGTTTATTTCGTTTTGTTCCATTTTAATTCATAAATCGATAAAATTATCAGTGTTATAATTTCATAAATATTAACAGAAAAATATTAAAATCGATAATAAAAAATTAGTTTCATCCTGATTAAAAAAAAAAAACAAAAAAATCTATCTTTAAATACCATAAATGTTGATTTTATTTATTATACAGTTAAAATTTAATGGGAACAGACTGATGACGTTTACGAGGCTGCCTTCATGGTGGGTCTTGGAAGCATCTAGGATCACGGTCCTTCTTTCGTTGCAGTACAGAATAGTTAAATGGTCTAAAGTTAACAATTAAGAGGACAGTTACAAGACAGCTGATGACATTTATGAGGCGGCCTTCATGGTGGGTGTTGGAATTACCGAGAATCACGATTATAGCGTGACTGCACTATACTCAGCGCGACTAACATGTTACAATAAAACGCGCGACTAACGAGGGGTTAAAGCGTGTTAATTAAGGCGCAATATCTTCGATCATATAGATACTTTACTCATTTTCATCGACGATAGAAATAATTTTATTACACTACAACTAGCCAAACTGAAGACCATCGAGCGATTGATATATAATAGAAAAGAACTTACTAGTTCCGACCTTTATTTTCCCCTGGAACAGTCAAATGGTCGCAGTCTGTTTTACACGATCTCTAGTCTCCTCCGAATTATCGAGGAAATTTGGGGTCGAAGAATTTTTACATTAAATAGCGACGAGCGGTTTCTTGAACAGTGGCTTAAAGTACAAGTCGCGTTATGTAGAGACATTTGAAACGTACCAGGATGGCTGATGTTATTTTCACCTAATCTTTCTGTTATAGCTACGTCCCTATACCGATGCAATCTTATAAATTCTCCTTTTTGCCCTCATCCTTCCGATAACAACAAAATAGCAGATGCGGATCATGTATTTTTTGAATGTTCTTACTACAGCTCTCAACAATCTTTATTATATAATCAAATTATATCTCTCAAAGTACCGTTGCCAATAAATATGTCTTACTTACTTACTATTAATCGCATTCATGTATATTTAGCTATTTATAATTATATTACATCAACTAATATTAGTGTTTAACATATTCATTTTAATAATTTTATACAAATCTGGGTGAAAAATCCTGTGCCCATTTATAAAAAAAAAAAAAATCTATGTAGCTAGGTTTCGAGCATCGTCAGACTAGAGCTGGATACGCTCGCGCAAGGCTATAAAACTGTGTTATATACCGGCAATTGATTACCGAAGCTAAATTTAGACTTGCTATTAACCGGTACAATTCTTTCAATTTTAGCTCGTTCCGTTCGATTATCCTCCGTGCCAATGACTTATCCGAATACACGCGCAAATACATGTTATAAATTCTAACACGTAACTAGGACCGCGCGATTCAATTATACCCGGGTAATTAACGATATTGATTACGTACGAAGTTCTCGCGAATTTTGTTATCTGTATCGGACCGTGGTTCCTTTTTCCTATCTTACGCGTTAAACTTACACAATTATCTTTTCAGGTTACCTTCTATTTTTTATGAATAATAAATAATTTACCAACTCCACCGACGCTATTGATTGAAAAATTTGAAACAGTTGTTTCGCAACTCGTTGTATGTGTTAATTCGTTTTTAATTAGTCCTTTATTTCTCCCTAATCGGGCTGTGCGATTGCGATTTTCTCTCTTTTTTTTATTTATTTTAATTATACGTTTGTTAATATTAAAAACACTATCGGAGAATAATACAATATTAAACCGTCATCAATTCCGATAATAAGAAAATAATTGTTTTTAAAAAGCCTATTAATACTAAAAGAAAGTAATTTTTTTTTTAATTTATCGAGAAGTCCAATTCTCTCGATAATTTTTTTTTCATAAATTGTCATTTTTCATTGATTCAACTACATTATATATATATATATATATATATATATATATATATATATATATATATATATATATACACACGTAAAGTTCTGAAGAAATCGACAAATTATTTTTATCTTACTGTACGATATTATTATTATAGCCTTATTAACATTATATATACTTAAATAAAATAAATAATTTAACTGAAAAAACTAAAAGCCCTTATCTTGGGCAAATGCCTTCCTCAACTTTGCCCCTACGGTCCTGAGCAATTCTTTTATTGTTTATTATGAATAAACTTTGTTATTCCCATATTAGAAACTGTCTGCCTCTTCTTTTTTCGTCCTCGATATACCAATTTTTTATCCTATATGTCCACCTATTATCCGATAGTCTGGCACCATGTCCCGCCCAACCCCACTTTTTCCTTTTATATTCATTGACTAAATTTATTATACTTTTAAATTTTCCTTTAATAGGTGAGTTCCTAATTCTATTTCTGCGCCTAATATTTAAAATGGACCTAAGCATACTGTTTTGGCTACTTTCTATTTTAATTTCAACCATTTTAGTTGTTGACCATGTTTGCGAGCCACATGTCAACGATGGAACAATACAGCTATTAAATAGGTCACTTTTATTTTACGATCGAAAATAAAAGTGACTGTACGATAAGCGACTGGTAATCGTTTTAAATCCGTTAATTAGTTCGCTTTTAAGTGATTCATCTCTACACTACAGCGTCGGCACACCGTAATTTAATTGTAAACTACACCCGCAAAATTCGTATATAGTTCTCATTTTCTTCAATTGTTTAATAGTTTAATAATTAATTTGATTTAATACATGTATATAGTTGTGTACGTATACGAATATATATGCAGTATGAAAATGTGGAAAGAGAGGGAGCTATAAATAAAGAACTCATTATTGTAATGAAGTATTTATCGAACGGTCTCTGTAAGCGAGAAACATAAGAAAGTATCCTCAATATCACCACAACATTTGAAATGCGTAACAGCGTAAAAAATGTGCCTAGTTATTTAGACGCGCATTCCAAATATAAAAATAGACGATATCGAACAATTCATTGAAAATTTGATGTTGAACAATAGAATACAAAAAAACAATATCAGATTATTTTCCAAAAAAAAATCAATAATCGTTTTATATTTGTTTAAAAAAAATATATTAATTTTATTAAGTTCTTGTTAATAATAATATCGCTTTATCGATTTCTATTAAATGCACGTATACACACATATCTATTACATATAAACTTAAACTGATAAACGTAAATTTGTGGAGTACGTGTAATTTTTTAAATTTTTTTAATATCGCTGAAAAATTATTTAAATCCCCCATTTCAGAAAACAATTTTCACTGTATATATATATATATATATATATATATATATATATATATATATATATATATATATACAGCGCTCTCTGCCAGTAATAATGGAACTTATAGTTTAGTCAACACTACACAGAGCGCTAAGCACGATTAATTAATTTCTAAATGAACTATATATATATATATATATATATATATATATATATATATATATATATATATATATATATATATAAAACACCATATACCTATATCGATTCACTGCTAAATTGCAAACTCTTCTCGAACATCTCTAATGTATTCTATTTTGTACGCTTTAATCTAATTAATTCTCACGTATTTCACAATATCAACTCGCGACAAAATCATCCGCCTTTTACAACGACTGTTAATGGATCACTACTATACGCTTGGGCCTATCTGTTATCGTCTAGTCTTGCAATATATCCTGCCTCTTGAAACCGGCGATTCGTTCTATCCCATCAATTAATTTTGTTTACTATCTCTAGTCCACGTTACCTGTCTTCCGTCCCTTAAGTCTGACAACATAAATAATTATTTAGGGTGTTTTTTGAGTCTTCTTAATTCTTTTAACTTATTTTGATGCCGGACTTCATCTTTCAGTCCCCCTAAATTCGCAATCTTCAGACTATTCGATATTTCTTTATTTTTGAAAATCATTCCGAATACTATCCAGACGATTGGCCTTGTTTTTTTATCTGTAACTGTAGGATGTTTATCTTTACCACAGTAAATTCTTGTTCTAAAAAAATTCGTATATATATTTTTTTATACGCGTTTACAATTAAATTATTTCGCGAACGTATTTCGTAACTTTTTTTAAAATATTTATAATATTTTTTTAATATTCATTATATAATATTTATAATATTTTTTAATGTTTTTAATATTAAATCTTTATCTTCCGCGTGATCGTATACGACCCTCCTCTTCGCTGATAGGCAGTAATACCACAGTTCAACATAATATCTCCATCGTTTCGACACATATCGCGTTTTATTTCCTAAATCCACGGATACAGGTTTACTATTGTAACATACAATTCAGAATTCTACTCATCGAATTCTAAGCAACGATACGAACATGTTTCTCTCTCCTTTTTTTTACTACTTTCGTCCTCTTCCGAAATCTTCGACCAATGACTCTCTCTGTATCGGCTTCGTCGTTTAGTCATCGTCGAACGACAACGGTGAACCCTACTACTAACACTTTTATATACATATTACGTATTTATTGAACTCTCAGCAAGAACCAGGTGGTAAACGAAAATGACTAACGGTTCTTAAGCAGTGGCGTAAGCATCAAAGAGCATCCCATTGATAAAGAGATTCTACTACTAGACTGTAATTGTAACTTTTAGACTACAAGCCATTTCATAATGTATTAGCACACTTGAGGCAGCTAAGCAAGACACCGGAACTACCGACTACGATTAATGATTTTGATGATCGTATCGAATTACGTCCATTATCCAACTGGAAATTACAGCGGCCGGAGATTCCTTTAACAGACGAATTACGCAGAAACAGATACTGTCCACACTAACACGTAAAGAAGAAATCGTCTTGCGCCGGATGGATCTCCACGGCGCACGGTCACCTCATACGAAGAGAGAATGCTCTACACTTCTCCTACAACGATGAACCGACAATTATATTCTACAACTTGAGTGTGCCAAATATACCAACCAACGAGTTAAAAATATTAAAGAAACGTTAAGTCTAGACAAAGTTCCTGTGACACGTGTACGAAACTTGCTTGCTCAGTCAGTTGTAGTACTTCTGAATCGTGCCGCCGACCTTGCAGCAATGGCACGTAAAACGATTCAATCAATCGGTAACGTAGCTATTTTTATATACAACACGATGAAACGGATCCAGTGAATGAATACACGGTTGAAATATTCTGCATTATCGAATAAATTTTCACTGACTATTTTTTTTTGACTTTTTTTTAATCAAATGTTTATATCGTACCATCTTCCTAGCACTCGTGTAAAACAATTACGTTGTGCGCAACACTTATAATTTTCCTAGTTCGAAGTGATAATGTCCCGTATACGGTACATAAAAGTGTGACATAATACTTTCATCACGACGAGGGACTTGTTAAATATTATATAGAGGTTATATAAAAAAAAACAATATTATACATTTGGACTGTGTAATAATAATATATAGACAAAGATCATTACATACGAATATTACAGACATTATTAAATGAAAATTATTTCCAGTTTAAAAATAAATACTACAAACTAAATAGTGGTTTAATTATGTGGTCTCCATCATCACCCATTCTGATATTAAAATAATAATCGAAATAATAGTATATTTAAAAATTATGTTAAATTACGGAAAAGGTATGTCGATGATATCTTAATAATATGAAATAACAACAACGATAATATCTTCGAGCAATTTTGTATCGAATATTACAATAAAAACATTCAATTTACATTAAAAATAGGATGAAAAGGATCAATTTTTTGTATTCAAAAATCAACATTAAACAAAAAATTCATATAGATATATATATACAGGAAACCTAAGACACATTAATACCTGACGACTCATTCCACCCAAAATGAATTAAGAAGCTTATGGAGCTAAAATAATTTTAACGAAAAATAAATAAAAAAACAAATTGCGATCAATAATCAATATAATCCTACTAAAATATGGAACAAATCTTACAATAAAAATATATAAGAAAGATAAAAAGAACTATTTAGGTTCAATAAATTACGTAGTATCTATAAAATTATAAAAATATGTTAACAAATATAGATTTCGCAACAAGAAATAACACATTCAACGAAATAGAAGATATTAAATTATTACTAATACCAACAAAGAAATAATGTTTCTAACGAAATACAATATCTACCAACCGATTTGTAATTAGTTTTGTGTATGTAACAAGATTAGTTGTATCTAGAACTTGTTCTGTTCGGTGATAACTGTAGGCAAAAAGAAATTATATAGCCCTTCATATAAAATAGACTTCAATATTTTGCTAGGTAGAAGCAAGTTAGTATTTCAGGTGCACAGCGATCTCCACCCTTGAAAATTCGAGCAACCTTATCTGACAGCACAGGGCGTTTATCTGTTCTAATAACAAGATTAAATAAGTATATAAGTGGCTTCTTAAACTCAACCGAATTTAGTTTAAACAATGTTGCCGGTAATCTATCAAGGCCAAGTTAGGTTTCGGAATTTTAGCAGATTTTTTCTAATCATCTATGGTGATCGGAGTAAGATTTAAATGTCTTCCATCTTCAATCACAGAGGTTTCAAGTGCCGCATGATTGTCAGTCACATGTACAGATGAAAAATAATTGGCAATAGCTTCTGAAATGTTCTTGCAAGAAAATTGATATCTATATTTCTATATTTTACTACACTCTGAAGTAGCCGAACGTTATGTCTATATTTTACGACTAAATTCATTATTTCTTACAATTTTTGAAGTGAAACTTCTATTGGCGCGGTTTATATGAAGAGTTCCGCAAAATGAACACGAGAGTTAGCGAAAATGACAGACAGATATATATATATATATATATATATATATATATATATATAGACATGTATACTTATAAGTATATATACATATATATATATAATATATACAACAGTACCCGCCTATCAAACCACGTTTTGTTGCGTTAGGTGGATCAATGTAGTAACAAACGGATATATATATATGTATCTATATGCATATATATAATATATACATATCTTGTTCGCATGTACCGCTCTACCAACGCCCGTCCTGAAACCACGTTTATACACATAAGGCTTATTATTATATATATATATGTGTGTGTGTGTTTATGTATGTATATATATACACACACAAGCGTCAAAATTAAAAAAAAAAACTCTGTATCGAATTTAGTTGAAATGTCTTCAAGTTTCACTTCTTCTCTTAGGTACAAATGTTTTTTTATTTACTTAAATTAAGTATTTTTGTGTTTTTTTTTCTTTTTTCTATAAATTATGTATATAACTTTATGTTTTTTTCTACGCCTCTACTCTATACTCGTTTAATAGCTGAAAAGCTTTGTGATAACTTCCTTGTTAAAAAATAAACAACAAAAAAAAAAAGGAGTTAAAATCGCCAAAAAGTTTTTATCTCTACCAAAAATCGCGAAGCTTTTCTGCTGATAAATTACTTATATAGCGAATGTTGTAATCAAAACACGATCAACAATCGGTAATATAAAATTTATACATAAAAACTGATAGCGAGTAAAAATAAAAATAATTAAAAACAAACGATAATATAAAAAATTTATACATATTATTATACGTTCGTACATATTTTTATAATTTATTGGCTTTTATATTCGCTCGATAAACTTTTCGCCGGTTAAAAGTTTTGTGATTTTTATAACGATAAAAATTAGCGATTTTAACACATTTTTATTTTGTTATTTATTTTTTAAAGAATCACAAAGCTTTTCTTCGAATTACTTTTTATTTGTTTATTTTTTTTTTTTAAATTACTACGTTCGAAAGTTTTCCAATTTCTTTTTGTTGTGTATTTTTTTAATAATATACACGTTCGTATTTACACTTTCTTGAGCCGTCTTCTAAAACACTTAAACCGAAATGTGCAATTGATAAATTGAATTTTTCCTATTCTTAAATAATATCTTCGATTGCGCAGCGTTGTCGAAATAAAACACAGAATTTATGCTCGTGCCATAGTGTGTATTTTACAAAACAGAGTGACTTTCAGAATGAAATATTTTCATAACGAATTAACTAATAAATATGCTAACGATAATAGTAATTTTAACGATAATTTTCGTAATAATGTACGACATTTTAAATGTAATTCATTTCGAAAATTTACATCATCGTATATGTTAAACGGAACTCGATAAAATAATTGGACTAGCTTTAACTATAAATAAAATGAAGATTTATTACGCGAAGTTTGCTGAATCTCGTTAATTCGGCTTAATACTGCACGAAAAATCGTTAGAGAGAAAGGGGAAACATTTGTTTTTTTTTTTCCGATGCGACAATTATTAATAATAATAATAATAATAATACGTATAATAATGTTATGATATCGCAATAACGATTAGTTCGATTATTATTAGTCGTCAATAACTATAAATAGGATAGCAATTATTGGTAACATCGGTTTAAACGTTTCTTAAGACGGATATAATTATAATTTTGATATGATCTATACGAGATATTTAGGTAGATACACATATACATACATACATATATAATATATGAACTCGTAAAATGTATGTATGTATATATATGACATATAAATAATTGAAAACGAGACTAGTAGGCGATATGACCGATTTACTACATCGAACCGCATTCTCTCAATATGCGGTTACCAAGCGGTACTGGAGGTCGATAATTTTGCAAAACTTTACCTTCGGCATTGCGCAATATCGTATGTTCCGGTTCGCAACAACGTAATGAACGGAATGCGTCCAACTATGAAATACGCGAAAGAAAACGGAATTAATAATATTATAATAATTAATTAAATTAAATTAATTTAATTAACGATGGTAATATTTAAAATTATTGAACGTAATAGAGAACAAAGTAAAAAATTTAGAAAAAAAGATTATGCCTCCGGGCGCAGAGAAAAAGTGAAACTTAAAGACGATGTAAAATTCAATATCGTAGAATATAAATTTTGATTCGATATATTAAACCCGACGTGTACATTGCGCACAATGAAAAGACACATCTATAATGAACTCTCGATTTCTCGTACACACTCCAAAAAAGGAAAGGAACTAATATGTTTAACATTACGTGACGATGACTGAAACGTTTTAACTTTATGTCGCATATACATACTTTGTGCAGCGAAGATTTGAACGAAATAACGGATAGCCGTGCGCGCATGCGTAAAAGAAAGAATACAAATCGGCTCGCTATAGGCTTAACTCCCCACATACAACGCACCAATAGAACTTTCGCGTCAATAAAGAGTACAGTTTTAAACTTTGCCGGTTTCATGATTTTTTTTTTCGGTCTAAATCAAGCTCTTAAAGAGCATGTGTCAACATTACCGAGATTATATGACTTACCTAAGATACCTAAAAGTAGTGTCCCGATAAGAGACCTATAGTGCGCACGATAAACAGTCCATTGTATCTAGTGGATGTCTGCAAACTTAAACCATTCGTAAGCGGCACGCCTAGTTATATCGAAAACTTTTTTGGAAAAAAAGTTATTTTTGATTCGATATCTTTGTTCACCGACGTTTCTGTTACGGACACTATTGTAAAAAGCCATATCTCAGATGTAATGTACTGAAATTCGTCGACATAATTGTCGGCAACGATTATTTTACTTTTAACAATGAAATTTATAAACAAACCGACGGCATAGCGATTTATCATCAATTTTCGCAAATATATTCGTGGAATATTTGGAAAATAATAAAAAAATGATCTAAATGCTGGCTTAGGTACGTAGATGACACGTTCGTGATTTTGGCAGCATGGTGACGAAAAGTTGGATGAAATTTTGATGGATTTGAACATATTTCACAGTAACATAAAGTTCACCGTGGAAATAAAAAATAATGACGAATTAGTTTTTTTTTTAGTGAAGCGAACTCATACAGAAAATTAACTACCTCCGTGTTTAGGTACACACACGAATGAGTACGTGCACAAGCAGTCGCACCACTGTTCGAGTCAAAAAGTAGGGATCTACAAAACTATTCTACACAGAACCAAAAGGATACTCTACCTTAAGGAAAGAAATGGAGATTATGAAAGATGCTACAATCATTAATGGTTTTGATAATACGTTGGTCAAAAAATTCGTAGCTAAAAAAGGAAAACTCAATAACGAAGAAGAGTTTGTAGACAATATAGTGTTACCTTATATAAAAGGGCACTTCACACAGAATAGGCAGAATTTTAAGAAAAATCAAAATTAATTCGGTATTCGGCACGTGTAGAAAAATAAAACAATGTTTAAAAAGCGCCGACGATCAACTCTCTAAAAGGCACATTGCGGGTGCATATGAAATTTATTATACGTGCTGGCTCAGCTCAATTGAACAGTCTGGTAGAAGTATCGGTTAGAGATTAACAGAACACAAAGCAGACTGTAGCCGTAAGAAAAAAGATATACTTCTGCCGTAATTTCGCACCAGTTGAATCATGAAATAAAATTTCACGATTTTGAAATCTCGTCAAAAATGGATAGAGATATAGCTCTGAAAAATTGTTCGAGAAGCAATTGAAACGTATAACAATCCATATTTCAATAAACAGGATAGATACCGGCTGAATTCAGGTTAATTGGTCCAAGAGGGAAAAAATTAGTTAAAATAAAAACAACTGCAGGTTTGATAAACTGCCTGATCTCCTGCAGAATAACGATGACGAAAACATCACAGACAGCGGGGCACTTATTTAATCGCAAAATGTAAGTCTATAAATTGCGTTCTTCTATAAGTGTATAAATATTACACGTTCGTAATCGCTGTTTGAAAATGAAAACTGAAAGTGTTTTCGAAAATGAAAAATTGACGTAATTTATACCGCGGAAAAAAAAACTATAATAAAGAAGTTATTAATAAACATCGGTGTGAAATATCTACTATGTACCTGTCTTTCGGATACCCGAATCGGTTTCTTGAACAGTATCCAGATGACCGATTCTAAACAAGGCGGAGTAGTTAACGAACCCAAGTACGTCCAGTAACTGGTATCGTCTAAATAAATACGAAATGAAAATTTTACTCGTTTTGCTAACGTTATTTTTGCGAAGACGATTTCCGGATAATTTGCACGTTACATCTTAGCCGTGTATTTACGATAGTAGTAGTAGTGAATTTGAGAAAATAATAATAATAATTATTCTAATTCAAATTTATTTCACGTTTTAAGACATTTACAATTATTACATACAACGAAGTAATAGTAACGGTAGATTTAAATAATATTAATAATAATATTTACCGTGTTTTGTTTTTTTTTTTGTTGTTTTTTTTTGTAACAAAATTTAAAATGCCTAAGCGATTTTTTTTTGTAGTTCTTTTCTTCATTGTAATTGGAGAATAGAATTGCGACTGAGGAAAAGAATTGCTCAACATTGTGACATCCGTTATACGTCAGAATCGCGAGTACTCAACTCCAATTGGAAAAGAAGATTGGTTGCTTTAAAAATATGAAAGTATCGACGTTCGTCTCATTTCCATCGACGCAACGTTCAGGTATACTGACGCCATGGTCGGTGATCTAGAGAGAGAAAAGATTGTTGCTAGCGGGAGTACGAGATACCGGGGATAATTACGGCGAGAGGTAGGTAAAGCAAACGTCGAGTATCGGATTTAGCGAAATCAATGATGTTAATAAAAAACGCGGCTCGACTTAAGGAAGTGCGATACGTGTTCGATTTGTAAACTCCATTTGAGGAGACCCGACAAAGTACAGTTCTTACCAAAATGGATAGGTTTGGCTGAAAGAATTGTTAGGGTAGCTTTAGAAATTGAAAAATTCAAGTACATTAGCAGCATTACGACTTGATCCAGCGTGCAGAACGGTGATCGGTCAATTGAGAACCAATCGGATGTAGTTTTCTTTATACAGTTAAGGTAGTAGCTTGTTATGGCAGGGTTAGTTTAGTTCTGATGATGGGCACTGTTGCTTGAAACGTAAACCCGGGTTCATTAATATATTGTTTTAAAATCGTTTTTTCTTCTTTTTTTTTTTGTACGCGGTTATTCCGAAATTATTGTATCTAACGATTAGTAAAACGTAATAACCCGTTTGAAATTAGATCGATCTATGGAACTTTTTGAGTAATCTATAAGAGTCTCTACATTTCGAATCCATCTTTCTCTCGCATTCGATAATGTCGATTATTTCGATGCTTACACTTTAATCATCTCAACATGTAGTCGAAAGTTCTATAAGGGAAATTTTTCAACGCTACTTGATACTTTCGTAATCAGTAGGTAAAGATAATTTTAACCGAATTATCTAGATTCGTACAGAAAAATCTGAATTTTGTTATTAAACGATAATGGAGATTGCCCACACGAATGTGACCCAGAGAAGACGGGCGGTTTTGTTGTTATTTGAATAACTCGATTGGAATTTTTGAAGGAAATTTTATTTAAAAACAGAAAAACCGGAGATTAGCTTTTGTGGAACACTATATCGTTCGGATGACCGCCATTTGCAATAATACGTTCATTCGGTATTAATAAAATTTTCGAGCATAGATCGCTTGAATTTTTGAAATTTCTTCAGAAATCCGAGTTTTCACGTCTTCCAGTTCTGGTGGACGTGTTTCGTAAACGCGGCTCTTAAGGTATGATCAAAAAAAAAAAATCGCGTAACTTTGAATTCGTTTCGAAACTCTTTTGACACTGTCGTGATAAATTTCATGCAAAACACGAACTGGGACAAAAACAAATCTCTCGTGTGTACACTAAACGTGGAGCACGCGGTTTATAGCAGTGTTACCAACTGGGCTATTCATCGTCGGATTATTTTATAGAATTATTGTGTTTTTTTTTTTTCAAAAATTGAACTTTAATTAGTCGTACACAACAGAAAAGTCGATAAAATCGCTAAACTTTTATACGAAAACATCGCAAAAATTTTCGGTTTAATTTTTGATATTAAATAGAAAGTTTTTATTTTTTCGCTTTTCGCTATTACATTATTTTCTAAATTACAGGTTTTTCACTTTGCCATTTTTTGTAATATTCCACATTTGAATTTAATATTTTCTTGCATTTTATTTTCTTTTCCTTTTATATTTTTAAAAAATTTTTAATTTTAATCATTTTTTTTTGTTGTTTATTTATTTTTTAAAAATCACTGCATTCCACAGTGTACAAATTCGATTATTCGATCGCGAATTTGAATTCTTAATATCTTCGTTTCTATTCCATTTTCTTTTCAATCGAGTTTGATTCCATCGTTACGGATCGTATGGGATTTTAATAATAATAATAATAGTAAATAAATTCGGTTATTAAAATTACGAGGTTTTCGAAATTATCTTAATCGTAATAATAACGCAAATTTTATACCCGGTAAAAATTTCGAAGGATCTATCGGGAACGGTAATTCCGCCTTCTGACCTTTGAACGTGATGTTATCTATCAGAGTAACGACTTTTTCTATCTCCGGATGATCTCTAGGTCCAATCTACCAGCGACAAACATAATAACAAGTGTCAAATTACACAACATATTAGACTATAAAAAAATCATAATCACGCTCGAATTTTTTATACGCGTATATTCCCGATTCGTTTTTTAGTTTCCATAACATCTGAAAATCGTACTGAAGAACACGAAATTGTCGATGGAAACGAATTGTGCAATGTATATGCGGCCGAAGCGCGAGTTATTAACGCAAAATGTAAAAAGATATTGGACGTTTTTGAAATATGAACTTATCGACGATTGTTGAGGATATCGTGGACAGATCTCATCTCCCACAACAAGATGTTAGAGCAATGCAAAATAGACAGGCTGACTACGGTACAAGATATTACGAAAAGGAAATTGAAGTATATAAGTTACACGATCCTGGATGAGAGACTGTTTATGTTAAAATACTTGGAAAAATAACAAGAGGATGAAAAAGATTGGCGTATGCAACATCGAACGTTGGATTTAACACTGGGAAGTGGAAGCTTCAGACGGACTTGGGAAAATATGAAAAGACCAACGCCCTCGATGCGAAACCGCATTTGAAAGAGGTTGATGATAATAATGATGATTATATATATATATATATATATATATATATATATATATATATATATATATATATATGTATGTATACGTACATTATAATCGTCATATTATTCGTTATCGAACATCGTGAGTAAGTAGATTGTATATTATTTTATCGCAAAAAATATACTAATATTGGATACACTTTTTCAGTCAGCAATTTACCAATTCTACATCCAAACCAACCATGACAAAGCGGTTAGCGTCATTGAGCGAAAATCTTGCAAATCAGTGTAAAAACATCTTTCCGGGTACTGAAATAATGTTCAACGAATTGTTGCGGGTGATCACAATTACAAGCTAGATTTTTAATTAATCCTTCATTTTAATGTCATATCTCATCTCATCACGAAATGTTATGTATACATAACATGTCTACCTGTCTGTCAACTTATATACACATACAAACTGACAGATAGATACAATAAATATATATATATATATATATATATATATATATATATATGTATGTACATAATACGAATTTTCTCTCGATTCTTTCCTTTTTCGCTCCCTATTTTTCTACCTCCCTTTTTTCTCTTTATCCTCCTTCTTTTCACCCCTCCTCAGCTAATTCTATCTCTTTATACATATAAAACACACACGCACGTAAACCTGAGTATTGATAGTTTCGTTGTTTTATGTTATTATTAATATTTTTCGTATGTTTTCGTGTACAAATAGGAGTTATTGCATAATGATCTTAGAAATTAATATCTAAGTTTTCAATCTATTCTTTTGCTCATTCTGTCAGCTTCGCAATCTCCTTCCAATAATTATTGGACAAATCCGTAAGATGTGATTGATTGTTCCTTCTCTTCGCAGTCACATGCTGCATTGTATAGTACAGTTTTTATATATATCACATGGTATAAGATCCCACTAAGAAGAAGATATACTTGGAAGTCACCTGGCGACAAATAAAGATGTGAAATCTATTTCATATTAGTAAAACAGATATAAAAATCAAGTAAAAAATCAATGTCGTGCCACGGACCATTCCATGGTGATTATGAAGGCAAAAGTTTAAAAAGATAATTCGGAATAAACCAGTAATAAAATGGAATCTTTATCATCTGAACAATAAACAAATAAAGACTCAGTATCAAATGGAAACGGATAAAATTATAACAGAACTACACCATAAAACAACGTGGAAGGACGTTAAATCAACAATAATAAACTGTGCGCAGAAAATCATTGGCAAAACAAGAAGAACTAAACGTACAACCGTGGAGTACAGAACAAATATTGCAATTAGTCGATGAAAAGCGGAGGTATAAAATTGATACGAGCGAAGAAAGGAAAATGAAATATAGTTCCTAAAAAAACAATTCTATAGGTTGAGCTTGCAGGAAAAGAAAGGAAGAATGGTGGGACTTGAGGTGCCTTGAATTTGAAATTCAAGGGAAACATGAACAAGTTTATAATAGAATAAAAAATATGTCTAGAAAATATAAAGGACTTAAAACAACAGCGCTAATAGGACAAAATAATAACCAAGTTGTAAACCCAATTGAGAAAAGACCAACATGGCACTATAATTTATGTCACGGTATCCAGTTAAAGTGGAAACCACCAATGAAAAAGGTACAACTAGATCAATTGTCTAATGACAGTATACTAAAAGACGAATTTGATACAGCAGTAAAGATGCTAAGAAATAATAAATCGCCTGGTGCTGATAATATACCAGCGGAATTGATAAAAATGAGCGCAAGAAAAACTCAGGACGGGCTCTTTTTAAATTAATTTCAAACATATATAACGAAGATATATGGGCAGAAGAATAGTGTACTTCGGTGATTGTTCCGATTCCAAAGAGTATAACTACAATAAGATACACCGACTATAGAACTATAAGCCTTATCCCGCACGCATCAAAAATATTGCTGCAAATAATAACGTCTAGAAAAATATGTAGAACAATTTTCAGATAAAACAGAATTTGGCTTTCGTATCGATCGACCAGAGATGCAATAGGGACGTTAAGGCATGTTGAAGAGCGTCTGATGAATGTAAATAAGAACACGTTCATTTGTTTTGTCGATTATACCGAAGCTTTTGATCAGAGTTGGGATAAGCTTTTTCCTATCCTTGAGCAAATAGAATGCCCCAAACGCATATTAAATTTGATATATAATTTACACATGCGTCGAACGGCGGTTATTAGAGTAGACGGGGGTATATCTAAACCCGCAAAAATAAATAAAGGAGTAGGACAAGGTTGTTTGTTATCTCCATTCCTTTTTAACGTATACGCGGAATTTGTAATTAACTTTAGCAGAAACCACATATGGAATTCGCTTAAGAAAGGCTTCAAACGATATAATTTGCAGACGATCAAACTATAATTGCTGAGTCTCCAAAAATACTACAAAAAAAAAACCGGTACGGAACTTAAAGGATACAGGAAAGCAGTTTGGGTTAGAAATAAATGTTGATAAAACTAAAATCACGATGTTCGGTAAACATGCTAATCGTTTTCAAATGGAAATTAATGGTCAGAAAATTCAACAGTGCAAAGTTTCAAGTATCTCGATCCAATAATAACGGAAGACTTGTATTGCGATACGGAAATAAACTCAAGAATTAGATTAGCGAGGCTATGGCAAGAAAAGCGAAACATATTATGCCAAAAGTCAATACCGTTAAAACTACGTAAACGTATTATCAAAAATGTACGTGTAACCTGTAGCGTTTTACTGTGCTGAAACCTGGACACTGAACAAAATGTTCGAAAATGTCGGGCTTTTGAAATGTGATGTTCAAAGAATAAGTTGGACTGAAAAAGTTTCGAATGAAGAAGTTCTCCACATAATTGAAAAACGGACCTTATTGCATTCGATAAAGAAAAGAAGATTAACCCGGATGGGACATGTGGTCTGTTACGCGATATAATTAGACAGATTCCAGGGAAAAGAGGTCGTGGTAGATCACGAAACACTTTCGTAACAACGTTGTTGCATGATATACAAGCACAGATCAATACTGGAAAATGAACAAAGCTGCAGAGAATCGGTTGGGCTGGAAGTTACCTTACTATGAAATAAAATCAGTCCTAGGACTGCCAAACTTATGATGATGATGAGATATATATTCACGTATATATACATATTAGTCGATAATCAAAAATAAAATATAATAAATTTAAAAACGTGTTTATAAGAATATATTACCGATTGATATTTAATAGCATCGATAATAATTCACGAGTGTAAGTACATACCTCTAAAAAGATGCCCAACACCGCCAAGCCATCGTGATTAACCGCCGCTTCTTTAAACGATGGATAGAGACTCTCGTTCCAGTGAACCAAGTGTAACTGAAATGTAACGAGTGTAAAAACACGCGATTTTTTAATTAATTTATTAATAATATTAATCGAAACGGTACGATGAAAAAACGATACGTAGCATACCGACTCCCGTGGCATCCGGTTCTTACAAACATCTAACCGTCTCACATTCGAAGACACCGATTCGTTGAAAAAGACCTCAGTAAAATTCGAAGAAAACGAAAATCTATTAATTACGAGATTTATAAGAGAAGCACCTAGATTAAAATCTAGGATATCCCCGTAGACAACCTTGCATCAAGCACAATTTGCAGACGATTGGAAAGAATAATCGACGACCGAGGAATAGAAATCGGTATGTAGTTCCGTCACAAACGGAATCCCGGTCGAAAACCGTACGGAGCAACCTCTAGGAATTCGACGAAACGAGCGGTGTCACTTGAATAGAATCCAAACTGGTCATGGTAGATACGGCCACCTCCTGCAGAAGTGGGGTATTTCTGATTTAGCTAAATCCCGGGCAAACGATAGAACATATAGTTGAAGAATGGAAAGTATACGAAGATTTACATATAATCTGCGCGGAGAATGTTCAGACTGGGTTTCCTGTTCAGCTATAAATCAACAACATACCATAACGATGAAAATTATAATTAAATATATTTATAAACGCAAGTTACCGACAAACTCACAAGTCGCCCGATGTGTCAGTTTTAAATAACGTTTTTATTTTTATTATTATTTTGTTTTGAATCGGAAAAATATGAATCAACTTAACTGATAGTATGTTGAAAATCTGTTCCACCACAATATTAGACTGATTATCAAAAGATCGTCGTGGAAACCACAAATCATAACTGAAGAAGTAAAATGCCGGAAAAAAGGAAATGCGACAGTACTTGATCGAATACCGGTTGAAATTTTAATCTTTTTTCAAATTATTTCGATAATATATATATGACGCAAGAATGACTGAAATCAACACTCGTAATGATACGTGTGGGAAAAAGATTATCCAAGTATCAGCTTGATGAGCCGCTTATGAAAAATTTACCTCAAAATTATATAACGAACAATACATGAGCAAATAGAAGAACAACTAGATGATACTCAGTTTGTAATTAGGAAAAATTTACCTACTAGAAATGACTTATTTAGTATCGGATGTTAGTCGATCGTTGCAGAGATACACATCTGGTGTGTGATTTTCAATAAATAATAATACCGTAATCAATTAATGGATATTCTAAATAAAACAGGTTCCGACGATAAAGATCTGCGATATATAAAAAATCTGTATTGGAATCAAACAAAAATAAAAATAAACGTTTAAATTGAACACCGTAGTACGGAAGATATGGAGATATACAAAGGTTTAAAAAGGCTGTGTCATCGCTGTTATTTAACGTGTATTCGCAAACAAAAATTAGAAGAATCGCGAAAGAATTTCAACGGTGATATTTAAGTAGAAACGGAAAAATAAATAATATCAGATATGAGAATGATGATTTCAATATAAAATAACCCAAAAGAATTACAACAGTTCCTAGATGTCTCCACCGCAGTATGTCACGAATTGCAGCTGTCTAAAACAAAATTCACAAACCGTGGTAATAAACAGAAAAAGTAGTAGATGTGTAAAAACAACACTGTCGACAGCTTATCGAAAAAATTATCGAGTAGCTAGGTAGTAATGTAAATATGACCAATTGGATATGAGCGAGGAAATACAAATACAAAAAGTACGACATGCATCATTTTTAAAGATTTTTTCTTCTTTTATTTATAATCTGTATCTATAAGTAAACGTGGTGAAGGAACACGAAAGAATCGGATACTGTTGATGGTCTATTAAACTTAGAACATATCTAATGAGAGGTGAAGTTTTAAGACTGCCTCTTGAGGGGCAACTTCAACCGACACGATTAAGCGAGTGGAATATCGCGATTAATTCTTAGTCTGCTCAGAAAGAGGTTGTATCTTTTTTCCGCTACTTCTGAAATAACCTCGACTGTTTTCTAAAAAGGCGAGACCATATTTTATTACTAACGCGTTGACTCTAGGTAAGTTTTTGACCAAGGCACAAACCGAGCTATTTCGGGGTATGAATGTGTCTCATCTAGATGGAGCGATCTACGCCAAATAAAAGTAACGGTTTTTAATTCGATGTTGTTTCTTCATCTGATTAACCGAGGAAGCGTCAGAGCTAAATGGTCTCGAAAGTTTATTAGACACGATAACCGGATTAGAATTGGATGAGAGAATGCATCATTAGCAAAAGTGCATAAACCGGTATGTCTGCAGTATGAACACTGTTTATGGAACTCCCGCTTGAATAGCGTAGATTTTCGAGCTGATTCATTGTTTTAAACGGAAAAACCTGTCTTGTAGATATGATTTTATAGTTAACATAGTATGACGGATGAATGATATGCGTCAATTTGAAAAGGATGCCAGGATGTCAGACGCGATCGAAAAAATTAATATTACATTATAAGAGTGTAAATATAGAATTTAATGAAATGTTACGTTTTCTCGGTATTACCTATAAAATTAGACATTAACGAAGAGATTAAAGAAGAAGTTAGAGGCCTTCGAAATGGTGATTATATCGCAGAATATTTGAAATAAAGTGGACGGACGAAATACTAGACAGCGAAGTATTAAATCGATTAAATATGAAGAAATATTGGAAGAAGTTAAGCGAGAAGAAAAATACTTCGGGCGGCACATAATTATATCATCACCTTGTTATAAATACGACGGGAAAGAGACAGCCAGGAAAAATTTTACCGGATTAATATAGTTGAACCGTTCCCGAGAGTATTAGACAGAAAAGGAATTGGCAAAACGTTAGCTGATGACATTGATGATGATGATTTTAAAAATAATTCAAACGTAAATTATCCGGTTTTTCAAAAATTATTAAATATATTTTTATCTCAATACAAAATTCGGTGTTTCTTTCTTTTCTAACAGATAAAAGTTACAAAAAATAAATATGCTCAGAATGTTAAATAATTCATCGTGGGGATCTGACCGAAAAACATTAATACAATTATACAAATCCTACATTCTAAGCAGATTGGACTACGCTAGTGTAATATATGGTAGCGCAGCCTATTCTACAGTAAAAAAACTCAACTCTATTCAAAATCTAGCTATTAGAATTGCCTTGAGAGCATTTCACACTACCTCAAACACAGCTTTACACGTGGAAGCAAACATATTACCACTCCGATAGAGAAGACAAATATTAGCACTAAAATATTACACACAATCAATTTGCACACCGTCCAATCCAACATCCCAGTCCTTACAAACGAATAAATCTCATCATACTTTCTTAAACAAGCCAAATGCTTCCAAACCCCTATCAGAACGCGTTAACAATACATTAGCGAAACTTCAATATCGATTACCGCAAATTAAAACAAACCAAGCTCCAAAAATACCACCTTGGACAAAGCTTACAATAGCAAAAAACACAGAACTGGAAAAATATCAGAAAAATTTTAACACCTACAAATATACTCAAAACAAAATTTTACAACATTTTTGAAAAACAGTACGGCGATTATACACAAATATACACTGACGCGTCAAAGTCCACAAACCAAACCTCATCGGCCTATCTTACACCCAACCAATCCAAAGTATACTATCTACCAGAATCAGCCTCAGTTTTTACTGCAGAACTTCTTGCAATTTATAAAGCTTTAAAATACATATCTAAAACAACCGAATAAATATGTAATCTGCACAGATTCTTACAGCGCTCTTAAACATATTCAAAAATATATTAAAAATACAGAATACTTTCAACCTAAAACACATTATTAACAACCTCATCTCAAATAACAATGAACTTGTTCTTTTATGGACACCAGCCCATTCGGGAATAGCTGGGAATGAAAACATTGATAGAATAGTCAAAACAACTCCTACGAATATAAAAACAATCAACTCGCATTACTGATTTACATACAGTCCTTATACAAAAAATTAAAATGTCATTTCAAAAATTCTGGGAGACCCAATGTACACATACACACCTATATCAGATTAAGCCGAAATTAGGAAACTGGAAAACAACAGACCAGAAAGAAAGAAAAACCGAAAAAACGCTAGCTCGACTACGTAACACGTTACTTTACAACACCTACTCAATAGGACCCCTCCACCCATCTGCCATGAATGCAATTCACAATTAAATATAAACCACATATTATTAGAATGTACAAAAATACTAAATCATGACACAATAAAATACTCGAAGATAACCCGGAAAAAATTAAAAATCTTTTACAGTACCTTACAGACACTTTAATAAACAGCTTATAATCAACTCTAAGACGCAAATGATAAATCGAGCGTCTATAAATAAAATAAAATAAAATAAAAAAAAAGTAACGAACTCGGACATTACCGAATTTTCATATTATAACAATATTTCTATGAATTAGTAAAATATATCCAAAAATCTATCCCTGTCTAGAATAAAAAATTTCGTTACACTCGACGGTAATTATGCGCTAAGAAAACGACTAACGAGGATATCACAAAAACCGTTTAATCGTGTTGTAAGCGGTTTATAATTTCGATTATTAAAGACGTAAGTAGCAGTAGAAATCATCTGAAAGATATTAATATCGCGAAGAGCAGACCGGGAGTACAAGGATCGGGAAGTAGCGTTGGGAAGCAACCTTGTTGCAATATCATCTAAATGAACTGCGAGATCAATTAATCGAACGCGCTTTTGTCGACGATATAGCGGTGATGACATCGAATAGAAATATAAGAAAAGCGTAATATGCGGGGAAAGTTTTAATCAAAATCGGTAAATGGGCGCATGACAATAACCTTATAATAAACATAACGAAAACAAAATGTATGTAGTTTTTAAAATTACGACTGATTTCGAAAGATATAAATCTACATTGCATTCGAATCAGTTAATACGGGGCTAGAAAATGTGTGTTGTAATATAAATTACGACAGAATTGAACCGGTAAGAGGAACATAAGTGTGTGGGATAGATGAAAGTTTAAGGGTATACGGCTTTTGTAGAAAGAAAAATACGAGCGACAATCGACGTATACCTAATAAAAAAGTTGTATATTACGCGTTGATAGACTCCGAATTAAGATACGGATAGGGTGTTTAGGGTTTATCCTAATGCACATCGACTAATTAAAAAAGAAAAGTTTACAACTGATTAAAAAGAAAATATGGAAGTACACTACACGAACTTCTTCAGGAAGAAAATGTTCCGGAACTCGATGATCAGGATGATGGATTATTTCAAAAGAAAAAAACGTCAAGTAGTCAACGTCGAGAGCAGATAAGCATTACCTGAGAAATACGTTAAAATATACCCGGAACAAGTATGGCAATTAAACAAGTATATAGTAACACAAATGAAGAAATTTTATAATGGAAAAAAGGTAAAATAAACTAACTCGGAAAGTTTGTATCGTGTCACAGTGGACCTGAACGTCGAAGTTAACTCTCCGGTTAATAAAACAATACAAGAAAAATGAACCAGCGGTTATCGATACATTATCTTTCGAATGCCTAAAAATGTAATCTAAAACTAATAGAGTTATATATGACCTAACAGCGGGAAAAATAAGATAAGTAATTAAACAATATCCCAGTGCTCTTACATGAAAATTGCATGAAATATCCAAAACTGTGTAAAAATTGACGATGTCGTAAAATAGTTATAGGTACTAATTATTTTATAAAAATTAAACTAAGTAAATTTTAATTATATATATTTTTTAATTATAAAAGTTAAAAATCTTTTAAAAAGTGCTTTCTAGTTACAACGGTTACTGGTCTGGACTGATGTTGTTGGTAATACTATTTTTGCACCATCATTTATATTATTTATATTTTTATTTTCCTTCTTTAATATCCACTTCTTCCTCTACTAACGGTTTTTGTTGGGATTCCTATTAATGCGGGGATGTTTATTTATCATATCGCGAAAGAAATTAGCGGTTGAAAATCCTTTAGATTATAATGTGTTGCTACAGAGGGTACATGTAGCACGTTCATTTGCACACTTTGTAAAAATATCCCATATTGCGCTTCGTTGTCTATCCGTGTTCGAATTCTAAAGCATTAAATTAATTTTTAGAATAAGAATATGAAATAAAATTCCCATTATCTATAATTGTTTCTGTTAAAAAAACAACAAAAACACTGGTTAAATGTGAGTTATGCGCAACTAGCATCCATTTAAAACTTAATTTTATATCCAATCTAACAGCCTAAAATGACCGTATAAACAGGACAACTAAAAGAATCTATTTATTTTCCTGTTCATATCGTCATTTTGTATGATACATTACACGTAAAATAAATGATTGACAAGAAAACTACAAGTACAAGAAACAATAATATAGCATTTTGTACATGCAGTTTTTTACCACAACCTTATAAAGCGAACAATTAAATATATAATCGATATTTTGTAAACTATAAATCGATAAGAAATGATGAACAATATTTTATATATATATATATATATATATATATATATATATATATATATATATATATATCAAACAATTTTATTGTGTGTACATAAAAATCAAATTGTTTATTTTAATATCTTGTCAAGTATTTTAAAAATCTAATGCGCTAGTATCAAGTATCCGTGAATAAATAATGTAGATAAGGTTGAAAAGGGCTTTATAATAACCGAAAACATTACACTTAATAAATTTTGAAATATAATGTCGTTGGTGTATTGATTATTTGTAGCGTATAATGTGAAAAAAAATATGCAAACTATTACATCATTATTTTAATACAAAATGTTATTAACATTTATCATAAGTATATGTTTATACTTGAAAGGATAATTTATGAAAACAAGATTTAACAGCAGTATATTTTCTACAGCACTAAAATTATACTGAAGAATACAAATTATAATTGTCAACAATCCACACTTGTGTCTATATCAGAACAACCAAAATTAACGCCAGTTTTTAAGTTTTTTCTTACTACAAATTCATTATATTGTAATTTACATGTAAGACATATAACATTGAAACAATTTAAATTAATAAAGTATGACCGAAAAATATAAAAAATAAAGTTTACCAATAAAATGCTATCAGGTAGGATTAAAACGTAAAAATTTACCTTACAATAATAGAATATACTGTACGCGTGTACAAGTACAGCAAAAACAATACTGGTATTAATACACGAAATACAATATTGACGAAATAAACAGAATCAAATTTATGCTTCTTATATGGAAAAAAAAAAAAAACTCAAATATTAGTTCACCAACTCAATTATCATTAAATCTGAAGAATTGAAGACAGAGCCAACAGCCAGCTTTCATTTTTCACACACTGATCTAATTAATAGAATGAATTTATAATTTTGAAAGGACTCAAAGAATCAATTCGGTGACTCAATTCACTCGGAAAGAATGAATTAGTTTAATCAATTTTCCAAGCTCGCACACTATGTAATCTGATGAAGGTGTCAGAAAGCCGTATACGGCGTCACGTAATGCTAATATGTGTGTATTAGATAGGAGTATATTGGGTCTATTGGTTGCAGTCGTTTTGCACTCAGAGTCCTTGAAGTACGCACACTTGACGTGGCAGAACAGGTTTCTCTCATTGTGCTGTTCAAAACACGTTGCGTGCGCATACTATCAGCCGACAAACGAATTTTTTTTTTTTTTTAATTATTGGGGGTGCCTTTACAGCCTACTCAACGTGATACTGTGGGGACTATCTACATCTTAATCAAGCATGCTGACTTCTCTAAAAATGTCGCTATATGGGGGAACAATTGTAGGTTATCCAGATGTAAAAGGGACGATACATTATTATACGGAGGTGTAATACTCGAAGAACGCAACAAGATAAGGTAAAGCTCCGAGCGCAACGGTGCTACAGCAGAACATTCAAAAACGACATGATCGGGGCTGCAGACTACCTGTTCAGAATGGAGGGACAGAACGGACTTTCTCTAAGCTGCATACGGAAAAGACGGTCAGGCAACAAATGATGTCCAAATCGCAATCTGCTGATGAGTACAATTCCCTTACGACTAATATTTTTAAAAAGATAGAACCACGGGAGTTTTGGGAAGAGACGGCTGGAGGTGATAGTAATAAGTCAGAGGTGATTGACTAATGCTCTTAGTGTACATTAACTCCCGTTGATCACTATGCTCTAGCTGAATAAAGTGAATGATATCTTTGTGAGTTATTAAGGAGACCTCTACGACTTTCTCTAAGCTGCATACGGAAAAGACGGTCAGGCAACAAATGATGTCCAAATCGCAATCTGCTGATGAGTACAATTCCCTTACGACTAATATTTTTAAAAAGATAGAACCACGGGAGTTTTGGGAAGAGACGGCTGGAGGTGATAGTAATAAGTCAGAGGTGATTGATTAATGCTCTTAGTGTACATTAGCTCCCGTTGATCACTATGCTCTAGCTGAATAAAGTGAATGATATCTTTGTGAGTTATTAAGGAGACCTCTACGACTTTCTCTAAGCTGCATACGGAAAAGACGGTCAGGCAACAAATGATGTCCAAATCGCAATCTGCTGATGAGTACAATTCCCTTGCGACTAATATTTTTAAAAAGATAGAACCACGGGAGTTTGGGAAGAGACGGCTGGAGGTTATAGTAATAAGTCAGAGGTGATTGACTAATGCTCTTAGTGTACATTAGCTCCCGTTGATCCCTATGCTCTAGCTGAATAAAGTGAATGATATCTTTGTGAGTTATTAAGGAGACCTCTACACACTAGGACTTTATTACATCTTTTTTCCGAGATTACTTTTTCTTCTTCAAAATTGCTATCGGACTTTCTTTTACCGTGTACATTTCCGCGTGTGAATTGTTTCATCGTCCCTCTCTAGTTCATGTTCGTACTATTACTGACCTATATTAATATACATAGAATTTTTTCCTTACCGAAGCTTTATTATTTATACGGCAATTAATCATTTCATTTTTAAAGGATTGTTTTATAGTGAAAAATAAGAATACTTAACTATTATACTTTATCGAATTATTTCTAGTATTTTAAAAAATGTTATACTTTTCTAATTGTATAAATTTTGTACTTATTCGCGCGGAAATAAATTTTTACTCTATTTCGGTTTAATATTACATAAAATTGTTTATCTTGGGATCGATAACTTCATAATTTTTAGGTTTTTAAGTAGTTCTTGTATTTGTATACACTTTATTGAAATTATTAATGTTACTATGCGATGTTACGTGAAACAAAAAAAATGTTCCGAGTATATGTTTGGGCGAGGTAGGTGTAATTGCAACCGCTAGATAACCGAGAGCCGCCATTGCAATATCCAACAAAGTACTTCGTGTCGACTAGTGGAGATTTTAAAAGCAAAATGGATAATATCGGACCGTTATTACATTCCTTAAGAAAAACTTAAAGAATTGCTGGACACGAAGAAGGCCATACTTTAAATGCAATCATCACAAATAAGCGTAACATCATGCAAAATGTAATAAAGTAAATACGGTACGTGATTAAAAGGTAAGGAGCAAAGTGAGCGCAGGTGTGAATATAAAAATCAAACGTCCCAACGAAAAAAAAGGAAGGTTAATTAATAAAGGTAAACTAACGGAAAAAGTTTGAAAGCCAAAAAAAATTAAGAACTACGACATTGCGAAGGGGAATGAACGAGTAATCCGAATTAATTATAGCATCACTAAAGCGAGCAGAGGTATAAAATAAGCAAACCGCAATATAAGCAAGAAATTAAAAGGAAACACGAAGTAGTTGAATAACTTGTTACTGAAATAAAATTACGAAAATGCCAATTAGAAAATCGCCAGAAAAACTACGAGATATTCATTTATACGACTTTAAAAATAATTTGTTAGACTCTCCGTCTGAATGCTTCCCGGAACTTATCACAATTACATATAAATTTCTATATTTAACCGCAAACTGTTATTTTTTTAAAAATTCCAACCTTTCATCGGAGTTAATAACCAGCTATAACCACAAAAACTAAATCTACAACAGTGATTGAAATCTTTGTTTTTTCCACGAATACGTGCGCAATCTTGCACCCGTATTATCACTATTACTATCGCAACCAGAACCAAGTTTCGTACATTGTCAGTTCG